>JARGCV010000033.1:15497500-16697500 GCA_034064705.1 Bothrops alternatus
TGTCATATTTATTACAGAAAGAGCTTTGAATGTACCATTCTAGGATATGCTTGATAATTGCTGCCCTTTGGCCTCCAGTTCATTGCAGAGTACTTTTTGATCTTATTTATGTAATTAGGTGAAACCAGAAGAATGCTTCCAATTTGTTAACAATTCAGAAATAGAGAGTGTGGGTGGGGGGGGGGAGGAACAGTAAAAGGTTTCCTTTGGTGTTCTGGAACAACAAAAGCATCCTTTCTCTCTGGCCTTTTCTTCTCTGCTATTCTTTAGAAATGAAATTAATTGAGAGAGACTTGAATGATTAATGCAGTAAGTGACAATGCATTAGTCTGTCATCTCTCAGATATTTCTCAAGTGTTTTCTCACCCAACAACCCTAACAAAGGATTGTAGCTCCTGCTTTAATTCCTTTGCCCTTGTAGACATGGCCAGCTACTATGAGCAGTACCTTCTGCAGTGCTCCTCTCTTTATGTCACCCTCCACAGCCGTAGTATTTAAGTTAATTCAACAACTTTTTAATCTAAGGACTGTAAGAATTTTATCCAGTGCAACCCTTGTTGAGGTTATATTTTTCAATCTAGGCTGTGTACTTAAAATAGTGTACAATAGTAGACAAATGGAATGGCAGAATGCTTCAAAATATGGTATGGTCAGACACACCAGGTTTAGGGGCCCTTCACTTTATATTTAATCAACCCAGATGCAAAAGAGACAGTGTTTTAAAACAGGTATAATAGCATTATCAATACCTACAAGCCACAAGAGATTGCCAGTATTCAAGATTGTCACTGTCAGTACCACATGCTTTTGATTCATAAGCACTGTACGATTATTACTATTATTTATGAAGCTAAACTGGGATTGCATATAATGCAAACCATAGTTGATGAGTTTAGGCAAAAGTGGAAAAGTTCTTCTGATAGCTAAGTTAAAGTGCTTTTCACCAGTCTTTGAATAAGCAGAAAAATGTATCAGCATAAATTGTGCTAATCCTGTTGTCAATTCCTTATTCTGCCATAGTTACAAGCTTCAGGAATGATGAGGTCATTTTTATTGCAGGAAAGGAATGGGATTAGTGGATTCCCACAGGTTAAGTTTCCCTCCCACCAAGCACTGCTTGTCAGGAAGAAAATAACTACCAATTATTATCCTTAACATGGGTGGGTGTAAAGAACGGTGGGGTTTACCACATGTCAAGTGCTTGACTGACAAAAGGCAGACATTAAGAGATGTGTGAGGATTGAATAAAAGGAAACATATCCCATGGTCCTGCTTGATCAATCACTCTTCTATACCTGTTATGGCTATGGCTGAGTATGGATATAACACTTTTCTGGAAAAGCATTAAGCCCATTTTCAAAATTAGTTGACTGGAGGCAGCATAGGATGAAGAGAGAGAAAGTGACTAGAAGCAGTTTCCCTTCTGCAGTGGGGTGACAGGTAAGTGACAAGGAAATCCAGTTTTTATCTCATGGCCAGTAGCACCTAGAAGTAACCAGGGAGCAAATCATGAAGAACAAACATTAGCTAGAGAATAACATACATAAACCAGTATTTTCCTTCTGACTGAGGTAATTAAGACCTTAGGCACACTATTTGTAACAAATGGGATCTGATCAGGCTAGAGAAATTGTACAGCCTCTACCTCAGGACAAGATTGAATTTTATAAATGGTGTTAAGAGGGTATCATAGAAGAGACAGTGGCAAAACATGTGGAAAAGGGTCTCAAATTTATTTAAGTCACAAGGATAAACTCTCAAGGATGGATTTTCTAGCAATATTGCTGTGGGGAACATGGGGCAGGCAAAAAACTTTAGTAATGTGTAGTAGATATGAGATTGAATAAATACTTGCTCCCTAGGTTCACCTGCAATGCTATTTAATTTGTTGGTAGATTTCAGCTCTGACTGAAATCTGTAAATCTAAAGACTGCAGAAACCTGCAGCAATTGCATTGTTGAAAGAAAAATCTTCATTGGGGTCCAGTCCAAACTGGGAATAAACAAAATGGAGACTGCTTTAGAAAGAAGGTTGTAGTTTATTTATTGCGAAAGTGTGTCCGTGGCATCCCGGCAACCATGATTAATGACAGAGACCTGAGTTTCTGTCGGGATGGAAGGCCCCGGCCGAAGCCAGGCATCTCCTTTTATTCCACATCAAAGGTCTCTTCCCACAAATTGTCACCTTACTGATTTACAGCCAATTACATTACACAGATAGTTAAAACATACACTTTGAAAGCATGACATATTTTTCAAGAAACGAAACTTTTCCCTGCTTTCTCCTCCACCCCCCTAGTACAGCTATCAGCTGACAGCCTGTAAGGGGGGGAGAAGGGAAGCCCATCCAGGCAGAGAAGGATTTCTTAAAGGAGAAATGGACATTTATCACAACATCTCATCCTTTTTTGTTCTTGTTTAGAAGCGAAGGCTTTCAGTCCATGTATTCGATTTCATCCAACTGAGGTGGCTGTTTATCCATTGGCATCCGCTCGAATCATTGTTGACTAATGTTCACTTGTTGAGACAATTTTTTTCTTTGGTATAAAAGATTTCATCATAGTAAAAATATCAGGCAAACATTGTATATAAAAGCATCCACAATGGAATAATATAACAATACAAAATAATACTTATCAAATTTCTTAACCATTGAAAATTTTTGGTAACCAAAACCAGAATGCATTCCAAATATCCCCAATGCTTATGATCTCCGGATATTGGTGGAGGGATTTGTCCTTGTTCTTCATTAAGCATTTCAACGGCCATCACTGTCATTGGCTGCAGTCCAATTCCGTGTGCCATTAAAATAGCTACAAACCCAATACACTTGCATTGTACTCTCCATCCTCACATTTTGCATACACTTTGTTATTACTTTCAACACAATTATCAGGCATATTAAAGGTGATATTACAAGAGAGATATATACTTAAAAGAATAATTCCCTTAGAAAAATTAAAACACACTAATACAAAATCTACATAATAAAACCTAAGTGGCAGCGTATAATGTCCTGCCTCATTAATATGTACAAAACTTTCGCTAGCTCCAGTGTTGTTCAAAGGAAGTCCAACTAAAAAAAGTCCTTGACTGGCATCCGATGGTGACATCATACACATCCAGCAGTCAGTATGGTTTGTTAAGGCACTAACTTTTTTTTGTCCTTCCAAAATTATTGTCCATCCACTTTGGGCTCACCAGAGTCTTTGCAATCTTTTGGCTGTACACTGTAAGGGCGAATATTGCGGCCAGGAACCCATATCGTATTGCCTTCATGTTGCACCGCAGCATATCCACGACCCCACATAATAAGTTCAGCTGGTCCTTTCCATTGGGGGTCTGGTAGTTTACGATACCAAACTAGCGGTCGAACCGTGGTTGCTGCGTCTGGAAGGGGAGAAAAATGCCTGCTGGCAACTGTATTAGGTGTTGTGCCAGGTGGTTTAGAAAATTGAGAGTATATAAAGCCAAATTAAGATGATTTTGCACTCCAGGTAGTCCGGGAGTATTTTCCCCATTTTTTTGTTTTTAATTTGTCAAGCATGTGCTTAAGAGTAGAATTGGCCCGTTCCACTACTGCTTGCCCCTGTGAATTGTAAGGAATGCCGAATTTATGAATAATGTTCCACCGATTGCAGAACTGAGCAAAGCCATGACTACAATATGCAGGTCCATTATCAGTTTTTAATTCTTTAGGAGTACCCAGAGTGCTAAAAGTTCGAATACAATGATTGATGACATGTTTAGTTGCCTCTCCACACTGTGGAGTAGCAAGGATGAACCCAGAATATGTATCAATAGTCACATGTATATATTTCCACGGACTAAAAGATGCATATTGAGTAACGTCCATTTGCCAAATTTGACATGCCTCAAGTCGACGGGGATTCACACCCATTGGAATAGACAGTCCTTGTTGTGAGCAACTGGGGCACTGTTGAATGATAGCTGTTGCCTCCCCGGGGGTTATGCCAAATTGTTTAGCCAAAGCCTTGGCGTTTTGATGAAAATAGCTATGACTATCCCAGGGAGTAAGTTGTTGCATAGTCATAACTTGCGTGTTGCCATATCCGCCTGGGAATTCCCTTCACTGAGAATTCCTGGAAAATTTTGATGACTTCGAATATGTGCAATAAAATAAGGACAATATCTTGTCTCAATTGATTTTTTGCAATGTCAAAAATAGTGTCAACAAAGTCTCATCCAAACTAGGAGAGATATAAGCAAAAGGTAAATTTTTATGGCCAAAAATCTTGGATCTGCTGAAAAATGACAAAAAAAAACCTGACCAGGCCAATCACCAATCAATAATTGCAAAACCAAATTATTTTGAATCAAAGTTTCCCAAAATTTTAAGGAAAATGGGATAAAAATAATTGCAAATTCAATTTCAAAAATCTGGTGCCATCGTGTGGCCACGATGTGTAATTTCAGCCAAAGTCATAGCTGGAGTGAAAACAATTTCTTGAAGGCTTTTTAGATTGAGTAATTGCCACTGTGGGTAGTCGATCAAAAATCACATTCAAATGCACAGGGTGATTGTCAACACACCAATCAGTCCACTGGTTGTTGAGGGTTGTTTGGACTTTTTCAACGACCAATAGCTGGTCGGAGGTCAATGTCACAACATCTGTGGGATTTTTGAGGCCTTTTAATGCCATAAATAAGGGAGAAAGGGTCGAGGTAGAAAGACCTATATATGGCCTTAACCAATTAATATTTCCTAAATATTGTTGTAATTGAACCAATGTAGGTGCAAGTGTCTTTTGACCAGTGCCAATTAAGTGTTGCAGAACTCTTTTGCAGTCTGCATTAGCATTTTCAACAGCCAATTTCATCAACATCTCTTTTGTAGCTAATTCATTAGCAATTTCTTTATCAATACTATCTTTTAGTCTATTTATAAATTCATCATAGGGCTCAGTAGTTCCCTGTTTAATTTGAGTAAAACTTTTGCCAAATTTTCCACTTTCATCTACTACCTTTAAAGCAGCAAAAACAGCCTGTAAAATTACACCATGTATAGCTGCATCTGGAATAGCATCTCGCTGTTGTTCAACAGCAGTGAACTGTCCAGAGCCATAAATTTGGTCTGGCACTAATTGAGCAGTGCCTCTCTGAATAGCTTGAATACGATACTGGGAGTCCCAAACTGCATACTGCGCAGGTGTTAAAATCATTTGCATTAATGCCTTCCAATCTGCTGGAATCATTTTGTGAGCAAATCCATTATCAATTTCTGCATCCATGCCCACAGTTACAGGGTATAAACTTGTCATTTCCTCAGCATTCAATTCACCTATTTCATAATCATTCTGTAACGTTTCCTGAATAAAATTACTTGTTTTGGTCAGAGCTGGAGGATCACACAACTCAACATTGCTAGGGAAAACCTTGCTGTGATTTTTAATTGTTACTGGAGTTTCACTGGCAGGGGGAAGAAGTTGAACTTCATTATAATTCAATGGATTCAGCAATGTTTTTAGTAGGAGCTGCTCCTGTGTCTCCAAAGCTTTTAACACTACTCTGCAAGATGTTAAAATAGAAGCAGGGGCCCTAGAATTTGTCTGCAAAACCTCCCCCACTTTTTTCCAGGTTTCAACTTTAAGGCAGCCTGCCTCTGGGTAGAAAGGAATGTGTTTCCAAATAAATTCAAGGAGAGACCTTAAATCTCCTGATGTCAGCTTCTTCGCATTAAAATAAACATAATTCTTCCTGGTTATCTCTGTAAGTTCACCCAAATGTCTTTCTTGCACCTTTGAGAGATCTCCACCCATACTTACGAGGGATCAGTCCTCGTCCAGCGATGAACTGATGAAGAGCGCTTGGCCACATCCGGGCGGTAAGTATGAGGGTCCAGGGACGTATAACCTCTCAGGGTTATCACGTCGGGGGTCACCACTTGTTGCGAAAGTGTGTCCGTGGCGTCCCGGCAACCATGATTAATGACAGAGACCTGAGTTTCTGTCGGGATGGAAGGCCCCGGCCGAAGCCAGGAATCTCCTTTTATTCCACATCAAAGGTGTCTTCCCACAAATTGTCACCTTACTGATTTACAGCCAATTACATTACACAGATAGTTAAAACATACACTTTGAAAGCATGACGTATTTTTCAAGAAACGAAACTTTTCCCTGCTTTCTCCTCCACCCCCCTAGTACAGCTATCAGCTGACAGCCTGTAAGGGGGGGAGAAGGGAAGCCCATCCAGGCAGAGAAGGATTTCTTAAAGGAGAAATGGACATTTATCACAACATTTATTGAAGAGCAGAACCACCAGACATGTGGCTCTGGAGCAGCTGATCACATGTTGCTGGGAGTGGTGGGTTTTTAAACCTTCTTGGGGTTTTGTATTTGGAGTTATTCCTGTGGCATGAACTTTGACCTGAGGTTCAGTGTGCCCTTTTAGTATTCTGAGGGTGGTGGGTTAATCCTATTATGTCCTAAAGGTCATGTCCTGCTTCCCTGATGGCTATGTCCTATGTTGGATTTTTGGGTGAGGGGTTGTTGGTTCTAGGGATCTTTGTCTTTCTAATCCCATAAAGTCTAAGCTTCTTGGCTCCAGTCTTTCTGAAAGGATTATCAAATCTGCATTTCTACAGACCTGGTTTCTGCTTGGGGCAGAGAGACTGGGGGGGAGTGTTCTGCCTTTTAAGATCTTCTCCATTATTCCTTTGGGGAAATATAATATTCTGCCTTTTTAATATTCCCCAAATATTTTTTTCTCTGAGGGGTTCTGTCTTCTTACACCATTATGTAGAAAAGTTGTCAGAATTAAGGACAGCAGTTAATGATTGATTGGGAAAGGAAAGCTTTAAAGGAAAGAAGAAAAATGCAGGCTGTCTTCGCAAGGAGAATCATTTCTGATTCCAAACATTATCAGACCATTTGAGGTGTAGCATGGGACCTGAAAGATGGCTTGTAAAAAACTTGGATTGGGCAATCTCTAGGGTCATCCATAACAGCAACAATCCCCAAGCCATGTAGTATGCCAAAGCCAGAATGGAATGATTAAAATGGGAATATAAATAACCATGATACTTATTTATTTATTTATTTATTAAATTTATTTGCTACCCATCTGATTTTGAAATGACTCTGGGTATGGTGCATAAACAGCTGTAGAAACTGCAGCTGCAGATTGACTCAAGAAACATTGTCCAGTTAGGACAAAAGTTGCAGAGCTCTTGCAGAAGTCTTCAAACATAATAAAATATGAAAAAAAAACCATGATTGTGTGCAATTTAGAGCAAGACAAGAAGTAACAGATAGAAACTTACCAAAGAAAGTTCCAACCTAGAACCTAGAAAAAATTTCCTGACATTGAGAACAATTAATTAGTGAAACTGGTTGTCTTCAGAACTTGTGGGTGCCTCAGTACCGGATATTTTTATGAAGAGGTTGGACAGTCATTTGTCCAGAATGACTCAAGCAGGGGTTGGACTAAAAAATCCACCAATTTTATTATCTATTATTTATAACCTTCAATTCTTGTTAGTTTGTTATTTATAACTGTTTATTAACAGAAGCAGTGACAAAGCTGTTTTGCACCCAGTTATGAGCAAGCTGGCTTTTCTTGCTATTTTAAAACAACTGTCTCTGCACTAGCACAGTTTCAAAAGATGGCTAAACTAGTGCTTGTAAGGAAACTGAATAAGATAGCTGATCTTTCATGAAGCCTGTGCCAAATGGCCATGGAGGACAATGACCAGGAACTAGAGAGGATGGGATGTGTTCTCAGTAAGCTAAAATACTTCTCAGTCCTGAACATATCTGCAACTAGATATTGACTGAAGCAGCCAAATCATATCCATGGCAAACACTGTGTCAAGAGAAGAGAAAAAACTTTACTTTAATTCTGGAACACAGTGGCTAAGATAGCTGCCTCACATATTAACTGAGAATAAAAGGAAGACAATATCATCAGGACATTGCAGAAAAAATAGATGTAATTGTGCAATGGTTGAAGAAGAGCTTTAATCCCAACACAAATCACATTATGGCTACTGATTCCACCAAAACCTCATGAAATTGGCACAATATTAAAGGTATTTCTCCCATAAATCTATAAAAGTTTCTTGCAGGCACCTCCATACACAAATTCTGTTCATTTAGTTTACAATTTATCATGTTTACTTAGCAATTTACTCAACATAGAATTCATCCCTGATTATAAATGTAAAACTTTGCATATCAATTTCCAGTTGCTCCCCAGTGTGTCTCGGTTCAAAGGTTTGCTTTCAGGCAAGAAATCATTTGGGGGCTTTTTTTGTAAGAAAAAAGAAATGATGAACAGCCCATCATTGCCATTTAAATATTGAATGCTTGATCTTGCTTTTAGTCTAGATCTGGAAATGACATTAAACCAGGAAGTACATTTCTCCTTTTTCTTTTTCTTTTTTTTTTAAAAATCTATTACATGGTATCCAGACAAAAATATTGAATTTCTTTGTAGAAGCACATAAAGGTCAGATGAAGATTTCACTACAAGAAGGGTATGCTTATTCAACCTTCTTCTAGAAATATGCAAGCCTCCAAGAATCCACAAACCTCTGACTGAATATGACATTCTTTATATCCATTCTGTTATCTTTTGTTGCTATGGAGAAGCCACTTTGGGTGGGAGGGGTTCCACTGCTAAGTATTTATGTGCTTATTTTAATAAGTATAATATATAGAAGATTGACTTTAAAACAGGATGAATGCCCATTTTTGACAGGTATCCCCAGTTGAAGATAGATTTGATCAAAATTGAATTGGTACTTACCAGTTACAGCACTGAGCCATTGGCATTATTAATTTTCTCCACTTGAATGCTTAGCAGCTTATTAATATTTCTCTTTGCTTTTTCATGTAAGGTATAATATATTTATCAGCCAATCTGTATTGGACCAGTGTAGTAGACAACTGTCTATAAACTTCATGGACTGATGTAGATGGATTAAATGTCATAGTTTCCATGAGGTAGTCATGTTATTATGTTGCAGATTTATAAGCTAATTATACCATAACCATATTAGTTTTTTAAGGACCACCAATGTCTTTATTGATATATAAAACACAAACTCCTTTGAGATTAATCCAGTGAAGATTGTTGTTGTACTTGATAATAAGTGTCAAATCAATACCCATTGGGCAATTATACTGCATACCACATTCCATCTTTTCAGCATGCATTTCAATATATATTGCTCTATCCACGCACAAATATTACCTAGAGGCTCAAGAAAGTTTTGTTGTTGTTGTTGTTGTATGAATTCTGGGCTGCCATCTTCTCCTCAATCTCCCTCTTCAATAGAAAATAAGTCACATGAGGTTAGGATCCTAACGCAAATTGTTTCACTGAAGGTGCTGCCTATGTGTCTGATTTTTATTTTAAAAAGTAGAAATTGCTAGTTGAATGCAATCTAAAGAAGCTTTAATTTGCATTCTGTCCATTACTTTAGAGTTACAACATAGTAATTACTTCAGTATTCATGTTAAATGGCTAATTTTCACAGAACATCTGTAGCATGTCTTATCCTACCTATATCACATTAATTTAGTAAAATGTTTTTCCCCTTTCTTCTTCTATATTTTGTATTTTTACAAATGTATCTAATTAGGATACTAAGGGCCTTCTCAATTAGAAAATTGATATATTATTTTTATTCTTTACTCTGACAGGAATTAAGCTCCAACTACCATTTAATAATGAGAACAATGAAAGCTAGCAACTAATTTGAATCCAGTTTGCAGACAATATTCTTCCCAGAAAATAATTAAGAAAAGTAGCAAAATAGTCCAAAAGGTAATGCTGACATGCACCCCATACTATCGATGGGTCTCTATCTGAATAATAAATAATAAGTTTTCCCATAGAAAAGCAAGGAAAAAGAACCAAGTAGAGTTAAATTTATAGAGTTCCCTTTGATGGCTTTAGCAAGAAAAATGTGAAAAGTTTCAGCAAAATATCTCAGGGTCTCAAGGAAAAACAAAATAGATATCTAAGGCTAGCTATATTTCTCCAATTGATATTGTAGATAGGTGTGTAATCACAGGATCTCAGTAGTGACAGATCAAAGGATTTTGAAACTAAGAAATCAGTAAATTAAGACAAATTTCTAGGATAGAATGACTGATTGAGTACTGCTCCCAGACCCATCCATACATATTCATGTCAATAATAGATTATTCCTTTTTTCTGTAATTTGATATTTAAAGTAAATTTAAATCATGTCTCTGTCCCCAATTTGCCACATTAGGACATATTCTAAATAACTAGAGACATGTGATGGTGAGTTAGAAAAAGTTTCTTCAAAGCCAGACTGATGGTTACCATTTTAGATTTCCCAGAAGAGCTATTCTACTGATCCATGTTGACTAAAATCAGGGTGTCCTCTCCCTTCCAAGAAAAACATAAGGCATTTAATGAGATCCACTGCTATTGCAAAAACTTTAACTGGTAACTCACATTTCTCAACTTTCTGGGATAATTTAATCTGACCAAGAGAGTTCTGTGTTACAATTTCTTCTATGTTTTCAGCCTGTACATTCCACTGCTCTAATTGATAGTAACATTCATAAATGAGTAAAAGTCATGGGGCATAGGGTATTTCCTTACTAGCAGCCCTTGTTAGTATGCTTAAAAAGTCCTGGCAAAATGTTATAACCATCCTTGTCACTCTCTTTGCTGCTATCTATGTTTGTGGCTATCTGATATTTTGTGGTATGAAAAATAAGCAGGAAATAATTTCTTGGTGATCTTCAGCATCATTAGCCAATCCAGGGAAGCTTTAAAAAATTAGATTGTTATTAGAATACTTGTGTTTTGTGGGTGGGTTGTTTGCTTTTAAAATTCTGTATTCACTTAATTATAAACAGCGCAATTCTGTCTATAAAAAAGGTAGTTTGAAGAAACCATTACTGGGTGTGGGTGGTACTTATTGGCCTATTTTACTTCTGGTTGATAGACTTGAGACAAGTGATACTAGTTTGAGAGCTATCCAATGGGATGGGAAGGGAAGACATGTTGATCTACCTAGAGTCTTATCCAGATAAAAGGAGTTGTGCCATGCTGTGTATTATATATGTCCTCATTTCCTCTTCCCTGGCATTCAGCAGCTGCCAATGAAGGTCATTAAATAATCATAAAGATGGGGACACCCCCATCCAGGATTACATACCTGAAAAAGAGGGAATAGAGGACACCCTAACTGAAGTGAAAAATGAAATATTTCAGGATAAACCTTGGGTATCTCTTTTTATATTCAGTCTGTGTTCTGAAAAAAAACACCGCACATGAAGAAATTCTTCAGGAACATAAAACATGTAGTGAACTTTGCTAGGTAAAAGACTGAAACATCTTCAAAGAACTTCAGAAGTATTATGAGTCCTTGCATGCATGTTTATATGCATACACACGCCCTCACACACATGCCAATGTAAAATAAAAGCCATAAATGAAGATGGATGGGGTAATTAAAAAGTAATTAGGTGGAAAATAGTCCAAGGGATAAAACATGCATTTTTGTCATCCTCTGTCTAGTTTCTTATGGCAGACAAATGGTGTCTGTATAAGTGCTTAGCTTCTCTGCCTGAAGTCTTCTTAAAAACATGTGTTGCTCATCAATTGTTATGTATTACTTTAGGCTCTGTAACGGATATCTTGGGACATGTATTCATTTCTTTCCAAAATCTAATTCTTTAGTTCAGTGCACCTGGCTTTACTTACTGTATCTGAAGGAGACCTTTGTCTATTAATGAACCACTCAAGCCATGCTCAGTTACAAAATGATCAGTATTAGTTTGAATATGAATATGTGTATTTTGCATTGTTTGACTTCAGCAAACATTTCTGGTTACTAGTGGATTGTGGATTAGAATTTGAGAATAATCTACTAGAGAATAACCCATTTTTAAAAAGTGGTCTTCAAGTCATTCATTTTAAGGAAATGCTTTATGGATTCAATTAAAACATTTAAGTAAATAAAATGGATGGTATAGATGTAATTCATGTACATACTATAACAGATTCTTGAAATTACATCATCAGTATTTCAGGCATAAATGTAGCTTTCCTAGCCTGAAGTTCCCCATCAAGACCACAAAGTCCTTACGCAAAAGAATCCACAGCATTACTTAATGTACCAGTACAAATATATATGACTGGGTATCACCTGCATACTGATGATACCTCGTCCTGTGGTAATGGATGAGCTCACCCATCACTTTCTTGACCATATTCCCTAAAATGGGTAGGTGGGATTCAGGATGAAAATTATTTAGCACAGTAGGGTCTAGCAATAGTGTTGCATTTTGAGAAGCTTTTTTGAGAAGAGGATGCACTAGCCTCTTTAAACTGTTCTGGGAACCTCCCCATCCTCAAGGATGAATTATTATTGCCAGAATCCTCCTACATGTCACCTTCCAGGTGTCCTTGACCAGCCAGGAGGGGTATAGATTTAATTTACAGGTGCTAGTGTTTACAGTCCTGAGGATCCTGTCCACTTCCTGGGTTGAAAAGAATCAAACTATTCCCAGATGACTGGGTAAGTCTATTCCCCAGGCATCTCCAAAGAGACCGCCAACTGAGAATGGATCCAAGTGATTTTATTCACAAGCTATATAGAAAATTCCTCTCACAGCCATAAAGGTAAACCTCCAGGTCTGCCTTACTTATGAGGGTCTGGGTAATCTTAAATAGCCATTAGGTGATACTCTGAAGATGCAGTAAGTGTGGAGAAATATTGACATTTTGCCACTGTTACACCATGAGGTAGACTTTAATAGAGCTCCATTTGTTTGATTGGATTTGATCTTTATTTTCCTTCAGTGACACTCTAGATCAGGGGTGTCAAACTCACGTCATGTGACGTGTCGCGACATATCACAACTTTTCTTTCCATTGCAGGCAATGGGGTGGGTGTGATTTTGGCATGATGCATCCGGCCCATGGGCTGGCAGTTTGACACCCCTGTTCTAGATGTCTCTTGATGTTTTTCAGCTACCTCAGTTCCTTAATAAACTATGGGGAATGTCCAGAGTAATGGGCCAAAAATGGCCACAGGGCATGTATCTGTCCAGGGCCTCAGACACATCCCTATTCCAGGCTGTGGCCAATGTCTTAGCAGGATTGTGCAACAGTTCTGAAGAATTTATCAGTCGCCTGAGGTGGACCAATTGAATCTTTCCTATTTTCCTATGAAGTGGGACAGCATAAGAGAGTCACCAGGGTGTGATCTGACAGAGGAGACACCAATAGCTCCTTCCTCAGATCAAGTTGCCACTGCTTTGACAAGAAAATTATGTCAGTTTGTGGCCGCTCTTTCATGAACGACTTAGGAGAGGCCTATGGCCACAAGGGCAACCATGAGCTCTTGAGCTAACTCTCAGGAACAGCAGATGAAAGTCCCCAAAGACCGTTAGTCTGGGACACTCCATAGCCAACCCCTTGATGGCCTCCAGCAGCTCATGCAGGAAGGTTGCTACACAGCACGGAGGTTGGAACTATAGCAACAGGCCCCCTGTTCCAATGAGACTATCTTCAGAAATAGGGTATCACAACTGGCAATATGTGAAACAATGTCCCAGAAGACAAACAGGGATTCCTGGATGACGATTGCCACTTCTCTCCCCTCCCCAGGGTCTTGGCTGGTGCCATACCCTAAACCTGGCTGGGCATATTACAGAGAGGGAAATTTCCATTTCATTGCTCAGCTAAGTCTTGATAATACATGTAGCTGCATGATTTCCCCAATTGAGCAATTGGCCTGCCAAAAAGCATTATTTTGTGGGTCTGTGAATCCAATACCTCCTCCATTTCCTCTCCAGGGTGTTCTGGATTGATTGATTACTTTAATTGATTACTTTATTTGCTTTTGTGTGCTTTTTGCATTCCTTCCATCTCTACTGCCCTGGAGAAATAGAGACTGGCTCTTCAAGAAAGCCTAGAATTAAAATAGAATGATTTTATACAAATTTGTCCAAGACTAGTGGACTCCAGTGCCTATATACATGAACTCAACTGTCTATCACCACATATACTTCAGAACAGAATGTTTTTTCCACATACAACTAGCTATTGAAATTTAAGTTAATGGTGACCTTCCAGGATGATCTTTTCAGTTTTCCCCCAAGATACTATTCTTGATTAACATATTCTAGACAAAAAAAGTAAGAAATTATAATTGATGGTTTGCAAGCGAAAATACTTATTTTGGGTTAATGGAATAAATATAAAGCACTGACAAACATCTAAGGCACGTAGTGCACTATGATAAAAAAAATGGAACTGCACATTTACTCAATCTAAATATGTTAACTCTAAAATGATAGTTTCACTTTAAGCAAACATGATTGTTCAAGTCTTAGTTTGCTGTTTCCAGCAAAATTGCAACTTTTATTTTACAAGGGCAAACATTCCTTAAACTAGACAATAGTTTTTGAAACAAACCAAGATTAAACTTATGGTTTCATAATCTGATGTGTTCAAAGAAGAGTTGTTTAAAATAAAAGCAATTCATGATTTAAATATGGTGACAGCAGTTTCCTTCAGTTAAAAAACAAGCTCTTGTAAAATTCCATCTCCATCTTCAATAGGAAACTCATTTTATGACACTAACCTGGGATTTAGAATTAATCTTAAACCACACTTTTTATAAACCATTTGAAAGTGCTGATGGTATGAATCAGTGTACTGATAGTTCTTATTTAGCAACCGCAGTTGGGACTAGCACCTCAATTGTTAAGCAAAACAGACTGTGCTTACAATTTTACTTCTGCTTTTCTTTGCTTTACAGCAAGGGTGTCAAACTCACGTGACATATCATGACATATCACAACTTTTTTGCCATTGCTGGCAATGGTGTGGGCACGGTTTTGCTATGATGCATCCAGCCCGCGGGCTGGCAGTTTGACACCCCTGCTTTACAGCATCAGAAGAATATAACACCAAACATTCGGGTGAACTGAAATGGCAGGAAAGGTTCCTGGATACATGAGAAAGCTGGGTAAAAGGGCATATCTTATAGCTCTATTTTCCAGCTTCTCTGTCCCTTGGAACACTCATTCCATGAAAATTAGCAAGAAGAGAATTCATATATGTATTTACACTTATTGAAGAGAAAGGGATTGCAAGAGAGTAAGCAGCACACAATTGGGAATATACTTTGAAAGGAATGTTCTGGCACCATTTGTTTCCCTAGCATGCTTAAGGGCTACAAATCATGAGTCGCTTAGGCAGCAAACAAAAGCTAAACATTTGAAACTGAATAAAGTCTTGTCAGTTTCCAAAAGCAGCTGCAAGATCCTGGGAAAATTCTAATGAACTAATTAAAATCACAAAGCTGAGCTTGTTAACTTGTGGTTAGCACTTTTAGGGACACACTACAGAGAAAAGCAGCTCAGGAAGAAATGGATTATTTAAGCAATTTCTCCACTTTGGAGAAAGGGAGGATCAGCCCAGTATATATAATCAAAACTAACTGACCATAATGGTGAGTTGGTGAGTGTGTGTGTGTATGTGTGTGTGTATGAGAGAGAGAGAGAGAGAGAGAGAGAGAGAGAGAGAGAGAGAGAGAGAGAGAGAGAGAGAGAGAGAGAGAGAGAGAGGATTGTAAATGTGGTCACTGGTTGTAAAATTACTTTTTTTTATCAACATCATAACTGCAAACAGTCACTATCCAAGGCAGTCATTAAATGAGGATTACTATATATCCTCCTTGCTATGGGAATACATTAAGAATGATAAAAAATAAAATTCAAAATTTATCTATTCATTTTAAACCGATTTCAAGAAGTCATTTAAATTAAAGCTATTGTGCTTCTTATCTTTTCTTCTGGATTTTTACTACAATTTCTGGCTGGCTGGCTGACGGCTCTAAACATCTACATATCACTGGCAACTTTCAAATTATAGAAGCCTCATGTAGGATACTTTTTCCACACAAGGTCTCTGTATGAAGACTAGACTTTTCTAATTCTACAGTGTTGGCTACGTCTGATCCAATTTATTTCTGGTTCACTTGTGGTACATTTGACATAATTATAAAACTATTTCTTTTGTTAATGCTATAGCTCTATGGAGCTTGAGAGTAATCCATTGGCCCATTTCTCACCTCATCATATCTTCCAGCTTCTAAGCTGCAAGTCTTGCAAATGGGAAGATGCTGTGACACATTTTTGGCTGCCCCTCAAAGGAAACCTTGGAACTGTTTCATATCATCAAACACACAAACATGAAGTAAAGACATAAGTGAGAGATGGGACGAACGCAAACAAATTATATTATTTCTCATAGAGTAGGAACGAGGAGATTTTTGTTACTGAAGTTCTTGTGGCAACTCAAGACAAGACAGGGATCCTTTTTATCAGCATTTTGAGGTTGAAGGTCTGAAAACAATTTTGGATTGCTGTAAACTGCTTTCAGGGAGTTGGGAATGGAAGTGGTCATAATTTGGAAATATTGGAATATTCTTCCTCGTACAGTTAGTTCTCCTTAGCCCTAAAGTTATTGTCTGAATTTTTGGAGAGAGGAAAAACAAACATCCATGTAAGTTATGCCTCAATGTTGTAATAATAGGTTGTTCAATCTTACCATGTGGTGCAAGATGAAAAGCAGAGTATTTCTGTATTATGCTTCAGTGTCTTCTGCAAATCTGATTTATGAGCACATATTCTAAAAAGGAGGTGTGAACCTTCCACTTGAAATGAAGAGGTTTGTGCCAAAAATGTTTCAAATATTACATATGTGCACATCATACAACAACAAAAAATATACACTTGAACTATGACATCAGTATTTATCAGCCGCACAAATGTTTGTTTTTAATCTGTTTTTTGTTTTATGTAAGAAAAACAACAGGAAATACTCTACTTGGTCCAACAGAAACAGACAAACAAAACCAGCTTGGTGTAGTAATTAAGGTGCTGGCTAGAAACCAGGAGATTGGAAGTTCTAGTCCCACTTTAGGCATGAAACACCATCTGGGTGACTTTGGACTGGTCACCCTCTTTCATAGGATTGTGTTATATGGAAAATAGGAGGAAGAAGAATGTACATTTGCCACCTTGAGTTACTTATAAAATAATAAAGTAGGGATAAAAAGCCTCTTAAAAAATCTAATGGCTATTACCTGGAAGTTTCCCCTTAAACAATTCTTCCTAACTTTTCTGTTACTGAATATCTTTCCCATGAATCTGTCCAATGAACTGGACTGTCTTACAGATCTTGCACAAATCTGTATTGCCTTTCACATTGAAAGAATGACCTTTTACTAAAACCTACTATAGTACAGGTAGTAAAATGCCTTTAGTTCATGATATTATAGATTAAATATAAAGGATTCCCTAATTACACAGTTATCTAATAGCCTGCAATCAGAGACTGGAGTAATTAGTGATTAAAACACATGTTATTTACAGAATAGTTCAGGACCTCTTTAAGTGCCATCTCAGACTATTCCTATAATTATGCAATTTGTGCATTTTATAAGGGTACTTTTTATGTTCAGAGCATTGCACAAAATGTAATGCTGACATTCTGCTTTCTTAGAACCTTTTACTAGAGGTTTGAGGAAAAAATGGTGTAAGGATATTGGCATGAACTCATGAAAGTGTAGGTGGCTGAGAAAAAGATGAAATGTTTCAGAGTCATGAGGGCAGAAAGCATTTGGAAATATTTGCTTTGGCATTGAACAATTATTGGAGCTAGCAATTTGGTTTTATAAGTTTTTGTTCAGAAGTACCATCCAGATAAGGCCATCTAAAGAGTATTATCATTTTCTTTATTTCTGATCCAATTCCATTAGACTACATGACCTTTGTCTCAATACTCCTTTGTATTACTCTTTCTCTTCTTGCTTGCCTCACAGACATAATTTAGTAGAAAATAAACAGGCCTACCCTCTTCTGAGCTTTCCTCTTCTTATTAAAATGGCTGTGGGAGATTTTTCACTTTCATTTTTTTGTTTTTTTAAATATATATTTTATTATTTTTTTAAAAGCTAACAACCTGGTGCTTAGTAAACAGCATGTTGTCTGGGTTTACATTTCACAACAATCAATAATACTCAATTTCTATCATATCGTACTCTACATAACAGCTTTCCTTGATTTTCTCTTCTTCCCATATTGTTCTCTTTTGCAAACATTAGGCTAATACAATTCTTAGTATTTTAGTAACAAAGAGGTTAAATATAAACATTTTTCTAACATTTATCCAATTAGTAATAGCATCAAAATAGAACTTCTTTTCTAGTTAATCCTCTTGGTTGTGTTATATATCCTGTTGTCAACATTCTCATTTAGACTTTTTCCCCACAAAATTGGAATCATTTTTATCTGTTAAGATTTCTTCAAAGTTGATTTACCATTAAATATCTAAGCTGTTTTCCTCAAAATAATCCTCCCAACAATTACATTTCTCATATCATTAAAAATATACAATACTACTCAGAGTAAGAAAGAAGAAAAAGAGAAAGAGAAAGAAAAACATATCTCTCTCAAACTAAAATTCATTTATATCTCCCATTTTTTTCATTTTTAACTCTATTCCATTCGATATTTACTAATTAAGTAATCCATGTTATATTTTAACCATATTTAAACAAATACTTAATCTTTTAAAATTGCATCTGATAAGACAGTTACATTTCACATATCATATATATATTGATTTCTTTTATCTTTTTTGTCTCTCAAGTCGTAGATTTTTTGGTATCTCTGTAATCCATTTTGTCAGGCTTTTCTTCTTATCTTCGGCTTTGTTTTGTGATCCTGGGGTGTGGACTATCTCTTCCAGTTCTGGTGCTTCAGTCACATCTTGTGTGTTTTCCTCCATCTGTGTTAAATCACAATCTCTTCCATTGGTAGATTCTTCCATTTTCTGAAAATTCTTATGTTCTTATGTTAATTTAAAGATATGTCCATTTATGTCATCAAAGTTGTTTTTAATTTCATTGTAGTTTAGAGCCATTGTTGTTTGGATTAGTTGCAACATAGAGAGCATTTCCTCCTGGAAAGTATTTGGTTTTTCTTGACAAGTTTTTTTTTGCAAGCTCTTGAGATTCCATGATAGCTAGAATTGAAAAAAATTTCTTTCTCTGAAAACAGCTTTAAAGTCACAGTCAATAGGTGTTTATCATTCAGGAAGGTCAGTTATGTTTTTTTCAATTATAATCTTTGCTTATTGTGGCTGGCCCAGAATGTTTAGCTCTTTTTAAAGATATCTCATTCTGGGCGTCCTGCCAATGCTTATAACAAAGCAGCTAAAGTTATATATTCTCTTCCACACTACATGTCAGCAACAGTATGTTTTTGTCCCCCTTTATAGTTTAATTCATTACTTCCTTCCATGGGAGGGTGGGGCAAAGCTCCCCCTCCTTTTCACTTTTGGAGACTTTTTTTGCTTCTTGGGGTATCTTTTCCAAAAGTTCAGGATATAGAGTAGGAGAAAGAAGATCAAATTTCTCACCCAGTTTCAGCATGCTGTTCACCAATGTTCTGATGAGTACTTATGGACTTTGGCTGCAAGTAGCTTAGGCTGGTTACCGAGATGGGGTCAGCTTTCTCCTGTTGGGTTAGAGGGAATTTCCCAATCAAATGAGATGACTGCCATTGTTCCTGAATCACTGGGGCATCCCTCTTTATTTGTCACCTCTTTAGGGAGGCTTTAGACCCATTTAGGGTCCCCTGGCAGTGCAAAAAGAGCCACGGGAAGTGGAGCTTTCGCAATCCTGCGACCATGTGCTACCGGGCAAAACCGGAAGTCCTATTTTAGGGTCATCCAATGCTAAACTGTGGTGAATCAAATATATTATTAGGGGAAAGAAAGCCAAGTTCAGAAGGACATTTTCAGAAGGTGTGGGTTAAGGAAATTAAAATGACGCTTCCACCATGTAATCAAAGTCCCTAAAAGAACAAAAGAGGGAGAAGGACTTTCAGAATGAACAGCTGCCTCCTTGTTGTTTTTTTTTATATCTTCCTTCTCCATATGTCTTGCAGTTTCATTGGCTGTAATCTGAGCTTGTATTTTCTCAACTTCTCTCCATCTTTATGGACACTCCAGTTAATGTGAGCCCATTAGTTGAGCAGGATCTCATCAAAGGCTTCACCCCCCCCACCCTTAAATAATTCTGTGAGACATCTTTGACATCTTGTGAAATAGACGAGAGGGAAAGAATATGAAAGAGGGGACTTCATCAGGAAAGCTGCTTTTGTCTGTGCTCGTATGTGTGCAATTTCATTTGTTACAAAAAGGGTATTTCTTTTTAATGATATTTTATGTAGGGAAGGTCTTATTGAAGAATTTCAGAGTCCTGTTAGTCTGTCATTCATTGACTATCAGGTAAGGGCCTTCATAGTATTATTTTTCTGATTGGCAGCTGCTGGATGTTCACCCTCATTTCATTTTTCTTTTAGAAAATTGCTCTCTTTCAGTTTATTATCTCTCCATTATCTCTGTGTCATAGCCTTTAAGCAATCTGGCAGGCTGTGACAGAAGGAAGTTGAGAAAATGGGTAGCCCATCAAGGGCTGCATCTTCATTCTGAAGCTTTTGGCTGCTTCATCTGGAGAGCCACTGCAGCTGCTGTTGCTCAGGCCCTTTGATTTTAAGGGGTTCTGTCACCAGAGTTTGCCCACAGTGAACTAATCGATACTTGATTAGATAAAAGACATCACTCCCCCAAATTGCTGGTGAACTTAGGCCGTAGAATTTGTTCAAAGTACACTCCTGCTGAGCTGTGCCTCCCTGTTATTGCTAAGCCTGTTTAATTTGTTAATATATATATATATATATATTGCATATTGATTATCCCACTGAGCAGCAGAATTGAGTTTTAGCAGGCTTTTTTTTTTAACTTAGTGCTTTTTAACAAAGCTCTGGTACTTCATTTGTTAGCTTCTAATCACTCTTTAGTTGCATTAAAAATAGGTATCTGTATCTATTTTCATGTAATAAAGAATACATTAAAAACTCATTCCTGCTCATCACCTGCTATAAGTGTCTTCTCCATACAAGAACATCTGTCACAAATGAGAGTAACGTCAAGGTGACAATACATGCATGATTCCTAAATTTCAATTCTTTGTCTGATACTTCCCCTCCCCCAAAAGTATGTTAGTTCCTTAAAAATATTTGCAGTATTTATACAATGATAACATCAAGTTCTTCATGTGTTAGTGAAGAACTGGGATGATGCTGGACATGTTAGACTGTGAACACAACAGCTTTGTGTCCACTGTCTATCGCTTTGTTTCTAATTGAGAAATAATGTATAATCTGACACTTGTATTTTAACCTTATCCCCCCTTTTTATTCCAGACTGATTATTCTAGAACTACAGTACTGTCACTAATCTAGGGTTAGTATTGTTCTTAAAAGCATTCTTTTTAGCCCATCCTTTCTTTGCTACAAATACAATAAAGTTAATTATTAACATAAGGAACTACAAATGAAAGCTGGTAGTCCTGATTGTTTTTCCATTTATATCACCAAATTTAAAAGTATCCTTCAGTGAGTTTAAATTATTTCCTTGATAAAAGAAACCTGTAGAAAAACATGCATAACTGAAGTAGGAAATAACAAACTGCAGTCATGTGGCTTGATACATATAATAGTGTAACATTACCTCCTCAGAGGCCGCCAAAGCCCAGGACCTCCCAGCCCCGCCCCCCTTCGTCAAGCTCTGACGCTGTATTCTCTAGGGATTGGTAACATATCTCTTCTAACCCGAGCTCAGGCAGAGTTAGGAAGTAGCAGGCTCTTGTCATCAAGAAGGGGCTTCCAGGAACAAAGATGACCAGCCCCCCCCAGTTCCAATAGTCAATGCTGTGATGGTATCCAACCGGCCAAGGCTGTTGTAGCAGCAATAGTAAATGATTCCTCAATGACTGTTCAAGATCAAGTGCGGTGGAGGAAAACCCCGGCTTCAGGCAGTAGTAGAAACAAAAGCAGTCAGTGTGCTATAGTAATGGCTTGTCCCCCCCCCACAAAGTACAAGCAGCAGTAGTCACAGTCCAGGTAGCCTCCAGGCTTCACAGCAACAGTAGCTACGACCAGTCTCTCCTCTTCTTCTGTTGAGTCTTCTCAGTCAGGTCTCAGCATCAAAACCCTCCCCCCTTATCTTTATTTTTAAAAATCCGAGGCTAACAGCCCCAGCCATTTCCTTTCCACACACTCTCTCTCACCTCCATTTGAGATATCCTCTTCACTAAGGAGAGCAATAAAATTCCACTCCCTCTCTCTTGCCTCTGTTTGAAGTATCCTTCTCATGAAGGAAAGCAATAAAATTCCAGTCCCCCCTCTCTTTCTCTCTCCCCCTCCTCCACACAAAGGGGTCAGCTTAAAACCTCCAATCCCTCTTCACCTGACGAACTCCAACAGCCACCCCTTCCCTTTCCTTCCTTCCCTTTTTCTATCCTTTCCCTTCATCCACCCCTGCCACACCCAAAACCAGCAGCAGCTGTCCCAATCTCTCCCTTCTCAGCCAAACTGCTGCAAACACTCTAAGACTGCCCCGCTACAATAGTATTAACTTATATCTTGAAAATGTAATAGTATTAATATTTTGAAGAGCAGTTTCTTTTAATTGGTTTTTAAGAGATTACAAAGAAAAAAGAAATAATAACTCAACTGAAAACAATCATATAGCACATTTGCCAAACAATCAGTATGACTGCTCGGTACCCCCCCACCACATCCCCCTAACCCTAACCTTTCCCCCTCCTCTTACCCTCTATCTATCTACCTACCTTCCTCTCTCCTTTCTCTACTCCACCCACCTCTATCCCCTCTCTTCTCCCTCTTACCATCTTCCTACTTACTTCTACCTTCACTCCTCCTTCCTCTTTCCATCCCAGAGGCCACCCGAGCAACCCCTTAATACCTATAGTTACATATTCTTGTATCAACCCCAATTACAGTTGAGAAAACATAGTATACCAATTATAAACACCCTCCCACCTCCCCCCCCGACTTCCCAGAGTGAATACAGGGTAGGAACGCAAGGAACCCCACTAAACTACATATTATATAACTATTTAACTATATACCAAATGTAATTTCTTCAGTTGATATTTCCTTTGTATATAATCTATCCATTTTTTCCAGTCCATCATAAATTTTTCATTTGAGTGGTTTTTCAAATATGCGGATATCTTAGCCATTTCTGCCATATTTGTAACTTTTAATGTCCATTCTTCAATAGATGGTAATTCAGACGTCTTCCAATATTGTCCCATCAATAGTCTTGCTGCAGTAATCAAGTTCAAAATCAACGTAGTCTCTATGGTGGTACAGTCTTTTGTGATGCCAAGCAAAAATAACTGTGGTGAAAATTCAATACGCTTTTTCAATATGTTCTGAAGAATCCACCATATTTTTTATCCAAAAAGCCTTGATTTTTTTACAAGTCCACCAAATATGAAAATAAGTAGCGTCCATCGATTCACATCTCCAACACTTGGGTTGCACATCTGAATACATAAGTGATAATTTTTTCGGGTCTAAATGCCATCTATAAAACATTTTATAAAAATTTTCTCTTAAGTGCTGTGCTTGTGTAAATTTTACATTTTTCACCCATATCCTTTTCCATGTTTCCATCATAATTGGTTGTCCAAAATTATGTTCCCACTTAATCATGCAATCTTTAACTAATTCAGTTCCAGAATCAATTTCAATTAATGCGTCATATAATCTTTTAATATGCATAGTTCTTTGATCTCTAACTTGTTTAATTAATTTATCATCCTTTAAGGAAAAACCCATCTTAACATCTTTTTGCCATCTAGTCTGAAGTTGTACATGTGAATACCAGTTATGAGCTATTCCTTCTTCCCTTAACCTATTTAGTGATTTCAATACTAAACTGTTCCCTTCTTTAGTTAAGAGCTTCTCATAGGGCACCACATCTTGAATTTGTTGTCTATTTATACTCTCTATTGCATGCCTGGGAACTGTCCATAGAGGAATTTTTCCATTTAACTTATAATAAAACTTTTTCCAGACACGCAACAGAGCATTTCTCAATAAATGCTCTTTAAAACTCCTGTCCAACTTTTTATCATAGACTAAGTACGCATGCAACCCATACAATAACCCGTACCCTTCTATGTTCAATATTCTTTCGTTAGTTAAGTTAATCCAGTCACTTATTGCTACTAAAACTGCAGCATAATAGTATAACTTAAAATTGGGCATTTTCAAACCACCTCTCTCTCTTGTATCTTGAATAATTTTTAATTTGACCCTTGGTTTCTTGCCATTCCAAATGAATCTATTAATACCTTTCTGCCACTCCTCTAAATTCCCATCCTTTTTAAGTATTGGTAACATTTGAAATAAAAATAAAAATTTCGGCAATACATTCATTTTAATTGCAGCTATCCTACCCAGCATAGATAATTGTAATTTTTTTCCATTTCTCCAATTCTATTTGTATCTTGTTCCATAAAAATTCATAATTATTCTTATATAATTTCCCATTTGAAGCTTCTATATATATTCCTAAATATTTAACTTTCTTAACTATCTCACAACCAGTTATTCTTTCCAAATCTTGTTTTAATTTATCTTCTAAATTTTTAACCAACATCTTTGTCTTAGATATATTTAATTTAAAACCTGATACCCTTCCATAATTTTGAATAATCTCCATCAATCTCTGAGCCGACTGTATTGGCTGAGTCAATGTCACAAGTAAATCATCCGCAAAAGCACATAATCTGTAATCATGTTGTCTAATCTGTACACCTTTTAATTCATCTGAAGCTCTGATCCTATTCAGTAAAACCTCTAAAGTTAAAACAAACAATAAGGGGGATAAAGGACAACCCTGCCTAGTACCTTTCTCTATGTTAAATAAATCTGTCAATTGCCCATTCACAATAATCTGCCCTTTTTGTTTCTGGTAAATCACTGATATAGAGTTGATAAACTGATCCCCCATTCCCATCTTGACTATTAATCTTTTCAAAAATAACCAATTCAGTCTATCAAAAGCTTTCTCTGCATCCAAAAACATAAGAACTGCAGGCACTTGGATGTGCTTATCCAAATATTCCAATATATTAATAAGTTGTCTAATATTAGTTTTCATCTGTCTCCCTTGCAAAAAACCAGTTTGATCCGAATGGATTATTTGTGTTAAGACTGTCATTAATCTATTAGCCAAAATTTTTGCAAAGATCTTATAATCCGTATTTAACAATGAAATAGGTCTAAAATTTTCCACTTGAACATTATCTTTTCCCTCTTTAGGAATCAGGGAAACATAAGCCGTTTTCCATGAAGGTGGTACCTGGCCACCCTCTTGTATATTTACAAATAACTCTCTAAGAGGTTCCACCATTTCCTCTTGGAGATATTTATAATAAATCGCTGTTAAACCATCAGTCCCAGGAGTTTTTCCCATTTTCAATTGCTTAATCACTGCAGTAATTTCTTCTGATGTGATCAATGCATTTAGTCTATCTCTTTGTTCCATAGTAATTTTCAAAACATTTTCATTTTGTAAAAAGGCATCTATCTCATTCTCTTGTACTTTCTCTTCAGAATACAGTTTGGTGTAGAACTCTAGGAAAGCTTTTTAAATAATTTCTTGCTGAAACACTTCTTTCCCCTTATATTCTATTTTCTCAATTATACGAGATTTTTGTTTTTTCCTTAATGTATAAGCCAACCATCTGCCAGGTTTATTAGAATTAAAAAATGTATTGTGTTTAGCATATTGTAAATTCCTGGCAACTTGATCCGTCATCAACAAATCAAATTGTTTCCGTAGAATCTTTATCCCTTCTTTAATATTACTATCATCTGGTTTCTTTATTAATAATAACTCTTTTTTCCTTATTTCCTCTTCTAACACTCTCCTTTTTTCCTCTTGTTTACGTCTATACCTTTTGTTCATATCAATTAAAATCCCACGCATATAAGCCTTACTAGAGTCCCACACCATTTCTATTGTCGTTTCCTTATTCATATTTAACATAAAAAATTCCTTCATAGCCTTTTTACATTCCTCCACATTTATGTCATATTTGAACAAGTTTTCATTAATTCTCCAAGATCTTCTGGGAGACTGACCAATCGTTAATTCCATCATAACCGGATTGTGGTCTGACAAAACATTGGGTAAAATTTTAACTTTCTTTAGCCTTAAAATAAAATCACTAGTAGTCAATATAAAGTCAATTCTGGAAAATGATTGATGTCTATCAGAAAAGAAAGTAAACTCTTGATCCTTGCTATGTCTTTCTCGCCATATATCTAACAAATTAAAATCATCCTTAATATCAAAAAAAGATTTAGGCAAGATAGAACGCGATTGTGGGACAGATGAAATCTTTTTTTTGTCTAAGCCCACATCAAGAGTACCATTCCAATCTCCCATTAAGATACAAGACCTATAATCCAATTGTATTAATTTTTTATGTAGTAACTTATAAAATATGCCTTGTTGTTGATTAGGGGCATATATGCCCATCAAAAGAACTTTCTTGCCGTCTAATAAAATTTCAATAGCTAAAAATCTACCTTGAGTATCTGCTTCTATTAATTTGGCTCTTATATGGTTTTTAACATAAATAACAATTCCATTTTTTTCTCTAAAGATGCTGCTACAAAATGTAAGCCCAACTTATTATTTATCAAATATTTCTGATCCTGATTTGTAATATGTGTTTCTTGTAGACAAATTACATCATTTTTACATTGCTTCAAATAATGGAATATCTTCTTCCTTTTCTGCGGAGAATTTAAACCATTCACATTCCATGTCAAGTATTTATTTGACATGACCGGTTTGTGAAAGCTTTTGCAAGGCCAAATCAACTTGTTCCACCCCTTTCTTCTTAGGTCTTGCTCCCATGGCTTCCGAAGATGTAGATGCAACTTGCTTTGTATAAGCTGGCTGTACTTTTTCCTCTTTGTTCCATGTACTTAGTAACTACACGTGTGTGCCTTTGTTCTTTGGCCTTCTCTGCATCCAAAGGTTGAAAAATATCAATACACTGCACTGACTGTTCAGCCAATACTCCTTTATCCAATTCTGATGCTGGCAATGGTTGTAATTCCATAAGTTGTGATGATTCCATATCTTTTACAAGGTCTGCCCTTTTGGATCTTGGGGACGTGGATTTACCACCCATCAGTATGTTCTCAAAGAAGTCTTTCGCTTTAGCAACTGAGGTCAAGCGATATCTATTATTCTGAAAAAATAAAGAAAGTCCAGTTGGAGCCTCCCATCTATATTGTATCGCTCGTTTTTTAAGTTCCTCCGTCAAGAATGCATAATCTTTCCTTGATCTCAACATTTTTGGAGGTATCTCCTTCAAAACCTGTACCTCTTGACCAGCAACACTTAATTGTTTATTATAAGCTGTAGTAAGAACCCAATTTCTAAATTTTCTTGTACTAAAATATATCACAATATCTCTGGGCAAGTTTCTTTGTGCTGCTATATGTGAATTGATTCTGAATATCCGCTCAATCTGCCAGGCCACATTTTGAGCTCCATCTTCCAGAAAATTTGCCAAAGCTTCAACAAAAATTCTTCTTAAGTCTTCTTGGTTCTCCTTTGCAACCTCTTTCAAACCCCTAATTCTAACAGCCATCTGCATCTGATTATATTGTATCATAACAGCTTGATCTTGGAGATCACTTCTAACCTCCTCAATTTTTTCCTCCATCTGCTGCTCCATATTTTCCAACTTCTCTTCAGACCCCTTTAATGGCCTCAACAATATCTTCTCTTATCTCAATGTTATATGTTTCTATCGTGCCTTTTATTGTCTCCAGTTCGTCAGTTAAACCTTTTGTCTGTTCTTCCATCTTTCTCTCCAGCTTGTCAGTCATTGTAGATAATGCTCCCTGCAAGTCTTTCATTGTAAGTGTTTCTGGAGGAAATTGTGTAGGCAGAGGGGCTTGGAATTCTATCGATGTCACAGATGCAGAGGCTGAAGAAGCAGGCAGACTGCTTGATTGTGATTTAGAGAGCTGACCTGGGGAGGGTAAAGCCGCCTTCGCTATGGCTGCCTTCTGTCTTGTCATCATTTTAAATCCCTTTAGGAGAAGAAATTGTATTGCCAAATTTTCCTCTCTTCTTGTTTTCTTTTAAATTCCAGTTGACGTTATAATTTAAAAAGTAAAATTCAGATCAAAATGGTCTCTCTGGCTTTACTTCCGAGAGAAGAAGGAAAAGTTCACTTTCACTTTCAGCCACTTTCCCTTAGCGGAGAAAGCTATCGCCATTTTGAATACATTATGTTGATTTTAAAAGTTATAAGTACGTGGGCAGAAATAAAGTAGGAAAATACTTGCGATACACAAAAGGCTCCTGTAATCACTCCGTCTGCAAACAGTCTCTCTTATTTTCTTTCTTGAAAGCAGAGGCGGTCGCGGCGTCTTTCTCTGTCAGCCGACAGAAGCGTCTCTGGGCAGGAGCATTTTCAAGTGCCTGGGGAGCGTACACTCTTTGTCCCTGAAAATTTTTTCCAGGGATTTTAGAGGGGCTCAACCTTGCTCTTGATGCTCTTCACCCCTTCTTCGCCCGAAGGGGGGATTTTTCACCGCAAAAAACAGCTGATGTTCGCTATTTTTTGCGGCTTTACAAACCCAGGGAACGGAGCCTCACAGAGGAGACTCTAGCGACGTCAGCGGAGCCACTGGAAGCTCATATTTTGAAGAGCAGTTTAAAGGGCTCTCAATAAATAAAGGTGTTAATGAGAAAAAATCTATTAATTAGTGAGTTTGCATTTATTCCATTGTTGTTTTATTTTCTTAAAAAGGTGAAACTATAGAATTTCCATACCAAAAGAAAAAATATTTCTAGCAGTAAGAGTTGCAGAGAAAATCCAGGAAGTTCAGAGACTGGGTGAGAGCATATCAGATAAGGATTTAAGAGTTTATAAGTACTCATTTCTTCTTTATACTTTCAACTCTTACTATTTAAGTACTGGGTCTCTGTCTCTCTCTTTTTTCTTCTTTCACATTTAACAGTCTACTAGCAATAATATCGTTTTAAAAGAAATAATTGTTTAAAAATAATATGACACCTTAAAGTTATTTTATGTGATTTTTTTTCTTAACCTCAGAGCAGTGAAAGTAGTTTAAGATTTGAAACACCTAAATGTCTTTTGAAGCCTGCATAATTACTTAGTCCATTTCATTTTCATAGTTTTGTTCATATCAGAAGTATAGCAAGGTGCTTCTCTGAGATTTAAGGTCTGGTGTAGCAGAAAATATTCAAAAGCTAGCTTGAAGACACTCTTAAGACTCATTGCCATTCACCCCATTAAGCACCTGATAAAAAGTAAAAGCCTGAAAGCTGCCAAATGGATATATTTCATTCCGTTGTTTTTATCAGACGTATGGGGGGTGGGGTGGGGGATTGGTGGGAAGAGTCAGGCAGGCAGGAAGGAAGAAAATGAGGAAGAAATATCATGTAATATAATCATTGTTGTGGTAGGAATAAAATAGTTTGTGTGCATGTGCATGAATGTATATGATGTATGCATATATGTCTGCCAAATTTTTATTATCTTTAATAAGTCCTCCTTTGTATTTAAATATTTCCTGATGAGTTGTTGGCATCTCCAACCCCTCCAGAATTGGTAAATGCAAGCAGGAACATTGATGGAATTGCTCTTCTTTTTGAAATACAAAGTAACATGGCTTGATAAGGCGTTCCTTGATTTAGCAGCTCTGTTACTGCTATTTATGATACTCTGAAGCAACAGATCAAGACCACAGTTTTGTGGATACCCAAATTCTAACTAGGGAATTTCATCCATCCATCCATTCCATCTTAGCTAATGGAAAACATCTTGGATGCCAGGTTGTGTCCAACGCACATTTCTAATTTCTATCGTTAGAGTGTTCATTACACAATAGGCTTTTCTTTTCTTTTCAGAGGAATATGAAGCCCCATGCAACTGTGTGTATAGGACCAGGAGTGTCCAAAAGGCAGTCCTTAATCAGTTTGAATAGGGTAAACCCAACACTGAGAAGTAGGGGGAAAATGCTCAACATGGAAATGATAAGACCATGGCTTTCAAAGTTTCTGTTTGCTGGAGATAAAAGTGAAACGGGAGGATCTCTGAAGTTCTCTTAGTCAGGGCTTTTCAAACTTTTTACTGATTGTACCACTTTTAGGATATGACAATATTCGAGTACCATCTAGTAAGGTGTCAAAAACTTGATGACCAAAAAAAGAAAACCTGTTCAAAGTTGCAATTGCACTGAAATGACTTATGACAATTTTTCACACTTATGACCATTGCAGCATGCCCAGGGTCATGTGATTTACTTTACTTTATTTCGACTTATATGCCGCCCTTCTCCCCAGACTCAGGGCAGCTCACAACAAAATATAAGTACAGAAATATATAAGTAAGTTAAAATAATAATACAATATAAAAACTATAAAACTGTAAAAAACTATACTCACTCATACAGCATACACTCCCAATCAAAGGCCCAGGGGCAGAGCGTGGCTCACATGCCCCAAGCCTGTCTGCAAAGATGTGTTTTTAAAAGTTTATGGAAAGCTAGGAGGGAAGGAGCAGTACGAACCTCTGAGGGAAGTTGATTCCAGAGGGCTGGGGCAGCAACTGAGAAGGCCCTAACCCTAGGTCCCGTCAGATGGCACTGTCTAACAGACGGGACCCGTAGGAGGCCAACCCTATGTGCCCTAACCAGTCGCTGGGATTCATGAGGCAGAAGACGGTCCCGCAAGTATCCTGGTCCATTGCCATATAGTGCTGTATAGGTCACAACCAACACCTTAAATTGTGTTCAGAGACCAATTGGCAGCCAATGCAGCTCACGGAGGGCTGGAGTGACATGAGCATGTCTTGGGAGACCCAAGACGACTCGCGCGGCCGCATTCTGAACCACCTGCAGTCTCCGGACATTCTTCAAAGGTTGCCCCATGTAGAGAGCATTACAGTAGTCGAATCTCGAGGTGACAAGGGCATCGGTGACTGTGAGGAGTGACTCCCAGTCCAAATAGGGTCGCAACTGATGCACCAGGCGACCCTGGGCAAAGGCCCCCCTCGCCACAGCCGAAAGATGGTATTCTAAACTTAGCTGTGGATCTAGGAGGACACCCAAGTTGCGGACCCTCTCCGACGGGGACAAAACTTCCCCGCCCAGGGTAATGGATGGACAGATGGAATTGTCCTTAGGAGGTAGAACCCATAGCCACTCCGTCTTGTCGGGATTGAGTCTGAGGCTGTTAGCACCCATCCAGACCCCAACAGCCTCCAGGCACTGGTTCATCACTTCCACTGCTTCGCTGTAATGATGCGGGGTAGAAATATAAAGCTGAGTGTCATCAGCATACTGATGACAACTCACCCCGTGTCGACGGATGATCTCACCCAATTGCTTCATGTATATGTTGAAAAGCAGAGGTGAGAGGACAGACCCCTGAGGGACTCCACACGGAAGAGACCTCGGAGCCGATCTCTGACCTCCTGCAAACACCGACTGTGACCGGCCAGAGAGGTAGGAGGTGAACCACCGCAGAACGGTGCCCCGCACTCAAAGCCCCTCCAACCGGCGCAGAAGGATACCATGGTCGATGGTATTGAAAGCTGCTGAGAGGTCAAGAAGCACCAGGATAGTGGAATAACCTCTATCCTGGGCCCGCCAGAGATCATCGGTCAGCGTGACCAAAGCAGTTTCCGTGCTGTAACAGGACCTGAACCCAGACTGCTGAGGGCCCAGATAATCAGCTTCATTCAAGGACCGTTGGAGTTGGAGTGCCACCACCTTCTCAACAACCTTCTCTAAAAAGGGAAGGTTGGAAACTGGACGATAATTATTTAAAACTGTCGGGTCCAGGGAACGCTTCTTGAGGAGGGGGCGCACAAGTGCCTCCTTTAAGGGAGCCGGGAAGGACCCCTCCCTCAATGAAGCATTAACAACAGCCTGGACCCAGCTCCGTGTCACCGCCCTGCTAGCCAAAACCAGCCAGGAGGGGCACGGGTCCAGTAAACAGGTGGCAGAACTCACAGCTCCAATAGCCTTGTCCATGTCATCAGGAGTTACCAGATCAAACTCCTCCCATTCAACAGGACTAAGACGGGCCTCTGTCATCTCGACTGACTCATTGTCAGCTGACACTGTATTCCAATTGGAGTCCAAGTCAGCCCGGATCTGAGCGACCTTGTCTGCGAAAAAGCTGTTAAATTCTTCGGCATTGCCCTGCAAAGATTCCTCTCTCCTCCCCGTATCAGGAGAGAGCGAGTCACCCTAAACAGGGCAGCCAGGCGAGATTCCGTAGATGCAATCAATGCAGAAGGATGCTGAGATCTTGCCATAGTGATTGCTTCCAAATAGGTCTTAAAATAAGCTCCCAATTGGGTTCGATCAGATTCGGATCTGCTTTCCCTCCATTGCTTCTCTAAACGTCTCTTCTGGCGCTTCATCCCCCTGAGCTTCTCGGTGAACCAAGGAGATCTCCTGGGTCTGCTACCACAGAGAGGTCGCAATGGCGCAATCCGGTCTAGAGCCCCCGTGGCGGCCATATTCCAGGCCGTCACTAGGGACTCCGCCGAACTGTGTACGAGCGAATCCGGCAATTCCCCAAGCACCCTTTGAAAACCAATAGGATCCATCAGGCATCTGGGGCAGAACCATTTAATCGGTTCCGGCTCCCTGCGAGAGAAGATTGGTGTCGTAAACTCAAGCCGCAGCAGAAAATGATCTGTCCATGACATGGGCAAAACTTCTAATTCCCTTAATATCAGATCATTCCTCAACTGTTCCGAGAGAAAAACCAAATCAGGTGTGTGTCCCCTCTCATGGGTTGGGCCCTCAATTACTTGTGTCAGGTCCATGGTTGCCATGGAAGCCATGAACTCCCGCGCCAACCCAGAGGACTCACCGAGTGACAGCACATTAAAGTCCCCCAAGACAATAAGTCTGGGGAACTCAACCGCCAACCCGGCTACCTCCTCGAGTAGCGTGGGCAGGGCTGTAGAAACGCAGCTGGGAGGCAGGTACGTAAGAACAGACCCACCTATACACCTAGGTCCAACCTCATAAGGAGGGACTCACAACCTGATATCTCAGTAGCAGCGAGTCTGCGCAGCCCAAGTGACTCCTTAGCTATAATCGCCACTCCTCCCCCCCTTCCCTGGGGTCGCGGCTGATGCCATACCTGAAACCCAGCTGGGCATATCTCAGAGAGGGGAACTCCTCCCTCTGGTGTCAGCCAGGTCTCAGTCACACATGCCAGGTCGGCCTCCTCCTCCAGAATTAAATCCCGGATAAGGAGAACTTTATTTACCAACGACCTGGCATTGAGCAGCAGCAGCCTGAGTCCAGGGTCCGGGTTTCACTCATTACCAGTTCTCCGGGAAAGGTTCCGGGGGCCGGAACAAGAGATCGCTTTCAAGCAGCGAGGCCTTGTTCCCCGAGAGCGGCCTACCCCGGCCTCCCATTGTATCTGCCTCTTCCCCATAGGACCAGTATAGCCTGGCCCTCTGGTCCCTCAAAGCAAGGCTCCTCCACCTCACTAGCTTCCACAATTGCAGACAGGCCAGCCCTTCCATTCATCATACAACCACCCATCCATTCAACCCGATTCACTCCACAATCAGACAATCCCCCCCACATCATTCATAGCATCCAACAGAAATCAGTTAAAACAGTATTAAACAACTTAAATTATTTAAAAATTTAGACAAATAGTAATTAAAACAATTTAAAAACATAGTAATAAAAATAAAAACAGGCGTGCCAGATGTTAATCCTGCCACAATAATTATAGCTGTGCCTGTATTAGTCCCTCCTAAGATAAAATCTGTAGTAGAGTCCAAAACAGAACCCACAGGAGGAGTAATTATACTAACAATAACAATAATTGTGGAACCCAACGTCCCAAAGTTGAGGCCTTCGGATAAGTTCAACATAATGGCGGCAGCAACAAAGGCCTCACCCACAGGTCTTACAATTTAGCGGGAAACACCCAGCGACGGAGCAGGCCCGTTAGCCACGATAACCGCTTCCACAATTGCAGTCCGCTCCAGCAGTCCAGGGTCAGCGCCAACAAAAATCTCCTCCAAATTTATATTTGGATTTATATTTGGATGCTTGGCAACTGATTCATATTGATAATGATCACAGTGTTCCAGGGTCATGTGATCCCCTTCTGCAACCTTTTGACAAGCAAAGTCAATGGCAGAGCTGCTGGTGGCCAAGTGCTAAGGCGGGACTTCCTTTCCTCCCTCTCTTCCCTGCCTCCATTTTTCTCATTCCCATCTCCTTCTGAAGGAAGAATTTGAACTCCCCCTCCCCCATATTTTCCCTCTTCCATATATTGATCAAACAAGGAAAGGCCTCCAGAGACAGAAAAGACAAGCTGCTGAGTGAACTAGCTTAATAAGGCACATTGCCCTTTAAGTATTAGCTACTGGATAGAAAGGAAAGTAAGGAGTGTAGCCGGTACTTAAGGATGAAAAAAAATGTAAGTACTGGCTGCCGGCTAAGGCAGCCTCCCCAAATGGCTCCATTCATAAGTAAAGGAATGCTACAGGCAAAATCCATTCAGGAGAAAAATACTTCAAAATCCCTTGCAGCAAAACTTATACCTAACAACAGCAGAGCAACAGAATGAGACATCAGCCAAATAGAAATTGCTAAACACTTTGTGTTCTTAACACAAAGCCCACATTGCACAAATCCCAGAACTTCAAAGTCACAAAAGTACGTAAGAATCCTTCCACTCTCCATCTCCTTCCCTCCTCCGTGCCTCACCTCCAGCCATTGCTGCCTTTTTTCATTCCTCTTGGAGGGCGACCCTCCCCCACTACATTTCTTGCCTGTTTACTGCTGTCAGCACAGGTGGCTGCCACAACAGATAGGCTCATGGCCAGCCTGCTTGATCCTCCTCCTCCTCCTCCTCCTCCTCCTCCTTCTGTGCAGCTGACTCCACCTCCTCCCAAGGCTGCTGCTTTTTTTCTCTCTCCCTCTCCTGCCCAAACTGCCTCCTTTTATAGCCTCTCCTGTCTCCGCCCCCTCCTCCTTTCTCATGGGGGAGGGTGAGCCAGAAGTGAGCCTGGGGCCTTTGCAGCTCCAGAGGACTCTCTCACTTTAAGTCCTTGTCTGTGCTGGCTCTTTCCCTCCCCCACTACACTTGACTAGGCAGGGCTGCCTACCACCTGCTAATCATTAATGTACCACAAGTGGTACGGGTACCACCGTTTGAAAAGCCCTGCTCTTATTGACTTTAAAGTAAAATCAGATCCCTACTGAAATCTCTGTTTTCAAGCACACATAACCAAAAATATTGCAAAGGAAAAAAAAGAGTGGAAGAAGAAACTCCACAAAGGACTTACTCCAATGGAAAATAAATTTTCTTCTTTCTCCGCTTCCTAGATTTACTGACTTTCTTAATGTTTAGCATCTTATCTCCTGCCAGGAGGAATGGCAACCGGACTCTAGTAATCCATCAATTGCTTTAAAGGAAATCTTGTGCATGACAGCTTTCCATAACTGGCAAAATTGCAATGCACAAAACTAACAAAGCGCATTCATTTGATTGGGACAAACATCCAGTAACTAAGATACGGCACCTGTCTAATTTCTTTTTGAAACTTGTATGAGTATTTGAATGGTATCCATGATAGTGGTACTCCCGGGGGCTGCTTGTTGCCCTCTTTTTAAGTAGTTCATTGTCCATATTTATGTTTCTCTACTCCTGTGATTTTTAAAGTTTTCTGAGTATGATTAATCAAGTACTGCCATAACCAATTTGTGATTTTTCAGTATATTTCTGTCCTTCCGTTTTGCCAGAAAACTTCATATCATAGGAATTTGCTCAAGGAATCAGTATTATCTGTTGCTTTTGCCTGCATTGCACAGAAATGTTCAAGGTGTTTAACTATAGACTTCTGGTATTACCTTGTACAAAGCTACTGATATATAAATACTAGACAGAATTTTAATAGTTATAGGTTACATTTTTTAAAAAAAGAAACAATATTTGATTTGGTGAAGAAATGCACATACATAGAGAGTACAGAAGAGACAGTACAGAAAGTTTGTTAGCATCAAAGTACTAAATTTAATGTCATAATAAAAAAGGTGTTTATAGGAAAAAATACAAGCAAATCTATTGCATCCTTTAGGCAGTTTGACAGTCTTTTTTAACAAGTGGTGTTTAGTCACCAAAAAAGAGATTGCCTATAAAAGTAGTTCATAAGCAATAAACATTAGCTGATGATTGTAATGGGTTTGAGAATAACATGAGAGACATAAGAAAGAGCCACAACCTAGGCAAAGTCTGATAAGGGAAATCTGAGTCAAAGCAGGAATGAGGGTAGAGAAAGTATCTAAGAATTGATCCTGCCTAGTTCTCTGGGATATAAAAGTGGCATGAGGGGGAGTACTTTCAGATTTGCCAAATTCTGTTATTGTAACCTTATAATAAAGATAATATTAGTATTCTTAGTTTTGGTTTCCTGATCTGGACTATCTTGAAGGGTCAACAATGAGAGAGCCATAATATCGAGATGGCAACTGGCAATTGTTTATGTAAATGCTAGGGGTTGTTCCTGATATTCTGGGTATTGCTATTCTTGCATCATTTAGTTGCACTTGTACATTCTATTAATTCTGGGATATATTTCAAACCTTATGTAGAGCATGTATGCAAATGGAATAAAGAATATTTTGCCAGCTCCTGCATACAAGTTTCTAACTATAACCAGGACTGTAATCAGTTTTATCCAGATATACTCATAGCCTCTTATAATTATTTTTAATAGGTCCCTGTTGTATATAGGCACAATTCAGGAATGGCAGCATTAATAGCAATAGCGCTTAGACTTATACACCGCATCACAGTGCTTTACAGCTTTCTCTAAGAGGTTTACAAGGTCAGCATATTGTCCCCAACAATCTGGGTCCTCATTTTACTGACCTTGGAATAATTGAAGGTTGAGTCATCCTTAGCCAATGAAAATCAAACTGCTGGCAGTCATCAGAATTAGCCTTCAATACTGCATTTTAACCACTGCACCACCACAACTCTATTAAAAACCTATTTTTCCACTTCAATTCTCTTCATTCTATTATTATTATTATTATTATTATTATTATTAAAATTTGTTTGCCACCCATCTTACTGTAAAGAAACTCTGGACAGCTTACAACATTAAGGTAAAAAATGAAGATACAAAATATTTATCTCAAGTTTTTAAAAACTGTCAAGGGAAATGGACATCTCATTCAATAAAACAACAATTCTCTTGGATACTATGGAATCAAGCAAAAAAGCATTTTTCTACGTATAGCTAATTTTGCCTCATCTATAATTGTATTTTGGTATTCATCCTAACTTATAGCGCATTTAAATGTCCCCCTATCATTGGCAAGTTATATCATAGTATAGTATTAATCATTAAAGTTGACTTTTAAACCCTATGTGTCACTTTGTTTTGGTATGCAAACATTGTCTCTTTCTAGTTACATGATGTATCAGCTTTAGGTGCAAGTATTATTACATATTTATATTCCTTTATTTTGGTTTTCTTTTTCACTTTGATGGCACTGATTACTTTCCTGTCTTGGAGCTGCAAATCAGTTGATAGCCCTATTTATAGATTCTAGGCTCACAGCCAGTTACCTTGGAAACTGTTTGAAGCACATCATCTTAAATATCTGTTTAGCCAGAGTCACTAAACTGCCCTTCGGCCTTCCATTGCCCATTGTTTAGAGAGTAGCAAGCTCATATATAGAGCTGGTCTACTGCTGGACGTTCATCTCAAAGCTAATCAGGATGACATTGTGCAACAAGTGTCCAGTCACTTTGGGAAGGTAAATAAGAGAGAGAAGCATTTTATTTTCCATACATTCAAAGTATAGGTATTCTCTCTACTACCCAGTTGATATTTATAGCACGTCCAACAGCCATCTCTAAATTCATAATATTTAGACAACCTAATTGCTAGTAGCTCATTTTGTTTCTTTCACAAGTTGTAATTTATTTGTTGGAAGGATATGGACAGAACTTTGTGATGAAAGAGAAGTTTTTACTGATCTTTAGAAAGTATTTTGTCCTGAAGATCTAAACCTGTGAAAGTCTCTTCATCTTAACCACCTTCTTCTCCTGGGTGCTTTCTTGCCATGGGCAGACAACACATAGTTTGAATGCTGAGTGGGAGCAGAAGATAATTGGTTAATTAGAATGCTGTGAGAGATTAGAAGATAATTGGATCCATTCTAAATTAACACATTTTAAAATCTTTGGAGTTAATTCATGTCTAACTTATTGCACTGATTCCAGTGGGACTGACGTACAAGTAGCCAAAACATAGAATCACAGAGCTGGAAACAGCTATTTACTTTATTGAGTCTAAATTCCTGTTTAATGCAGGAATGCAAATTAAACCATCTCTAACTGCATGGCCTCTGCTTCAACACAACTAGGTGAAGGAAATTTTTTACCATTTTTCTGTATAATTAGTTCCATTGTCAAACTGCTGTGATTGTTAGAAGTCTTATCTTACATTAAATTGGAATTTGCCTTATCACTATCTACATTATTCTTCACTCTTGAACATTCTTGACCTTCTTAAGACATTCTTTTACATATCTGAAGATACTGTAGCTGACATAGGCCAGCTCATGTGTTTCTTGATCTCTCTTCATAGCACTTGGTTTCTAGTCCCCAAATCACTTCCTTTTTTCTTTTTCTTTGTCTGAATCTGTTCCATGAATTCCTAAAGTGAGATTCCCAGAACTACGCTACCCAAAATGGGTCTGTAAAAAAATAAATAAAGCAACTCTTTGCATCTGATGATTTGGCAACTACACTATATTACTGTTAATGTATTCTATTCATTTTTTTTTGCTTATGCCACTTTGCAGATTCACATCTATTTATGCCATTAAGCATGCCCTGATTTACCTCCTTCTTTGTGCTCTTGTCTCTATGGGCTGGTTAAAATAGGTCCATCCCAAACTACAAGCAGACTTTGACATGGAGTATTTGCAGCATGGGCCCTTTGCAGCCAATCCCCAGAGACAAGGATACACCCATTTGTTTCTGGCTGGCTGCAAATGTCTCAAGCTGAAAATGCTCCATATCAAAAACCTGCTTGGATTTCGATATGTATCTTTTTTCAGTCAACTTCCAGAGATAAGAAGAAGTCCTTTCGGCAGGCTGCAACAGCTTGCAAACTTCCCTTCTGGCTTCCCTATTGACTTTCTAGGGAAGCTGCCAGAAAAGATTGCAGATGGTGATCACATGATTGTGAGGCATTTGACAATGAGTTGTAAGTGCAAGCAGTTGCCAAGTGCCCAGATCACAATCTTGGGAATGCAACAGCAGTACTTTGGGCACAGGTTGTAAGTCCCTTTGTTCAGCACCATGGTAATTTTGAATGGTTGCTGAATGAATGGTCAGTAAGCAAGGAGTACCTACACTTGCACATCTGAAAATGTCTCAGTTGGAACATTACCAAATACTGTCTGAGGTACAGAAATTTGTCTATTGGTTTTGTTTTTTCATTATTTATCTACAATTTGCAATTCTCCACTCCATTTTTAGTTCCTTAATTTTCAGATCCAGGCTCATTGTTATATCAAATGGTCTAGCATTCCCTGCAAGTCATTTGCATTAGCAGGGCACATGGGTCTGTACAAAGTTCTGAATGATCTTTTAGCACAAGAGTGACAGCAGAATGATCTTTAAGCAAGAGTGACAGCCGAGGTAGAAAAAAAAAATGTTACTGCACAGAACATCAATATGTTAAACCAAAGAAATAATTGATAAAGACTCATGCAGAAAGTGTCACTAGTACCAGTCTTGTTTTCACAGATTAAAGTGAACAACCAAAGAATATCAATATACTATCGTACTTTATGATTATAGAACTTGGGACCTAGAAGCAGTTCCATTGCATACGACCGCTGAAAAAAATATCGCAGAAGAATTAGCGAAGACTTTTACTTAAATAGGGACACTGTGAGGTCCTCACAAATCAGCATACAAAGTTTCAATTTCCATTATTGAAATATTTATATGGAGATCTAGGGATATGAGGAGGACAAACTAGTTCTTATGATCCAGGATGAATGGACATATAGAGGGAGTTTCTGATCTTGCTTGTTTTTTGAAGTTTGTATGCTGGGTTTTTTGTTTTTGTTTTAGTTGATCTGCTGTTGTCTCTTGGTGGAATTTGATTAGTTGAGAACTTGGTAGTTGGGAATGAATATTTTATTTGGTCTGCTTGATTTGTTGAGTCACTCACCTGTAACTGCATTGCATCAGAAACTCTTTGTAGGTGGATAACATAGAAAAAATATTCTTGGGTCTGTTTGTGTGGCCACCGGGCTCCAGATCATGAAAGAAGCAATGGATCATGGTGATGGTAAGACGGCAAGAGGAGGTTAATGATGGTGGTGCCAACTGGAGGCTGTGATAAAGGTAGAGGCTGGAATCCCAGGGGCTGTTGGAATCATCTTGGCACCAGATCCAGAAGACCAGAGCTAGAAAAGGCACAATTTTCGGAGTGCCTAGAGACGAGCAGGGCTGTGCTGTGCTAGAATTCTACAGTTTGAGGACAGTTACAACAAAGGAAAGACTGAAGACACTGGAAATTGATTGGTCAGTAGAGGTTGGTAAGTAAAAATGATACAGCAATTGAAGAGGACAAAAAAAAATTGGTGGAACTATGAACTGGCAGGGCCATGAGGACTGGAGACAGAAGGAGGCCTAGTATTTGGAAGATGCCTCTGCCTCCTGGATGTTGGAAAACTGGGTATTGATTGGGAGCTGTTACTGGATTTATTATGGCTGTGGGGCTCCCTGGGTGTCCAGATGTTTCACAGTTGCAGAGTGCTTAAGACAGAGCAGCTGATGGGGCCCTGGTTATGTTGTTGTTGGTTGTTGTTTGGTGTGAGTAGGGATTCTGTTTGGATGATGGGAGGTATGGATAGATAGATCTGGGATAGAGGAACTGAAAATGAGGGTGGACAGGGGAAATATGACAGTAGGAGTGTTACTGATACAGTCATGCAGAGAGAGATATTGTGGCATCTGTGGATGAGTCATACTCAGAGATGCCGGGAATGCTGTTTGAGAGTAATCCCAATGCCTGATCCTTAGCTTTCACCCTCAGGAATAGGTAGATGGATCCTGGGTGGTCCCATGTTCAACTGCTGCTTTTGAATTCTGGATTGGTGTATAATGAATCTGTACTCATCTGCAATCCAATTGTGAATGATCATGCAATCTGGCATGATGTGATGGAACCACCGGCAGAAGGGAAGGAGACCCCACCATGGAGAATAAAGAGACATTTCAGTTTAGAATCCTTTTGGGGGAGAAACTCTTAGTTTATATCTGCTATGTTCCAAGAGAAGGCAGACAGTCTGGTGAAATTCTTGTAATATAAGTGAGCCACTATAAAATATGTGCTTGGGCCTATCCACAAGAAGTTCTGGTTGCTTGAACCCAAAACATGCATAACTGAGACTTAGGGGGATTCCCTCTTGGAAATATATCCACTTGCATTTCAGTTTATCTCTAGTCACAACTTTAGGGGGAGGGTGTGGCTGTTGTAATCCAAGTGTTGTTGAAGGCCCTTAGTGGCTCTGACATGCAGGTAACTGGATGTGAGACTTTCTGGTTTAAATTGGGTTATAACAGTTGGATTAATTACTGATATACTGCCACCCATTACTGCCTAGCATCACCCCTACTTTAGTTGCTGGATTCATTTGTGGGTTGACAGAGGAGTCCCTGAGATTGATGGTTGTTTTTGGACTTTAACTTGTTACTTGGCCATGGAAGTTCTGAAGTCCAGGGAAGCTCTGAAGTTCATGGCCTCCTTGGCATTCATGGACCTGTCTCAAATGACAGAAAGCCAAAGGCATACCAGAAATTGCATGTTATATCTGGTTTTGGGTTTGGGGCAATGCAGACTAGCATTGGAGGATATTACCAGCCATCCATTGCCATGAACAGATTAGTCTTTGATTGCTCTCTGACTCACTGAGACTACTCAACTATGCAGAAGGTGAAGGCATATTAGGTTGCCCCAGTTGAGGTCCAGAGGACTTTGAGGTTTTTTCCAAGAACTGTCAGACACTTTGGCTGAAGCCTGGGCTGCAGCCTGGAATAGATATATGACTGAGACCTTGGACTGGATTGCACCTATATGGTAGAATCTGAGTGCTGATTCTGAAATGTTCCTTAGTTTTACAAAATGCTCCAGGAGATGAAATGTCAGAAGTGATACCTAGGATTCCATTATAGAAAGACAATGAACAAATCTAACTAGACACAAGAGCCCATATTTGGGCTTACATCATGGCAATGAGTGTGGTGAAACATTGCTATTTCTTTCTGTTAATGTGTCTGCCGATAGGTGCCCACCAGCTCTCTTTATCGTGACCTACTGATGGGGAATACATGTGCCTTCTGGCAGACAAAATACATTTGTTCAAACTTGGACTCTTACTAGGCAAGTAATGTTACCTGGACTATGTTTGATTCTGTTACTACACTATCAAGGAAAGCCCTTCTCTGTGTTATCTCAGGCACCTATATCTTAGATCCTGATCCCTTCTGGGTTATTAAACTGGCTCAGGAACAGACTTCAGCATAGGTCCATGAAGTGATTTCAGCCTCTTTGAAAGAGGAGTATGGTGGTATGTCTCCTCCTTAAGAAGTCATTCATGGACTCTTCCCTGTTGGATAATTATAGGTCAATTTTCAATCTTCCCTTACTAGAAAAGATTGGTTAGATAAGAGTTATAGAAAATCTTGGAAAAACAGATTATCTAGATTCATTTTTGTATAGTTTCAGGCCAGGGCACAGTACAGAGACAAGTGTTGGTTGCATGTTTTGAACTGTTCATTCCTATATTTATATCCATACTTCATTGGTAATCAACAATAAGAAAACACCAGTCATTTCATAGCCTGACAAAGATATCAAAGAATAAAATGTATTTTCATTAAATGCATTTGATGCAGACAAACAGACATTTTGTTGGGGAATAATACCAGGAAGGGGTTATTCATTTTATTTTTTTGAGTAGTATTACACATGGTTCCTAGGAGGAAATGGCTACAGAATAAAAAGGGGGAGGAATGAAAGAAACAAGAATGAAGGTAAAATGACTCCTGGAAGAGAAAATACAAGTCCTGTAAAAAAAAGCATTCAAAGATAAATTAATCTTCCAATAGAATGAATGGATGGTGGATGCAAAAAATAGAACATGTGGAAGTGAAAAATGGTATCATACAATACCACATAGCCTGTGGAGTTATGCCAGTAGGAAATAAGAAAAAGGGTGCTTAGTAGAATAATTAGTTGAAATAAACTGTGAGATAAGAAAAGAAATCTTAATGATAAACTGTGCACTAACTGAACAAGTTTTGCAAGTTCGCTATTCACTTACTGAATTGATGTTATATTCTTGTTTTTATATGGTGGGGGTAGACCTTTAGGCACTGGGATGGCACCTTGACATATTTCTCTCATAATTTTTTGCAACCTTTTATGTTATTTTATTGCGTGTTTTATTCTTTTAATGTGCAGTGAATTATGCTCAGTTAGTTTGGTGTAGTGGTTAGGCACTAGGCTAGAAACTGAGAGATGTTGAGTTCTAATCTTTTTAGGAAAAAAAGCAGGTTGGTGAGCTTGGGCCAGGAATTCTCTGTCAGCCTTAGGACAGAAGCAATGACAAACTACTTCTAAAAAAATTTGCCCAGAAAATTTCAGATACTAGTCCAGGTACTTTGAATTCGAAGGCATGTGTGTGCGCATATATGCACACACACACACACACACACACACACACACACACACACACACACACACACACACACACACACACACAGAGGATTGTGATCCTTTATAAAAAATTAATCATTAAAAAAATTCATGAGATGTCTTAAGAATTATTTATTGTATTATTTATAAAACCAAATGCACAGGTGTAATAGGTAATAACTGGCTAAATAGTAGTAACTGTGAGAAGGATTTTGAGTCCTAGTGGACAATAACTTATATATGAGCCATCAGTGTACTGCAGCTGTGAAAAAAGCCAACACAGTCCTAGGCTGCATTAACAGAGGGATAAAATCAAGATCACGTGAAGTGTTAGTACCACTTTAGAATGATCTAGTAAAAATCACACTTGGAATAATACATCCAGTTTTGGTAGCTACAATATAAAAAAGACCTTGATACTATTGAAAGAGTGCAGAGAACAGCAATCCAGGTAACTAGGAGACTAGAGCAGCGGTTCTCAATCTGTGGGTCGCGACTCCATTTGGGGTCAAACGACCATTTCACGGGGGTCGCCAAACACCGCAGTCCGCCATTTTTTTTGGTCGGCCATTTTTTTATTTTTTTTGTTTGCCATTTTTCCCCCTTTGTGATGCGGGCCGTCGCGCCGCGCATGCGCGATGAGGGCCCGCCATTTTTGGGGGGGTCGGCCATTTTTTTTGGGTCGGCCATTTTTTTTGTTCGCCATTTTTTCCCCTTTGCGATGCGGGCCGTCGCGCCGCGCATGCGCGATGAGGGCCCGCCATTTTTTTTGGGTTGGCCATTTTTTTTGGTCCGCCATTTTTTTCCCCTTTGAGATGTAGGCTGTTGCGCCGCGCATGCGTGATGCGCCCGTTGCTCCGCGCATGTGCGATGCGGGGCGGGGTCGAGCCCCGGAAAAGGTTGAGAACCGCTGGACTAGAGGCTAAAACATATATGGGTAGTTGCAGGAATTGATTATCTCCAGTTTAATGAAAAAAAGGACTAAGGGTGACATGAAAGCAGTGTTCCAATATCTTTAAGAAGAGATTGGACAACCATTTGTCTGAAATGGTATAAGATCTCCTGTTTAAGTAGGGGAATTGGACTAGAAGACCTCCAAGGTCCCTTCCAACTCTGTTATTCTGTTGTTTGATTCTCAGTCTTATGGACATCTTGGTGTTATGTTCTCCTGGCTACTTTCCTTTGTGACCAAAGGCAAGCTTGCCTGACCAATAACCAGCCAAGACAGTAATAAAGGCCTTTTGTTTCGTTTATTGCAATAAGCATAGAGAGAAGCTATCAAAGCTTGGTTCTCTCCAAATTTTCAATCCAAAATATTCCCTTCTTTATACAACCCTGTCCCGGCTGCCACATCCCTCCTCTTTCCTCATTGGCTGAGGTACTATGAGGTTACACTCTTTCCAACCACCTCCTACCTATTTCCTGCTACATACTAAATCACACATCACATATACATTAATAATATAAAATATTAGACATATTCAATTAGTTATTTTGATATTTATGGCCTTTTTTAGAACAATAGATTTTTTTCCTGTTTTTCAATTCAGTTTAGTTTCCCTGGCTAGCCATTTCCTTTTACAGCTGTTTTTATAGCTTGTATTCTTCCTTTCCCACTCTAAGATCCAGCTAATTTTTGCCTACGTATTTATCTTACATCAGAGATGTCAAACTTGCAACATCACATGACATCATGCAACGTATCGTGACTGTTTTGCCATTGCTGGCAATGGGGTGGGTGTGGCTTCCGCGTGATGCGTCCGGCCCAGGGGCTGGCAGTTTGACACCCCTGTCTTACATAGTCTCTTTATGCTATCCTTTCCTGGTTCCCATCCATTGTAGTTTCTTTGATAAGCTTGTTTCTCCACTCAGTAAGTTTCCACTGAGAAAATTCAATTTTAATTTTTTCTTTCAATATAAATTTTGAAGACCATTCACTTATTCCTATCATTGGGGTTTTGTTTGTTTGTTCATTTCTTTAGCACAGAAGAACTTGTATATAGTGCTTTAGGCAATTTAAAGCCTTGCACCCTTATTTTGGAAACAGAAAGAATATATTGCAAGAGGAGCTACATTTAAAGATAGTCTTTACCTCCTATTGTAAAACAAGTATGCAATTAATGTATCCTTCTTGAAATAACTCATATATTAATGATCCATAGAAAATCCTAACTTGGCCTTCTTTACTATTTTTTTTATTAATATTCAAATATATAAAAAGTCAGAAGGGTTTTTAAATTCCTGTGTAAAGCACTGCTTTAGCCAAGCTAATTTTTCAATAATTCATAAATGTTGGTTGAATTGAAATGTTGCTGTATTTCAGCGGTTCTCAACCTATGGGTCGCGACCCCATTTGGGGTCGAACGACCGTTTCGCGGGGGTCGCCGGACATCACGGTCCGCCATTTTGGGTTTTTTGGTTTTTCTTTTTTCATCGCACGCACGCTGCGCATGTGCGGATCGGCCCGTCGCGCGCGTGCTGCGCATGCGCAGATTGGCCCGTCGCGGTCTGCCATTTTGTTTGTTTGTTTTTCCATTGCGTGCGCGCCGCACATGTGGGTCAGGGTCGGGGTCGCGCCGCGCATGGGTGGCGCAAGTGGGGTCTCAACCTGAAAAAGGTTGACAACCACTGCTGTATTTGGACACTCTCACAGTGGAGACTGATACAATTGAGGATGCTAGAAGTTTTCTATTCCACTCATTATTCTGAATTCTGTTTTTTAAATGTGCTGAATATATCTCCCCAACTAATTTCCAAGAAACTCATAGCTAGGTTGTTCTATCTCATGAATATAGTGGAAGTTGTAGGCAAGTAAGGAATCACAAATGATGTAACTTGCCTTTTGGCATCACAAAGCAAAGCATACAGCTTATATGTTTGCATCACATATTGGGAAACCATCATACAATTAAAAATTGGAATTTGTGTCATGCTATTATAACACTTTTTGTTTTGTTTTGTTTGGGTCATTGTGGTTCTTAGCAGATGCCCATGAACTGTAGATCTTATTCCTATCTTTTTCCTGTAGTCATAGGTGGTCAAGCATAATTAATTCATCAGGTGTAGAGAAAAGCTGCTGCTGGGAAGCCTGTCCCAATTAACAAATGACTGTCTAAAACTTTGTGGATTACAAGATTACAGCTCTTATAGAGTTATAGATTTCTGGCTGCTAATCATGAAAATAACCTGTAATTTAATGTATCACTATTTTATAGAAATTGTTTGCTTTTACACAATGGCAATGTACATTTCAACTCCTGCCAGAGTTGCTGGGATGTGCTATATTGCATCAACTGCTGCTAGAGCTGTAAGTTTTGGGAGAATCCACCAGGAAAGTAGCTAGGCCCTGATTGGATCTCCATTGTATTTATAGTGTATTTATACTGTATTTAAACTCCATTTCAACTCCTGCCAGAGCTGCTGGGATGTGCTACATTGCATCAACTGCTGCTAGAGCTGTAAGTTTTGGGAGAATCCACCAGGAAAGTATATAACTAAAAATCATAAACAGCAGCAGTACATTCAGGGCAAGTGTGTCTGAGATTCCCTGTATCTAAGAATGTCTGGCTTAATTCAGTGCAACAACACTTGCTTTGCAGCTGTCTTTCGCAGTACCCTTTTCAAACTTGAAAACTGTCCTATCTGTAAACAAATCACTAGTCTACAAGGACAGATCATTTATCTAGGGTCTGTAATCCGTGCTCTTCAGACAGAAATTAGGCATCCAGTTCAGCCCCTCTAGTAAGCCTCCATGCTATCAGCCCCCTTTACCACAAAGATCCTGCAGGAAAAGGGCAATGTGGACAACTGTGGGATCTGGCAGGGTGAGAGCTGTGAACCATAAACACAAAGCTTTTGCTATGTCCCTGCACAACAATTACAGTGCCCTTGCTGACCTTAACAGGGACATTAAGGAGACAGGTAATGGTATTTGTGGAGATAACTCAAATAAGCAGGGGATTGTGGTCCGAGATAAAGAACTAGATTTCGACAGGGAAAAGTGTGAATCAGGTATTACACATCAGTCATGCAAGAACAGAAAGGCACCCAAAAAGAGAAGCTACATTCTGGTAGGTGATTCAATTATAAGGGATGTAAATTTAGGAAAGGACACAGAGGCTTCAAAAGAGGTCAGGTGTCTTCCAGGTGCTACTGCCAGTAGGGACAAGAAGCATATTTCTAAAATAATCAAGAATGTCAGCAAGGACTGTGATGTGGAGGCTATTGTACATCTCGGCACTAATGATCTGTCCCAAAAAGATGTACTCTCTGTGCAGAATGATTTCCAGAGCTTGGGGAAGGAACTTAGCAGAATAAGCTGTAGGCTTACTTTCTCAGAGGTTTTACCAGTGTATAAGGAGCAAAATGGAAAAGGCCAGTGCATAGCACAATTCAATATGTGGCTAAAGGAGTGGTATTAAGGGGAAGGCTTTGGATATATTAGTAACAATGTCTGTAGCTGGTCCCATCAAAAGATGTGCAAAAGAGATGGTTTGCATCCATCAAAAAAAGGGACTGAGTTACTCGGATATAAATTCACAGATTTTTTGGAGGAAAATTTAAACTAAACAGCGGGGACAGGGAGTTAATTGATACAGAACAACCCTGTCTCCGGCAATCTAAAAATTATAGGTCTATCAGTGCATGTAGCATAGATGTGTGTGTGGACAAGAATACCAACCTTGCTGTCAAGCAAAATGAAGCCTCTAATAGCGAGTGCCATAGACAAAGTGCACTAACCAAATAGGTGGTAAGACAATAGGAGAACTCAGGCACCACACAGGTTATGTAGAAAGTAAACACAGGGCCAGTCATAAAGGACTCAAATGTTTATACACCAATGCATAGAGTATGAACAGCAAACAGGGTGAACTAGAAATTCAGATTAATGAGTGCAGATATGATATTGTTGCCATTATGGAAACATGGTGGGATGAAACCCACACATGGAACACACAGCTAGAGGGATTTAAATTATTTAAAAGAAACAGACCAAATAAAAGAGGAGGTGGAGTTGCTCTCTATATAAGAAATAACTACATCTCTACAGAAATAGAGCACAACAATGATAAAAACTGTCTTGAATGCATTTGGGTCAATATAAAAGGGGGGAAAATGACATTGCCATAGGTGTATACTACAGACCACCCAACCAAACAGAGGAAATAGATGAACTTTTTGCTAGTCAGCTAACTAAGGTATGTAGGAAGCACATACAATAGTAATGGGGGACTTTAACTACCCTGACATCAACTGGGAGACAAACTCTGCACAAAGTGGAAGATCAGACAGGTTCCTGTCAAACCTAGCAGACAACTTTGTCTCCCAAAAAGTAGAGAAGGGAACTAGGGGATTAGCCATTTTGGATCTAATTCTCACTAACAGAAGGTGTTGCAGTCATAGGAACCCTGGGAGGAAGTGATCATGCAATATTAGAATTCAACATTATGGAAGCACAAGCAATAGAACACAGTCGAACTAGAGTCTTGGACTTCAATAGAGCTAATTTCAATAAACTTAGAAAGGGCTTGCGAAGGATTCCATGGATGAGAATCCTCAAGGGGAAAACAACTCAAGAAGCTTGGGAAATTTTGAAAAATGAGATAATAAAATCACAGTCTAGCACAATACCAACAAAGAGGAAAAACAACAGCTCTCAAAAGAAACCAGCATGGCTGCATAAAGAACTCTCTGACAAATTGAAAGATAAAAAGGACATGTATACAAAATGGAAAGAGGGGCACATAACTAAGTCAGAATATCAGCAAATAGCCTGAGCCGCCAAAGACGAAGTGAGGAAAGCTAAGGCTCAAAATGAACTAAGGCTTGCAACCAAAGTCAAAAATAACAAAAAACCCCTTCTTTCAACATGTAAAGAACAAGAAAAAAGTGAAGGAAACTATTGGTCCATTAGTGGGTGAAAGTGGCAAGAAGGTGACAAGCAACAGGGAGAAAGCAGATCTATTTAACCCCTTTTTTGCATCTGTCTTTACACAAAGGGAAAAAACAGACCAACCTATCAAAAATAGTGCCATAAAAACAAAATAGAAATACAAGTTAATATAGGCAAGAAAATGGTAAGTAAACACCTGTCCAGCCTAGACGAGTTCAAATCACCAGGACCAGATGGATTACACCCAAGGTTCTTAAGGAACTGGCAGATGTGATCTCTGAACCACTGAACTATATTTTTCAAAGATCCTGGAGCACAGGGGAACTACCAGAGGACTGGAAAAGAGCTGATGTAGTTCCCATCCTCAAAAAAGGGAAAAAAATGGACCCAGGAAATTACAGACCTATCATCCTGAACTCAATACCTGGGAAGATTCTGGAAAAGATAATCAAACAACAAATCAATGAACACCTAGAGGCAAACAAAGTCATTACTAAAAGCCAACATGGGTTTGTCAAAAATAGATCATGCCAGACAAATCTTATAGCATTCTTTGACCAAGTGACAAAATTAGTGGATCAGAGGAATGCTGTGGACATAATTTACTTGGACTTCAGTAAAGCATTTGATAAAGTAGATCACAACCTACTACTTGATAAGATAGAAAAATGTGGGGTAGACAGAATCACCACCAGATGGATCTGTAGCTGGTTGACCGGCCGTACTCAGCATGTGGTCCTCAATGGAACCGCATCTACATGGAGGGAAGTGTGTAGTGGGGTGCCCGAGGGCTCTGTTCTGGGCCCAGTGCTCTTCAACATCTTCATCAACAATTTGGACGAAGGGATAGATGGGGAACTCATCAAATTTGCAGATGACACCAAGCTGGCAGGAATAGCCAACACTCCAGAAGACAGGCTTAAGATACAGAAGGATCTGGACAGACTTGAACACTGGGCAATATCTAACAAAATGAAATTCAATGGTGAAAAAAGCAAGGTTCTACATTTAGTTAAGAAAAACCAAATGTACAGATACAGTATAGGGGGTACCTTGCTCAATAGTAGTAACTGTGAGAGGGACCTCGGAGTCCTAGTAGACAATCACTTAAATATGAGCCAGCAGTGTGCTGCAGCTGCCAAAAAGGCCAACACAGTGTTGGGCTGCATTAACAGAGGGATAGAATCAAGATCACATGAAGTATTAATACCACTTTACAATGCATGGTAAGGCCACACTTGGAATACTGCATCCAGTTTTAGTCACCACGATGCAAAAAAGATGTTGAGAAAGAGTACAGAGAAGAGCAACAAAGATGATTAGGGGACTGGAGGCTAAAACATATAAAGAACGGTTGCTGGAATTGGATATGTCTAGTTTAACGAAGAGAAGGATGAGGGGGGACATGATAGCAGTATTCCAAAATCTCAAGGGCTGCCACAAAGAAGAGGGAATCAAGCCATTTTCCAAAGCGCCTGAAGGCAGGACAAGAAGCAACGGATGGAAACTAAGCAAGGAGAGAAGCAACCTAGAACTAAGGAGAAACTTCCTGACAATGAGAACAATTAATCAGTGGAACAACCTGCCTCCAGAAGCGGTAAATGCTCCAATGCTGGAATTTTTTAAGAAGAGACTGGACAGCCATTTTTCCAAAATGGTATAGGGTTTCCTGCCTGAGCAGGGGGTTGGACTGGATAACCTCCAAGATCCCTTCCAACTTTGCTATTATTATTATTATTATTATTATTATTATTATTATTATTATTATTATTATTATTATTATTATTATTATTATTATTATTATTATTACACCCTTTGGTACCAATTGGCTATGCTGCACACATGAAAGAAACATATGGAAACATGGAAATGTTGTTGAAGCATATCCAGTACACCAAGTACAGCTGGAATATCTGTGGAGACCTAAACGTAATGGCTGTGCTGCTTGGAAATGCAAATGTTGTTACTAAATATGCAAATGAAACAGTTGTGCCAGAGAGTCACATTACATTAAAAAGAAATGGCCATTCCAATCGAATGTGATTCCAGGACAGACAAATATGGTACATGAACTACTTGTTGACCTGACAAAGATATTTTTGCCTCTGCTTCACATAAAATTTGGACTGCTGAAAATTTTTGTGAAAGTGATGTACAAGGAAGGTGAAAGTTTTTGTTATTTGAGACAGATCTTTCCAAGAATAGCTGATGCCAAGATTAAAGAAGGCATTTTTGTCGGTCCACAATCAGATATATCACCACAGACAAGCAGTTCAAAGATCTGTTAGTGGAGCCAGAGAAAATCGCCTGGAAAGCATTCAAGAATGTCATTAAGAATTTTCTTGACAACTATAAAGCAACAAACTATATTCAGCTGGTTGACAATTTTCTAACATTATACAAAACCATGAAGTGCAACATGTCATTGAAGATTCATTTTCTGCATTCAAAGTTGAACATCTTTCCTGAAAATATACAGTAGATGCAATCACTGATGAACATGGTGAAAGGTTTCAACAGAACACTGGAAAAATGGTATGAGGGCAACTGGAATCCATCAGTGCTGGTGCAGTGAGATGTGTTGAACACAGTACAAATGAAAATCAACAGCAAAATGTTTTCAGCCCTGTTGAACTCACGCAGCATGTCAGAAACATTATGTGATTAAATATATTATAGTCATTAAAGGTTAATTTTATATTTCTCAAGATTCCTATGTGATGCTGAAATTATATTTGAGTTCAGTGTGAAGGGGGGTTTATCATAATCACAAAAAGTTTTTCATGTAGCAAAACATTTGAAAAAAAAATCTTGTCTAGTGTTTTAAATACTTCTCTCTAGAGAGAAAAGGGATGGACATGATATTTATGTTCCTGCTAGTGTTTACTGATAATATTTCCTAACTCTCTTGCTCATTTCACCTTAACAAATAGGAAAGCTTTCCTTTGTTCATCAGAACATAATCCCAATGAATTATATACTGCTCTACCGAGTATCAGTTTGAGTTCTACTTTCTATCATCTTCTGTAGATTGTCCTTGGCAGTTTTCCAGATCAGCCAGCAAGGTACATATTGCCACTAGCAAAGCTGTTATCGAAGCCAAACTACCTTTTTCTACCAGATTAAAAAGTTAATGCTTTAGGAGGTCATGCTTCATGCCATAAAAGACATTGGCAGCTGATTTACTTAGATCTGCTCTCTTTTCAAATTCTGAGATGAAAACTGTCCAAATTAACTCTAAGTTTGGAGCTTTATTAGTTTGCTTCAAGTGACTGATTCGTGAGCTGCTCCATCTTGTTTCGCCTGTTTAAAGCAATCCAAGCACTACTTTACATATGATGACAAAAAATATACTTATCATGGCCTCATCTTCTGTTACAGAAGTGGCATATTTGATTGTGACAGGATTTCTTGGCATAATTGACCCTTTGTATTCTAAATTTTGTATTGATTGATAGTGATACAAAAGAACCAGTTTTAAATTTATACATGTGTGTTGATTATTATAATTAATGATTTTTTAATCTAATGATAACATAGGATGAAAGTATTAAAGAGTAATAGTTATTAGTTTTTAATTTCATTGATGTTTTTAAAATATGTATTTAAATCTGTATGCATGCAAGTGCCTCCCTCTCTCCCTCTCTCCCTCCCTCTCTCCCTCCCTCTCTCCCTCCCTCCCTCCCTCCCTCCCTCCCTCCCTCCCTCCCTTCCTTCCTTCCTTCCTTCCTTCCTTCCTTCCTTCCTTCCTTCCTTCCTGTTCTAACAATTGCAATGCTGTGACTCTCACTTGTTAATCCTTAGGATTTTCTGCCATCTGGTTGATGAAAACAGACTGCCATCAATTATTATCCATCCTAAAGACTCAGTGTCATAAACCACAAGGTGAAGCTTGACTGATTGATGACTTCCCTAGAATGCCAAGGCATTATGAGATTCTCCAATTCCATATTGAATTGTTTACAGAGACATGAATACCTAGCAAAATTATGATAATGCCACCTATCCCTAGGCCAAGGTTTTAAATAAACATAACTAATGTCAGTGAATACAAATACACCTGACTTTGTAATGCATATATATATACAAATAAAGACAGAGGGAGGTTCCTTTTTTTTCAGTTTTCATGGCTCCAGATTTGGGAGCTGTTTCAAAATCCAGGGATGGTAAGTAGACTTCTCTACTTGCTAGCCCACCTGTATGAAGAAAGTTTTTGTTTTTCATACCTTAAGCGTGAAAGCCAGCTGGGTAATTTTGGGCAAGTCACTTCACAAGGTTGTTGTGGTGGGAAAATAGGAGGAGGAAGAAGTATTAGGAATGTTCGCTGCTTTAAGTTATTTATAAAAGTAACAAAAGTGAAATTAAAAAAATCTAAATTAAAAATAAATGAAAAAAATGAATCTAGCTGATCCTTCCACAGTTGGAATTTTATTACTCTACACCTCTTCTTTCTGTTGTGCAAGGCAAAGTTTCTTAGCAATCTTATTAGAAATTCTCCTAATCAAAAATCACAGTGAGTCCACATGACATTATGTACTCAAGCATGTTTCTGTCTATGAAAATTAGGAATAAAGAAACAGGACATGGTAGTGATTTAATTTTCTATTGAAAATACTAGCAATAGAAAACAATCCAACCAATGTCTTAAACTTCAAAAGAGCAGACTTTAACAAACTCAGAGAGAACCTAGGAAATATCCCATGGATGAAAATCCTAAAGGGGAAAACAACCCAAGAAACATGGGAAACCCTGAAAAACGTGATCACAAAAACCCAAACGAGCACAATACCACTGAGAAAGAAAAACAAAAAATCCAAAAAGAAACCAGCATGGCTGCAGAAAGATCTCTCTAACAAACTGAAAGACAAAAAGGACAAATACAAAAAGTGGAAAGAGGGGTACCTAACCAAGACCGATTATCAACAGATAGCCAGAACATGCAGAAGAAGTCAGGAAAGCAAAAGTTCAAAACAAAGACTTGCAATAGAAATCAAGGACAATAAAAAAAAGTTTGTTCCAACATATTAACAACAAGAAAAAAGTCAAAGAAACTGTAGGCCCTCTAAAGAGAGAAGATGGCAAAGAAATTACAAGCAACGGGGAAAGCAGAGCTGCTTAACTCATACTTTGTGTCAATGTTCACACAAAAAGAAACTATAGCCCAACATACCCCCCCCCAAAAAAAGCCTTCTACAAAAGACATACTGGAAACAAAAATTAAAATAAGCAAGAAAATGGTAAGAGAACTCATATTGGACCTTGATGAGTATAAATCAACGGGACCTGACAGATTATACCCCAGAGTTCTGAAAGAGCTGGCAGATGTTATCTCAAAACCATTGCTCCACATCTTTCATAAATCCTGGAGTACCAGGGAAGTACCTGAGGATTGGAAAAGGGCTGATGTGGTCCCCATCCTCAAGAAAAAAAAATTGACCCAGGAAACTAATAATAATAATAGTAATAATAGTAATAGTAATAATAGTAATAATAATAATAATAATAATAATAATAATAATAATGTTGGAAGGGACCTTGGAGGTTATCAAGTCCAACCCCCTGCTTAAGCAGGTAACCCTATACCATTTCGGACAAATAGCTGTACAGTTTCTTCTTTAAAACTTCCAGTGTTGGAGTATTCACCACTTCTGGAGGCAGGTTGTTCCACTGGTTAATTGTTCTAACTGTCAGGAAGTTTCTCCTTAGTTCTAGGTTGCTTCTCTCCTTGATTAGTTTTTATCAGTTGCTTCTTGTCCTACCCACAGGCGCTTTGGAAAACAGACTGACTCCTTCTTCTTTGTGGCAGCCCCTGAGATATTGGAACACTGCTATCATGTCCCTCCTCATCCTTCTCTTCATTAAACTAGACATACCCAATTCCAACAACCGCTCCTTATATGTTTTAGCCTCCAGTCCCCTGATCATCTTTGTTGTTCTTCTCTGTACTCTTTCTAGAGTCTCAACATCTTTTTTACATCGTGGTGACCAAAACTGGATGCAGTGTTCCAAGTGTGGCCTTACTAAGGCATTGTAGAGTGGTATTAATACTTTGCATGATTCTATCTCTCTGTTAATGCAGCCTAGCACTGTTTTGGCTTTTTTGGCAGCTGCAGCACACTGCTGGCTCATATTTAAATGATTGTCCACTAGGACTCCGAGATCCCTCTCACAGTTACTACTATTGAGCAAGGTACTCCGTATACTATATCTATACATTTGGTTTTTCTTGCCTAAATGTAGAACCTTACTTTTTTCACCATTGAATTTCATTTTGTTAGATAGCGCCCAGTGTTCAAGTCTGTCCAGATCCTCCTGTATCCTAAGCCTGTCTTCTGGAGTGTTGGCTATTCCAGTGTCATCTGCAAATTTGATGAGTTCCCCATCTATCCCCTCATCCAAATCATTGATGAAGATGTTGAAGAGCACTGGGCCCAGAACAGAGCCCTGGGGCACCCCACTACACAAACCAATCAATTTAACATCAAGATCCTAGAAAAGATAATAAAAAACAGATCTGCGAACAACTAGAAGCAAACAAAGTAGCCAGCAAGGGTTTGTTAAAAACAGATCATGCCAAACCAATCTTATCTCATTCTTTGATAAAATGACTAAACTAGTAGACCAGTGAAATGCAGTGGACGTAGTATACTTAGATTTCAGTAAGGCATTTGACAAAGTAGAGCACAACCTACTAATTGGTAGGCTAGAAAAAGGTGGAATAGACAACACCACACCAGATGGATCTGTAGCTGGCTGACAAACGGTACTCAACGAGTAGTCCTCAATGGCACTACATCCACATGGAGAGAAGTAAGCAGTGGGGTACCACAAAGTTACGTTTTAGGCCCAGTACTCTTCAATATCTTCATAATTGACATAGATGAGAGAATTGAAGGGGAACTCATAACATTTGCAGATGACATCAAACTGTCAGAAGTAGCCAACACCCCAGAAGACAAACTCAGGATCCAAAAAGATCTTGACAAACTCGAACAATGGGCCTTATCCAACAAAATGAGTTTCAGTGTGGAGAAAAGCAAAGTCTTACACTTAGGCAGAAAAAAAACAAAGGAACAAATACAGATTGGGTGAGACCAGGCTTAAAAACAATAACTGCGGGAGGGATCTTGGCGTCCTAGTGGATGATCGCTTGACTATGAGCCATCAGTGTGCAGCAGCAACCAAAAAAAGCTAAAATAATTCTGGGTTGTATAAACAGAGGCATAGAATCAAGATGACTTGAAGTACTAGTACCGCTTTACAAAGTAAGACCTTGGTAAGACCACACCTGGAATACTGCAGCCAACTTTGATCACCATATCCCAAAAAAGATGTTGAGATCAACTATGATCAAAGGCCTGGAGGCTAAAACATACAAAAAACAGCTGCAGGACTTGGGTTTGGCTAGTCTAAAGAAAAGAAGAAATAGGGGAGACATGATAGCAGTGTTTCAGTATCTGAGGGGCTGCCACAAAGAAGAGGGGGTCAGGTTGTTCACCAGAGCACCAGAGGGAAGGATGATACACAATGGTTGGAAACTGATCAAGGAGAGAAGCAACTTGGAATTAAGGAAAAAACGTCTGGACAGTGAGGACAATCAACCAGTGGAAGAGCTTGCCTCCAGAAATTGTGGGCCCTCCATCACTGGAGATTTTTAAGAAGAAACTAGACAGTCACTTGTCCAAGGTGGTATAGGTTCTCCTGCTTGAGCAGGGGGCTACACTAGAAGACCTCCAAGGTCCCTTCCAGCTCTACTCTACTCTACTCTACTCTACTCTACTCTACTCTACTCTACTCTACTCTACTCTACTCTACTCTACTCTACTTCTATTCTATTCTATTCTATTCTATTCTATTCTATTCTATTCTATTCTATTCTATTCTATTCTATTCTATTCTATTCAAACAGGTAAAGTGTAAAGAATAGGACTACCAGAAAATCTATAGCACCGCCAGGTGATACCAAAGAGTAGGAGTTGTCTATATTATTATACTGTCATTTTGAAATTGCCTGGGTGGTTTCTAATGTCTGCTTACCAGACCTAACACAGTAGGCCCTTTCCTGCTTGAAATTATTGATTTATTTATTGTGATATATCTACCATTTGCATTCAGATGAAGTAATCCATGAATCTGGGAACTTACAATGAAAAACAACAACAACATGAATATCATATGTATTCCAAATCACTTTTTCACTTTTGAATCCAGATTATTATACAGATCTAGGAACCACAGATATGATTGTACAACCAATGACAGCATGCTAACAGATACAAAAACTACATTTCCCTATTTATTTCTTCTCTGATTTTTAAAAGTAATTTATTGCCTAACCAAATGAAAGCTATACAAAAATGCAAACAATATTTCAGAACATCATTATTTCTGTAACTTTTAAATGGGCCTAAGATTAGATAGCTGACTGACATCAGGTGGTTTGCAAGAACCCATCAGTAGGAATTAGGAAAAAGTGAATTAGAACTAAGGAGACTTATAATAGAATTTTATTTACTTGATAATTTACATAAGTTGGATAGAAGTTGTTCTTGAAGCCAAGCTTAAATCATGGAGGAATTTCTTTAATTTAGACCTTTCTGTCAAGAAGTGTGCAAAAAGTCTTACTAAAGGGAATGTAGGGGATTCTAGGATCTAAAAGACAAAAGAAAGAATTTGAGTACAAAGTGATCTCTTAAGTAACATTATTGAGTTCTTCTGTTGAAATTAAAATTTCTTAATTCCAACATGACAGCCAGTTTGGTGTAGTGATTAAGGCATCAGACTTGGAAATAGGAGACAGTGAACCACCTTAGGCACAAAGCCAGTGAATGACCTTGGGCCACTCTCTCTCTCTCTCTCTGCTCTAGGAAGCAGGCAAGGTCAAACCACTTCTGAAATCTTGCCAAGAGAACTCCAGGGAGTAGTCCAGGCAGTTGCCAGGAGGCAACCTAAGCAAAAAACAAAACAAACAAAACAAAACCCATCAACATACTGTAAAAATAAATCAAATATTTCAATTCTATTGAACGTTTAAATTCATTTTATAGTGTCTATGTAAAGAGATATAGATATCTACAATTGATAAAGCTATGTGCTGTCTACTGGACATTTTGCATCTGGCTATAGAGTCAGTTCCTTCATAATGATCATAGAGGCAGAATTTAAAGTAGAATTTAAAGTGTACTCAGATCATTCAGAGAGACTGTGAACTGTCAATGAGAAATGGACCCAAGGAGATTTATGAATCATATCAATAATATTTTTAACGGCAACCTAATAAACATGAAAATAAAAACAAACATTTTTTTTAATTGGAAAATGTGCTACAGAATAAACTGCTTGAGTTCCTGTATATCTATGATTTTATTTTTATTTTGACTAAGAATATAACTTTCCAGACTCACTGACTGTCATTCAGAACCTTGATTTCCCAAGATGTAAGATCAGTGGCTCAATGGCTTTTTGACAAGCAATTGATAAACTTGTTGACTGACAGCTTAATAACAGTAACATGGCAGCTGCTGTTTTTGAGTGCATAGTGTTTTTCTGCAAGAAAGGTTTGTTGCCATAAAGGTCTGAAATTCTATAAAATTATCAGTGTACTTACACCCTAAGAATTGTCATGGTACAAAATAGTATTGGACATATAATCGTGAACTACATTGGTATCATGAGTCATACCATATGTCTGCTCTGATACTTTGGAAGCTCAGTTAATTTTATGTATATGTGACACATAGCTTGACTCTCTGGATCTCAAATGATTCACCTAGAAATTTTGAATGCTAGATCATTATCATTTACATTATATGTAGAAAAGAAAACCAGAGACTGATTTTCCGAAGCTTATCTGTTGAACAAGAATTTGAATGTTTGTTTCAACCATATCTGAGTTTTAAAATAATGAAATCAGTTATTTAGACAAAATAGATAAACATTTTCTTTGGACTGGGTGTGAATTCAGAAGAGTGAGAATCTTTTTGCCTTATAAGATAAAAATAAAGTTGTAATTATAATTTATGTGTCTTTTTCTAGAACAACCTCATTGTATTTTCAAGGTACAACTTCTCCTCTTATCAAATACATACAGTACCTACAATATGTACTCAAATATAAGCCCATCCATGGATAAGGAGACCCTCACATTTTTAACTAAAATATGGATAAGCTGACTGCACTTTTCATGGTATTGGGTTAAAAATGTGAGGGCCCACATATCTATGAATGGGCTTATCCACTAGTATATACTGGTAGTGGAAAACAGCATATAAACATATAATACCTGTTTCACCTGCTGTTGATCCTTTGAATTAATTCTGTCCTTTATCTATTTTCCTTCCCAAATACCCATTGTAAACTATTTGTATACAATTGCAATGATAATTTGAAATGTGTTGTAGGCAGATGATGTGATCTATTGTTCTTGGCAATCCTCGTTTTCAAGGTTTGGATGCTCTCTTGACTCAAAAAATTATGCTTATTACTGAATGTCACAAGGTGATATTCTGAAACATATGCACTTGCCACAGAGAATGGCTGGAAAGTAATAAACTGCTGTTCTGTGTGAGGTGAGGACATGGCAATCTGATTTCGAATCTATGTTTTCTTTCGGTCAGCATAGTTCAGTGTTAACATTATATGAACCTAACTGTGTTGCTAATGATAAAACACAGGGGTCTTTACTCAAGCATTATACAAAAGAGATAAAACAAAATTGCACGTAACTCTTCTCCTTATAACTGAAAATCTCAGGATATTTTCCATCTGAAAAACCAGCCTAGTATTAAGGCCTGTGACATATCTTCACCATGCCCCTTACTGGATACTATGCTACGATTTTCTGAAATACATTTAGGCAGATTAATTAATTAATTAATCAATTAATCTATCAGTCAATCAATCCAAACTGAGTCTGATGCTCTCTCGCCTCTTGCTCAGAAGTTAAGCCCTTTTCAGTGACTTTTCAATCATCGGCAAATATAACTAACAATGAAGTCTGAGTTTCCAGAACAGGATGCAATGATTCTCGTTCCATTGTTGGCATACATTGATTGTAATTGGGGATCTCAAACAGATCCACTCCTTGTCATCATTTGATATCAGGTTTTCTGGCTGAAGTAAATGGAGTAGTTTAGCCTAGACACTTTATTGATTTGCTAGCCTGGTTATTTATCTGCAATCTCAGCCTTGAGGGCTCATTGCCTTGAAATGTTGTCAATCACAGCCAACTTTGTTTAAGTTCATCATATAGTTTCTCTTTCAAAATTGTCAGCTGTTTTTCTGTTCTGTCAAACTATGCTGTGTTCTGTAGATATTCCTCCTCCACAAAAAGTCAATATGTGTCTTCAAATAAAATGCTAAGGACTAATTTGTATGATGTGGTTAAAATAGAAGGCTGAGTTAGTCATTAATCAGAGAAGCACTGGGAAGGACTTATTTCATCTATTATTCTTTCCACAGTATTTTTCTTTATTTTTTTCCCCTTCTCTTTGAGCAGGAAGAAGCAAAGCTGTAATTGTGGCTCCACCGTTGTAAGGAATATTAGGCATCTTGATGTTGTTCTAAATGTTATGCTATTTTTAAAGCTATAAATAGTTGTTCAGCTGCATTTTAGAATTATAATTTATATTTGACAAAACTGAACAAGAGGTTGAACATTTTATTTTTCTTTCCAAGCATTCAAAAAGCAAGAGTTCTATAAAGTTAGATGGCATAGTTCAGCTTTTGATTTAGCTTCCTTGGTATCCTCCAATATGAGGATAAATAGCAAAAAAACTAGCAAAGTTCAGTGTGCACACACACACACACAAGTGTGTATATAAATGTTTCATAATAGAGTGTGTATGTGTACATATGTATATGTATGTATAGTAATAATAGAGTTGGAAGGGACCTTGTGGATCTTGTAGTCCAACCCCTTGCTCAGGCAGGAAACCCTATACCATTTCAGACAAATGGTTGTCCAGTCTCTTCTTAAAAACTTCCAGTGTTGGAGCATTCACAACTTCTGGAGGTAATTGTGAGTTGTTCTGTCAGGAAATTTCTCCTTAGTTCCAGGTTAATTAGTTCTATCTGTTGCTTCTTGTCCTGCCCTCAGGTGCTTTGGAAAACTGTACTGTACATTATCTATTTTATCTAAAAGACCAGAACATGTATTCTATATCAGCCAACACCTGTATAAGCTGGAATTAACCCCAGAGAAGCAGTCAAGCAGAAAACAAGACCCCAATCAAGGAACTACCAAAGAGAAAACCACCCCTTCATAAAAACTGGCAAGCCAAGCTAAACAGAGAGCAAACACCATTCTTCTTTGCACTGATGATAATTTGGTAGTGAAATATCTGTAAGTAAACTACCAAGCATAGAAAGCATCAAGACTTCTATAGTTCAACCTGGACCTCTTTTATCTTCTGTTGGAAGCATTCTTTTCTTTTGCGGTGGTGATCCATTTGCAAAGTTCCAACACTTTTGTTAACTGAAGCTTAAAGGATTGGTCTTTCCCCAATATATAAAGTTGTTTCATCCTTTTGCAAGTGCTTAGATTCATTTATTTTTCTTAAAAGTTAGCCTCTAAGCCAGTTAAGTGGCAAAGCATTTAATTGCTCTTTGCCCTTCCTTCCACTTGTACTTATTGCTACCACAGAAGTGAGACTCAGGATGATAACTATCATATAAAAACATTACCTGCAAAGCATTTTATTTTAGAAGCATCGTTGCAGATCAGGCATAGCAAAATATTTCTTTCTGAGTTGGCATCTTTGATAGCTTCTATTTTATAAAATATTCTTAGACATAGACTTTTTTGTAAGATAAATTTGATTAGTTAACATCATCATGTAGGAAGCTTCCCTAAGGTAATGGAGTAATCTAGAATTAACCATCAATTCATTAGAATTATCTTATCCACATCAATAACAAAATAAATACATTTTGAACACTTAATCTAATTATCTTCTGCTTTTTAAAGCCAACCATCCTTCATCCTCCCGCCTCACTTTTTTTTGGCAGTACAGTTGGCTGCTTAGCAGGATTAATTCTGCCCAGCACTTCATTCTTCATTCTGTGAGGTACCTTTCTTAACAGGTGTTCCTTTCCTACCTTTTTTCATCTTTGCTCTGTGGACCATGAAAACTGCCATTACAAAAGAGAGAACACCGTATGAACTGTGTTTTTATATCAGTTTTGTGCTGACCCTGCAAAATCGACCAACTCACTTAAAGCCTTATAAGCCTCAGCAGTTCTGATTTTTTTTTTAAAAAAGGGGTGAAAAGTATGCAGTGGAGAAGACCAGTCAGATAACCTTTCATTTTTGATCATTAGCCTTGAAAACTGCATATAAAGTACAGTACTATAGTTGTTGATGGCCTGAAAATGAGATTCAGGTTCCTTTCATCATATGTATTTTTTTTAATTGACAAAAATAAGTATTATGTTACTGACATGGATACATTCATATTTTGGTACAACATGATCTCCCATAAAATATATAACAACTTAAAACATATATATTCAGATTTTTTGCTGACAAGTTGGGGGGCAGCAAGGCAAAAGAGATTATATAAAAAAAGTAGAACTTCAGTATAGCAGTCAAAATGCCAAGGTGTAATCAATCAGACCGATCAGTCTGAAAAACTTTCTGCAAATCTGTATATATATATATATATATATATATATATATATATATATATATATATATGTATATGTATATGTATATGTATATGTATATGTATATGTATATGTATATGTATATGTATATGTATATGTATATGTATATGTATATGTATATGTATATGTATATGTATATGTATATGTATATGTATATGTATATGTATATGTATATGTATATGTATATGTATATGTATATGTATATGTATATGTATATGTATATGTATATGTATATGTATATGTATATGTAGGTCTTTGGTTCTTCGGGTTTTCTCCCACGTAGAATTTGAAGTGTCTTGGCGACGTTTCGATGAAGTCCCATTCGTCATCTTCAGGCTGGTGCTTTCGGCTTCTGCTTCTAGGAGCAATGTGTGATTGTAGCTGTTTCTTCCTTTTAACTGCCAGTGGGGGTTTGAACTGATTGGCTGGGAGCTCAGCTGTGTTCTGATTGGGTGGAGGTGTGTTCTGATTGGTTAGGGGCTTGGCTGTGCTCTGATTGGCTGGGGGAGTGTTCTGTTTGGGTGGGGGCTTTGTTGTGCTCAGGTTAGTCAGTGGGATTAGAGATGGTGAACTGTATAGCTGTTTGGCTTTGCGTTCGTGGTCGTGCCTCATCTTCATGGTGGGTGTCAGTTTGCTTCGTGTATGGATTGGAGGGGTTTAAGGTGGCTAATGATGCAGCTGTGGTCTGGCTTCTGGTTTGTGGTCATGCCTCCTCATCGGTGTGGGTTTGGGTTTGCTTTTTGCCTTGATGTGTGGTGGTGACATCCTGTGTGGTTTTTCTGAGTGTAGGTCCGGTGTCATTCTTTGTGTTATGGACTCGTTTGTCAATGAGGGCGGGTTTCCAAATGGCTGGTAGGCGGGAGGTATCATCTCGTTTGTTCATGCTGTGAGGGCATTTTTCTATCTCAATGGCTTCTCTGATTATTCTGTTATTAAAGTGTTCAGTTTTGGCAATAGTTCTGGTCTTTTTGAAATCAATTTCATGTCCTGTGTCTTTAAGGTGTTGGACCAGGGAAGAAGTTGGTTCCTCTTTTTTGACTGAGTTTTTGTGTTCTTCAATGCGTGCACTTATTCTTCTGTTGGTTTGTCCGATGTATGTGGTGGGGCAAGCAGTACATGGGATTTCATACACTCCTTGATTTTCTAACTCAATTTTGTCTTTAGGGTTTCTTAGGATGGTGGATATTTTTCTGTTTGTGCAGAATGCTGTCTTGACATTATGTTTGTGCAGGATCTTGCTGATCTTGTCGGTGGTGCCTTTTATGTATGGGAGGAGGGCTTTGCCGTTTTCCTGTTCTCTATCTTGGATTTTAGTGGGAGTGTCTTTTTGGATTAAGTTGGAAATCTTATTTCTTTGGAATCCGTTGGATGTTAGTACATTAGTGAGAGTGTGTAGTTCAGTTTTTAGGTGTTGTTTGTCAGCTAGGCATTAGGTTCTGGAGATGAGTGTCTTGGCTACGGAGTTGATCTGTGCTGGGTGGTGGTGTGAGAGTGCGTGCAGATAGCGGTTTGTGTGTGTTTTCTTCTGGTAGATGGTGTGTCCTAGGGACCCATTGGATTTCTTGTAGACTAAGACATCCAGGAAGGGAAGTTGGTTATTAGCTTCTGTTTCCATGGTGAACTGTATTTTGGGATGTAGGCTGTTGAGGTGTGTGAGGAAGTTGTCCAGTTTTTCTTTCCCATGTGGCCAGATTACGAAGGTGTCATCTACGTATCTGAGCCAGAGTTTGGGTTTGTGATCAGATTTTTCTAGGGCTTGGGTTTCAAAGTGTTCCATGTAGAGGTTTGCAATGACAGGTGAGAGGGGTGATCCCATGGGTGCTCCTTCTATTTGTTTGTATTTTTGTCCGTTATAGATGAAGTATGTGTTGGATAGACAGTGGTTGGTCAGATCTAGGATGTGTTTGGGGGAGTTATATTTGTTTTGGATAGTTGTTAAGGCTTCTTTGATTGGCACTTGGGTGAAGAGGGATATGACATCGAAGCTAACGAGTAGGTCGCTGGGCTGTAAGTTTTGTTTCTTTATGATCTCTATGAACTGGAATGAGTTTTTTACGTGTGAGGTGATGGATTCTGCATAGGGCTGTAGTTGTTTGGCGAGAAATTTGGCTAGCCAATCAGTTCAAACCCCCACTGGCAGTTAAAAGGAAGAAACAGCTGCAATCACACATTGCTCCTAGAAGCACAAAGCCGAAAGCACCAGCCTGAAGATGACGAATGAGACTTCGTCGAAACGTCGCCAAGACACTTCAAATTCTACGTGGGAGAAAATCCGAAGAACCAAAGACCTACATATTGTTGTGAGTGTCCCTAGACCAGCTTGGGAAGTATCAGAGTATGAGGATGAGCAGCCAGGCCCCTCTGGGTGTTTTCCCCTCCCGGCAGCCGAGGAAGAGCAGCCAGGCCCCTCTGGGTATTTTCCCCTCCCGGCAGCTGAGACAGACAGGGAGGAGATTTACAGGCAGTCTGGGTCAGATTCGCAAAGTGAGGGGTCAGATTTGGAGCAAGAAGATAGATGGCTTGATCCGAGATTCAGAAGGTTTGATAAGCGAAGGTGTCAGTTAAGTGGGAAAAGGAAGTAATGGGGGGAAGTGACGTATCGGAAACTATATTAGAAGGGGACAGAGAGACTACGCCTTTGTCACGAGCAACGTTACTATCAAGGAGTAGCTTGATGCCTTGCCCAGTTCGTTTGAACTTAGTTCTCTGATGTTTTTGGACTCTACGGAATATTAATGAGCTCTTGGACAACTTTACAGATAAAGAGTGAGTTAATTGGAAGGGAGGGAGAGCATGTTAAAGCGGAATGTAAATAAATCAGAATTGGCCGGCCAACAAAATGCCAGCAGCTTGCTTTGCAATGAATCTCTTGAAATGTGTTAAATAAAACTCTTAAAGACATACTACTGTGGGTTTTACTAAGCTGAGAAGGGCCAGACACATCACATATATATATACATACAAAGACACTCATAAATGAATATTCTTTACTCATAAATGAATATTCGAAATGCATCTGACTAGCACACCAGAAACATGTATGTGCTACATGTTTATGCCATTTTTGCATGTGGTCATAGAGCTATAGAAGTTTAGAATCAAGATGTCATTAATTCCTATCTTATACTTCAGGAGACCACCTGCTGACTATGTTGTTACTGGTAGTCCTTGACTTACAAACATTTGTTTAGCAAATGTTCAAAGTTACAGCAGCACTGAAATACCGGTAACTGATCCTTGCACTTAACAATTGTTGCAGCATTTCCACAATCACAATTGTGCTTGGCAACTAGTCTGCATTTACAACAGCTGCAGCATCTCCCAGGATCATATGATTGCTATTTCCAATCTTCCTAGCCAGCTTCCAACAAACAAAGTCAATGGGGAAAGCCGGATTTGTTTAATGACCGCGTGACTCACTTAACAACGATAACAGCAAAAAGAATTAGGTTTTAAAATTTGAGACCTTCACTTAACAAACACATTACTTAGGAATGGAAATTCCGATCTCCAATGTGGTCATAAGTCAATTTTTCTTTTTGCTTTATTTTGTTTTGTAAAGCAAAGCTGTAGGTTATATAAATGTACTAAGAGCTGCCAACCAAAAACATATCCATTCTGCAGTAGAAATTTCACCCTCAGTAATAAAATGTGTGGTTTGTAAAAGCTCCTAAGAAGCACCTGAAGGCAACAGGCCTCTTCAGCTGTTGATCACAGTAGCTGGTCAGTAATGACATGATAGTTCTTAGCTTTGCACTTGTGTCACAAGCACCAAGGCACTTCCAGGTTGAAAGAATTAGCTGATGACTCACCATTGTCTGGGGGATACGCAGTTGGGAGCTCCTTTCATGCCCCTGACAGAAGCTGGAGTGAAGGATGTGAATTCACCCCACCCCACAGCAACACTTGGGTCTCAAAAAAGGCTTGCTAACCTCTAAGCCAGCGTCCTAACCACGAGAGCCACCGTGATCCTGATTCTGAGCTGTGAATGATATCAGTGATTCACTAATTGATTTTATTAGGTGTTAAGAATCCAGGTAAAAGTGATTGTACGGTATCTCAGTTTAGAGCTGGTGCTGGATGTACGATAGCTAAGAGTATTTAATACTTCCCAAAACAACACTGAGGCAAGAAAAAGGGAATATATTTTGTAAACAATAACAAATGAGCAAGTTCTTCCAAACGTACAAATTTTTAATCTTTGTTGGGTTTTCAAGCAAGTAGAAATTCAGTCTTAGACATGTTTACTGGGAACCAAACCCTTTTGGTTCCAAATGGCTAGGATTTTGGCAGGTATTATCATATCTTTAATGTGACCCTATTTGAAGTTTTTCTCAAGAGCTGCCCATAGAAAAATAGTTTGTAGAAGTGAAGTGTACAAACTTTACTACCTCAAGAACAAAAATCTGTAAATTGGCCCTATGCCTAGTGAAATTTTCTCTATGTGAGAGGGCTTTCAAAGAAAACGTTAAAATATTACATTAGATTTTTTTTTAGTATGTTTTTGTGTAGATCTTGACGCATACTTCTTCTTATGGTAGGGTTTTTTTTCCTGCATATTTTCATACTGTTAGTAAAATTGAAATCAGCAAATAGTAGACATGTCCAATCCAAATGCTGCACTTGAGAGGTACAGGATTAGGAAAATTAGAAATGTCTTTTTATCATAGCCAATGCTAAGTGTCCAAAAGACAGAAAGAAATAATAGATACTACTGGGTAAGGATTTGATGCGAGTTGATGATCATTGTTTAGGATTTTATTTTAGAATGAAAAATTTGATATCCGATCAAAGGAAAACATTCTTCAATTTGACTTATGTATTTACTAAGGAATATGGAGCTTGATATCAAGATCACTCCTTGCTCATACAAGGGTGTTTTTTTTCATCCCTCCCCCACATCAAAATACAGGTAGTCTTTGACTTACAAGCACAACTGAGCTCAAAATTTCTGTGGTTAAGTGAGACGTTTGTTAAGTGAGCTTTGCCCCATTTTACAAACTTTCTTGCCAGAGTTAAGTGAATCACTGCAGTTGTTAAGTTAGTGACACAATTGTTAAGTGAATCTGTCTTCCCCTTGACTTGCAAATGATCCTGGGACACTGCAACTGTCATAAATGTGAATCAGTTGCCAAGTATCTGATTTTTGATCACGTGATCATGGGGATGCAGCAATGGTTGTAAGTGTGAAAAGGGGTTGTAAATTACTTTTTTCAGTGCCATTTCGAATGGTCATTAAATGAACTGTTGTAAGTTGAGAACTACCTGTAGAGAGGGTTGTTTTGCTTTGCTTTATAGCTGGGGTGACGTGACATGTCGCGATATATAGTGACTTTTTTTGCTGTTTCTGTCAATGGGTGGGGGCATGGTTTCGCTATGATGCATCTGGCCCATGGGCCGGCAGTTTCACACCCCTGCTTTATAGTTTTCAAGTGTTTCGTGCTCAATTACTTCATTAATTTTGGTCATAATGCATGGAAGTAGTATCTAATATATGCAATCATGCATAAATTAACACTCTGCACATTCTTTCCATCTCTGGAATAAGAAAATAATTTTAAGGATGTTGCCTTATATCTCCAGCTTTTCTAGAAGCACCCAGCTTTGGGATAACTCAATGTTTTCATTATGTTTACATTCATGATCTCTGACACATAGTTATCTTCCAGTGAGCGTTAATTTATGAGTGCTGAATAAGCTATAAAGCACTCTTTTTTTTCTGCATGTCATTGCAATATTTTTCGTCTTCAGGCACCAGGTAGTGAACTGTTTGACTTCTTTAACCTCTAATTGTCTTGCTAGTCTGGATAGTCTTCAGGGTTTCAGAATTATTACTGTCTCATCTCTTTTGCATGAAATGTCATAAATCATAACTTTAAAATGCCACATTATCTCTTGAATGAGAATGAGAAAATAAGCTTAAATTCTGTTACCACCAGGTTTCTTTTCCGGTTAATATTTCAAGTAGAGCAGATTATTCCTAGTGAGATCTGATCTTAGGTAAAATAAAATCACAAACCACCAAAGGACCCCATAAGTCACTTCATTAGAATCTTTACGTGTGGATGGTTGAATTACAATGAAATATAAATTACAGCCTCTGACTATAGATGTGTCATTTGTATAAAAATGAAAATCACAATGGGCAAAAAACAAGGTAGAAAATAAGGAACAAAAAAAGCTGTGGCAAATGCCCGTCTTGCCAATAACTAAAGGGAAGAGCAGGGCAGGATGGAGATTGCTAGGGGAGTAGGCAAGACAGTCAGAATTTTTAACCTTTTTGAAACTCAGTATTTACTTAGAAAATGGATACATTCATTTCCTCACAAAAGTTTTATGTGAGTTTACAGAGAATTGAATAGGACATTAGCTTACATTTAGAAGTCAAATGCCTCATTGTCATTTCCTTTTGCGAGACTGTACCTTGATCATTCAACATGTCTTTCCAGATACAAATAGAATATTAGTTGTATTTATTGGCTTACCCCATAGGATAAGGACTCAGTTATGTCTCTAATGCAGCGGTTCTCAACCTGTGGGTCGCAACCCCATTTGGGGTCGAACGACCATTTCACGGGGGTCGCCAAACACCGCAGTCCGCCATTTTTTTCCCCTTTTCCCCTCGGCCGGTGCAGGGGGCAGCACCGCGCATGTGCGGGGTAGCACCGCGCATGCGCGTAATTCAGCTCCCTATTTTTTTCTAAAAGACAGTTGATGCAAACAGGCATTTTAAAAAGCCTGGTTAATGTTTTCTTTTTTAGTCTTTATCTGGCGTCCCATTTTTTAAAAAAAAATAATAAAAATTTATACATGTCAGTTATTCCTATTTTGCAATATACTCTTTTTTAAACTTAAACTAAGTGCATTAGTCTTCAATGTAACAGTTAGGCTCTTAGAGTTTGTCAAGTCTTTCATAGATAGCAAGATCTTTTGTCCTAATAATTAAATGCCATTATATTCCACTTATTAGTAATGTTAATGTATACTTAAGGTAAGTCAAACATTAATTTCTTTATAATTAATCTTGTCACCATAGTCAAATACTCAGCAATATAACAGTGAGGACTAGAACATTATTGTTTAAAAAAGAATGCAACTGCTGAGATCTTTCATATTGTAGCATGCAGTTTGAAGACCTCCTTTGTTATGCAGTTGTTACCACTGAGCTATACAACCTGCTATAAATTCTTCAGTCAATTTATTCTCATCTATGTTACTGTCACTGAAAAATAAACCTAATCATATACCGTTGAGATGTAGCTGTGACAGAAAAAAAGTGAGATGCTGATATGTGTTGATTGAGAAATTCTCCATTTATTTTAACACATTAATTTATTACTTAGGGGTTTTTTTTCCCCCTCTATTCCGCATGATGAAATCATTTTGTTTCCCAGGGAACCTAATATTCAAGGTTCAAGTGTATTTTCCTCTGCTATGTAGTTATATTGATACAGAATAAATGCAAAGGTAGTTTGTTCTCAGATTGGAATTCATACAATAAACCCTTGTTTCTGTATGAGAGATCCCTATTCATTATATTCTATTCTTTTTCCATACTCTCTTATTGAAATGCCCCTTCAATCAATAATGTATCATACTTTGACACTGTCTCAGTGATGGATATAAAATTTTGTTTTCATTACAATTGGGTTTTGAATGATAGATTTGCAGAGTTCCCTGGGCAACTTAAATAAGCCTTGAACCGTATCTCAGCAGGGATGCTAAATTATCCTTTTTCAGAATAAGTGTCTTTTTTTTTTAAATCCCACACATGCTACTAATTTTTCTCAGAGACAGAAGCTACAGATGCCAATCAAGTCAGCTTTAGAGGAATCAGTACTGTCAATTTTATGCTTGCTTCCTATTTGAGAGCAAGAATAGTAATGATATATAAAATGAACATTAGCACATTAGGGAAGAGAGACGTTTACCCCCTAGATCAGGGGTTCTCAACCTTGGCAACTTTAAGACTTGTGGACTTCAACTCCCAGAATTCCTCAGCCAGCTTTGCTGGCTGAGGAATTCTGGGAGTTGAAGTCCACAAGTCTTAAAGTTGCCAAGGTTGAGAACCCCTGCTATAGGTATTGCTTTTGGGAATGAGTTAACTTTGTGTGTGGCTAGTTTATCTTATAATCAAGTTGATTCCCTTGCTTGTTTATGTTATGTAAAAAAAATGTCATTGTAAAATGGCAAACATTGCCTCTGTAGTGGTTCATTAAATCACAAGATTGCCATGCCCATGACATTACCAACATATATTTAATGAACCTCAGCTTAGTGGACTAAAAGTGCAATGCAAATTTTCATCTGAGCATCATTCCCAAATAAGGGACAAAATTTCCAGGTCTGAAAATGCTATTAGTTGTTTTCCAGGGAAAGCAGAATATTCTTGAAGTGATTTTAAATGCCTTTAAAAATGAAGCCAACAAAAATAATGACCAAGGTATATCTTCATAATCAGGTTAACATTGCCTATGTATATATCTTCTTAATTTAATTAGCCATGAAGCTATCTTTATTTCATGAATGCTTAAGCTGCAGTGATTAGAATGCAGTATTGCAGACTAATTCTGCTCACTGCCAGGAGTTTGATCCTGACTGGCTCAAATTTGATTCAGCCTTCCATCCTTCCCAAGTTGGTAAAATGAGGACCCAGATTGTTGGGGGCAAGAGGCTAACTCTGTAAACTGCTTAGAGAGAGCTATATGAAGCAGTATATAAGTCTAAGTGCTATTGCTATTAAGCATGGATAAATGTTGAATTACAAAGCTGCAAATATTATTGGTCTTACTTTCATTCCTTCAAGGAACCTAGCAAAATATTGTTCTTTATGTGAATCTGGTTTACAATGACAATATTTTCATTTTTATAAAACATTTTCTCGGAACCTTCAGCTGTTAGTTAAACCATGCTAGTTAAAATAATTAATCCAGCTTTATCCAAAGCAGATTTCCTTCATCATCTGCTTCTTATGCTTTGATCCAGCGTATTTATCATGTTTCAAACAATTGGAAGCTCTTGGCATTAAATTGTAATCATGTTGTCCTTATTAATGTTAATTTCTGTTTCAGAAATCAAAAATTGCTACGTATGAAAAAATGTGGGCCTTTATGAATAGCAGAAGACAGTCAGTGCTTGTCAAAAGCAACGAGGAAGGTATCCAACGTGTACTCACTTCTGATTATGCTTTCCTAATGGAGTCAACTACCATTGAGTTTGTTACACAGCGGAACTGTAACCTGACACAAATTGGAGGCCTGATAGATTCCAAAGGTTATGGGGTTGGAACTCCCATGGGTAGGTTGCACATCCTTTCTAATTTGTATTCATAATTGTAGTTGCAGTGATAACAGATGTTTCCTAGATTGTTAGCCACTCAATCTGTGTAATAACATTGTGTTCTATTTATTGTAAATAGTATTTATATTGTTAGGGTAGCGTCCAAGTATTCCTAGGATGATACGCTAATAGTGCTGTAACTGTTATATATTCATTTTTCAACTGGAGGAATATGATCTATGCTAAGGGAAAAATTTAATTTATGGTTGCCTAAAATATAAATAACATGTTAGCAGATGCATGATTTTTTTTAAAAAAAAATAAAGATAACAGTTTCAGGAAAAGAAAATTTTAATTAAACGTGTTTGTAGATGACTGTTGTGAATATATTCCTGGTTTATTCAGTTGTTTGACTCTTTCTCCAGATGCCAAGTTTGACTAGTGAAGTATTATATTTGTAGAGTTACTTTCTGTTAACAGTGGATATAAGCCAATGCTTGAAGAGCTTACAAAATTATTGACTATTTTTTTAATATGAATAGTTTGGGGCAGGCTTTTTTTAAACTGTTATTAGATTTTATTATAGAACATATTATTTAATTGTGAAATCCAATTGATGGGTAATTAACTGGGATCTCCCATAGTCTCAGCTCTGCTAGGATCAAATATTAGGCTCATGCAAATCCAAAACTACTTAGATATCTACAATTTGTAGGCTAACAAAGATATCTTAATTCATTAAAATTCATTAAGTTCAGTACAATGATATCAATACAATGAAATAAGGGTAAAGGCAGGTTCAAAGATGGCAGGGAAGGGGAAATGGGATTTTAGGAAGTGATTCACATTATATGGATATTTTATTATTTATTTATTTATTTTACCAATTTTTATGGAGGTGGGTCTAATTGCCAACATCCTCCCAAAACCAGGATATTTATAAATTGCTCCAGGGCTGTCCTAATTCTAGTATGTGAATTTTAGCATGCACATTATTTAATAAAGCCATTTATATTCCTTAGGATGTATGATAACTTAAGATAACTTTTTACTTATGATATTGTTCTACTTAAAATATCTGACTGATCTGACAATTTAAACAGAGTATGAATTTAAAATTCCTTCCTTCTTCATACCTCATCATAAGAAACAGGAAATTGTAAAGGAAGACTAAAAATATTGGCAACTCTTAACCACAGTACATGATTATAAGTTTCTGGATCATGTGATTGTTGCAAAAAGTAGTGCACATTAATGTACCAAAAACGTTACTCTATCTCTTTCATGTATGATAAAACAATCAAATAAAATCTTATCTTCCACTGTTAAAAATGGATCTGATTGTATGGCATGTGTTGAAGGTAGATTTAAGGCTCTCACTGAAAAACACAGATTGACCACAGGTCAGTCACAATAAGTGAACTGTATCATTATATTAAATGTTCCCTTTCAAAATTTAAATGTCAGAGTAATAATATGTGTTAAATTCTTTTGGTTAATTAATGTATAGTTGACAAATAAAAAGGAAAAAAATTAAAGTATCTTGAAAAGTACACTCAGTTGATATATAAATTAAAATAATAAAGTAATACATCAAGATATCAGCAAAAGATCTGGTTAAAAAACACCACGTTAATAGTTAATTTAGTCAATTTTTCACTGATCAAAATGCTTCCCCAAAGTTTCTTAATCTTCATTTAATCTTTTCCATGATCTTTTATGTCCTGTTCTATACCAATATAAGTGACTGTGTTTTAGCCCTAATTTTTTATTATTGCAATGTATTCAACTTCTAAAGCTTTAAAAGTAGGCACCTGGAAACCAGACAAACTGAGTGGTTCTAGTCAATAACTATTGACAGAATTTTGAATTAAGGATGTTGCTAAGCAAATTACCAATAGTCATTTGGGATACTATTTGAGATATTACCAGAGTATTCATCATGACCGTGCAGGGTTCTTCAAGGCACAATAGCTCAAGTAGATTTCAGTATTTAGCAGTTCTCCTCTAACATCTGTAGACTTCAGGGCCACTATTAAAGCAATAGTGGGAATAATGAAAACAGAAAATCTAAGTAGCATAGGTGGACAATATTCTTCCTGAAATTTTCCTTGTAGTCTCAATATTTACGTTATATTTCAACCAAGGCATAAGAAGCTTGGTTGAAAACTAGTGACTTTAGAAGATTAAGAATATAGAAATGGGAAAATCTTTCTTTTTCTTGTGTATAAGCCATTGGCCCTATCAAATATGTTACATACAACTGCAATTGCAGGAAAAGTTTCATACTCCCTGAAGTTGTATAATGACTATCAAAAACGAAATACCATGAATAAAAATATAGCTTTCCAATATAATTGTATTGATCATTGAATCTGTGGCTTCAAGGCCATCATTTAATTTCAAAATTTTGGTCTGCAACCAAGAACTTTTCATATAGCTTTTAGCAAGCAATTTTCTTCACATTTTGGTCAAAATTGTATAAAGGTTCTATGGTGAAGTAAGTCTCTGTCTGAAAATGATTTCTGTTATGTATTATGTTCTCTTATTCTTTTCCCAGTGCAATTATCTGTATTCTGCAAAGTAAGTTAAATAGTGATTGGACAAAGTGGGTTGTGGTTTGCATGTATGCGCAACTGTGATTAGATCTGTTTGCTTAATTTAGTTAAATTATTGTTAATAGGATCTTGAGCATATTAGAAAATTATGTATTGTTACTGGTGTTGCTGTTATTATTGTGGCTTTTCCACATAAGCTTGAAAAGAAAAGTGTCTACAATTCTAGAGAGTTGTTGCTAATTGGCTTTGACACTATGGACCTAAATAACCAGGTCTAAGTCAGCGTAAGCCAATTTCCTCGGTTCCTCTTGTTGCTGTTGGGGAATATTTTTCTTCTTTTATTTCAGTCAGTCGAATAGCGCATGATTAAAGTGCTCTTTGGAATTAGCTCATTTTGAAGGCTTGTCTTTTTCATCTTAATTCATCAGGCAGAGCATCTAGAAAGAGGTATTTCACACTCCGCTCCTTTAAATTAAAGGCTTTGCAACCCAAAAGGGGTTTCAGACAATAATTTATGATCCACAGCTTCATACTGTATTCTGCTCAGAATATGACTTCATGAATTATTGATATTTACCCAGTCCATTAATGAGTGCATTATAATGCTGGTGTTCTACCTTGGTATGCAGAATCCTTGCTCTGAGTAGTCTTTGAATCCACCATATTTAATTGCTAGGCAATGGGCAGTAATAAACTGTTTAGCTTATTCAGTCTGCATTACCTCTTGGGAGTGATTTTTGAACTTTATGTTCTTATGGCAGTGAATTGTACAAAGCTAGCATTGCCTTTTCAAAAATTCATTTCATTCTTTACCAGTGCAAAGAATTATGTACTTTATTTCCTTGTTGAACATTTTCAAGCACATCCCTCCTAGGTTTATAGCTTCTCTTAGGCTGGGTGATACAGAACAGGGTGGAGCTTTTTTTTTTTTTTTTGCCTATTCTGTCCCATTCTTTACTCTTCTGCAATTAGACATGGTGCTCTAAAAGAAGTAATAAGAACATTTCCTAATATATCTAACCCAGACATGTCAAACTCACGACGTCACGTGACATCGCAAGACGTATCAGGACAGTTTTGCCATTGCTGGCAATGGGGTGGGTGCGGCTTGCGGATGATGCATCCAGCCTGCGGGGCGGCAGTTTGACATCCATGATCTAACCCCTACACATGCACATACACATGCCTATTAATTGCATAGCTAATCTAAATCATGCATCTGTGGGAAAAAGTAAAATAAAATGGTAAAATAGCAATTTTGACATGAGGATGCAACAGAATAGATGATGGTAGCAAAGGCAGCAGCAAAGCTCAATTCTCAAGAAAAATTGTTTGATACTGTCAGCTGAAAGAGTTGATGGAAAGATCTGCTCATTATTAGTAGATGATACAGTGCTGGGGCTGAAAGGCTGAGCTGTGAAATAGAAAGCCTCCAGTACAAATACTAACTATAGACCTATTGTGTTTGCTACTACCCTGTACCCTAAACTGCTTTGTCTGCAATATTATAAATAATAATACAGATTTGCCTTTGAAGATTGTTGTAATATTCCCTATTTAAATAATGCAAAATCTATGGAACACCTCAAATGCCAAAATGCATTTGCATTCCTTAATCCAAATTCTATTCTACTCTACTCCAGAGAGGGAAAATGGCAGAAGAAAAGGGCACACAAAAACTAGCAAAAGCATAATGAGTAGGTGATCCCCAAATCTGATGATTAGAGAATTGCCTATTCTGGAAGAGTTGCATACCCACTAAAGCAGTGTTTCTCAACCTTGACAATTTTAAGGCATGTGGACTTCAACTCCCAGAATTCCACAACCAGCATTGCTGGCTGTGGAATTCTGGGAGTTGAAGTCCACATGCCTTAAAATTGTCAAGGTTGAGAAACACTGCACTAAAGGAACAGGTTTACAGTTATGATGTTCCTGGGTTCATCATTATCACAGGAATCCCAAGTGATCATTTTGGCTAAGATCACCAATTGTCAATTCAAGTTTGTATACCAGATATGCTCTGTATGTAATAAGGATAGCTTGACCATACTAATGTACTCCATGTGAGTCTGTCATTGAAATTGGTTAGAAGCTACAGAACAACTTTGCTCATTTGTATGTCTTATGGTGTACACATATCATACCAACATAGTTGGTTCTCCATGTATTGCTCTAACATATAAATCCATGAAGTACTTGGACTGTGTTTACCTAACACAATAGAGTTTGTCTTTTCATCCTTCCACACAATTTCAGTCCTTGGAAGAGATTCTGCTTTAGTTGCTTTCTGAAATGGGTCTTCTCTGCAATGATATCTACCCTATTGAATAACCTCCCCTAAGTGAGACTTCAAATTGAGCATAGCTATATACATTTCTATTTTTCTAGAAACTCAGCCTGTGTTAGGAGTTAGTTAACAGAAGAAATGTTAGCAGTCTTGATGTTGCTAGATTAACTATTGTATTATAGACAAGAAATAATGTGTTCAAAACTTCAGTCTGATACAGCCAAGCCCCCCCCCAACACACTAAAGTTTAAGCCTTTTCCTCCCAGCCTATCAAGCCAATGTATCCTCCGTCATTCATTTCCCAGCTTTAAAATTGGAATGCACTTGCTTTGTGTTTACACAATGTTTCTGTCTGATCTGAAAAGTATTGGTTCCTATACAGCTAACATATGTCTTTAAATACTTTGGAGTATGCCAGATCCATTCCATATTTTTATTTCGGCTTTCTGCAGTTATCCACTGCCCCAAGACATTTTTGATGAATTATTAAAGCCGGCAGAGAAGATTGCAAATGGTCACTTGGCAACCAGTTGTAAATATGAACAGGTTACCAAGCAGTTGTTGTAAAATGCAGTGCAACATTTTACATTGAATGATCAGTTGTAAGTTGAGAACTACCTGTATTGGAAAGTTGACTCTAGTGTGAGACCAGCTAAGGAAAGGCAATCCAAAATGCTCATATGTTGAATGTTCCAAACAGCATAAAGCTGAACAGAGTGATACATTTCCCCTAATTTCAGTTCTCCAGAGTCTATGAGGCAGCAGCGCTGGTATTTGGATTGTCTTATATGAAAAGGGCTTGGGCTTGTGAAGAGGAAGTACAGAGAAATCCTTATTCATTCCACTCAGCAGGGTTGCATTGCATTGTGTTGTGTTGTGCTATATTGTATTGTATTGTATTGCATTGTATGAACAGTAACAAGTATACTGATTTTTGTCTCAAGACCAAAACTGCACAGTTGATACCTTTATGGAAAATAAACCAAACTTAATGGCTGCTTCCATTACAGAAGAACAGTGTTAGGAAATGAACTTTCTCGGAGAAAAGAAAATGCGGTGCTTAATTTAAGAACTGCTCTTATCTCTTGCAGGGTTTTTAGTAGAAAATACTTTCATTTTCTGATATGTGAGAGTGCATGTCTATAATCTGGTATCATTTGCAGTTTTCTTTAATAGATGTGAAGCTGCCAGGTTTACGCGTTAGTAACTGTCAAAAAGCAAATATGTCAAATCCTGCAAACTGCCTCTCCTCAAAGTATATCTTTCTTTCATAAAAGCTGTTGTTTGGCATTTTTGTCACTTGCACACACACACACACACACACACAGACACAGACATATATATATATGTTTTCTGAGGTTTTCGCGGGTGTTTGTATGTAGGTCTTTGGTTCTTCGGGTTTTCTCCCGCGTAGAATTTGAAGTGTCTTGGCAACGTTTCGATGAAATCTCATTCATCATCTTCAGGCTGGTGCTTTTGGCTTCTGCTTCTAGGAGCAATGTGTGGTCTAAGCTGTTTTTTCCTTTTAACTGCCAGTGGGGGTTTGAACTGATTGGCTGGGAGCTTGGCTATGTTCTGATTGGTTAGGGGCTTGGCTGTGCTCTGATTGGCTGGGGGGTTGGCTGTGTTCTGATTGGCTGGGGGAGTGTTCTGTTTGGGTGGGGGCTTTGTTGTGCTGGAGAGGTTCAAAGTGGCCAATGTTGCAGCTCTGGTCTGGCTCCTGGTCTGTGGTCTTGCCTCATCATTGGTGTGGGTTTGGGTTTGCTTTTTGCGTGGATGTGTGCTTAGACCACACATTGCTCCTAGAAGCAGAAGCCAAAAGCACCAGCCTGAAGATGATGAATGAGATTTCATCGAAACGTTGCCAAGACACTTCAAATTCTACGCGGGAGAAAACCCGAAGAACCAAAGACCTACATATATATATATATATATATATATATATATATATATATATATATATATATATATATATATATATATATATATATATATATATATATATATATATATATATATATATATATATATATATATATATATATATATATATATATATATATATATATATATATATATGATTCTCTGGATCAGCAAGACTGTTCATTTTCACTGATACATATTTTAAACCGAAAGCCATTACTCTAATCTCATGTATAAATATAATCCAGGCATTAAATATTCATTAAATCTTAATTATAATAGTACAACATTCCCCTGTGTTTTTTTTTCTGAAAATGTGAATTATCCTAGATTTAATTAACGTGGTTGGGGAGCCAGAAGAGAATCTTGGGTGGTGAGGGAGCCCAAGAGCACAGTTATAATATTTCTTATTGTATCTATAAATATCAGGCAAAGAAAAAGGCCAGTTGAGTATGTAAAAACCTTTATAAATGACACATGATAGAAAAAAAAATTTTTTAAAAAAAATCCCAGAGTACTTACATTCCTAAGGCTTCTATTTCAGTTCCTGAGAGATTGTTTCAAATGTTTCTAAAACTAATTTGAAAGCAATAGAAAGAAAATGTAATTGCAGTAATGCCATTGCTTACGCAACTGGGAACATTGTCACAATGTGAACATGCACACCCAAAACATCTGGGTGCATAATTTTGTTGCATTTAGGGAGAAGAAAGCAACTGAACATCTGTATCATTTTACTCTGGCACATAAGTTGCAAGCCAATCAGCCATTAAATGCATCATATAAAGGCATAAATGAATAGGCTGGATCCCATCCATTATTCTCTGTCCTTCTAATTGGGAAGTGGGTATGAATAGAATTAGGGTAAGATTGTACACTAAACTAGAAAACTGGAAATGCTTTTGTAACAATTCTATGAAATTAGAAACAATGCTTCAAAATCTACAAAGCACTATTTTCATGAGCCTTTGATTAGCACCTTGAATTACAAGGCTACTTGCAACCAAACCTGTTTCTTCAAGATACCAGCCAGCCAACTATGCAGGGTACTCCATTCCATTCTGTTCCCCATCTCTTTCTTTCACAGCAGCCTCTCAGCACTCTGAGGCCACTGAGTATTCTTATTCCTCATTAAATAGTTATGGTGCAATGATCTTCTTAGGTTGTCTTTAATATTATTATGGATTGTCGGAATTCTTGCAATTTTAATGATACCTCTCACCTGCAGAAAAGTGGTGCCACTCTTGATCTGTGCTCTTGACTCTTACCAGACTTCCCTACTTTTCTCACAGGCAGTATTTAACTTCTTCCTTAGACTGGGATATACAAACTTGGTAGATAAGCGATACATAGAATTGGAGCGAGGGGTTGTAATAGAAAGATAATGTCAAATATATAGATATTTTTTGAGATTTCCTATAGTTCTTCATATTTTGTTGTTGTTTCTGTTGAGGGGGATGAGTTTCTCTGTACTTTTAATTTTCTACAGGTATGATAAAGTTCATCCATGCTACATAGATGTGTCACTGCCAAATTTTGGTGATTGTGTCACTGCTAAAGTGCATAGCAGTCAATTTTGATCCTGAAGAATGCTTAGTAACATGGATAAAGTAGTTCAGAATGAATTTAAAAAAATGACAAGTTATAATTCCTTTTGTACAATTCCTACAATTTTCTAGGATTTTTGGAATCTGGAAACATGAAACAAGCTTGAATACACTGTCAAATTTTTCATGGACTAAATCAGATGAATTTTCAAAGCTATCCTAATATTTTTTTTACACATTTTCCTTTTGTTTTTACATTATAGACATGTTCGCTTCCTCTCAAAGTTCTTTAACTATTTGCTTAAGGTATTTTCTCATTTTAATAGATCAACAGAATAATAAATAATGTTTTAATATATTTTTGAAACTGAACATACTTGTGGAACGGAGAAGGGAAGATTTCTAATTTTATGTGTGATCTAAAGAAAAGTGTTGAATTTCCTCTTTTAAATTGCCACTTTAAATTATTATTTGATAAAAGAGAGGCTATACATTTGATTAGATCAAATATAATGGGATATAATCTGAGAGAGGAGAAAAGTGACCAAGCCTTTATATATATACTGTTGTTTTTTTCTGACACATGCATTTCATTAAATCTACTCAATCTCCAATCTTTTCACCCAATATTGCATATTAATTCAGAAACTAATATGTTCAAAAGCAAAAAATAGTTTTTCACATATGTTTCTCTGGAAAAAAATTGTCATGTTTTAATTATGCATTGGTCCTCTTCTGCAACTTAAAAAATATTGCAAACACATTTGAGCTGCAAAAACATAAACATCTCTGCATCAATTTTCCACCTCCTAATATTAGCATGAAGACAAATGGAATGGTTGCTACAATCAGATCTCAGATCCGATGCTCAGGAGTATTATACATAAAGGTCTGATGAATAGTGTTTACATGTAACATGATAGATCTGAGAAAAACATAGCATTGCTTAACTGCATTGCTTAAAAATGTTCAAAGATGAACACACATAATAGTGGAAGATTAAAATTAAGATATCAGTCTATATACTGTAGATTTAGACTCACTGTGATAAACACAGTTTTGGACTAAGTAGTAGAAAGTTTGGTCTTAGACAGCGTTCTTACTTTTCTGTCTCTACATGACCAAAAGAGATAAGTGTTTCCAGTTATCATCATAATCATTTATTATTTTTCATGCCTGGTCAACTGAGGTTACTGTAAGTGGTTTATCCTCAAATCAAATAAAAATCATATCAATATTTGTAGCAGTTACAATTTTAAAGCATTTTCCAGTTAATCTGTAGTGATCATAAAGATGGACAAGAGAAGCAGACAGCAGTCAAAAGTTGCATTGTTAGCTTATACTCTATCATACATGTAAAATTGTAGATGTGCCCTGTATTGGCTACCTCTGTAGACTATTCAGGAGCTGTGATCAGTATAAAATACAGCCATCTGTCTGAGTGAAAGTCCACTATATGGCAATAATATCAGTGTAGCAGGGATGAGAAAGTTCTGATTTAGAGCTGTAAAGCCAGGTCTCTATGCTCAAGTCATAGAATCTACATCGGTTGCACATGGCTGAAGGAAGGATAGTAAGGGTTCCTCCATATGTGAACTTCAGGGAGACATGTTCAGCTTCAGTTATGATTTTATCCCTCTGAAACAGGCATACCCTGGATGGGGCTTGCTCTGCTTATGTTGGGAAAATTAATTAAGGCTGAGCTGCTTCACAGAACTTTTAGGATCCAATTTGAGTTGGTCACTGGGACCAGAGGTTTAGTCTTTCAAGCTTCCAGACACATGTTGGAGCCCATCCTCAGGGAACTCTCTACACACATTCCAGTAGAGAGAAGTTCCCAGAGAATGGGCTCCAGCACAAGTCCAAAAGCTTGGAAGACTAAACCTCTGGTCCTGGTGACCAAGCCAGATTAGATCTTGCAATATTATCCTGGGACATGTATATTTCCTTCATTTGTCAAGAATTTTTAATTGTTTAGGTTGCTATTGGAGGTGACAAGTCAAAGGTTTTTTTAATTACATTATGCATTTGTCATTCAGTTTTAATTGTATTTGTTATGTTTGGATTGATTTTAAACATATATTTAATCACACATTTTAAATATATGTTTAAAATTGGAGTGTGGCAGTCTATAAATATAGAAAGAAAAAATACAGTCACTCTCCAAAGAAATATATGTATAGAAGCTTGGACTACTGCAATGTGCTCTACATGGGGCTACTCTTGAAGAGCATTTGGAAGCTGCAACTGGTGCAGAGTGCAACAACATGGGTGGTCTTTGTGGCCCCCTAGAGTGGCCCATGTTACACTTCTGATCCAAGAGTTGCACTGGCTATTGGTTTGCTTCTAGGTGCAAGTCAAAGTGTTGATATTACCTGTAAAGCTCTGCATAGCATGAGTCCAGGTTACTTGAAGAACTATCTCACCCCTATGGGGCAGGTCCATCCCACCTGTGCTGGCAGAAGATGCATGCAGCAGATCCCATCTGTCAAGGAACTCTGGCTGGTGGGGTCCAAGAGAAGAGCCTTTTCTACTATGACCCTGGCCCTTTTAAATATCTTGCCCCTAAGATGAGATTGTCTCCCATCCTTCCTTATTTTCCGTAACAGCCTGAAAACCTGGCTCTGCCAGTTGGGTTGAGGCCCTGGTGGGAGAATTATATTATATTATATTATATTATATTATATTATATTATATTATATTATATTATATTATATTATATTATATTATATTATATTATATTATATTATATTATATTATATTATATTATATTATATTATATTATATTATATTATATTATATTATATTATATTATATTATATTATATTATATTATATTATATTATATTATATTATATTATATTATATTATATTATATTATATTATATTATATTATATTATATTATATTATATTATATTATATTATATTATATTATACTATACTATACTATATTATATTATACTATATTATATTATACTATATTATACTATACTATACTATACTATACTATACTATACTATACTATACTATACTATACTATACTATACTATACTATACTATACTATACTATACTATACTATACTATACTATACTATACTATACTATACTATACTATACTATACTATACTATACTATACTATACTATACTATACTATACTATACTATACTATACTATACTATACTATACTATACTATACTATACTATACTATACTATACTATACTATACTATACTATACTATACTATACTATACTATACTATACTATACTATTTCATTATATTCTCCTCCCTCTCCATCTTTAGTTATAGCTTGTATTTATTTGTAATTTCAATGTGATTTTATATATTCATGGTTCATTTTAATGTTGTAAGCTGCCCAGAATTGCCTTGTTGTGAGGTGGGTGGCAAATCAATTTAATAAATAAATCCACATACACACACACATATATGTATGTGTGTATACAAACACATACATATATACAGAAGATTAATTAAAAATGTGCTCATCTTTCATTGTTAATGGTAGTGAATCCGTTTAGAAACAAAGTTAATGAATGAGGCAGACTGTTCTCTGAAATATGGTAAGGACTTGTTTGTGGACCCTAGAGTGCCAAAATGATGAGTAGAGTATTTTGTGGAGCCTTTTTAGTGTTATTTGGGAAAGAGCAGTCCTGTGTCATTTAACATTTCAGGATTAAGTGGAACAATCTGAAATGCAAGTCTGATCTTGACAAATGTGAACTGTTATCCAGTGGCAGGCTTATGTAATTATACATTTTTTTGGTAGAATCTGAATTCTAAAGCTCTTATAGATCATTACATCCTATATCTTATCCAGTGCAAGAATCTAAATCATTTTCAACAAATCTAGTTCCAGTATGAAGACCTTTAGTGTTGCAAAATACATTACTGCTCTAGATAGACTGCTCCAACCATTAACATCTCCTTCTGTCAGAAGGTTCATCCTAATATTCAAGTTGAATCTCTTTTCTATTAATTTCAATTGATTGGTTTAATGTTGATATTCATTATTTTAATATTTTAATGTTTTATCTTATTGCATTTACTTGGTTATAAGCTACCTAGAGTCCCCTCTTGGTGAGATGGCTGGCATATAAATTTAATAAATAATAAATGAAGACTCTACTCTTTGGGAAGTTAGTTCCTTTAAACATTCTTCATATGATTTGGCTTCCTTTATCATCATGGTTACTTCTTTGTGATGTAATAGCACCGTCTCCATGTCCCCTTTAAAGTATCATCTTTAGAATTCTGTTACATTCTGACTTGGATGCAGTGCTTTTACTAATGCAGCCCAATATTTCATTGGTCTTCTAAGCTGCTGCCTATTTATATTCACCTAGTGGTTTATTAGAATCTCTAAATCACGTGCAGTGCTGTCAAGCAGATCTTTTCAATCCTGTATCTATGCACATGATTTTTCTTACTTCAACACAGGACCTAAAAGTTATCACCACTGATTCTCATCTTTAACCCAGTGTTAAAGTTTTTACTTAGAACTGTGATTTTGTCCTCTATGATGTTAATCTCACAAATTTGTTCAATATTCCTTCCTCTCCTTCCCCTGGATGATTTAGAAAGGTGCTGAAAAGGCTGAAGTCTATCAGGTTCTATCTACAATAAGTTTTAATATTTTGCCTGAAACATGGCAGGTACTGAAAGAAAAACAATATTAGAGTAGAATCAAGAGCATCTTTTAGGAAAGGAGATCTCCATTAATAATCAGCTCCCTTTTATTTGCCCTGCAGTTCAGGAAATATAGCTGAGTAAGATCTGGATGTCATCAACATGATGTTTCTTTGTGGCAGTAAATCAGGAGTGGGCAACCATTGACCTACACTCCTATATGGTATTATTGCTACTTTGGTTGTGTGTGTGTGTGTGTGTGTGTGTGTGTGTGTGTGTGTGTGTGATATCTAGATTGCATTCTATTAACATAGAAACATGTGCAATACTATGTTATGTAGCAACAAACATGTTTCATACCAATGCAAGATAATTTCCCATGTAACGCTAGACCAGGGGTTCTCAACCTTGGCAACTTTAAGACTTGTGGACTTCAACTCCCAGAATTCCTCAGCCAGCAAAGCTGGCTGAGGAATTCTGGGAGTTGAAGTCCACAAGTCTTAAAGTTGCCAAGGTTGAGAACCCCTGCGCTAGACAGATTTACTCAAAGGTAAATCCCTATTTCCAGTAGGGGGTAAAAGCTACAAGCAGAAGTGATTTGCTTTACTCATACCAGCATAGTAAACTTCTACAGAACTGTTTCTCAACTTTGGCAACTTTAAGCACTGTGGGACTTCAATTCCCAGAATTCCCCAGCCAGCCATATTGGATCAATAGGCTCTTCTTCCACTGTTAAAAAAGTAGATCAAGAATGTTTCTATAATATGATTCTAAAAATGAAGAATCTTCTTTAACTGTGGATGCTGGTGGTGGCCAGGAAGCAGTGGCAATGAAGTCAAAAACAGACCTAAGTTGCATTCTCCAAAATAGCCTGTTTCCTTCAATTTCAGGGAGACATAGTTTTCTGTTTCTACTGAGGAAGAATATTAAATTACCAGCCTAGTCATTTCCTGCATATGGAAATAGAGCACTATCTCATCTTTCTAACTATTTCCTGCTGGATGCAAAGTACATTTCAGTATATCTTATGGTGGACTCAAACATTGAAAAGGGAAAACCATATCCTAAGGGCATTTCTTATATTAAAAATCACATGTGCAGATGGTATGGCCTGCATTCTCCCTTGAAAAGCAGGAGAATGAGAAATGAAACTACAATGAGCTTTAGCATAAAATTCCTCCTTTCATCCAAAACAGTCAGTTTACTATCAGATGAGACTTCCCATGCCAATAGACAGACTTTAGTGATGTTCTGCCAGGAACCATATTTGTAAGAACCTTCTTTAGTAATTTATGCTTTCCCTCTTCTATCCTTAGGGTCTCCCTACAGAGACAAAATAACTATAGCCATTCTTCACTTGCAAGAGGAAGGCAAGCTGCACATGATGAAGGAGAAATGGTGGCGAGGAAACGGTTGTCCAGAAGAGGAAAGCAAAGATGCCAGTGCCCTAGGAGTACAAAACATTGGTGGCATCTTCATTGTTTTGGCAGCAGGATTGGTACTTTCCGTCTTTGTGGCAGTGGGGGAATTTTTGTACAAATCCAAAAAAAATGCTCAGTTGGAGAAGGTAAATATTGCCCTTTTCACATTTAATTCTGCAATTATGGTCTAGTCAGAATCTCTTGGGCAACCAACCAAAAAGCCATTCTGATGTCTTTCATAGTTTTGCTCACATCATTAAAGTTCTTAGGGAATGAGCACTGCAATTTTCATCTTTACAACTTTTAATGTGTCGTCAATATTTTTAATTGTAGCCAGCTTTCAGGACAAGTGACTATTTCTCCTCTTATTCAAGCTTGAAAAAAGACACCTTTTTACTCCTGGAAGTTCACTGCAGTTAATTTTATGGATGAAGAAGAAAGTGAAATCTGTTAATTGGAAACAAAATTAACCTTCTACAGATAGAGCTGGGTATTAACTGAAACAACTTTCTATCAGTCCAAACTCAGAAGTCTAAAAAACAGCTTTCTCTATGTCCTTACTGGAAGGTGTTTACTCTTCAACATATGACGATAGCATCTGGAAAAGCATTAAGTCAATATATTAAGGAATTACTATTGATTATGATTTTATCATCTATAACTTGGACAGATTCCAGTTTTAAAATATAAAATTTTGAACCTATTTGATACTGGATCAACAACTGGATGACTGATTACTTTTCCAAAGAGACAAAAGCATCCATAGAAGTTTTGTTTCAGTACTTATCTGTATATATGTAATACGTAAAATGAGCAAACTTGTCTTTTATTTATATGGATTGCTATGAATATACATTTAAAAACAGGGAAAAATATGTTTTTGCACAGCTGAGGAGCTTGTGACCTCCTTAAATGCCTATTTGGCACTACTATTATTAAAATGTACAGTAAATCCAAGAAAACTTACATAAAAACACACACAGAGTATATATTTCTTTTGCAGATGCTATGCTTAATAGTTCTCATAATTTTAACAGTTTGGGGACTTCTGAATTTGCACTTGTAGATTAATCATACTTGTACCACATTTATTTAGTATGCAGTTGTACGTAGTTCACTGGTGTAAGTGTGTATAGGTCACTATCTAGTTTTTTCATTAATAACACATATATTATTTTTTCAAAGTTCTGTTGGAAGAAATATTGATATTAACTTTTTTAAAAAATGGATGAGGTCACAAGTTCCTTATCAATTCTTTGAATATGTATGTGTTTCACTAAATTATAGTATGAGTGAAAATTTAGTTTTTCTCTAATTATGGGGGATGAATTCATTCTGTCAAGATAGTTTTGGAGTTTTTAGTAATTAAAATGAACTTTTCTTTTAGAAAATGGACTTCAATCATGAATGTATGCATCATAATGGCTTTATCCTTTTTAAAAACAATATGTCAGAAATGAGTGATTGTTTTGTATTCTTGGTCTGTAATTTTTTTATAAATACTATTTTTATTTATATATAAAATTCAAACATTTTATTGTGAGTTTTGTAATATAATTGAAGTTGCATTTAAGTGGCTTAGATGCAGCTTTAGTTGATATATGAAAATATGATGTGAACAGCATGACTTATCTTCCTAAGCACTGAATGAACATGTATATATATAAAATATGACTTTTACAATGATTTGATATTGCAACTCAGTTCATATATTAAGCAATCTTGAATTGTTCAAACACTTATGTGATATAGCACTGATCTTTTCTTTCATTTGTGGTACACAATGATCTAGATGTATGTGTTTCCTACATGGAGATATAATAGTGGGAGATTATGGCTGTGCGCATGGTAGATTCTACCTTAAAACTGAGCCTTGGTTATAATAATCTAAATGAAAAAGTATAGAGAACAGAGACATATGTGCCAAATCAAGTTCAAGGACTTACTAAGTGCTGTTTTTCTCTTTGACTGATGATGATCACATGTTCCACATACATTTTTAAAGGAAAGTTCTACACAGCTTTAGGTGACTATACATAGAAGCCTCAGTGAGTTAGAAACCCAGATGATGATGATAATGATGTTGTTGATGATGATATATAAGATTTACATTCCATCTCAAATAAGCTAGAAGTGTTCATAATTATTGGGAGGTTGGCATTCTAAACATGTTCAGTTTAGTGCAGGTAGAAACAATTTGAGTTTTGAACATCACCAGAATGAAGGTGATGGAAGCACTACAAGCTAGTGCTAGTAGTAATTTCTGCCCCATTCATGCCTAACATGAATTATGCCCTCCTGATTTTTAAAAACCCACATGACACGTATTATTAAGACAACACAACATTTTTGGATCAGTTCAGCAAATGTGCCACAATGTGCATATGAGTGAAAACACTACTTCTTTATAGCTTTTGTAAATTGCTCTGTGTGTGTGTGTGTGTGTGTGTGTGTGTGTGTGTGTGTGTGTGTGTGTGTGTGTGTGTGTTAATGGAATTGGGAGCTGCTCTGGGCAGCTGTTTGAAAGATTTGCAGTCATAATGTTATGTTTGTATCACCATGTACCATGAAGCACATTCTTGGAATCAAATTTGAAGCACTGCACAGCCTTACCGTATAATGCTTCATTTTAGAGGCATGTTGTACTCTACGTATTTTCATTTTCTTGTTTGATTTAAAAGCTATTTCTTAGCATATAGCCCAAACATAACAATGTATTGAGCTGATTCTGAGGCACTATGATGACTATTCTAAAAATGAATAGCCATTGCTTATTTTATTAATGAGGCTGCATGGCCATGCCAGTCTGTAGCAATACAATCTATCAAAAATCTTGTGGCACTTTAAGGGCTATCAAGGAATGTTTGGCTCATAGTTTCATCAGATGTACAAATCAGACTATCTATTCAACTTCTTGCCGCATTGAACTCTATGAATAAGCACAAGCAGACCCATGTGAATAAATTCTCACTTTCTAAGTTAATGATTTCCTTATGGCAAAAGCAGGAATTACGTTCTCATGAAAAGAATCCCAGAAGTCAACAATCAGATTGATCATATCAAATACTTCTCTTTTTCTTTTTCTTTAAATAATTGAATTGACTACATTAAGCTGTTAGCTGCTGATCATTGAGCCGTTAGCATCTGATCTTGTCAATGGAGCCATTGCTAGGAAGTAGGTGTTTGCAACTTTTCTCCTTGATAACATATATCATTTGAGTTGGATATGATATGGTCAGAAGTATTTCTCATTTGATGACTTTGTCACTGCAGAAGTTTGTGGATATAATTCACTTTTTGGTGCTAAATCACAATTCCCGATGTCAAATGGATTTATGATGCTGTCTCTCACCTTTTCTTAGATCAGCAGAGGTCTTGAAGAATGGCAGAGTGCACTGCTATTCTCTTTTCTAACATGTGCTCCTGTTGTCATCACCACCATCACCTTAATTTAATAATACTATGGAAGAGTTTAGTTTGAAAATGATCATTACATCTGTTTTTCAGTCTGTTTAGCAAGTGAAAAATGATGTCCCATTGTCTGAAGGCCACACAGTGTCACTTTTTGATTTGGTCCCATCTATATTTCTCTGCAACATCGATTAAAAAAAATTCCCCTTTGCCAAATAGTCATCAAAATCTATTGGTCTGCTTCTATCTGCGAACACATAGGTAGACACGATAATTTGTAAATGACCTTTATAACACTGAATATTCAGTTTAAAAGTATATTAATGAAATCTTTAGGAGCAAGAAGAAAAGAAATTCACATATGCATGACAGAGAAAGAGAGGGAGAGAGAGGGAGAGAGAGAGAGAGAGAGAGAGAGAGAGAGAGAGAGAGAGAGAGAGAGAGAGAGAGAGAGAGTTAGTGAAATATGAATTGATATATTGCTATTATAATGAAATTCATCTACAAATGTATATTCTAGATTTTCTTAATCTAGGAAATATTTCAAAACCATACAAACAGTGATTACCATCAATATGTATGATTTGTGTTGTGAAAGGCAGTTTTCTTTGTACACCAAGAAATATATATTTAAATGTGTTTTTTTTTAAAAAGGCATATGTATCTTGATCAAAGTAAATTTGTTAAATAATACCATAATTCTAATATTGGTTGCCTGAAAAATTTCAGCAGAGTCTTATTTCTATGAAACCATCACAAAATAACCAGATCTAAAGCAATCAAATATTTTGGAGATTTACATTTATTTTATCATTGCTGTTCTTTTTCTTTAATCAGTTCTTGAATTAGAAAAGACTAAAGGAATCATGGGCCATCTTCCATGCTGTTTTTGTAACTTGGTTACAATTTAGCAAAATTGGCAGTGGATGCACGTTGATTTCATTAAGACTTCTCTTTTTTCTCATAAATCAAATATGGATGAACAAATAAACAAATAAATCTATATCTTACAAATAATATATATATCTGAGAATGCTTTAGGACAAATATGCAACAATCAACATTTTTGTGTGGATTGAAAGTTAAAATTAATATAGAAACATAAAATACGTACCTGATTTTTTTTTAAAAAAATTGTTCACTCATTGTGTGATTAATAGTCATGTTTTCTGATATGCAGTATCTTAGTGAATACAAGTGAATGTGTGTGCATGTATATGTATATACATATATATAGTACGTCTATACCTATACATGCATACAAAAATAGAAAATACAAAGATGCTTAATGGTTTTTGGTTTTGTTTTAGATGTTTTATGTGCTGAAATCATTTTTTGACTTTGGAAACTGTCTGAACTAATCCCTGAAGTTTTCTTGGCAAGGCTTTTCAGAAATGGTTTGCCCTTGCTTCTTCCTTAGGGCTGAGAGAGTCACTGGCCCAAGGTCATCTAGCAGACTTAGTGCCTAAGGTAGGACTAGAACTCACAGTCTTCTGGCTTCTAGCCACTTTTTTATTTATTTATTTATTATTAAATTTCTATACCGCCCCTCTCCTGAAGGACTCGGGGTGGTGTACAGCCTTAAAATTAAAAAAAAACATATAAATGTACAAAATTAAAATATTTAAAAATAAATTAAACAAAATAGGCCATAAAATCCCATATAAAACCCAATATGCGCGAATCCTAAAATCCTAAAAATTACACAATCCCCCTAAAACATTAACTTAACCACTACACCAAACTGACTCTCCTGTAAATTTATTAGCTTTATTTTAAATTATATTCTCTTAGACCAGACATGTCAAACTCGTGAAGTCACGAGACATCATGCAATGTATCGGGACAATTTTGCCATTGCCAGCAATGGGGTGGGTGCGGCTTCCAGATGACACATCCAGCCTGTGGGCCAGTAGTTTGACATCCCTGTCTTAGACAATTATATTGCCTAATTAGCATAATTATAATTAGCATAATTTTTACTAAGCTACAGGTAGCTTAATTCTGATGCTTACTTCCTTATACAACCTTCAAGTATTATATTATATTAGGTTTTAAGAACTGACTATTCCTTATTAACCTAAAAAATAGATATCCGTTGAGGCAATGCTGCTTTGAAGTTTTAGTATAAGAAATGAGTAAAAAATATAACCATGGAACTTATCAAACATCAAAGGAAAATGTCTAAGTTGGTCTTTCTGATTTTTAACCTTTAGTCGAAATATTACATTGGATCCTCTTGGCTTGCATTGGAGCCAAGGAGCACACACTTGAAAACTACTTTAAATTCAAGTCGATGTTTTAAAATATTTGCATCCTTGTTTTCATTTTTAAATCTACCATTCCATTCTTGCCTTATTATTTATAATTCAAAGACACACCGTTATGTTATCTATCCGGGAAGCATATATATTAACTACACATTTGTTTTTTGAGATAAGTGCAGAGCAATTTTTATTTTTAATTGCTTCCATTAGCAAATGACTCAGTCCGTGCCTGTAACTTTATGCTGGCACTTTGCAGACATTCACTAAGCATATTCAGAAACTAAAGTTGCATTAAACAATTACCCATCTGTTTACAGCTGATGTAGATGATTTGCTGTGGTTAAGCTACTCTAGTCATGTATATGAAACAAATGCTTTACTTAAATCACAGATAGTACTTTGAAGTTTGAAGATGCTGGTTAGAGCAGTAGTCAAGATGGCAAATAGCTCTTTGACAGTCAAATTAATTCACAGAAATAATATGAAAATATCAGGGTAGTATAAACCAGCTCCCCCCCACCTTTTGGACACCAGGGACTGGTTCTGAGGAGAGAGATTTTTCCATGGACTGGAGGAGGCGTGGTTTCGCATGCTGCATACATGGCCCAGTTTCTGGCATGCCATGACCCAGTGCCAGTCCAAGAACCGGGGGTTGGGGACCACTGGTATAAACTATTATAAAGTCCTCTTAAATTCTACAAAGGAAGACCAGGCTAAAAGTATGATATAATATTAATGTGAAATACAAAAGCACTTTGTAGAATTTACCAGCCTTGAAAAATTAAAAAAATAGCTTAATTTTTTTCACAGTAAAAACAATGCATTTGGACAGTTTGAAAGTGTGAAATGCATCTTCTACTTTAATGACAATTGTAAAAGTTGGACATTTTTCTTGTGTGAGATTCAGATTCAACCCAAGACCTTTTTCTGTCTTCAAATGACCATTATATCACTTGATGATGTATTCATGATTTATTTCTCCATTCCTTATCATTGCAAAGGATCCTGAATCTGATCCAGGGAAAATGAATGGAGGCATAGCTATGGCTACCAATCTTTATTATTAATTTATTTTATCATTTATTTATTAAACAAATTTATATTGTTACCCAACCAGTGCTTTTTTCTAAAAAAAAAAAAAAAAGGTGCCGAAACTCACACATGTCATACAACCTGCCTTGCCTACCCTATAAGGTTCCATCCAAAAAAGGTGCCAGAACTCCTTCTGGGCGTTCTATGAGAAAAAAAGCCCTGTACCCAACTATGCATAAATGGTGCTGGGTGGCTCACATTTTTTTTTAAAATTCCATCATATAATAAAAGCCCATAAAACCCCACCTGCAATCAACTTAGCCACTTTATTGGCTCTGTTTCTACTTGTGGTCCCCAGGCCCACTGACAAAACCACATCTTTAGGGGTCTTTCAGAAAAGCAGCAAATTGGGGGAGGCAACCATACCTCAGAGGGAATGGTATTCCATAAAGAAGAGTCCACTATGAAAAGGCCCTTTTTTATGCTTATCACCAGATGACAATCCCTAATTAATAGGACCTGTAACAAAGATGTCTTCCCATCCTGGTGGGCTGGATAGATGTAATAGGGAAGAGGCACCAAGCTTTTTCCTATTTCTCTTTATGGGTTGCCACGTTTTGCAGCCCAAGTTCTGTACTTCTAATATAGCATACCCCTTTATGAGTTGCTCTCCAGGATCTGTAACTTACTATCAGGCTTACACTGTTTGATAGTAAAGCTGGTCCTGTAGGCTGCATAGATATGGATTGATATCTATTTTAGACTTGGCCAGATAGTAACTTAAACCTTGGTCCCTTTATCATACATACATAATGTATCATACCTACATACATTATATATACATCATTATACATGCATCATACATACATTATTATTATCATAGTCTTGGGTAAAAAAACAGACTATACTATTTTAATATGTATTCAGTTTGAGAATACAAACTGGATAGGCCAGTCTGCTCAGAAACTCGAGACTGCATCTTGCATCTAGTTTTTTCTTCCAGTATAGAAACAATTTGTGCACAAAACCCAAACAGTCAATTCTTTCGGAGCATTTGTGAATTTAATTTATGAAAGAACATTCCTTAAAACAAAGCCATAACTTTTTACAGGTAGATACATATACCCAAATCTTTTATACGAAAATAGCAACAGTCTAAATAACTCTTTGCATTTTTTAATCCTTGACTTTTTTTAAAAAAAAAATCTTGGTTATATGAGAACAATATTTCTTAAAATGCCAACTGACCTGAGTTCTAATAAGAGTATTTGGGGCCAGTGCAATGTTTTTGAATGTTTGATAAAGCCATCCAACCCACCAAAGGACTCCAGCAACACTGTTTCTAAGAAAACTGAAATCAAACGGGGTGTGGGTGTGTGTGGAGGGAGACCAGAATCTTTTCTTAAAACACTAGCCTGACGGATGAGGTAAAACTTTTCCCCTGTTGGAAAAACAGGCTTATTGCACTGTGAAAGTCAATCTGTTTATCATAGCACCACAGATGACAATGTATAAGGCAGTTCCAGGTATACTGACTAGTACATATAACTGTTTTCTGCACTTTGTTCCTTGATACAGTGTTGTTTGTTATCAAGTATCTGAGAAGGATCTGCATGGAAGACACAGAAGAATGAAAGTCAAACTATGTGTTATAGGCAGGCCCTTTGTCTTCCTCTTTCTAGGTGTTAGATATCACACTCCTGCTTCTTACATTGTTCTAAAAGCAAGAATATAGAAATTCTATGTTTGAAGAAACAATGACATATTTCATGAAACATTCCCTTAGTAGACATGGAAAAAGACCATCAAGAATGGATTCATAGTTTTTTGTCCAAATTAGGCACTTCAGTTTAGCAATTTACAATCACAATGTTCTTTCCTAATACATGAAGTAAATTAATACATTTTTACTGTGTAGGATTTCATGGCTGTGGTTAAAGATATAGTCTCTCTCTCCTTTCATATCCATTGTACAAATAGATTCATAGATTCAAAATCACGTTGAGTTAATCAAGCATCGAAGATGTTCATGCATTGTGAAGTCTTGTTCATAAGTTATCTTTTCCAAGAACTTTTTTTACTAATTTCAGAATATTACAGGTAACTATCTTCATATATAGTCTACAATATATTCCAGAGTTTCATATGTTTCTTGAAATCCCTCTCTAATAATTGCCTAAGTTAGCATTGCGATGGAGTCAGTTGCATGATAGCAAACAGTTAGCAATTCAAATCTTAAAGTATACAATAGTTTAAAATGTGCAAAAATAGCTCAGTTTTTCTTAAGTTTCTGGTTCAATTGAGAGTAGGCCAGTTCCACAGAATATGGACCATAGAGTGACTTGACATCTTTTTCATAAATGTATGCTTTTAAATAGAAAATCAATTATTTTATCATGATTCTGGCATTATCAAAGTTAGCAGAATGTTACCAGCTTCCGGTGCAGGTATCTTGCTGTGTTTTTAGAACGGTCTTATTATAATCCTTATGGAATGGGAATGGCCTCTTACAGAATGGGAACTGCCTCTTGCAAGAAAATACAGTGTCTTATATTCAGAAATCGTACAAACATGGAAGAACTGGAATTACTGTCTTACAGCACTCCTTCTGCCCACTTCACTCAAACAAAACTTTACTGCAGAACCTACAGAAAAATAGGATGAATTTCATAACAATCACATCATCTTTTATTTGCCCAGTCTTTGTACATCTATTGCCCTTCATGTATGGCCCTAAGAAGTATTAGTGTCTTCACTAGTTTGCTTTGACAAATAGGAAAAGAAAAAAAAAGTGGGCTGTGTATCTTCTACCTCTTGATACACCACAGCCCAAACTGTTTCATTATCTTCCCCCAGTGGCCTCATATACATGTTGAAAAGAAGGATGACAGAATGAAACCTTGTGGAATTCCGCATGAAAGAGAGCCCACGAGGCAGATCAGCAATTGCCCAATATCATCCTCTGAGATCTCTCTGAGAGGGAAGAATGGAACCACACAAGTGCAGTCCCATCAACCCCAACCTAGATCCACAGGTGAGTCAGCAAAACTCAAAGGTCTTCACTTCAGTTGATCATTAGTAATTACCCATCACTGACAAACCTTTGTTCATTAGTTAGTAGCAACTTAATGTTGGCATTAGATAAGACTTCACCTAGCCCCAGAACATTCTTGCCATAATTGTCCTCCTCACAGAATATACTCTTGGTAAAAGAAAGGTAAAGATTAGAAATCGACAAACCTGACAGTTCTCATTAACAAATATCTTGGTCTTATTTTATTACCTTCCAGTTAAAAGTATGTAATATTCTATTTTCTTCAGGAGAAAATTGTGACTAGTTCTAGCAGGAAGAACCTTCTATTACTGCACAAACCCGTGATGGACTGGTAGAATAATTCAAATTTATAAATAGGAAAGCCACTAGAAACTAATCAGGGGAAAAAAATCTCCCTTTCAATCTTCTTAGAAAGAATCTCTGCAGTTTCTAAGACTGCCAGTCATCCACAGGCTTAAAATCTTGTACTACCTTAAAGAAGAATCTTTTTAAATTTTATTCTTGGCAAATTCTGGATCTGGAGACTAATTAATCTCTTGGGTTATTTGATAAACAAGTGAAGGAAAAGCAATTTGTGCCATTGACCCTCAAATTGAATGGTTAATTATGATAGTGTTAAAATAGAAAATGATGCCTCCATTTGTTTTTAAAATTTGTAAATTATAAGATGTGAGCTAACTCGGTTTACTGTTTTGCGTCTCAGATTTACTATTTCAATAATTCCAAGATAAATCGGTTCTTAAATATTGCCATAAATAATGGAGTTCATAACTCTCAAATCGTCTAAAAAATCAGTGGTCATTTAGACAACGTGCATCATCTGATATGAGTTTAATACACATGATTAACAATGCTCTAATGTTACACATAAAGCAAAATAAATATTGGAAACAATTCTTAATTTCTTACAATGCATTATTCATTTTAGCAATTTAGCAATATATATATATATATATATATATATATATATATATATATATATATATATATATATATATATATATATATATGTCAACTAACATCCTCATTATCTGATATTCTTGGAGAAATGGTGATCAGAAACCTATTAGGAAAAAAAAGTAAGGAAAATCTGGCAACTTTCAAAACAAACAAACATAAAAGCACTTTGATGCAGATGATGGTAGAACACTGACCCATCATATCAGGTATAAACGGAAAAGTTTTAACAAGATTTCAAATACCATCTGTCATGCAAAGCTGAAAGTAATACATTTCTGAGTAAAGATTGTAGATTCCTACTAAATTTTGACAGTCAAGTTTATATGAACTTCCTTGAAGTAAAGAGATTAGTGTTAAGCAGTGCTTTTTTTCTAAAAAAAAAAAAAAAAGGTGCAGGAACTCACACATGTCATACAACCCTCCTTGCCTACCCTACAAGGTTCCATCCCAAAAAGGTGCTGGAACTCCGTTCTGGGCGTTCTATGAGAAAAAAAGCCCTGGTGTTAAGCAGGGCAAAAAAAAATGGAATATGTTTGTTTAAGAAAACTAGAAGGGAATGAGAGAAAGAGAATATTAAAGAAGTTTGCAATAGCTAATAAATACAAAACTATCCTCCTATTTTTAAAAATATTTAATCAGTCAAATAATATTATAGAATATTTAGATTCTATTGTATGATAATTACTACACTTCCATATTGTAAAATGAACACCGCAGATAATTTATGCAACACATAGATATCTTTGCATAGTTTGAGCAAGAAAACATTTAATAATGACAAAACATTTATTTATTAAATTTATATGTGCCCATCTCACTTAAAGGTGACGCTAGGCCAGGCAAGTCAAACTCGCAATGTCACATGACATTGCGTGATGTATCATGACTTTTTCCCCATTGCCGGCAATGGGGTGGGCGCGGTTTCAGCATGACGCATTCAGCCTGCGGGCCAGCAGTTTGACATGCCTGTTCTAGGCCAGGGCTTTTCAACCAGTGGTACGGGTACCACCTGTGGTACATTGGCACCTGGCAGGTGGTACGCGACCATACTAGAAAAGTGATAGCGGGGGAGGGGGAATGAGCTGAACCAGCAACTGATTCATATTTATGACGGTTACAGTGTCCCAGGGTCATGTGAAGTGACCAAAACCTGCTGCAACCACCCAACAGAGGGGGGGAGGATAAAAACCAAACACCACCCCACCCCACCCCCGCTACCAATCCTCAACAGAAATGCTCACAACAATGAAAACCTCGGACAGGAGGAAGAGAGCAGCTGTGGCTTGGGGGGCACTTTTTTCAGTGCCATTGTAACTTTGAACAGTTACTAAGTTGAACTGTTGTAAGTGGAGGATTACCTGTACTTTATCACTTTTTTCCTTTTTTTTTTTGGTCATCAAGTTTTTGACACCTTGCTAGGCGACTGGTGGTACTTGGATGGCACAATGGGTGAAAAGGTTGAAAAGCCCTGCTCTAGGCAGTTTACAAACAAGTAGAATAAAAGAATAACAAAGTTGGAAGTAACCTTGGAGGTCTTCCAGTCCAATTCTCTGCTTAGGCAAGACACCCTATACCATTTCAGACAAATGGTTGTCTAATCTCTTCTTAAAAACTTCCAGTATTGCAACATCCATAACTTCTGGAGGCAAGTCATTCCACTTTTCATTAATTGTTCTAACTGTCAGACAATTTCTCCTTAGTTCTAGGTTGCTTCTCTCCTTAATTAGTTTCCTTCTATTGCTTCCAGTCCTGCCTTCAGGTGCTTTGGAGAATAGATTGATCCCCTCTTCCTTATGGCAGTCCCTTAGATATTGGAACATTGCTATCATGTCACCCCAAGTCCTTCTTTTCACTTAGCTAAAGTATATAGTCATTACAATTGACTTAAAATGAACAAAGATGGCAAAGAAGGGAGCAAGTATACACGGGGTGGGTGTGGAGTCTTATCTCAGTCCTTTAACCACTGCCAGATCGAACAAGATGTTCCAGAGGGTAGGAGTAGAAAATGTACTTTTCCTGTCAGCCAGAATTCCTTGACTGACAAGGTCCACAACATGCCCCTTCTGCTGGTGCAGTGGAAGAGGTTCACCAATGCCATTGGGGTGAGATAGTTCCTCAGGTAACATGACTCCATGCCATAAAGGGGTTTTAAAGATAATAACCAATACCTTGAATTGGACCCGGAAGCAAAGCAGCAACCAGTGCAGCTTGCACAACAGTGCTTTAACTTGACTTACCCTAGGAGCCCCAAGAAATGTCCAGTGTTTGTATTCTGTGCCAGCTGTAGCTTCCAAATACACTTCAGTTTTTGCATTTTTTAATTCCATTCCACCTTTTGGGAGGTTGGGTGGCTGGGTGGATAGATACAAAGCAAAAAGGAGGTGTCAAACACATGAATTACTTCATGAATGTCATTCAGATGTTTGAGTTAACAACTTTCTGGATAAAGCTCCCTTTAGATAGAGATTTTCCATTTCTTCTTTCTTAGGATCATATTAAGTAATCTCCTAATTTTTGATCTCCTGTGTCACCATGTATATAGATTCAAGTAGGGAGAGAGTTTCAGAAATGAATCCAAGAAGCAGTTCTGGGAGTAAAGACAGTTTCAGATTTTCCTTCTCTGTTGTTTTCCCAGTTTAATATATCTTCCCACGTTGTTATTGTCCTGCTGAAAAAGTATTCATCCATCTATTTATCTATCCATCTGTCTGTCTGTTTGTCAGTCTCTCTGTCATATAATCTATCCATACAAAAGGAAACTGGGATAGGGAAACATTGAAGAGTTTTTATATTTACAACACATTGAGTCACACCTGGCTACTTTGGACAAAAACAAAAAAACAAAAAACAAGTGGGAAACTTGTAATTCTGTAAGTCCTTTTGCTCTGAAGAGTGGCAAAACCTTCATTTTATGCATGGGGTTTCCTTGATAGATCACACCAGTCTTCGGGGATAGCTTATCAATATATATATTCACTGTATTTGAAAGAAAGTCTGAAGTTAAATAAAAAAGACTCTGATTTGACATCTGGATTTGAGCAAAACTTTGCAAATGGGAAAAAATTCTGTACAATCTGTTTGTAACTTTCCAACTCATAATATATACTAAACTTGTCTTCATGTACAGTATCTGTGCTGGATATTGCTACTTCCTTGAATACAATAGTGACAAGAAGTAGTGGTCCCAATGTAAAATGGTATCTCTCTCTCATGTGTGGGGAGAAGGAGAGAGGGAGAGAGAGCACAACAGCTGCATAGTTGTTTGTATTGGGTTACAGTTTCATCATTGTAACAATTATGATATGAGATTTGATGGTCAGAGGAGACTGTTCTGTATCTTAAATTAATCAGGCACTAATGAATTTTGGTTTGGGGAAAACAGTGCAAAGTGTAGAAAACTGGAGATGCTAAAACAGCAGAAATATCTGCAGAAAAAAATAGCACACCTTGTGATCATAGAACTCCTTGGATTTGATTTGAAATCAAATTTGTAACTTTTAGTTACAAGCCCATATCTGTGCAAGTGTGGATATAAGTACAAAGACTACTATTCCAACAATAAACAATGTATGAAGATATATTTTCAAATGTTGGCTTTTTCTCCTCTTGGGTTTATTAGAATTCAGCCAAAATGATCAAATCAGCAGAAATAACAATTCTGTTACAAGTGCTATACACTTGCTTCTGTTGAAACAAGATAGAAACACTGAAACCTGACAAAAATGAAGACACATTGACAGTTTTTTCCTTTTCTGATGACCTGCTGTTAACCGTACAAAACCAGAGTCTGATTCATGGTAACTTTGGTAGTAGATATAGTCTATACTACCTCAATTATGCATCTCCCTGTGGTTTTTAAAGTGCAATAATAAACTTTATTATGGTCGTAGACCAGCAATAGCCATCACTTTTTACACTATATTAAATAATAATAATAATAAAAATAGTACTAACATTAATAGTAAATAATAACATCCCTGTTAAGAAAATACATGTTCTCAAAATGTTAGAGTCACTCCCTAATTTACGTGAATGGATAGCCGATTAATATGTGAGTAAATATAATGTTCCAAACATAATTAGAGATATCTTCAAAAAAATTGGCACAAGTTGACGACTATAAATCTGTAACCAATTTTTTTCTTGTGGACATTGCCGCAACACAGTATTTTGCCACTGCATGCGTGATAGAAGGGTTTGAATCTTGGAGGACAAAGCCTACATAAAAATTGTCTGCTCTCCCTGGCAATCTTTCTAATAAAGGGAGAATATACGCTGTCTTATAAACTTGGTATAACTCACAGTACAATAAAACATGTGAGATATCTTCGACTTCTCCTTTACCACATATACATACCCGTTCTGCTATTGGTGTTCTCTTATACCTGCCCTGTAGGGGTGCTGAGGGAAGAATGTTAAATCTGGCTCTGAAAAAAGCTATTCTTTGTTTTGGGAAGGTCAGATTATTTAGATATCTTGCCGCTTCCCACACACCCTGTTTGATTCTATCCCTACTGTGGCAAGGCAACCTATTTAGTTCTTCTTGGAATTCCATGTCCTTTATTCTATTGGATATTACTTGCTTTGCTTGGTCAAAGCCTAGGGACATTAAGAATATTGAAGAGAGCCCATAAGAGCCCAGTTTATGATCTATCACCTGCTTCCAGAGGGAAAGAAAGTTGTCAGTCAGCACTAACGGGGACAATCCCTCTGGAAAGAAATGCATTTTAAGCCAGTGAATGATCATCATCTTCCAGGCTCTTACCTGGATTTGGGGCATGCCTGTCTCAATTCTTAATTGGGCATTTGGGGTTCCTTTGGGTGCAGCTAAGATGGCTTGCAGGAATTTGGTTTGTATGGTTTCCAGCAAGTTTTTCTTTGCAAGGATTCCTGTTTGTGCCCCATATAGAATTTGCGCCAACTAATTGACCTCCGCCTGTGTAAAAGTAATGTTTGATTGCGTTTAAGGACCTATTGGCTGGTGGTTTTTAAAGTGATTTGTCTTATTAAACTGGATTGAAAAAAACAAAAAACAAAAGCACAGGACTATCCTAAGCTTTACAATGTACTTCAAAGGTGAGCATCAAACAATGCACTGAAAGCTTTTTGGGTTTTTTTTTGCAAAAGCTCTTTTGTTTGCAAATTCTTTATTGTGGACAAAGCATCCGGAATTCCTATGGCATTGTATACTTACATTACTGACAGGATTAAGCAGAGCAAGAGGATACAGTTTCATTTCTTTTGATTTGATTTGCAATTTCCAAAAGTGTTTTAAGTAGTGTATATTTCTCTCAAGTCATTTGGTTTCCAGTTTCCTTGTCAGAAGTTGGGAATGGTGATAAAGCCCCTGTTGTCTATAGAGATTCTCAGTCATCCAGGTCATGGCTGTCACAAAGGTGCTTTTTCTTTCTTTTTTTTAAAAAATTATTTTATTAAAACCATCAACACCAAACATAAGATCATATCAAAAAGCAATTATCATATAACCTGCAATACAACTCTAAGGATCAGTCTTTGTAAAAAAAGGCAATTGGGCTACGTTTTTTTCCCTGAGGAAGAGGATGTTTCACTTCTCATCCAAGAAGTGATGAAGCTTTTTGGAGGAGAAGTGAAACATCTTCCTCAAGGAAAAAACAGCCCAGCTGCCTTTTGAAAAAGCACCTTTGAGACAAGGTCCCTGTTGATTTTAGATGTAATGAAGGGTCCTTAAAATGTTCTCTGAAACATCTGCAGGAAAACAACCAAGCTCAGAGAGCATCAAGGACCCTTTTCAAACCTGAACTACAAAAATTCTCCTTTATTGGTCTAGGTGTAATTTTTACATGAGTGAGCAATTGCTGAATTCCAGGGTATATACCAAAGAAAATTAAATATTTTAAAACAGACAGATGCAATATAAAAAAAACTTCTTCCATTTTGTCATTATTTTAACATTTCCTGGGGTGTAGCTTTCAACTTTTTGATCTCTTTTCTTGGTGTCTGATTTTTCAGTACTATTATAAATTTAACTTAGCATCATTTAATACAAAAGTAATATTTAAATTAAACATTTATTCGGAATAAATATGCATTATTTTGAAAAGTCAGAATGTTGTGATCTGAACAACTTTGCTAGCAGCAACTAATGAAAAGAGGTGTTTGAATGTACATTTATCATGAGAATACCTGTGAATGTATATGTTCATTAGCTGATGCCTTTTGGAATATCCATTGAAGGCTTCCATTTGTACAACAGTAATCTTTGTTGCAGGGGGTTTCAGCAGGGTGCAAAAGACGATCTTTTCATTTCAGCGACATCACTTTCCATGTGTGCAATTATCAGCTGTGACTCACCCAATCACCACCTCATTAAATCACCATGTAATATACATGGGATCAACTCTTTATATGTAATGTACATCATTAGAACCTACCCAGAAAATAAAATGTTTTCAAAAAGCCGAAACAGCTTGATGGCAGTTTAACCATACAAGATGCATATTTAAAATATAACAATGTTGTTAGGAGATTTTGGCAGAAGCACAATGTATATTTAAGGGTTAGCAGGACTGAGCAAGCAGAAGCTTTATAGTTCCAGGTGAGAAATGACTCAAAATTTGGACTTGGGAGCAGATGTTTATCAATCTTTTCACATACTTGGTTGCCCTAAGCTTCAGCTAGAAATTGAAAACAAATGACTTGATTAATATCAAATGATGAATTAATCTATGTGGTACTGTAACGACACAATAATAATTTTATGATTTTCTATTTTCTTCTTTTCATTTTTCCCCACACATCTCCTATAGAGGTCCTTTTGTAGTGCCATGGTAGAGGAGCTGAGAATGTCCTTGAAATGTCAGCGTCGGTTAAAACACAAACCACAGGCTCCTGTAATTGTGAAGACAGAAGAGGTTATCAACATGCACACATTTAATGACAGAAGGTTGCCAGGAAAAGAAACTATGGCATAGAGCTGGGAGACCACCCAACCCCAAGCACAAACTGTTGTTTTTTTTTCCCTTTCTTTCCTTCCCCCCCCCAAAACCAACGTTTGCGAGAATGTTTCCTGTGGAAATATGCAACCTGTGCAAAATAAAATGAGTTACCTCATGCCGCTGTGTCTATGAACTAGAGACTCTGAGATCTAAGCAGTTGCAAAGGCCAGACTCGAATCACAAGCATCGCAGAGCAACCATATTTGTCAGGGGAGGGAGGGGTTGGGGTGTTGGCATTCCACTGTTCGTCATGGGGGGGTCCACCTTTCCGTAACAAGCAAAAGTTCCGTGGGAATTTTCTGGAGTCGCAGTGAGAAATGGCAGGTTTCTTTCTGAAATACATCATTTGCCAGGGACTGCAGAAGCAATCAAGCAGCTTCAAAGAAGTAACTACTATACCAGAGGAGTATCTGAAAAATAATAACTCAAAACTCTATTCACAGAAAGAAAAAAAAAACTCTGTTCTGTACGGTTGAGCATAGAAGATCTTGTAATTCCTAACCAAAGTCAATATGGGCCTGCCAGCTGATAGGAGCTTATTCAGAGGGAAAGTCATGAAAAAGGAAACCGTAAATAGAAGAATGAAAACAGAAAGTGTTACTTGCAATTTTTGTTCCTCTCGCTGTGTCATTCACCTAATAAAAGATAAAAACCTATGCCAATAGAAAATCACGTAATTCATCAGTGTTGGAGCTTGGAGAGAACCCAAAGGAGGTGGGCCATATTTTAAATAAGAAAAAAAGTTTTCTCTCAGTTTCTTTTCTTAAAGGTGATGTTCCTTATGATGCCTAACTATAAGCAATTCTGTCATTGTTTAACTGTGAAGCAAAGTACACATTTGAAATAGCAGAAGAGTGTAATTTGTAACCCTGAACAGGGTCTGGAAAATGCTTGTTCCTGCTTCAAAATGAACTCAAGGAAGCCTGTGGCATTCTCACAAGTAGCTGAAATATAGATGGCCACCTAACCAGCAGGGAAAGGGGAGAACTTGAAAACTGGACTGCATTTCTCAATACGATCAACAGTGTTTAAATGAGCAACATTCTGGAGCCTTTTTTTCCCTCATCCAAAAACAAGAGGGAAAAGAATGTTCAGATTTATTTGTGGAAATGCAAGATTTCTATGAAAATAGTTTTTTGTATGGACATTTTTTGTAATACTTTTTAAATCAACAATCTCAAGAACCCGCGTTTCAATCACGGTCAGGGGTGTGGTGCAAAGAGTGGCTGGTAGTGCGTATGCACCACCAACGTTTGGTGAAAACTATTTTTATCATGGGAAAAAAATGGAATCTTAGAAGAGAAATATTTTCAAGTTAGATAATATAATATCTAGGTGCACTACCAATACTGCTTATAATACCACACCCTTGGTTTTCACTAGCCTGATATTATGCTGTAATGAACCAATGTGTGTAAATTATGAAAGACACAGACCTCTTGACCACATTGTGATAACAGTTGAAGTACACACAGTTTGCTGTTTGAATCCAATGCACAACATTAAAAAAAATGATCACGACACATACATAAAGAAAATTGTCCGTTTTCAGTTGTTTACTGGGAAGGGTGGGTTGGGAATTTCAGTGTGATTTGAACAAGATGTGTGTAGGACTGTTAAAACTTCTAATATTAAGATCTAATTCTGCACTCATCACCCTCCTGAGTTTGCAAGAACATCAGCATCTGAAATGTATTTCAAGACTAGGCCCGCTCCATCTCACTGGCTACTATTCTTTTCAGTTAGTTGTTAATTGTTGGGCACTGTCTAAAGGGGATCCCTTCTGTGCAAGATCTCTGGGAATGGATAACAGTTGCAGAATGGGTTCATGTGCAACTTTTATTATTTTCTGCAAAATCTATACAGAAGAACCATCTGCTGATTGCTTCTTTCTGCCTTCTGAGGCCCTGGGTAAGGAGTCCCTGTGTGAGTGATATATAAAATAACTGGTGTTTCAAATACCTTTCTGGTGCTCAAAACAGATGTGATACCATCTTAATAATTTTAACATAGTCTTACTGTAAATTTGTATCCTGAAAATGTATAATGTAGGGACACTTGACTATAGCCACCGTTTATAAATATAGCTTTTTATGCCAAACAAATCACTTATTTCTTTTTCTTTTATTTTTAATAAACAGAATCCAAACATTATTTTGTACAAACAATGAGTCATCTGTAGATAATGAACATATTATTTGTATATTCAAGGCACAAATGTTCATTAAAAAAACTGCACTTTTTTTTTTTAAAAAAAAGTCCCTCATAAAATGTTGCATGTGTCTGTAGACAAACCAACTCTTGCAATGCATGAGAACAATTTCTCCTTCCATTATGGTTGTTGTTACTTATATGGACCTCAGAGCACCTAGAAGGACCTATACTCCAATGTGCCCTAGTTCCTCCTTATTCTCTCTGGAAAAAAAGCAGGGTGTGACTCATTGTGAGATGACTTAAATGGTGAGACCCATCTGCACTGGGATTTGGATGTTACAAGCAGGGGTCCTCAACCTTGGCAACTTTAAGACTTGTGGACTTCAACTTTGCTGACTGAGGAATTCTGGGAGTTGAAGTCCACAAGTCTTAAAGTTGCCAAGGTTGAGGATCCCTGTGATACAGTAAGTATTTACCTACTGCAAATGTTAGACATTCTGTTTGGGTGGGTAAATGGTTAAACGTGCAGTCCATGGGATGACTCACACGTGCCTCAAACAGGTTAGAGCTCCTCTTTGTTTCAGTAAAAGGCTGAAATTCTCAGTATTCCAAAGTGTCACAGGATCTGTGTCATAATGGAAGGTCACTTGTCAGTATCATATAGGAAACAGTAACCACACTTTCACATACACATGGGAATCCCTGATTTCTTTTAGTTTCCAAACAGTTCTTGCATACTAGACCTTGTCTATAATTGCAATAGGTTTCATGTATGCAGCTGCTTTGCTAAAGTTAAGTTCAATATGGATAAATTACATTGTGCAAAAGTCATACTGCTCATTTTGAAACACTCAGGAAACAAAAGCTTGTTATGAATTGGAACCTATGTGCCTTGTTCTGCACGGTTTCTTTGATAAAAAAAAAGACTTTATAATGAAATTCGGGAGAATTACTCTCACCCTTGTCTCTTTTTAACACTCTACTTAATTTGGTTTTGATTTTGTTTCATGGCATTTCTATACAATGTATTTCAAGCTGATTGTTATGAATTAGATCTTGCCATCAACATCATAGCACAGATCAAGGACTGTTCAGGTATAAGATTAAGTGCACCTGAGCTATTACTAAGTATATCAGTTCACATAAAACAATTGGCACTGTGTGTGAATTATTCACTAACAAATAATTTGCAACTAATACCCCCATTCAGAAACAGCCAGTGTGCTGTTGTAATTAAAGTACTGAACTAAGGTTCCAGGACTCTCTTGGCATGGAAGCCAGCTAGTGTTCTTGGACCAGTCCTACTCATCATTATCCAACTCTGCAACATACTGGCTGAAAAAAAAACACCCTCATTGTATTATGTACTAATAATCATTGCTATAGGGATTAGGTGAACACGATGCAAAAAAGCAGATTCTGCAACTAAGCAAGAAAAATGCTGAGAATAATAGCAATACTTTTCCCTATTATGAAGACCATAGGACATCTGCAGGCCACCAGTTGTAGAAGTCTAAGTTTTAAAGTTTAAGACACTGGTCGGATTATATTCTATTGCTTGTGGTTGCATTACATTGAATTGCAGTATGACATGGTCACTCTTATCCAAATTTCTGGCAACTGCAACCCCCTCTATCACTTGTTCTCTGTTAGTAAGAATTAGATCCAGTTTAGCTGTTCTTCTAGTTCACTCCTCTACCTTTTGGATAGAGATTAATTGCTCCTTGGCTGTGTTGCTATATTATTTTGGGAATCCCACTGTATAACATGTGGACAATGGGGCAGGAGCAAATAGTCTGAACTTGCAATGATGAAGTCAGGAAAGCGAAGGCTCAGAATGAAGTCAAGGGAATAATCTGTCCACTAATGAGAGAAGACAGCAAGGAAATAATGGGAAGTAGTGAGAAAGCAGAAATGCTCAAAAACAAAATATAGCCAAATCTACCAAAAACATAAGCGTAAAAGACAGACTAGGAATACAAATTAAAATAAGCAAGAAAATGGTAAGAGAATACTTGTCCACTCTATACGTGTTCAAATCACCGAGACCTGATGGATTACATGCCAGAGTTCTGAAGGAACTGGCAGACCTGATCTTCAAACCATTGAACCATCTTTCAAAAATCCTGGAGCACTGAGGAACTACCAGAGGGCAGGAAAAGAGCTGAGGTGGTTCCCATTTTCAAAAAGGGCAAAAAACCGATCCAGGAATCTACAGACCAATCAGCCTGACCTCAATACCTGGGAGGATCCTGGAAAAGATAATCAAGCAACAGATCTGCAAACACCTAGAAGTAGGCAGAGTTATAACAGAAGCCAACAGATCATGCCAGATAAATCTCATTTCATTCTTTGACAACATGATTAAATTAGTGGACTAGCAAAATTTGTGTGGAAATAATACACTTAGATTTCAGTAAGGCATTTGACAAAGTAGACCACAGCCTACTTCTTGGTAAGCTAGAAAAATGTGGGATAGACAGCATCACCACCAGATGGATTTGTAATTGCTGAAAAACTGCACTCAACATGTAGTCATTAATGGAACTACATCTACCTGGAGGGAAGTAAGTAATGGGTTACCCCAAGCTTCCATTTTAGACCCAATACTCTTCAATAGCTCCATAAACAAGTTAGATGAGTGAATAGAAGGAGAACTCATCAAATTTGCAAACAACACTAAACTTGCAGATGAAACTAAACTGGCAGGAATTGCCAACACCCAGAAAATAGGCTCAAGATCAGAACAGACTTAAGCATTGGGCCTTATCTAACAAAATGAAATTCAGTGTAGAGAAAAGTAAGTTTTACACTTAGGCAAGAAAAATCAAATGTACAGGTATAGATTAGATGAAACCTGGCTCAATAGCAGAAACTGTGAGGGATCTTGGAATACTAGGGGGACAATCACTTAAATAGGAGCTGTGTGCAGCAGCCAAAAAAGCCAATACAATCCTAGGTTGCATTAACAGAGGTTGCATTAACAGAGGGATAGAATCAAGATCACATGTGAAGTATTAATACCACTTTAAAAAGCCCTAGTAAGACCACACCTGGAACACTGCATCCAGTTTTGGTCACCAAATTATAAAAAAAGATGTTGAGACTCTGGAAAGGGTGCAGAGAAGAGTAAGAAAAATGATTAGGTGGCCGGAGGCTAAAACATATGAAAAACTTGCAGGAATTGGAACTGGCTAATCTACTGAAAAAAAGGACTAGGGTTGACTGATAGCAATGTTCCAATATTAGAGGGCCTGCCACAAAGAAACGGGGGTCAATCTATTTTTCAAAGCACCAAAAGGCAAAACAAGAAACAATAGATGGAAACTAATCAAGGAGAGAAGCAATCTAAAATTTAGGAGAAATTTCTTAACAGTGAGAACAATTAACTAGTGGAATGGCTCGCATCCAGTATTTGTGGGTGCTCCATCACTGGAGGCTTTTAAGAAGAGACTAGACAACCACTTGTCTGAAATGGTATAGGGTCTCCTGCTTGAGCAGGGGGTTGGACTAGAAGACCTCTAAGGTCCCTTCCAATGCTGTTATTCTATCACACCTGAGGTTGTTTTTTTCCTTGATTGTCTTATCACTGAAGAAAAGTTTAAGCATCAATGTATGCTACCATAATACCATGGATGAATCCGTATGTGCCATTTTCTTTTTGCTAGGGTAAATTAAAAGAGATTTACAATAAAAAAATCACTGATTTGCTCTGTGATTGCCTTCATCATACTATACATTGTTTCTTGAAGTGATGAATTCAATGTATGTCACATCAAGTTGGGTTCTGCCTAAGAAGTGAAATTTTGTGGGGTCTTTGGTGTTCTTTGAGCTTCATTGTTTTCTTGCAGACATTTTGTTACCTCTCATTTCAACCCTGAACTACAAATATTCTTTTTTTTTAAATGTATTTTATTGATATTTTTTAATATACAAACAAACAATCATCAACAAAACATAAATACAATTTCCAGTACTTCTAGTAGTAATAACTCAACTGAAAATAAACATCTCAAACAGTTAACCTTCATCCTTCTCTATCTCCATCCTATTCCCCTTTCTTGTCAACTTGCACTTAAATCAACCTTCACTCCACCAAAGGCCACCCAAACAACCCTTTAATAACAATAATTAAATATTCTTCCACCAACCCCAAATACAGTTGAGAAACCATCATCTCTAAGATTATAATCCCTCCCTAACCCTCGACTTCCCAGAATGATTACAGGGTATAACAAAAGAAAACCCCACTACGTCAAACAAAATTATTATATAGTCTTAACAAGAATTTTAAACTATATAACATATACATTCTCTGAGTCAAATCAATCCCTTAAACAAAACACAAAAAAAACTCATCTTATTGAAATTAAACAGATAATATTAAAAATAACAATATCAATAAGTCCCTCAATTCAAAATAATAATAATAATAATAATAATAATAATAATAATAATAATAATAGTTATATTCTTATTCAATTTAATTTATCATAATATATCTTAATATGTATCTTCATTTAAACATCCTCTTCTAAACCTTACTTATAAAATTTATCTTTAATTCAACCCTAAATCTTAAATTAAGCTTAATTCCTTATTAAACAAACAACTCATCTTGTTAAGAATAATATTTATCATTTACATCTAAACCGTCAATCTAAGTCAAATCTTGATATATCATTTAAACATCCTATCTTACAACTTACTTATAATCTCAATCTTTAAATCAACCCATAATCTTAGATTAACCTTAATTCTCTCATTTAATTATAAATTTCATTTAATCAATCAACTTCTGGGCTCTCTCATAAAAACAAACTATTTGTACCATTTCTAACTTACATTCCATCTAATGTCAAACCTATATCATCAAAACAAATACATCCTTCATCAATTTAATTATGTCAACCATTAATCACATACAGTTTTAAATTTCATTACTTCAAACGAATTCTAGGTTTTCTTTTTAACCAAATACACCGCCATAACAAGGCCACCCTTCCAAATAATAAATCTCTCTTCTTTATTTCTTCGAGCCCATGAATAAATTGCTTCTTGAATTGAGTCATCCTTTCTTGAATCAAATCCTCTTGCTTTCCATAAATAAACTGTTCATCAAACCGAATCCATTTATAGTCTAATTGCTTCATAAAGTGAAACAAAGTCTCTCTTTTATCAATTAAATCCTCTTCTTGCTGCCCGGCTGGACAGAATTCCCCTTCTAGAAACAAAACTTCTTGCTCTCCATAAACAAACTTTCCATCTAGCAAAACCCAGTTGTAGTGTTTATGCTCAAAACAATCCTCTTCTCTTCCCTGTTGATCTTCTGATTTCTCTTGTGTTGTATAATAGTCAGCAGACAATTGTAAATCAGTTTCATTTGAAGAAAAAATTCCAGTTAATTGATCTAACTCTTCTCCATGTTCAAATTGTAAAATAAATTGTTCAGCAGTCGGTTGTACATCAACTTCATTTGGAGGAAAGAATTTAGCTAATTTAATTAATATTTCTGTAAAAGCCTCTTTCAAAGATGCTTTAATCTCTTTGAAAGATGCTTTAATCTCTTTAAAGTCTTGGGTAAAAATCTTCTGTGTATCAGACCCTTTTTCATAAAATTCATCAGTACGATCCAATATAGGTTTAGCATTTGGCTGTAAATTCCACTCCATTTTAAATTTCAAATAATCACAGCCGTCTCTCTAGCTGCGCTTGAGAAAACAGGAAGAGAGAAAAAAGTAACAGTTCCACTTTCACTTCCAGCACTTTCCTTAACAATGAAAATAGTGAAAGCTAAACGCCATTTTGAAACATTATGTTGATTGTAGATGTTAGAAATGTATAACCAAAAAGAAACAATAAAAATACTTGCAATCCATTTAAGACTCCTGTAGTCATTCAGCCTGCTTACAGTCTCTCCAGTGTTAACTTTTAAAAAAGCAGAAGTGGTCGCGGCGTCTTTCTCTGTCCGAGGACAGAAGCGTCTCTGGATAGGAGCGTCCTCCGGAGCTATAGGGAGCTCACTCTTAATCCCTGGAAACTTATTTTCCAGGGGTTTAAGAAGGCTCAACCTTGCTCCCGATGCTCTACACCTCTCCTTTGCCCGGAGAGGGGATTTTTCACCGCGAAAAAACAGCTGGTGTGCGCTGTTTTTCGCGGCTTTACAGATCCAGATGACGGAGTCTCACAAAGGAGACCCTAGCGGCGCCAGCGGAGCCACCGGAAGCCGAACTACAAATATTCTTGACATGAAATTTTCTTTGCCTCTATACCTCACATTTGTTCCAGAGAGGTTGTTTGTTCATTTGTTTGTTAAACAAATTTATATAGCTGCCCAACTCAAACACAGGGGAATCCGAGTTTAGCTGTTGGAGAAAAGTTTTGAGGGCCCACAGTAGGATTCCCTTTTGACTTTCAACCACAGATGCAGTTCCACCACTGAGAAAACTTGACTTTCTTCCCAAATTACCTATATTTGTTCATACTTGAAGAAGAAAAGGGTATCTAAAACTTCTGTTTTACATTGTACCATTCTACACAAACGCTCTCCATTTCACCTGGGATCTGACTTTAGCGGGACAGAATTACATTTGAGCAAATTAACCTACTTGTAGATATCTTAAGGCATATTTAAATATCATGTATCCAAAAAGCCACAATCTTATTAGAATACTTTTTACTTTTATAAATGATTATGACCCTTGTGATATGAAACACAATGTAACATTATAATCACATTAATATTTTAATAAAAATGATAAAATAATAAGTGCTAGTAGCTTACATCTTTGGAGTGATGTTCCTAGATAATCATCTTCTCCATTGTTGGGTAACTTTGATTATACTGACTTGGAAATCCAGGAGGAATTAGAATCTCTATATTGGGACAGCAACAAGAAAAGGAAGATCATTTCAGATATTATTAAGAGTACTTATAATGGTAATATATGTATGTAAGATTTAATAACAAATGTAGCCTTATGAGGAATTTATACAGCCACAAGTGAATATTTAGAAGTCCTCCAACATAGGACGGTGTTTGCTTTCCAACATCACATTTTCCGGACCTGTATTCAGATTATAGCTTTATGACTTTTAAAATAAGATGAAACGTGCTCCCTTTAGAGGTGAAATTTATCTAGCTTTCTATAAAATTCTAGCAACAGTTGGCTTTTGTCAAAAGAACCAGCCTGCTATGCAGGCTACAAAATCTAAGTAAAATTCAGTTAAAAGCCAATTATGTAGCACCATCTGGATAATAAAAGTAGAATTTAAAAACTGTCCAGTCATCATTATTTCCATTCATTTGTATGAATAGGAAAATTTTGTCTGATCACAACTATAGTTGATAGGTGTAAGCGTTCCCAATAGCCAAAGAAGGAAGAACACCTGCATAAGAAGCTCTTAAACATATAAAGCAATACAAGGACAAGGACTGCAGAATGAGGAATATACCATTAATGGCAAGGCGCTTCATTCCTTAAACTTAATTGGTATCCACTTTGTGTATAAGATACCCTTCATAATGGTTTCTTCCCAGCATTGGGATTTCATCAACATATTCTAAAATTAAAAATGTTCCATCCAATGTTGTACTAATTAGAGAAAATCACTACTTTCCCCACCCCCCCACTGGTTCTCATTCAATTGGATGAAATGCATTTTACCTTTGTGATTTCTTTCAAAGAAAAGGAAGAGAGTTCTGAAGAAAGACTCATGGACTAAGTGTGTGGTGTTCTTCATTACTACTTGCAGTTCCTACTCTGCTCCACACAGAATGATGGCAAAAGAGCCTGATGTTATTTACTCTATACAGAGCATGATAAGAGAAGGGTTGCTGGACTGTTGTGGCTTTGTTTCCCTTCCTTCTTCTCCCTTACCCTTCCTTTCTCCACAACAGCAAACATGAAAATATCCCCCAATCACTCCCTTAATATGTCATGGATTGAAGTGGATGGAACTTCTGACTGATCACCAGAATTTCAGGTAAAACCATCTGTCAAAATTTGTTCTGGCTATACTAACTGGAATGGTCCAAAATTGGCTCGGACACATGGTAAATGAATAGAAAGAATCTGGTTTGGATGAAGCACACTTTCCTATTGTACAATGCAGAACTGGCCTGGGAGACAAATGTTCAAGAGCCAGAGAAGAGAGAAGTATCCACTCCAAGCTGAACTGATCAATAGTTATCAGGCTGAAATGTCATTAATCAAATAGTGAAGAATGTCAGTTTGCACCTACAACTCCCATGGCTTGTCATGCCAAATTCCCTACTTGAGGGAGAAACACATCAGTTTAATATTGGAACAGTTAAGGATATATTTAAGCTTATATTCATGTATGAGATGTAATGAGTGATGAGGGCAATCTCATGAGGATATGGTAGATGAAAAAGAGATTGTCTGAGCACTTTTATGCCGTGGTTAGATACAAGTGAGAAAACGCCCATCACAGAGAGACACAAACCTTGTTTTTAATCTTCAGTGTAATAAGGGACTAATAAGACATTTTGTCATTTAATCTTAACAGTTTTTGCTTTCTTGATAACATCCTTCCCCAATACTATGTCAATCTATTTTTTCTGATAATCACATTAAGATAGTTATATGCCAATTTTTAGACAACATTAGAGATAAATTTGCTTGCTAATTAAAAATAACCACTTTGATATGTATTTCTGTATCACAAAAAATCTCTTCTCACCCTTGTGGGTAGTATGTGTCTTTTTCAATCTTGGGTCCAGAGCCTGAGAGTTTGAGGGTTCTGTGTAGGATCTTACTATTTCTAGCACTGCACTTTTCTGGACAGAGAGCTCTGATGTTGTTCCTGGTATCTGTTGGAGCCACTCTCCCAGTTTAGGAGTCATTGCTCCAAGTGCCCATACTACCACTGGCACAAGTTTGGCCTTTACTTTCCACATCCTCTTTAGTTCCTCTTTCATGGTTTGTTTCCAAGCCAATAACCCAAGTCCGACAGAGGTAGGTAGAAAACTTATCACAAGTTCCATAATTTAATTCCATATCAATGTAAACTACCCATTGACAGTTTATGACAGAAGTAAGATGTTGGAAGCTCTCCAAAATTATGCTTTTTCATTTCCCTCCAAATATTGGAATTCTAGAGCTTTACTGATTGATGTCAGATACTGTTCATATAATCCTTATTTGAAGAATATTCAGATGTTCTTGGCATATTCTTGCACAATCAAGAGCAGAAGTGAAGTGATCTGACACATTATGCTCCAACAGTGCCTCAGATGAATTGTTTATGAAACCTAGAATTTGTCCTATGCTCCTCTGTGTATGATCACTTTTCCACAATTGTTTTGGACTTTACCAACAAAGAATGCTTAATGAGCTGCTAATGAAAGCTTAATAAGCTTCTAATGAAATCCATAGTTCATACTGTTCGAAAATTAGCTATCATTTACCATCATATATTAGCCACTGAATATGTTTTATTGAATATTCCATGACAAGTTACCCAATAATTATATCTGACTCAACTTCTCATTTTTTCCCAAACTTTTATTAAAACAAATATTGGGACCTTTTTTTTAAAAAGAAGCTACAGATATATCTTTTGCCAACTGTTTTATTTTAGAGATCAGTTCATAATACTGAACTTGCATTTCTATCTTTTTCTTTTCTTGGCAAGTTTTTCAAATTTGAAAGCTGTAGGCTGTAGGTACAACGTGGTCCCTTTCATCCCTGACATCTATTGATTTTGGGTGACAGAGGTGTGTGAGAGTAATATATTTCTAGAACAATTCCTGGGATTCACAATAGAGATCAAAATATTGTCATTCACAGTGAGAAATCCTGAATCAAAGGTTGGTCTTCTCAAACCAATCTTTTATTTGGGAAGTTTGAGATTAAGTGTACAAAATAATTCATGGTGTGGATAAAATGGACAAGGAGAAGTTATTTCCCCCCTTTCAAATTCTAAGACCAGAGGTCACTCAATGAAATTGAATTGGAGGAATCAGGAAAGACAAAAATAAATACTTTTTAAACCATACATAATTGGGGCTTCCAGTGGCTCCGCCGGCGCCGCTAGGGTCTCCTCTGTGAGACTCCGTCATCTGGATTTGTAAAGCCGTGAAAAACAGCGCACACCAGCTGTTTTTTCGCGGTGAAAAATCCCCTCTCCGGGCAAAGGAGAGGTGTAGAGCATCGGGAGCAAGGTTGAGCCTTCTTAAATCCCTGGAAAATAAGTTTCCAGGGATTAAGAGTGAGCTCCCTAAGCTCCGGAGGACGCTCCTATCCAGAGACGCTTCTGTCTTCGGGCAGAGAAAGACGCCGCGACCACTTCTGCCTTTTTTAAAGCTAACACTGGAGAGACTGTAAGCAGGCTGAATGACTACAGGAATTTCAAAGGGATTGCAAGTATCTTTATTGTTTCTTTTTGGTTTTACATTTCTAACGTTTACAATCAACATAATGTTTCAAAATGGCGTTTAGCTTTCACTATTTTCATTGTTAAGGAAAGTGCTGGAAGTGAAAGTGGAACTGTTACTTTTTTCTCTCTTCCTGTTTCTTCAAGTGCAGCTAGAGAGACGGCTGTGATTATTTGAAACTTAAAATGGAGTGGAACTTACAGCCAAATGCTAAACCTATGTTGGATCGTACTGATGAATTTTATGAAAAAAGGTCTGATACACAGAAGATTTTTACCCAAGACTTTAAAGAGATTAAAGCGTCTTTCAAAGAGATTAAAGCATCTTTGAAAGAGGCTTCTACAGAAATATTAATCATATTAGCTAAATTCTTTCTTCCAAATGAAGTTGATGCACAACCGACTGCTGAACAATTTATTTTACAATTTGAACATGGAGAGGAGTTAGATCAATTAACTGGAACTTTTTCTTCAAATGAAACTGATTTACAATTGTCTGCTGACTATTATATAACACAAGAGAAATCAGAAGATCAACAGGGAAGAGAAGAGGATTGTTTTGAGCATAAACACTACAACTGGGTTTTGCTAGATGGAAAGTTGGTTTATGGAGAGCAAGAGGTTTTATTTCAAGAAGGGGAATTCTGTCCAGCCGGGCAGCAAGAAGAGGATTTAATTGATAAAAGAGAGACTTTGTTTCATTTTATGAAGCAATTAGACTATAAATGGATTCGGTTTGATGAACAGTTTATTTATGGAAAGCAAGAGGATTTGATTCAAGAAAGCACGACTCAACTCAAGAAGCAATTTATCTATGGGGTCGAAGAAATAAAGAAGAGAGATTTATTATTTGGATGGGTGGCCTTGTTATGGCGGTGTATTTGGTTAAAAAGAAAACCTAGAATTCGTTTGAAGTAGTGAAATTTAAAACTGTATGTAAGGATGTTTGGGTAATTTAAAATTATGGAATGAATTAAGGACTAAGAATACGAGTAAGATGATTAATGGTTGATATAATTAAATTGATGAAGGATGTATTTGTTTTGATGATCTGATAGATTTGATATTAGATTGGAATGTAAGTTAGAAATGGTACAAATAGTTTGTTTTTATGAGAGAGCCCAGAAGTTGATTGATTAAACGAAATTTATAACTAAATGAGAGAATTAAGGTTAATCTAAGATTATGGGCTGATTTAAAGATTGAGATTATAAGTAAGTTCTAAGATAGGATGTTTAAATGATATATCAAGATATATTATTATAAATTAAATTTATTAGATATGACTTAGATTGACGGTTTAGATGTAAATGATAATTATTATTCTTAACAAGATGTTATATTTTTTTTTTAGAATTGAGGGATTTATTGATATTGTTATTTTTAATATTATCTGTTTAATTTCAATAAGATGAGTTTTTTCTTTTGTGTTTTGTTTAAGGGATCGATTTGATTCAGAGAATGTATATATTATATAGTTTAAAATTCTTGTTAAGACTATATAATAATTTTGTTGGACGTAGTGGGGTTCTCTTTTGTTATACCCTGTAATCATTCTGGGAAGTCGAGGGTTTGGGAGGGATTATAATTTTAGAGATGATGTTTTCGGGGAGGGAGATAATAAGTATTAGAATATGTTTCTCAACTGTAGTTGGGGGTATTTAGGGACTATATAATAATTTTTTCAGAGTGCTCGGGAGAACTCTAGTCACCGCATTGGAGGGTGAGGAAGGTGGAAGGAGAGGTACTGGTATGTATAGAGGGTTAGAGGGTGGAGAAGGAGTAGAGGAGGATTGAGGGAAGAGGTATAGAAAGGCGAAAGTATGTAGGTAGAAGGATAGAAGAGGGGGTTAGGATGTAGGAGGATGTGGTGGGGGGGGGGTTCCGAGCAGCTATTTGTATTGTTTGTTAATTATGTTATTTGTTTGTTATCAGTTGAGTTATTATATTTTTGTGTTAAAATTTGTTAAAAGTTTATAAAACTTAATAAAAAATAATTTAAAAAAAAACAAAAAAAAACCATACATAATTAATCTTTTGAATTTGCCATCACAAGATGGGATGCTGACTACCAGCTTGATAAGCTCCAAAAAAGAGTTAGGCCAATTCATGGAAGTCATAAAAATCGATGGCTATTAGACATGATGACAATGTGACTGACTTTGAAGATCATCTGTTGGGACTAGTTGACCAATGCTGGAATAGATGGATCAAGAGACTGATCCAGAAGGATCTTCTTAAATTTTAAGGAGAAAATACTAAGTAGCAGGAAAAGTAAATATCTGAATTGTCCCTATTTATTTATGTATTTATGCTACATATTTCATTTCTTCAATACTTTTTGTTAAACATCCTCTGTTAATAGATAACAGAGCATCACCACTATAACTTTTTCATTTTTTGAAATGTTTTGTTCTGTGCACACACTAAGTCATTCTCCATACTGCTTACATAGAGGCAATTAGCTGAGTCATATTTGTGCATGCCTTTCCATCTTAAATATAATTTAAAATGTACCTGAGATTGAACCAGGCTGTTTTGAAGAATTTCTCATTCAATCAAATGTCAGGACACTATAAATTTAGGCAACATTTTATCCTTGTGAATCTATAAAGCTCTTGCATAGAACTGTTAGTCAATCAGCATTTTAGCTACTTTTACTTTTACCTGAGTAAACTACCCTCCTTTTTCTGGTGGCCCATAGCTGAGGGCTTCTTTCTGTCTTCTTCAGAAAAATAAAAAGGATTAAATTACCTATGTTTCCCATGTTTTTGTTCTCACCAGAGATACAAACCTCTGTTGTCTTCAAAGTACTTAAAGCTAGTATGTTGATAGATCTGCATCTAATAATGCAAGGATAGTTTGGTGATGGCATTCCCAGTTGAGGTAAGCTAAGACTCCTTCTCAATGAAATACAAACTTCCCTCTGAGGCACAATGCAGTGACAGTTCTTTTTGAAACAGCATTACCTGCCTTGAAATATTTCCCTATCTACAGGTGAAATACTGTTTCTTCAGGAATATTCCCAAATTGCTTTCAAATGTTTAAGTCCCTGGTTATTAACTCATGTGATCCATAGGGAGCTCATCTCAGTCAAGCACTGGGAACAACATCTTCACTTGGAAGTTTTCATGATTTTCACTTATTGGTTCATATTCCATAATTTATTTATGTTATATTTCCCCATCTTTATTGTTTTTTTATAAATAATTCAAAATGGCAAACCTACCTAATACCGTACTACTGCCCAAGGCAGTGAAGACTAGAACTGACCATCTTCTACTTTTCTAAACCAGCACCTTAACCACTTTTCTTTGGACCAAGTACACTAAAGACAATATATATTGCAACCATCTCTTTATTTTCGAAGGTTGAAAGTGCAGTAGGCATTCAGGGATGAAGATATTGTTTTGTTGCATTTTTAGATAATGTGATAAGCTATGGGGTTAAAACTTGTTTTTTTTTAAATAAAATGGATATTCCCACCTGTGGTAAATTTGTAAGGAATTTCTTTGAAGAGATAATGATAAAAAATCACCTTGTGAAATATCGTTTAAAATTGTTAAGATTAATATGTTGTTATTTCTGGTAGCTCTTAATGGATTTTCCTTTACTGGGTCTGAATGTCAAGGTTTTAAAGATTTAATTTTTAGATAATAGATAGGTGGAACACTTTTTGTTGTTGTGTTTTAAAAAATGTTAAATTACTGTGTTAAAAATAAAGGAAAGGAACTCAAAACTGATTTATTTGATTATATGTTGTTATTTCTGGTAACTCTTAATGGACTTTTGCTGTTTAGGTTTGAATGACATGGCTTTATAATTTATTTAAGATTAGAGATGAGATATAAGCTCTTTTAGTGAAATATTAGAGAGGATGATTAGTTATGAATTGTGTTTGTATGATAAAGGAAGTCTTTGCTTTATATCTCTATTTCTTCCTCCTATTTTTCTTTTATACACACACACACACACACACACACATATATATATATATATATACATATATATATATATATATATATATACATATATATATATATACACACACACACACACATATATATAAACTCAGTCAAAAAAGAAGAACCAACTTCTTCCCTGGTCCAACACCTTAAAGCCACAGGACATGAAATTGATTTCAAAAAGACCAGAACCATTGCCAAAACTGAACACTTTAATAACAGAATAATCAGAGAAGCCATCGAGATAGAAAAACGCCCTCACTGCATGAACAAACAAGATGATACCTCCCGCCTACCAGCCATTTGGAAACCCGCCCTTATTGACAAAAGAGTATAACACAAAGAATGACACCAGACCTACACTCACAAAAACCACACACGATGTCACCACCACACATCCAGGCAAAAAGGAAACCCAAACCCACACCGATGATGAGGCACGACCAAAAACCAGAAGCCAGACCACAGCTGCATCATTAGCCACCTTAAACCCCTCCAATCCATACAAGAAGCAAACTGACACCCACCATGAAGATGAGGCACGACCACGAACGCGAAGCCAAACAGCTATGCAGCTCACCATCTCTAATCCCCCTGTAACTCAGACTAACCTGAGCACAACTAAGCCCCCCACCCAAACAGAACATTCCCCCAGCCAATCAGAGCACAGCCAACCCCTCATCCAATCAGAGCACAGCCAACCCCCTAACCAATCAGAACACAACTCCACCCAATCAGAACACACCCAAGCTCCCAGCCAATCAGTTCAAACCCCCACTGGCAGTTAAAAGGAAGAAACAGTTGCAATCACACATTGCTGCTAGAAGCACGAAGCCGAAAGCACCAGCCTAAAGATGACGAATGGGACTTCGTTGAAATGTCACCAAGATAGTTCAAATTCTACATGGGAGAAAACCCAAATAACCAAAGACCTACATACAAACACCCGTGAAAACCTCAGAAAACAAATAAATATATATATGTATATATGTGTATATATGTATATGTATATGTATATGTATATGTATATGTATATGTATATGTATATGTATATGTATATGTATATGTATATGTATATGTATATGTATATGTATATGTATATGTATATGTATATGTATATGTATATGTATATGTATATGTATATGTATATGTATATGTATATGTATATGTATATGTATATGTATATGTATATGTATAAGTAAAACTTCTTTTTCCTCCTTACACAGCCATCTCCTGACTTTGTTATCCAGTTCTTGGGTTTACATTTTCTCCTAAGTCATCATGTGGCTTTTGGATTTCGAAGTGTTGCATGAACCAAGACATACTTAATGCTTGCTCTGATGTGTGAACCAGACAGTATGGTTGCCTCCAATTGACAAAAGACCTCTTCTATGCAATGCTGTTTCTGCAACAATCGTTTCCAGCAAATCTCACAACTGCAGCACTAATGAGCTGGGACAAATGCAAGGGTAAGTGTCCTGCCCTTCTGAGCTGAGGCAGCACACAAGTCAGATCTGCTGTGTGGGTCAAAACAATCAACCTGCTTATGTAAGCATCTATAACTAGCGATCTATGTGGAAATAAATTTGCAAGCCCAGCAGTCTTGTTTCCTTTTAATGCTTTAGTTTATATAATCCTTCAAAACTTTTCCCCACATTCTAAAGTTCACTTTCTCTGAAAGATGTTCTGATTACAGAGAAAAGAGTTTCAGGCCTACTCCAAGAACAGAAACCCTTTGAAGAACTGATATTCCTTGCATGGGTGCTCTCTGAAGATTTCCCCTAGAATAGAAAAGAGCTGGAAGGGACCTTAGAGGTCTTCTAGTCCAGCTCCTTGTTCAAGCAGGAGAACCTATACCATTTCAGACAAGATTCTGAAGACAAGATTCTGAAAAAAATAATTAACTCTATCAAGAAAATCTTACCATATTTTATTACAATATTTACCAAGGTCTGGGCAGCATACAAGCATACAAGAAATAAAACAAGAGCATCATAAAAGTTCATACAATAAAAAATAACTTTCCAATTCTCTCAACAGACAGAATTAACAACCCTCAAAATGCATTACAAGATGCTGAATTTCAAATATCCAATGAAATCATGCTGTCTATCTCTTTCCTAAAGTTAGGCAGTCTGGAAGTCCACAAATTGCTTGTCTCTCAAGGAGAGTGGATATGAAACATCTCATCTTGGCTGAAACTTACAAGAACCTAAAAGGAGGTGGTACGGTGCGAACTGGCTGAATCCCACTACTCTATCTATCTATCTGTCTGTCTGTCTGTCTGTCTGTCTGTCTGTCTATCTATTTCTATCAAATTTCTTAACCACCCATCTTCCTTGTAGAGGGGCTATAACTGAAAACCAAGCCATTTAGGGCTATTTATAATTGAAATTATATTTGAAACCTTATTGGCAACCAATGTGACCTCTGCAGAATAGGTGGTATGTTGCTATGGCAGTTCTCAGCCCTTCACCAAGAGGGCAATTTTATTCTGAATCAATAATAGTTTCTAGGCAATCATCAGGGGCAGCTCCAAGCAGAGCATGATTCAGTGGTATAAGCCTGAGGGGATGAGGATGGAAGTCACTGTCATAAGAGTTGATGCTTTAAGAACATCTACAGCTGGCATACTTGCTGCAATTGTGAAAAAGCCTTGCTATGATTTCCACCTGCTAATTCAGCAATAATCATGAGTCCAGAAGATTTCCCAAGCTACATATGTGCTTCAGAGTCCATGAAAGAACAGGTATAAAGCCAGATGCTTACTCTGAGTTACTTGTTATCTTCTTTTTTAAAAGTTCCAGTAAAAACCTTGCAAAGCTATTTTTGTCAGCACTGCCATAACTTTGAATGCTTGCTGAATGAAGCAGTCTGCAAGTGAGGTCTATCTGCAGCATTGGGAGAATTCAGCATTGCTGAATTGAAAGAGTCAAGGGTCATGGCCATTCTTGCCCTGTAACTATCAAATGAAATTGCTTACTTAAGAAGGAGGGGAACCCCTATAAACAATGCCACCTTCTCTAGTCCTTGTAGGTGATCCAGAAAGTTGCTATTATCATTAATAATGAATGCAACCAAGTGGACTAGTGGAAGTAGATGGCTTCAATCCAGGTTTGATGAAGGCCATTCACCAGAGTGCTCAATGTAGTGTCTATTTCATGTCCAGGCCTGAAAAATTTCTAGTTGGAGCTTACTGAAAGCATTGTACAAATTGCTCTCTGTAAGGCAGAGGCAGGGGGTGACAAACAGTTGCTTGAATGCTACATGAGTTGTCTCAGCATCAAAATCTAATCAAAATGAGTCAGCATGAAATTACATACATACTACTTCATTGCATACAGTACATGCATATGTATAAGCATGTTCCCTTGTGGGTGAAACGGTTATATAATGGGAAATAAGAAATAATAAACAAAAGAAATTAAGGCACAAGGTTAGTATTAAGAATACTATTTCTTTTCCATATCTATCTTATTTCCACTATGTTCATAATTGTTTATAAAGAGCCATGGTGGCACAGTGGTTAAAATGCAATATTGCAGACTAACTTTGCTTACTGCCAGGAGTTTGATTCTGACCAGCTCAAGGTTGACTTGGCCTTCCAAGTCTGTAAAATGAGGATCCATATTGTAGGGGGCAATATGCTGACTCTGTAAACCACATAGGGTTGTAAAGGACTATGAAGTGGTATATAAGTCTAAGTGTTGCTATTGGTATTTTATATATTGGCATTTGTTCTTTAAACTTCTCATCTCTTTCTTTTCAGGATCTCATTAACATCATTATTCATTCTCCATGACCAAACTATTTCATTCCATGTCTTTCATACACTTTTGCATTTAATCCACCATCATTCAGTACCCATTCATTCTCAACCTCATCTCTTCTTGTTTCACCATGAATACTTCTTTAGTAAACTATTCCTACCACTTTAAGCTTATTTTATGTTCTCCTTATATATTTGTCATTTCTTTGTAATAAAGTGGGCAGAAATACACACTTATACACAGCTATTTTTACTTTTTTCCATGAGTACTTTCTTTACCATAGATCACACACTCCTACTTCCCAACGTTTCTACCAGCACTAGCACAACTTAGCATTCATCCATTTTCCCCCTTATCTTTAGTAAACATTCTATTAAGGTACCTGGATTTATTTTCTTGCTCTGCCTTTTCATGACATACATATAGCTTTCAATTATTCACTCCATTTTCTCCCTCAAACATAACTATCCTGATATATTAATAAACAAACTAGATTCCTTATTTGCTTGTTTAAATACATAATTTATATACTGCCTGATTCCATGGAAGAAAATCATTAAAATAACCCATTTAAAAGGCAGCATTATTAAAACAGCACCGCTTAACAGATATCTAAGATCTAAAAAAATAATACCATCTTTGCCCCTTTCTTCAATTCTAAAACTGTGGAAATTATCTAGGGTAGAAAATTCCAGAGTGATGGGCTAGGGCAGGGGTAGGCAACCTTGGCTCTTTTATGACTCATGGACTTCAACTCCCAGAATTCCTGAGCCAGCTGGCTCAGGAATTCTGGGAGTTGAAGTCCATGAGTCATAAAAGAGCCAAGGTTGTCTACCCCTGGGCTAGGGAAATGGTAGAAATTTCCAGACTGATGGGCTGCCATAGAAAAAGGCTGGTTCCAAGTATCCACCCTCTGACATAGAAGATCTAAGACATAGTTTTCTCCTAAAATATATAGGGTTTTATAGATCACTTTGAATTGTACTCAACACACACTGGCAACCAATGTTACAATGTTGTTATACTGCTGAAAAGGCTATCACCCATCAGCCTGCATTCTATTATAATAGCAGTTTTCAGGAAGTCTTCAGATGATTTCAAGTATTTAGCATGAAGCCCTATCCCTATATATGTACATACACATTTGATGGAAATCAGGCGGTTGTCAGTCAATAACTTGGCACCATTTGCATACAGAATAGCACACATATTCACATGTATCTATCTATGTATCTATGTATCTATGTATCTATGTATCTATGTATCTATGTATCTATCTATCTATCTATCTATCTATCTATCTATCTATCTATCTATCTATCTATCTATCTATCTATCTATCTTCATCCATCCATCCATCCACCCAGGGTAATGCCTCTAGAGTTTCAGAGAACTGTTCTAAAACAGAAAAATCCCTGCTTCCTTCTTGTTCTGCTAGGGGAGTAAATTATTTCTCACTATTTCATGGATCACATAATCCATTTGGACAGTTAGCAGGTTACTCTGGCAAGAAAAAAGTAAGGCACCTGTCAGTCCCTGTTTGTCCTTGCCATTTTGCACAACCAGAATGAACAAACAAATTCTGAGCTGAAGAGAAGCAAAAATAAACCAGACCAAACCAAACTTGTTCCTTCTGATGGTTGAAGTCAACCCTGAAGCAGATGAAGCGAAGCTCTCTTTTATTTTATAGCACTGTAATAGCTGCAGCAAAGTACCTTTAATTTTTCTGTCTTACGCTTTTATGGCCTCTAAAAGTATAAAGTAGACTATTGGGTACCCTAACTAGCTTCCTTGTTTCAGTCTGAGAGAAGTACTTCCTTCTCCTTCCAATGTCAATGTTGGCAGCTTTGAATGTCAGAGAAAATACAGTTTTATGCATATTGTTCAAATTCCTAGAAAATTAAACATTATTTTGAAGTTGGCTTTGGGGAGAAAAAAAAATGTCCTGCAGGATTTTGACCAAAAAGAGAATTAAACCCTCAATCCAAGACCTCAGACCACCCAGTACAAAAATGTTGATATAAAAGTTTATGTTGACAATACTGACTCAACCTGCAGGCTATTCTAAAGGAAAAGCGAAAATGCTCCTTAATGGAGCAGAAAAAAGCACATGAGTTTATGACGCCTTTAAAAGTAACCTTTAAAAAGACAATCCAGGAATCTTCCCAGTGTATTCAAATTACCAGAAATGTCAGGGAAATTACAAAGAAAAAAAAAAGAAGACAGCAATCGTCTCAATGCCGGTAGCGAGAGCATTATAACTTCTTTATTTTATTGGTTGAGTACCTCAGTGATAGAAGACAGTCCAAAATGCATTTTAAAAAATACCAACCTGTGTTGTTTATTTTGTCTAAACAAAGGATGCTTCTCGATGCATTTCAGTATATATGAATGGGGATCATAAAATTAACTACAAGTACAAAAAAATGGCAGAACAAGAGCAGAAATACCAGCCCATCAGATAATAATAATAATAATAATAATAACAATAACAATAATAATAGTAGTAGTAGTAGTAGTAGTAGTAGTAGTAGTAGTAGTAGTAGTAATGTTGGAAGGGACCTTGGAGGTCATCGAGTCCAACCCCCTGGAACCCCAAATGGCTGTCCAGTCTCTTCTTAAAAACTTCCAGGGTTGGAGCATTCACAGCTTCTGGAGGCAGGTTGTTCCATTGGTTAATTGTTCTAACTGTCAGGAAGTTTCTCCTTAGTTCTAGGTTGCTTCCCCCCTTGATTAGTTTTCATCCGTTGCTTCTTGTCCTGCCTTCAGGTACTTTGGAGAATAGCTTGACTCCCTCTTCTTTGTGGCAGCCCCTGAGATATTGGAACACTGCTATCATATCCCCCCCTCGTCCTTCTCTTTGTTAAACTAGACATACCCAATTCTAGCAACTGTTCCTTATATGTTTTAGCCTCCAGTCCCCTAATCATCTTTGTTGCTCTTCTCTGTACTCTTTCTAGAGTCTCAGCATCTTTTTTACATCGTGGTGACCAAAACTGGATGCATTATTCCAAGTGTGGCCTTACCAAGGCATTGTAAAGTGGTATTAATACTTCACGTGATCTTGATTCTATCTCTCTGTTAATGCAGCCCAGCACTGTGTTGGCTTTTTTGGCAGCTGCAGCACACTGCTGGCTCATATTTAAGTGATTGTCCACTAGGATAATTCGCCATTAGTCAATTGCAAAAGGCGGCCTTACTAGGAACTGCTTCCATCCTGTGACGATATCTATAGTACCATCAAATATCCACATCTGCCTATCCCAGGTCCTTGGTAAGAACTCGATAGGTAGACAAAAATGCCAAATCCAGTCTGAACATCTGGCTGACTGTGCGATGATCCATAATAATAATAATAATATTCCTCAGGCAGGAAATCCTATACCATTTCAGACAAATGGCTGTCCAGTCTCTTCTTAAAAACTTCCAGTGTTGGAGCATTCTGGAGACAGGTTGTTCCACTGATTAATTGTTCTAACTGTCAGGAAGTTTCTCCTTAGTTCTAGGTTGCTTCTCTCTTTGGTTAGTTTCTACCCATTGCTTCTTGTCTTGGTTTCAGGTGCTTTGGAGAATAGCTTGACTCCCTCTTCTTTGTGGCAAAGAAGACCCTGATAGATAGACTCTGAGTTCTGAAGAGTTTTAAAGGTGGAAAGTCATCACCTTAAATTACATTTAGAATTTTATTTGGTGACCATTCTAACTCATATGAGAGACACTTAGGTGTACCTCTCTATATTTCAAACTGTTTTTTCCCCTCACATTTTGGACCTGCTGCAACTTTTTCATGATCTTCAAGGGGAGCCCACTGGAACAGAATGAATTGTGCAATTGAAATTCAATTAAAGAGTAAATTTCAATAGTTCAGATGTGAGATGACTAAGGCATGAATAGCGATTTCTAATTCAGGAAAGGAGACAACTGGTGCACCAGACAAATTTGGGCAAAGATCCTGTAACCCAAGTTGGCATTTACTTTTTGAGTAGAAACTGTAAGTCTAGAAGAACCCCCTCCCCCTCCCCAAATTCTGCAACAGTTTTATCCAAAAGAGTGCTTCACTATTCATATCTGAATATGGAAAATTGATGAAAAGAATTTTCACACAGCTATTCATTTGTGTCAGAGTTATACTAACCAATCTTTGGCTTATGTGGCTGTTCTTAAAACCAGTCAGTGACAATGTTGTGATCCACAGATGAGGGCAGACTTCAGCACTGCTGTTATTTCAGAGCTGGTGGTAAAAACTGATCTGGAGTGCAAAAGAAAAAAAGAAAAAAGAAGAAAGAAAAGAAGAAAATATAAAATAAAATAAAAAAGATTTAGAGAAGTGGCTTCTTATCTTTTTACAGCAATTATACAGTATACAGTAGACTTATCTCTTTCTCTAAAGTTACATCACATTTTTTCTAGAATCTATCTTATCTAATTGTCAAAACCATAGATCATAAGTTCATTTTTTAATTTCCACAATTATCTCAACCACTTATATCTCTTTCAAGAACTAAATATTATTGAATGTTTAGATATTCTTCAATCTCTATTAAATATTTTAAGAATTAAAATATCAAGAACTTTGCCTTTCTTTTTTCTTTCTTTCTTTTCCTTCCTTCATTTTAGTTGGTGTTAATTTTTACTCTTCTCTTGAAAACTTTCAATAAAATTATAGTTTATTTAAAAAAATATTGAACTGAGTTGGTGTTAAAACAAATGAATAAATTGCTTATAATGAAACATAAAATCACACAGAGTACAACTATTATAAACCTTCAATGTCAACTTTTATATATCACTTATAGGGGAGGTGGATGGTGTAAAGGAAATAGGGTACTGCTAGTTATAAAGCTAACTAGAAAAAAGCTTCCTGTTTCATTGTTAACTACAGATTAAGATGCTTTTTAAGATGCTTGTAACACTAGTATTGTGTTACAAGTTGGCATAAATCACATGGGAATTTATACATCCTTCATAAATTTATAATCCTGCTGAATCTGAAATCCTGAATAACTTCTGCCAGCTTGATCATGAATTTAATTCATATGTTGTTAAACAAAGGACTTGACAGAACATGTGGGATGGTCCTCATTTCAATTTCCCCAGATAATGGTGAAAAAAGGCATAAAGGCATAAAGTACAGTAAAAGAGAAATAATTCCCAAAATCAGAGACCTGCAGCTTTCAAAAATTTGCATTCCTACTACAGAACTTAATGAAATTATTTCATAGGGTCCCTGCTCTGGGAAATATACTGCTCGTTAGAGCATATTCATTTTTTTAATTTTTTCTTTTACTACTTTTTAAAATTATGACCAAACTACAGCAATGAAAATAAAGATTAAAAATGCATGCATTGTCAAAAAAGAGGGGAAAAACCCATAGAAAGTGTTTTTTTAAGTAAAAATACAATATAAAACAAACAAAAAAGACATAAATAGTAATTTAATTCATTTGGAAATGAATATATATACATTAACCTACTGCATTTTGCATAAATAAGTAAATATTTGTCCATGCTAGATCTGAAGAAAGAGAGAAACAGAAAAAGTGCACAACAGAACTCATGGTACGTGTTCCTTGTTCATGGTTATTTATGAGGTAGTCAATCTAGTTCTATGAATAACCTCGAAATAAGATAGTGAATGCTTGTTTCTCATGGTAGCCTATTTGGCTACACAAGAAAAAAGCATTACAATATCTCATTTGGCTACCTGTGGGACACCCATTGTGGCCAACCTATTCAATGATCCCTCAACTGTGGGACACCCATTGTGGCCAATCTATTCAATTATCCCTCAATTGCAACTGATCACGTAAGTATTGTATCATGCAAGAAACTGTTTCCATGGAAGTGATTGCAGTTATATCACCTGTTGATTAGCAAGGAAGTGGAAACTGTATGTAATATAAATCAAGAAATGCAACAGATGCAAACAAACAAAAAAATTAATGATCAAAAATTAGAAGTTGAACAGATGGAGGAGCATCCGAGATACTTTTATAACTGGTTTATTCTCCTCAGAGTGGTTTTTGAATAGAGTTGATGGAATATTACCATTCAGTGAATCCTGAACTGGACTTGAACATTTCAGCCTGTTTCTATTCACATGCATTCAAAATATGATAAAAGTATTTTGAGTATCCATGTGGAACACAAGGAACAGAGAAATGTGGGGGGGGGGGAATGAAGAATCCTATATAAACTAATATGAATTCTAAATTATGATAATTTGCTCCAAGAATGTATTAAAAGAGGCTCACGGTTAAGAGTTTTGCATGCTATGAAATATATAAATTATATTGTTACTTTTTGTTGTTATATCAATATACAGTTAATAATTCTATATGTAATTATCCAATATGATGATCAATCAATATATATATTATATATTTCTAATACAATCATTTTGTATAAATGACTACTTTATTTCCTTATATTTATCCATACAAACTCTCTCTATATAGGCAATCCATTATCAACTTTCTGACTGCATCCAGATACTAGAATTCTATTGTATTTAGATACTAATACTGTCCGTCTAACCAAAGGTGTTATATATGAGTATTCCAAAGTTGCCCACATCAAAAAACTAACCCCAATTGTAGGCTTACAGAATTACTATACTTGACAATAGGTAAGCATAATGATATAGCTCCAGATTCTGAAAGCTGAATCCTCCTTCATTAATTGGTAACTGCATTTTCTGTAAAGATATTCTCAGAATTGAAGAACTCCATAGAAATTTTCTAAACAAAGAATTTATTTTTTGAAAATATTTTCCAAATATATGAACTGGAATTCCTCTCAGAATATAAATTAATCTGGGAATAATATTCATTTTGAGACAGTTCACCCTTCCACAAAATTTATATTCCTTAAATACCAATTATGTACACTGAATTTTCCATTCTCTGAAGCCCAGCCCTGAGGTTGCCATCTGAATTTGCCATCTGAATTTGAAGACATCAACAAGAGGACAAAATCTTATATTGTTTTTTAATTCAAATTTTGACTGAGCTTGTAACTTGTTGCTATGACTCTTTGTATGATTATATTTAATTTTAATAACATATATTAAATGTTATGATCAGTACAATATAAGCTGACTGCAGTACTGGCCTTGCATATAGGTTACTTATCTTTCATCAAGTTCTGATATTAGACTCTTTGATGTTGAAGGGGGGAAAATCACTCTTATCTTGACCTATTTTATTAGATTGTGAAGACTAGCCTTGCACAATGTGAATAATACATTGATAACCTATGCAAATTTAACTTTTAACTCTAGATTAACATAGAAATATGTCCCTCTGTTATTTGTGTCAATTTTTCTGTACAGAAGTGACATGAATGTTTAATTATGTAATACATTAATTATGATATGTTACAACTGACATAAATTACATGACCTGTGCAAGGTGATTCAAAAGAATAGAAGTTTTCCATTATTTAAGGAGGAACTAAAATGTTGGTAAATGCACCCCAAATCCATTGAGTATAGTTTGGAAAATGAAGATTCTTATGTATGAGTGTCCAGACTGGGGTGTAAAAGTGCATATAATCACTAGATTGGCAACAAAGTATTTGTTTTCTGTTTCTCTTTGCTCTGTTCTAGTTGTCTTCAGGGTTTTTGCAATCCAGATCTGGTTAGATTGCCTTGAATTACAACAGAGACTTTGGATTCATACATCACAGTAAACCAACAGAGACTTTGGATTCATACATCACAGTAAATCAATTTAACACAGCTTTCTTGCTTATAAACATGGTTGACAAATTGTAATTTTTGGATTCATGAAAGAAAATAAAGTGAAACGAAACCATGGTTTATTATGTCGTACAAATTTAGTCACTGCAGATAGAAATCAGTCTGTGTAATCTGAAGAAATCAGTCTGTGTAAACCCATATCCTGCCCTTCCTATATTCTTCTTCCTTTTGACTCTGATCAGCAGAGAACTGTTGGACTGATGTGAACAAATCTTTGGAAAGAGGACATGGATAAGATGCATTTCTCCCTGATGCTAATGCCTGAAAGATATATACATATTCCTCAAAGTACCTACTGCAAATTAAATAAGCTGCTTAATTGTACTAAGCTCTGAGTTTACTTCTGGCTGAAAGATTTTTATGCATAGGCTTCTATTTTAATTTGAAAATTTATGAAACAGAAATCTTGCTCAGTCTTTTGCTTTTTGAATTTGTGTATACATACACACAGTAAATACCTCCCATCGACCAGTTCGCTCCCACAGAGAGGGCCTCCTCAGGGTGCCATCGGCTAAGCAGTGTCGGCTGGTGGCGCCCAGGGGGAGAGCCTTTTCTGTGGGGGCACCGACGATGTGGAACGAGCTCCCCCCTGAACTCCGGACGTGTCATGATCTCCGCACCTTCAGAAGAGAGTTGAAGACTCATCTCTTCAATCAAGCCGGCCTGGCCTAGATCTCCTCGGGTTTTAAATTTTTAAACAAGGCTGTTCGGGTTTTAGAATTGGGTTTTTTAACAGGTTTTTAGTAACAGCCTTGTATTTATTTAATTTAATTTAATTTTAAATATTTATTGTTTTATATGTTTTTATTGGGTTGTAAACCGCCCCGAGTCCATATATATATATATATATATATATATATATATATATATATATATATATATATATATATATATATATATATATATATATATATATATATATATCGGACCTAATCAGCAAGATCTTGTTTTTGTTTTTAAAGAACAATAAAATACAATGTGATATTCTATTAAAACAATTTTAAAGTCATCAAATAAAAGAAAGGAATTGACCAGTAATTTTATCAATGCAGCATGAAATAATTATGCAAAGTTTTGCTAAACTAGCTACTGCACTACACATGCAATGTAGTCTCTACTGGTTTATAGTTTGGAGTGAAGGAAGACCTGAGGACAGTGAATTACAGCAGAACAAATTTGGAAGTATGTAGGAAATGATGGGTGAAATTGAATGAACTTGAGTAATGGAGAGAAATTTAAAATGTTCCAAGATAAATTTCTCTATGCCTGGTGATCATGCATGCCATCTACCAATAAACAGAGTGAAAGTGAAAGAGAAAGCCAATGAAGATGAACAGTGAAGTGAAAAAAATAACTACAGGCAAGGAAGTTGAATATAATGTGCAAGCATATGATTTATAAGACAGTATAAACAGAGAGTTAAGGTGCCTCTATTACTTAGAAATTAATACAGAAGCTAAAATAAGCAAATCCCAGGAAATTGCAATCCTGATATCTTTAGAGAGACCAGCTCACTACTTACATTTAAACATTTAAAGAAATTAAGTAGAATCTAACTTAAATTATTGGGATCCCTTGTTTTCAATGGGTTAATCATACTTAAAATAGTAATGCTTGAAACAGACACTCTGAAATCAACAGAATCTATATTGTCATGCCTTAATTTAAGGCTATTAATGACTGAGTTTGAAATGGAATAATGTATAAATGATGAACATGTGATTGCAAAAATTATAAACTATTAAACTATTAAAATTTGAAACAGAATAACAAGCAAAAGAATGTATGATAAAGTAGGCTAAACATTTTGGTAATGATATACAAATAGAACAATGGAAAATATGGTTGATAGAACTGAAAATTACACTATACTATAATCTATTAAAAATCTATTAAAAATCTCTCAAAAGAGAATTTTTATAAAATGATGTGTTATTGGTATATGTCACCAGAGAAGTTGTCCAGAAACTATAAGGACATTTCAAATTGAATTTTTTTATATATATAAGTTTTATTATATATTTTTTTAAAAAATTACACTCGTTAGAGCTTAGTAAACAACATGTTGTCCGGGTTCATATATTTAACATTAACTTCTTCAATATAAATCTATTCAGTACTGCACAATCCAGTATTTTCTCCTTGATCCTCCTTTCTTCCCCACATTTTTTCAATTTTCCCCTCATTAGACAATTACAATTCTTGGTACTATTGATGTATACAAAATTTGACATCTTCATCATATTTTACTAATATAAATAACAATAATATAGATTCATAAGTCAATATCCTGTTTTTCATGCTCTTATTAAAGTTTGATTTCCCATCAATATTTAAAGCATCTTTGTATATTTATGATTTTCTCAATATTATTTACATTTACATAGCTAAATTCTTTTTCATACCAATCCTCCTCTTATTTTCAAATTTCCCATATCAAAAGAAGAAAAAAGAATGCTATTTTAATTCTAAATCAGAGGTCTTCAAACTTGGTCATTTTATGACTTGTGGACGTCAACTCCCAGAATTCCTCAGCCAGCATGCCTGGCTGAGGAATTCTGGGAGTTGAAGTCCACAAGTCATAAAAGGGCCAAGTTTGAAGACCCCTGTTCTAAACAATATCTTCCATTCTAAAAAACTAGTTGTGGCTAAAGGGTCATCCATTCTTTTAATCATATTCAAACAGGTATATTAAACAGATAGTGCCCCCTCTGATAAATCAAATCCTCTGTTTTTTAAATCCAACTCTCACTTTCTTTCTTTGCCAAGTAGCTTTCCAGGCCAAGGCAATTAAACCACCCAAGAATTTTCTTTCTATTTTTGTGAAAGCTGCTTGGAATGAGGAAGACAATTTAGGTAGAATATTTTTGGGGGGAACTCTTCCCATCCACATTCCCTAAACATTTCCCTTCCCCGCTCTATGTTCCATTTTTTTATAATCTTTTTCCTTGTCCTCAGGTATATTTTGGAGAAAGGAGTAAGGGGTCTTTTGTATTTTCATTGTTATAGGTAGGTCTTGCAGTATTTTATTTGAATATGGCAGTCCATATTTCCGTTCTCCTATCTCCTCCATCTCTAGCTCCATTTCTTCTGCTTCATCCTCTGGTTTCTGGTTTATTTGTTTATACTTTGTAGTTGTTGTCTGGGAACTTTCAAATTGTAGCTTCAATTTGGAGATTTGGTCATTTATATCATCTAGGTTATTTTTAGTCTCATTATGGTTTCTATTTATGTCCTCTTTGTTGGATGAATTAGCTGTAGCATGGAGAATATTTCCTTCTGAAAAGATATTTGTTTTTTCTTGAGGCATCATTCCTAGAAATCCTCTAATGTCACCAGTCTCAGTAAGAGTGGAAGAAAGTTTAATTTTCTATATGTAGCCTTTATAATCCATTCCTAATGGCAGTATTTTATAGTAATCCTTTGTCTCTAGTAACCTGAAAATTATCAGTCAGGCAAGGTTGTAATCCACAAGGTTCCAAGTGTTCAAAATGTTCAAAATGTTCAACCTCCCTGCAGCCAGACATATTCAAAAGTCATTTTTTTCTTTCTCTCCCACTAGCTCTTAAGATTAAAAGTCCAAGCTCAGTAGATATTTATAGTCCAAGAAGGTCAGGATGATAAATATGCCAAAATATTTTCCTTTATTTCCAGCTGTTTTCCCTTCAGCTGAAAGTCACCAAGTAGCCAAGGGACTAGTTATAGTGCTGTACTCAAATCCCCCACTAGATGTCACTCAAAGTCCATTTTCCACTCTTAAAACAAAGGGTTGATTGCTTATATTTCTTATATTTCATCTCAATGATTTTTTCCCAAAGAGAAAATCTTAACAATTATCTCAGTTCTCAAATTTATCAAAACTGTAGCTTTGTATTACTTTCACTTCAGTACTGTGCATTTCTGTCCCCCATAAAAAAATTAAAATGCCACTTCCATTCACATCTGGAGGTTTTTAGCTTCTTGGGAGTCTTTCCCAGGAAATTCAGTTGTAAAATAGTAAAGAAAGGGTCAATATTCTCACCCAGTTCCAAACATGCTGTTTTCGATGTGCTAATTAAAGCTTTTGTTCTTCGGTTGTCAGCAGCTAATGGCTGGCCATAGAGGTGTAGCTGGTCTTTCCCCTGCTGGTTTAGAGGGCTTTCCTCGTATGAAATGGAAAGACTGCCATCTCTCCATGATTAACAAGGCACTGCCTCTTCGGGGCAACTTTAGGCCTTTTTCAGGGCCCCCAGCAGGGCAAAATTGGGTGCAGAAGGCAGAGCCCTGCCTTCCTGCATCTGTCTTATGGTGACACAAAACTGGAAGTCTCAAATTGAAATTTTCTTTATGTAATTGACAAATGGTTGCAAAAGTTGATGGGATTAGCAGAGATGGCTAAATTGAATGCTTTGATTAAAGAAAAGATCACAATTAATTTTGTTTGTACTTGGAAACCACTTTTGGACTTTGTGCTTGGAGTGGAAAAAAATAAAACTTTGATTTTGATTTGATTTTGATGATTAGATGACTAGCATATATTATTATATAAAAGTAAAAAGTTGAGACTTTCTGCTACAGAGCCTCTCCCTCCCATCCTCTGTAGCATGGCAATCCAGCTCAGGAGGAGAGTGAAAGAGAAGAGGCGGGCAGGCAGCCAGGTCATTGAATGGGCTGGGAGAGATTGCTGAGTGGGGAGTGGCCTGGCTTCCGGGGCCCTGAGCTATGTGGGTGGGGGGCATATGGGGCAGCTCCATCCCCACCACCTGACTCACCTCACCTTGAAGCAGCAGCCTGACAGATGCGGGCAGCCGCCTCCCTCCATCTGCCAGACACCCACTGAAGCTGTGCAGGGCAGGGGAGTTGTGCACTCCCTGTCCTTCAGCTGCCTCTACCTCAGCACCGCTCTCCTTACCTGAAAGGCATGTTCTGCCAGCACTGCTACTGGCTCCCAAGCATCTGCCCTGGAAAGCTCTGTAAGCTATTGTGGCCGCAAACAACCAGGGACTGGCCCAGTGGTAGCAGCACTCCCACTCACTTGCACTGTGTGGGCTTCACAGTCTGAGTATGCTGGGCAAGGAGCCACTTCAGCCCCTGCATGCTTGTTGCCTCCCCGAAAAATAACACATCCCCCTATAATAAGCCCTCAAGGGTCTTTTGGACCAAAAATAAATATAAGACCTGGTCTTATTTTGGGGGATATATGGTGTTATCTTATTCTACTGCACCAAAATGAGTTGTAAGTAAATGCTTTCTGTTTTTTCCCTCTACTCTACACTTTTCTTCCTTCCCCTTCTCCTTCCTTATTTTTCCCTTATTTTCTTTTTTTTTGGTTGTATTTGTGGTATTTTATATTTTATTTTGATAAATAAAAACTTTGAAACAAAAAAAAGAACTATTCTTTATGTCTAGTGTATTGGCAACATGGCAGATGGAAGTCATGCCTTCCATCTATTTTCCTCCTTTCTTGCTTTGTTGACATTAGATAATCAGTGCCAGAGAACAGCTGAGGGCAATAGGAAACTAAACACACCCTTTAATGCTTCATGCATAAACACTACAACACTACCTTATTTTGCCTTTCCCCTCTTCTGTTTTCATGATAGATAGCACAGTTGTACATTTTCTTAGCCAAAGAAACTTCAGCTGAAATCACATTACAATGAAATATAACAAAATTTGGACAATTCACTTAAATATGAACCAGCAGTGTGCTGCAGCTGCCAAAAAAAGCCAACACAGTGCTAGGCTGAATTAACAGAGGGATAGAGTCAAGATCATGTGAAGTGTGAATACCACTTTATGATGCCTTGGTAAGGCCACACTTGGAATACTGCATCCAGTTTTGGTCATCATGATGTAAAAATATGTTGAGACTCTAGAAAGAGTACAGAGAAGAGCAACAAAAATGGTTAGAGGCCTGGAGGCTAAAACATATAAAGAACAGTTGCTGGAATTGAGTATGTCTAGTCTAATGAAGAAAAGGATGAGGGGTGACATGATAGCAGTGTTCCATTATCTCAGGGGTTGCCACAAAGAAGAGGGAGTCAAGCTATTCTCCAAAGCACCTGAAGGCAGGACAAGAAGCAATGGATAGAAACTAATCAAAGAGAGAAGCAACCTAGAACTAAGGAGAAATTTCCTGACAGAACAATTCACAACTGCCTCCAGAAGCTGTGAATGCTCCAACACTGGAAGTTTTTAAGAAGAGACTGGACAACCATTTGTCTGAAATGGTATAGGGTTTCCTGCCTGAGCAGGTGGTTGGACTAGAAGACCTCAAAGGTCCCTTCCAATTCTATTTTTGTTATTTATATTGTTATACATTTTATTGGGGGCAGGGCCGACTAACGTTCCTGAACTTTATGGTGCAAAATTGCATTATGTGTTGAAAAAGTGCATTTGTTATTTTTCATTTATAAACTCCATGGCTTCATCTAGGCACTCTGTCTGCTTCATCAGCATGTAAAATTTACATAGTGAATTAAAATGAAGCAAAATGAAAAGACTGAAGTAATAGAGATGTAATTTTCTGAACACAGTGTGCTAATCCATCACAGTTAAATAACTATTACATAAACTTCCGTGGAGTTTTCTTACAGTTCAGTTCTCTTAACCAGCTGCACTTTTTAATATGTATTTTCTAGGGGACCTAGATATCTATAATGTAGACTTTATAGACCATTTAGCTATAACTGTAACACATTATTTCAGGTTTTATAGAATCTCAGAAGCCCCATTTACTAAGAGCTCTTTCTTTCTTTTTTTTTTTTTTACATCTGAGGATCTTTTGTTTGTTTTATAATTTTATTGTATTATTGAGTCTCGGAGAAGCAAGAAATGCAATGTAATATTTTCCAATTTAAATAAGAAATCCAATTATCTGTCTAGCCAAACCCAGATTTTGCTGTTTTATTTAACACACATTTTGCTACTGCTTTGTATGCCATCTGTTTGACGGATTTCAGTGGCTGGGTCGGTAAACTTCTCATAATCAGTTCTTCCAAGATATGATACAATATCCTTTTCCTTATTATTCTGTCTGCTTATCATAGTACTGCTTGACTAGACATAATAACATTGTTCTTGGATATGAGCAGAAAAATAAAAATTGAGTCAGCAACTATCATTGTGGCTACCTGACCTTTTCTTTCTTCATTTTAATTAAGAAGAGGCGTCTGGGTACATGTGTCAGAATAATAATTTGTATAGAAATTTTCTTCCAAATATAATGGGTATAATTTTATTACATTGAATTATTCACAACTGGAACTGTTTCTTGTTTTTTGAAATCACATTTTATTTAATTAAACCGACACTGGGTGGGTAACACAGCATAGTACAATGTAAAAAAAATGATAGTACAATGTACAAAGTCATACTGTCATACAATACAGTATACAGGTTGGAAAGGTTTTTGGAGATCATCTGTTTCTACCTATCTCCCAGGGCAGGACTCAAAACAAAAATGTGAATAAAGCAACATTAGCATCATGCTGTAAGACCCACCACTCTGGAATGTACATGTCTAGTGTGTGTGGGGTGTGTGTGTGATTGCATCAATATGGCTTGACACTGTAGCTGGTTTTATTTCACACTTTCCACCTCCATCCCAGACTCTGCCATGTACAAATGTGAAAAATCTTGTGAAACAAGATCCTAAAAACTTTAGTAGACAGTGTCTGTGAAGATTCTCAGTCATCCAGATCATGGTTTTCCCAAAGATGCTTTTTAAAAGGGCAACTGGACTTTCTTTTTGCTTGAAGACATGTTACTTTTCATCCAAGAAACTTCTTCAGTTCTAGTAAACAGTACTAATGCTGAGGCCACAGAATTTTGACTCTCAGACAGAACAGCATGAAGAGATGGAAACTGAACAAGGATGAGATGGAATATTGTAGAAGAAGACATGGATGGCTAGCTAAATATTCTTGGGTAACCGAATCAATTGAGCAAATTTGTATGACTCACAAGATCAATACAAGCAGCATTGCGATTGTTGAGAAATTGACCTCCCTTCTTCCTGATCCTCCATACAGTATTTTGACTAGCTTTATTCATATCTCAACAATTTGGACAAGAAAGTGAGAGAGTGACTGGAAACATCTGAATATCTCCCTGAGATCAGTAATTTAGACCAGCTCATCTACTAATGAGATTGTTTCAAGGCTGACCAGCCTATCCTGGGTCACTGAGCAGCACACATATTTTTACTCACTTCAAGTTGGAGAAGCTATGTTCAACCAAGGTCTTTTCTTCCTGAAATTGCATAGCTCATGTGGAGTTTCCCCTTTTCCTGCTTGTTCAAAATGTCATCAAAAATTTTGTACAGAGCAGTTTCAGCTCAGCCTTAATGTAAAGGCTCAGGAAAATATATTTAACTCTGTTAAGACATTTGATAGGGTCAGGGATGATATAAGATTCTTCAGCATTTTCAAAGTAATTTCTTTGCAATTCACACAAGGCTTACCTGCCACAACTCTTTCTAATTTGGTTTTTACTTTTCTAGTCTGAAGGCTTAAGTTCCTTGATTGATGCTCATGATGATATATTTCTACATCAATCTCCCACCTGTTCTAAATTTATCATTTCCCATCTAATGTTGAGGGGGAACCCTCATCACATCCTCGTTTCAGTTGATGATACTAGATTCATGAACATTCAGTGGCAATGTAGCATTGCAGGCTGCATATTAATATGACTGGAATTGATATGCAACTTCAGTAGATGTATTTAAAAGAACAGGCAGACTTGTGAAGAAGGCATTATGATTAGCAAATGACGTACAAAGACTTTAAACCCAGAGCATGCTGACATCTTCAAGGAGCAGGTAATTTAATCTCTACAGGAACCATCGATTCCTTTTGACAACCAGCAGCGATATGCAGATCAATGTTAATGTTATTAGTCTGTTGGTACTGCTGACAGAATGGAAGGCTGCAGATTTATGAGAGAGGGGTACTTTCTTAAGAGATCAAGTGGATTATGCACTGCCTTGGTTTTAACAGGAAACCAAATGTGCTATTTTTCACCATGCAGTAAAATCATTTTGTTACCTGATTTTAAAAAAAAACAACACACATCATGGACATTCTCATGTTTAAAGCAATTAGAATTAGAATAACAGAATTGGAAGAGACCTTGTAGGTCATCTAGTCCAACCCCCTGCTCAAGCAGGAGACCCTACACCAGACATGTCAAACTCGCGACGTCACGTGACGTCACACAACATATCAGAATGATTTTGCCATTGCCGGCAATGGGGTGGGTGCGGCTTCCGGATGACATGTGCGGCCTGCAGGCCAGCAGTTTGACACCCCTGCTCAACACCATTTCTGAAAGATGGCAGTCCAGTCTCTTCTTGAAAGCTTCTAGTGATGAAGCTCCCACTAACATCTGGAGGCAAACTTTTCGACCTGTTGATTGTTCTCACTGTCAGAAAATTTCTCCTTATTTCTAGGTTGAATCTCTCCTTGATCAGTTTTCATCCGTTATTCCTTGTCTGGGCTTCAGGTGCTTTGGAAAAGGAATACAAAGATTCTTTTTTGTTCCCTAGAAGCGAGATCACAATTAAAAGGAAAGAATCATAGCACCCAATCATCTGCTTTTGCTTTATTTAAACAATGATAGGCAGCCCATGAGTCACAGGCATATAGTCCTACTTAAAAAAAAAAACCAAAATACCATCCAACAACCTCATCCAAATATTTTAATATTTTTTTTAAAAAAAACATAGATATGATCTACTACAGCAAAGCTTTATACTTTAAAACCATTTTCCTTCAAGCCCCAAATTGAGAAAACACCTGCTATGGGGACATTGTGGCTCTTTGGTGGCCACAAACATAACAATTTACCCAAAATAGTTGTCCATCCTTGATTTAAAATATTGCATTTCCTTCCCTCTAGAAAAAAAATCCTTACATCTTTTTAAAGTTATAACATGCATAGAAAGTGAATCTCTTTTATTTTTTTAGAGTTCACTAATGATGTATGAAGCTAGAATGAAAGTTGGGCAGTTTGTGATATGGCCTATTATTGAATCAAACCATCATGTAAGTCATAATCAGGTCAATCTGTCCAGGCATACCATGTTAAGGAAGCTAGCAACTGTGTTCCCTTAACCCAGGTTTAGTGTGTGGTTTTAATTCAGCCAAAATTTTGTGGTTAGAAATGGCAATTTATAACTAGATGTCTGTGAATGAAGAAAGAAAAACCATGTTTAACATGCTGCTTTAAAAAAAAGAGAGAAAGAAAATGCACAAGGGTTCCTTGAAGTCTCTACTGGGTTGATCAGCAGCTTCATGTTTTCAAGTAGAGAGCACTGATGGGGCAGAAGGCCTGACTTTCCACTTACCTAAAATCTACAGCGACAAGCAAATAGAGACTGATTGCCCTGCATATTGTCATCAAGGGAAAATGGTAACATTTTTAGTGCTGTAGTCTTTGGACTTTGGCAAATGTCCAACGTAATTACCATTCCCTGGAGCTGTACCTGAATATGTTAAATGTGTTCATGTCTCTCCTTTGTATCTAACTGCTTATAGAATATCAGATGAAGTCAGTAAATTGCTAATTGCTTTCTCATAGCCCTAAGCTTATACAAGCACATGTCCTCTGTTATAACTTGGTCTATGTTACTGATTCTTCTGCGGTGAGGGAGGCTGAAAAGGGAATTTTCAATGTTCCGGCTGCTTTATTGTATTATTCCAGAGCTTATTTCTCGCATCTAAATTCAAATCTGCAAGAACCCATTTATTATTTGTACCTTACCCCTATCCAAGTCTCTGGGTGGCTTACATCAGTAATAAAAAATATAATCATCACAATTCATTAAAATAACAATAGAAGAGAATCCAATAAAATGTGCAATAAAATTAACAATTTAAATGACTTTAAAATCAATATTAAAAAAAATGACCCGAGAGAGGAAAAAAGGTCATTCTAAGCTCTGAAAGTTCAGTGAAAAAGTATTGTCTTAGCAACTTCTGAAGATTAGTAGTGTGGATTGTTTTGAACTCCAACTCTCTCATATCCAACCCCCTCATGTCCAAACCATCCAGAGTCAGATAGGATGGAAAAACCTATTAGAAAAAATGCCTCCCCTATAACAATGTCTCAGGTGTTAAAGATTTTATGGGACATAACTTCAACAATTATGGGCGCTCCATCACTAGAGGTTTTTAAGAAGAGACTAGACAGTCACTTATCTGAAATGGTATAGGTTTTCCTGCTTGAGTAGGGGGCTGGACTAGAAGACCTCCAAGATCCCTTCCTATTCTATTCTATTCTATTCTGTCCTGTCCTGTCCTGTCCTGTCCTGTCCTGTCCTGTCCTGTCCTGTCCTGTCCTGTCCTATTCTATTCTATTCTATTCTATTCTATTCTATTCTATTCTATTCTATTCTATTCTATTCTATTCTATTCTATTCTATTCTATTCTATTCTATTCTATTCTATTCTATTCTATTCTATTCTATTCTATTCTATTCTATTCCATTCCATTCCATTCCATTCCATTCCATTCCATTCCATTCCATTCGTAGTCCTAATCTAACAGTAAAATAAATAGATGCTGCTCTCATCCATCAGCAAGTAGGCTTTGCATTCTCCCAACTGTAGAATAAAGGTTGCCTTCAAAGGCATCCCCAAGCAGAGTGCATTGCAGTAATGCAACCTTAAGGTAATGGGTGCATGACTAACTGTTCTGGATAGTCTACTTTGAAAAGGTTTGTAATTGCAACTGGTATGCCAATCAAAATGGAAACAGTCTCCCTAGATATAATCTCCATCTACTGTTCAAGCCGGCATGAATCCATCAGAGAAAACTCGAGTCACATAATTGTTCTTTCAGGGATAGTATGACTCCCTCAAGAGTTACTTTTGGACAGGATTCAGTTTCAATCTGTTTTATCCCAACCTCACAGCCTCCAAACACCAGATGAGGACCTTCATTGCAGTGGTCTGCTTAGCCTGGAAGGCACATTTATAATTTGATATTATAAATGTATTATATAACACTCAAAACCCACAGGTTCTTCCAGTAGGTCATACAGAGATAAAGCAAATGGGAGGGGGAGAGCTAGACCCTGTAACACAGCACAAAGGGTACAACCACTGATTTACCAACTGGTACAAGGAAAGAATGGAACTGCTGTCTAGAACAAATGGGACCAAATGTAGAACAGTGCTGCTAATCTGAATTCTCATGTTTGGTCCAGAAGATTTATGAAATCGAAAGCAACTGAAAGGATTAATAGAATCAGAAGGACTGTCGTCTCGCCATTTAGGCCCTGACTGAGGTCATCTACAAGAGTGACACATGCAGTGTTTGTTATGAAACTCAAATGAAAATGATCCAGATATTCTGCTTCATACAGGATTTACCACTATCACCATCTTCTCTAAGAGCTTCCCTAAAAAGACTGTGTGGAATTTGTCCAACATGGTTGAATTGCAAGATATTTTTAGAGCTGAAGCTCAGATTTTTTTTTTAAATGTGATGTACGACATAGTATAGCTCCCTCAAATAGATCCATGTGCTGATTCAGGTCCACTACCTAAATTTTGAATCTCTTCTATCTCTGTAGGTATAGAAGAAGATTCAGAAAAGTGAGCCACCCAGACTTCACACACACACACACACACACACACACACACACACACACACACACACACACACACATTGTGTCTGTGGGTCTAAAACATCAAGCATATCTTGCAGTTTTTACAAATGCAGTTACTGCTGCCAGTGATTTGTGCTTCTTGCTGCTTCCCTTGCAAAAAGACCTGGAATAAGTTTTCTGTGTGGCCATACTTTTCCCTCAGAATGTTTGACTATTTTTCTCTCTCCAAAGGTAGTAAAGGCAAATAATCATGAATTAGTGTTGCTTAAACTTCTTCATATCAAGTTTCTTTTTCTGGTCTTTTTCTTCTGCTGCACTATTAAATTCTTTTTAAGGTTCACAAATACTTTAAGGAAAGATAGCTGGGTGGAACATCAAACAGCTATAGGATAGTGCAGATATTTGGAGTCTGGAAGTACCTTTTCCAACCTTAATTTTAAGAAGGCAGAATCAAAAAAACCTGAGAAGTCACATTGCTGCAAAACAATTATCTTTTTAACTTTTAACAGGAGATTTTCTGATAAACTGCTTTCTGTGACTAAATGAAACATCTTTCAGTGATTCAATCCCTCTTCCTTCTCTTCTCATTCTGGAACAGCGGAAGTAAGTTAATGTGTTACCAGATAGATGCTGTCATTTTGTCATGCCCAGTGGACCACCCAATCATTCATGAAGATCCTGTGGTTCTGATTGCTTCAGAGGAAATCCCATTTCACCTGTACAGCCAGAATTTCTCAACAAAACAAAACTGTATATGGCTTGGGATTTGGCCAGATTTGACAAGACCCTCAAATCTTGACTTATCAGGTCTGGAAGTCCCAGGGGACCAGGCAGATTTTGCAATGGCTTCCTTACTAAAGTTAATATCATCCTCTTCTGTTTATGTGCCTTTTCATAGTGATATTTCTTTAAAATTTTTGACTGTTTTTAACATATGTAATAATGTAACAATGTAATATCTTGTTCCCATTCAGACTAATGCATGATGCAACAAGGTGTTTTTATTATCTGTTTTTTCACAGAAGGTAAGGAAGGTCACATGGGAAATATTAGAATCTGAGATTTCTGTTCTGTTAAGTTTTGCTCTCAACTGCTACATCTTATAGACCTCCAGAATAGCCCTATTCTATCAGAAGAAATATGTGTTTAACAGAGACTGAAAAACTATTTAAGGCAATCCAAAGGATTTGGATGTACCCAGTAAAGCTTTTGGCTTTATTCCCTTTGAACAGCAGTTCTCCTGGCATGCCATATAGAAACTGCATAAAAAATTCTTAATTTAAAAGTGTTCAGATGTGTGACAAATAGACTTTTGTTTAACAAATATCAGTGTCTGATTTTTTTAAAAAATCTTATGTTTAGATATAAAATAAAACTTTATTGATAGATATGCCTTTTTCACAGCCATGTCTCATATTTAATTTGCAATCAATTATGGTTCCAAGATCTTTTTCAAGTATCCTATATTTCTTAACTATGTGTCAGATTTTTGTTTCCTATGTGAAGAAATTCACAGTAGTTTCTAACCCATTTAGTTAGTTTCATTTCCATTTCTCAAACCTATTGAGATCAATCTTTAAACCTTTCATTTAAGTCATTAATAAAAATATTTAAGAGTGGAGAAGCAAGAAATGAATTTTTCAGCATACCACTTGATATGTATTTTTAAGTATATATTTGAGCTAGATGTCCCTTGAGGAACCAATAACCAGGCTCATATTAATCTGAAACTACTGAAAAGTCCAGTATAGTCATTAGTGAACATCTGGTCACAGAATTTTTGTCTATTGGCCAACCAACTAACATTGCTGCAGACTGTTCAGTAACCTCCAAAGAGATATAGGTTATCTTCTTTCCCTGGTTCCAGAGTTCTTTGTTGGTTAATGTTTGTTGACATTTTTTTTAAACTTGCTAATCTATTTTAAGACATCAGATTGCTCTAAAGATTCTGTGTGGCATTCTCTGTACTGACCTCAGCAGTATTTCCAGAAGGATGCAAGGCAGGTCAGATTGATGTTAGCAGAGACACCTTAACCCTTTTCTAATATATTGTGTCATGCAGGAGCCTAAAGAAGTGACATTTGTGTTGCAGCGCTATTTTTGCCATTCTTATGGAAATAACAACTTCCTGTTGGTTCACTTGATTGGCTTGTTTCTACACTTGCTTCTCTGACCACAATTTATTTGGCTTGTTCACGTCATAACCCTTCACTTATGCTGCCAACAAAAGCAGCTGATAAAATCTCCAAGGAGCAAGGAAAACCCAGGCTGTTAGGACCAAGAAGAAAACATTCAGAAAGAAGGATTACTGAATGAATACAGTTTCATTTGATTCTGAAAATGTACTTCAGAACATATGTGAATGTGACTAGGGTATCTGTTGGCAGCTCATTAAAGCAGATGCAATTTTTTTCAGGCCCTTGCAGCTGTATTAGGGAATCTTCTAATATATTTGCCTAATCCTGATGCAGCTCCTTTAATGACTTAGAGACAGTTATGTGGTTCACAGAAGAGTCCAAAGGTTTACAAATCCCTTCACAAGGTGTAAAATGGAGATCTTTATAAAATACTAAATAGCCATCAATTATTAAATTAAAAGAAATCACCATTCTCACCTTCAAAAAAGGGGTTAAAACATGCGGCCTTGTATGGGGAACCCGAAGGAGCCAGGAATTGTGGGGTTGGTTGGTGCCATGAGAGCCCTCCTTTTGCCTTTGTCAATTAATTTTTAACAGGCTTTAATTATTCTTGCTTCCTTAAAAAAAATTAAAATTGTTAAGTCTAACATTTTAATTTTTATATACTGTTTTTATATTTTATTGTATACCAGCCAGTGTCTTTGAGGGAGATAAATGGTTCAGAAATGTGAAAAATAAATAAATTACCCCTGACCCATTGGGTCATCCTTTCAATGATATTCCTTACCTAAATAGAGAAACAGAATGATCACAAGAAAGCAAAAAAGCCATAGAGTGGGAGCTCTGTCTTCCCGCTGGCTTCCCTATTGGCAAGATCACATCTTACTTGGGTAAGTCTCTCCCACTTGGGCACCTTCCCTCACTTGTATTTCAGTTGCCACTCACACACCCCTGCATATCCTCTCTGACCTTCACCACACCTATTTTGCATGCCCTTATATATTTGCTCTTTCCCCTCACCAGCAGCAGCCACTTAGTTCCTGCTGATCTTGGTTCTGCAACTTCCTGTCAGCATCCCCATTGACATTGCTTGTAGGAAGCCGTGAAGAGTTAGATTCCATGCTGGCTTCTTTATTGATTTGTGGGAAGCTTTCAGGGAGCATTGTAAATGATGGTCACATTTCTGTGACTGATCACAGCAATACAGTGGCATGGAAGTGGCCAGAATTTTGCCAAAGTTCAAACCCATGGGAGCGATGTTTTCTAGACTTTGGATGCATTTTGTAAATTAACTCATTTGACGTACCTTGGTTCAAGCAGACACAAACGCCTTGGCCGTATAAAGATCCTAAATGCAATAAAATGTACAAAGGTCCATGAATTCTTGTATCAATTGACATTATCATGAAAGTCTGAAATCATATTATGCATGTCCTATCAGGCAAATTAGAGTAACCTAATTAGGACCCGCACCTGACATGACCCTCACCTGATGTGATCTCCCCATCACAAGACTTACTGACCACACGAAGCACTTATAAGCAGAAGAACATTGACCCTGATATCCCCTAAACCAGGGGTCGGCAATCTGAAAAAGTGAAAGAGCCACTTGGACCCATTTCTCTCACACAAAGAAAACCTGGGAGCAGCAAAATGTGTGTGCATGTGCGCGCGCACATGCAAAACAAGGGGCTTAATTGAAGAGTGGAGCTTAAGGCGAGACATGCACTGGCCCTGCCCCCCCCATCCAGCTCTGGTATGGATGGCTCTGCCATCCTGGCTTCTCCTCCCCTCCCCACGCTCTCCCTCTCTGGGACTTTCTTCTTTCCGGCTTTTGGCGCGAAGGTTCCTAGGGAGCGGAGGAGGATGCCGACAGGGAGAAGGAGCTGCTGCAGCAAATCTTCTGAGGCGGCAGCAAACGGCCGCTCGGGCTTGCCTATCTCAGCCTGCTGTGGGAGGCTGGAGTTGAGGCTTCTGGCTTGCTCTGGGAGGGATGCTCGGAAAAGAGAGGATAAGAAGCGGAAAGTGGGAAAAAGGATTTCTTCCAGCTCTCTGGGGTTCTTTCGCTGGGAGGGCGAGGAAGCAGCAGTTCTGCTCCATGGGAGGTGGAAGCAGGCGGCCTCTCCTTCAAACTTCACCAAGTGACTCCAAAAGCAAAATGAGCTCCAAGTCCCCGAAATGTCAACTTTGCAGAAGAGGGAGGCGGTGGTGGGATTAAAATAAAATGGGGTGGAGGTTGAGGAAACCCAGCAAGGAAAGATCAGGGAGAGGAAGAAAGCTTTCGGGGCTTGTACCCAGACATAGCTGACTCTTCCTCATCTCCTGCCCTTGCTGCATCTCCTTGCTGCATACACGTTTGCATCTCTCTGTGTCTCTCTCTCCCACTCAAAGCCATCCTGCAGCTCGATCATTGAAGCAATTTCAATCGGCCCCTACATTGCCAAGTGTCCCCATAGAAGTCAATGGAGGTCCGCGGCAACTCGAAAGGCCAGCTGCGGCGCTTCCAAGTCCGTTGGTTTTACCAGCGAGCCATCACCTTTGCCTCCTTGGCTTTGGCATCAACACAGATCAATAAGCAGGAGGATTGATTAGTGTGGGTCTTTCCTGGCCAAAGTAGCAATGGTTGGAATGGGACCTTGCCTGATCTTTTGTCCAAACTCAGCCAGGTGGGTCCCTTGGCCTTTCAAGTCACCGCAGACATCCATTGACTTCCATGGGGATGCTTGGCAATGAAGGGGCCTTGAAACCGCTTCAAGGATCGAGCTGCAGGATGGCTTTGAGTGGCAGAGGGAGACACAGAGAGACGCAAATGCATCTCCACAGGAGATGCAGCAAGGACAGGAGATGAGGAGGAAGAGGCGGTGGCTCACTGGTAAACCAAAGGATTTGGAGGCACCATGGCTTTCTGGGACACCCAACCTGGGGTCTTACAGAAGACCCAGCCCAGGCCCAATTCCCTGCCCTTCCCATCTGGAGATCCCACCACAGTCCCCCCTGCAAACCAGCCTGCAGGATACTCGGGGGGAGGAAAGCCAAGCACTGGGCTGTGGGGGGAGCCAGGCTCCCAGGACCCCCTGCCCCAAGGAGAGGAACTCCCCCGCCAACATGCACCAATCCTTCCAGGCGGCCCTTCTTCCCTCCGGCTCTGGGGATCTACAGCACCCAGCTTCCTCTCCCCCCCCAGCCTTGGGCCAGGTTCCCCAGGAAGCTGTGGGACCCCAGCAGGTGTGGGGAAGGGCTGGGGAGGGGTCCTCCCACTCCAGTTGGGTACCTTCCCTCTTTTCAGAAACAGCATCCGAAAGGAAAGGAAGGACGGAGCAAGCTTCCCCCATGGGGGATCTGGCATTCGTTGCCTACCTCCCTTTTCCAGGTGGGGATCACCAGCCCCAGCAGATCCACCAGGCTGGTGAGAGGTCCCTTGAGAGAGCAGCTGCCATCGCCTCCCTCCCATCTCCCGGTGGGCTTCAGGGGAAGCGCGGGACTTCGGGAGGCTGTTCCTGTTCAAAGTGAGCCATGCGCCTTCAGGGCTTGGGAGACAGAGTAACACTGAGCCTAAACGGAGCAGACCCTTTTCCTGGGGCCGCAGCTTGTGAGAGGGCTGGCCTGCTCAGTGGAGGCTCCAGCAGGCTGTTCCCAGGGGGATCCCAGGACTGCCCTGTGCATCTTCCTGGCCACGTGCACCTAGGACAGGGCCAGCCCAGGAAAGGGACTTCCTGGTTGCACTTCTCCCAGGGGGCGGGGCGCTTGGGCGCAGGGCCAATCAGGAGCCCCACGAGGGGGCAAGTCCACGAGAGAGAGAGAGAGAGAGAGAGAGAGAGAGAGAGAGAGAGAGAGAGAGAGAGAGAGAGAGAGAGAGAGAGAGAGAGAGAGAGAGAGAGAGAGAGAGAGGGAAGCACAAGTGCCTCTCTGTCTCTGTTTCTCTCTCTCTGCAAATGGTGGAGGAATCTCCAGAGCAGCAGGAGAAGGCCCAAAGAGCTGCATGAAGCTCTGGAGCCACGGATTGCTGACCCGTGCCCTAAACTCAGTGGTGGGATTCAGATGGTTTGCACCACTTCGGCAGAACCGGTAGCTAATTTTTTGTTGCCCAGGCCCAGAATGGACTTCCAGAAGCGGCATCCACACAAAGAACTGGTTGTCACATATGTGAATCCCACCACAGCCTAAACTTCACTGAAAATGTTATCTAGCCTGGTAATGAAACATTTTGAAACAACCCACAACCTTAGAGAACAAACCTCCACTCTCAAATTAGGTTAGATCTAGTAATTATTATTAGGTATAATGATAGAATATATTATATTTAAGCTCAGTGGTAATGGGAAAATACAACTGCACTTTTTCAAAGTTTGTGTCTTTCTTGGAGGTGTTTAAAAATTGAGAAAAATTAAATGTTGAACTAGCAAGGCGTTCAGCTGCTTTGGCTTTTCTTATGCTTACTTTCAAACAAATGTAAGAAATCTAGGAAAAACACATTTGCATTTTTATGCAGCTTTTTTTTTTTAAAAAAAACCAACCAACCAACCAACCAGAGGTTCCATTATAAGGTTGCCCAGATATCAAGTTACCTTTATGGTTGTGAAAAGCACTAATATTCTGCCTTCATAGCATCAGCCTGATGAAAAATGTGTGCAGATAATGCTTTTAAAAATCCTGTTCACACTTGCAACTCTTCTTGTCCTAGTTCATGGCAAGAAAGCTTAACCGTTGTCAGAAACCAGACATTTATTGTTCCAATTTACTGACGCATTTCATTTTATCATGTATTGGGAACATAATACATGGAGAAACAAAGACAAGGAAATGCAACTTCATTTTACCATCTAAATTTTGCTCTAACTGCAAAGTAATCAAACAATACAAGTCTAATAAAGCCCAAGAAGTTTCTAAATATGTCATTTTCATATATCCGATCCATTAAAAACCTTTTAATTGAAAAAAAAAGAAAGAAATGAAGGAAAAATACAGACCATGAGAATAAAGCATGCTAAGAATAACAATTCTCTAAGAATTAGAGAAATATCTGAAAGTATGTGGTGGGGCAGTGCATTAGGAGCTAGAATTTTTCAGGATAAGGGGGTATGAAAGTGCAAGCAACCAACTGCTACTTAACACCGAATGTGAAAAAAAGTAAAGCAAGATTTTCTTTGAGCCACAGAAAGCACGGAGGATTGCATACCAAGCTGAACCTCACAAGGCTATGCAATAATGTCAGCAGATTCTTGGGAGGCAAGACACTCCTTGAAGTGGCTTTAGTTCTGTGTGCAATAAATATTCCTCAGTAATACCCATGCCTTGTTGAATGTCTAGAAAAGTTTCAGCCAAGCTTAAACCAGCCCAGAGGAGGATGAGAGAAAGAGCAGGTCAATTGACTCAGCTGTAAACTAAATTTCTTATCTGGCCATAAACCCATGAAGAATCTCAAGGCATACTCAGTTCCATGCCCTCTGTAACAAGGAACACATATTAGGCTGCTTAACTTATTTCAGATTATCATTTCACACTTCCTGAATTATTGTTATAAAGTAAGAATAAGCATTAAGGGAGACTCAAAGAGGGTTATTTTTTTTATACTTGATGTTTTATTTAACATTATGACTGAATCCCCTGGTTCAGATGAAAAAGAAATCTGCATGAATGACAAAGATATGGTGGTGCTCCTTGGGACAATTGTTTGGGACATGCCTGGGACAAATATTCATACAGACTCACTGGTCTCAGGTATTTGTGTACAAACCCAGAACAAAACAAAACAAAAACCCTGGTCTCAGGTCTTCAGTAGGATAATATTGTGTTCATTGAACACTACCACGGATGCAACATGTTAAACCTGGGATTTTCTGCATCTAAAACAAGGGTTTATAAATATAATACCCAAACTATCCAAGTCAAAATGAAAAGAAAGAGAGAGAAAAGGAGAGAGAGAGAGAGACAGAAAGAGAGATGGAAGGAAGGAGGTGTGTTGAAACCACTCAATGCCTTATGTGCATTTTTAAGTGTCTGGAGGTTTTATGTAAATTCAATCCTATAAATTGAAAATCTCAGCCATTTTTGTATAAAATGATCATGATAAATGAACTTATTTTGCAACTGAAGCCAAACAGAAAATGCTTTAAGATGCATAAAGTGTATGCTGTCCCAATGAGCTACAGTTTGTGTCATAACACTGACCTAATTTTCAGGATTGGTATAAAGCTAACAAAAGCCATGGAAACAGAACAAAGAATAATGAAAAAAAAATGTTAAAAGAAGACTGCACAGCCTCACTTAGTTAGCAATAGTTGACTCTGAAAACCAAATTCTAGTTATTAAATGTTAGATCAATGTTCTCCCTGTTAATTAGGGAGACAATGTCCTCAACTGTTTGCTCAGATATGGGGAGAAAATGCTTTCTTAATCCATAAATTCAATGAAGTATGTGCTTTTGTTTTTATCCTGTTTGTATGATCCTCCAAACAGATTCAGTGAATATAGTAACTATCCCGTAGTACATAGAAAACTTGTGAATATGAAGACCTGTGGAAATTTTCAGTTTTTAAAGCAATTATTAAGCTTCTTTGTGGCAATGTGTTCATACCACGAACAGTTGGTATTTCATTCTTTTCAAGAAAGGAAAACAGCTCAAAGCAATGAAAAAGTTTTTTTATTGGATTCAGCTATATGAGCAGAGAATAAAAGGAAGATTGTAAGGAAAACAAGTTGCTGAGTTCGTAGCTTCCAGACGCATGAATGTCCTGCAGCCTTACTAATAATTTATTTGACCACTTTATAAGTAACTTTTCCTGTACTCAAGAAAACTAGCAAACTGTAGCCCTGTGGGCAATTTTCATAGGAAGACGAATCCTTATCTAGTTTGCAATTTTCAGAATCTCTCCAGCCGAGTATGTCTTTTCCAGAGACTTCAAATATGTTCCCAATTCATGTCATTTTTTTCCAACCACTGAAATGTCCCTGAGCTGTTCTTTTTGCTTTTACTGATATTGCTTCTTCCGTGTATATGTGTTTGTTTTAATTGCTTTATTTCCATTGAAATGAGGTTTATAACATTACCAAGAGCTTGAAATTCAGCTTGTCAGAATTGTTTTTCTCTCTCTTTCTCTTCTTTTCTTTATCAAGTTATTCTGCCCATGTGATCTACAGGATTGCTTATACATTGGGCAAATGGATTCAGTACAATTGCTGCCTGGAGGTGCCCAACAGATTGCATTATTATAACCCACCTGATTTGTATTCTGACTCTCTTAAAATAAAGCAAATAGCAGTATCAGAGTAGATTTCTTGTCCTGGTGGTTTTATATTTGCTTGAATGCAGAAGTCAGCAATTACAAAAACCCACAACACAAGAAGCACAGCAAGCTTACCTTACCAATACTTCACATATGAAGAAAAGTTCTTACCAGTCTCCTTTAACTTTTTAAATCCAAATTTGCTTCAAGGACCCAACAGACCAGTGAAACTGTAGGAAAAGGATTATGGGGATGTTTGTAAAATCCCGGTTGCCCAATTCAAATGCCACAGAGAGAACATGAATAAAATTCTGAATCTTATGCTTGCTTTTTACTCTCTTGGTGACAATCAAATTTTGGAGAAATTGCATTTTTAATGCATTTGATAGGCCACATGGGAGAGTTCGACATGGGGATATGAGTCAAAAAGATTATTCAGGACTGAATACAGATAGTTTACCATGCAGTGACAAAGTTCCATGAAATGTAACCATCTGCTAATGGTCTCTCAATAAATTAGTCATTCCATATCATAGTCACTCCTGGTAAAACCACAACACTGATGGAACCAGAAAAAAACTTAGCGAAACATAACACAGTTCCTGATTTTATTCTATGCTTGTGATAAACACAATGTATATGTCTGTAGGTACATGTTTGTATTTGGGTGGAATTTAAATAGCTGTTACGCATCTTAGTAAAATGCAATTAATCTAGATCAGAGTTCTAGATAACTTTTCTTGAAGTCACTCTGATTTGTATTATAGAGAATTGATAAAACCACACAATCTCTGCCTCTATTGCTTTCATGAAAACAAAGGCTGCAAAGATTGAAAGGTCTCAGCAGAGATGCTAGTAATCAAATCAACCATTTCCTCTGTTTCTCTTCCTTGAAAAAAATAGCTACTTCAAGGAGAAATTGCAGTCATCTGACCCGTGGGTGGATCTCTGGAAAATGTTCTTCACCATATTCCAGTCAATTGTTCTTGTTTTTCACCTTGACAGTTCTCATTTTGAAAAAAACCCTGGAATTTGGAGCAAAAAATCCTGTAACTTACCAAATAAGTAATCTTTGACTATTTTCCTATGGAGAGAAAGAGAGAGAGAGACTATCCAGGTTAATTAGTTTTCTTCTTTCTTGAAAACATCAATAGAGAGTATCATCTTGCTGTAATTCTGCACAGCTGACTTTAATAATATAGCCTCATTTTCAAGGAGTGGGAATAAAACCAGAGTTGTGAAAAATCTAAACAAAAATACATGCTAGATAAAATGATTTCATATGTTCAATCTTTTGAGGGCATAATCATTAAACAGACTTGTTAGTCAGGCTTGCAGCAAGGGATGTCTCCTGAATTATCCATATATCTATATCTGTAGATATATTATCCATCTATATCAGGCATGTCAAACTGCCGGCTCATGAACAGGATGTGTTACGCCAAAACCACACCCACTCCATTGCTGGCAATGGGGGAAAAGGTGCGATATCCCACACGACATCATATGACGTCACGAGTTTGACATGCCTGATCTATATCTATATCTCTCTCTTTGTGTGCATATATTTGTGAGTATAAACATGGCCTCTATACTTTGCTTTTTTTATAGTGTACCTACTTGCAGGTTGCAATTTTTATAATACATATTGACTGTGGTCCTTATGGTGTGTATTCATTACAGAAAAGTCAGCAAATTAGAAACCATATTCTATTTCTCATTTTAGATTGTTATCAGAAATAAATTAAAATTCACACTCAGAATAGTGATTTTTACAATAAAGTAAGATGTGTTGTTACTTCTCACCCACCCCTCCATAGCAACGAGGTCTCTAAAGGGTAACCATTTAAATTACAGCCATGGCTGGACTTACTTCTGGAACCCTTAGGTCGCCTTGGTTCCCAGGATGAGCAGACAAAGAAATCATTTTAATTCCATAAATTACTTGTGATATGTAATTATATCTTACATAATGAGCTACTTTTTTCTTTTTGCAAACAATTTCTATGGCAGTGTTCTACTACTGTTTAAATGAAAAATCATGCAGGTTAATAGCTGATTCCCCACCTGGAACACTTTCTCAGTCCTCTCCTTTATTTTTCAGAATGTCTATAAAAGATTTGAAGCTTTGAGGCTTAAAAAATAGTAGCCTTGGAATTATTTTTCTTCAGCTAGTGCTAGTCTACCATTCATCCATTCCTTTAGGAAGTATAGTAGCTATTAAATCACTTAAATTGTTTAGGAAGTGGATATGTCCTTTAAAAGAATCTGGGAATGAAGCTTCTTTAGATAACTGCTAGCCTCCAGAAACTAGGAATTTATTTTATTTGCTGTTATTATGTTATTTCTTACCACTGAGCAGCATAGTACAAATGGCACAATATCTATATCATTAATCTAAGAAATGCTTGACTTCATGGATGCTAGGAAACAAATGGAGATGTCACTATATGAGGAGCCTATCCTTCTATGGCAATTCTTAAATACAATTTTCTTGTGTCCTATAAATTGTTAGGATGGAAGGAAGGAATGAAGGAAAGAAGGAAGGAAGGAAGGAAGGAAGGAAGAAGAAAGAAAGAAAGGGAAAGGGAAAAGGAAAGAGAAGACAGAAAGAAATATTTCAGGGAAAGAAAGCAGTCATTGAAAATATTAAATCAGTCAACCTGTAAAAAAAAAGAAAATTTTAAAGAGACAATGAAATTATTTAAAAGAAAAAAAAAGGAATATATAAGGGCATAACAAAAATGGGCCATGCAGAATTGAAATTAAATAAAAAAGGAAAGAGTAGAAAATACATTTATTTATCTGTTTTTAGAATAGCATATAGGTAGGACTTGACTTATGATCACAATTAGGACTGGAATTTCCACAGCTAATGATATGGACATAAAGCGGAAATATCACTCTCAGTTGCCATCATTAACCAAGAATCATGAGTCATTAAGTGAAGGAAGTCCCAGGTAAAGGGTATGGGCCTGCTGCAGTAGAGTGAGAGAGGCCCCAGGAGGCCGCCACAGGCTGTGCATGAAATGGGGAGGATGCTGTAGTGCAGCACAAAGCTACAGCTGTTCCAGAAGACTAAGCCACCCCAACGCAGCCCAGTAGCATAGTGCAAATCTGCTGTGCCCTGGGAAGTCTCAGCCATCTCACTCAACCTAGCTCTACTTATGACTCTAGGGACACTGCTACTGTCGCCAGCAGGCATAACTCCCCTGTATCATTTTGGCTGCCCTCAAACAATCAGGAGTGAGTCCTACTCTTGTCCACCTGCCTGTTCATCTTTCTAGCTCTTCCTTTACATTAGCAACAGTTGTCCAGGAGTTAAATCTAGTGACTAAAAATGTTCTTATATTTGCTATTGTGGTCCTTGGAGTAGTACTCATTCAGCACTCAGGATAATTTGAGATTTAGACCCTGCTATACAGAGAAAAGCCCTAAAGAGTTTATTATCTACAGTTTAGCACAGAAAGAGGAGGGAAACTCTTCTGCCCTGGAACCATCTGGAATTTTCTGACAGCTGAATCTAAGATTTCCATCCAAAGAGAGAGAAAATTCCAAAGAAGAGCCAGGCAATGGCAATGAAAAGGACATGCCAAATTCTATCATAACAAGGAGACAGAGAGGTGGCACAAAGTTAGGTGAGACTCAGAGTAGTCTTAAGTAATTTCCTGTGTGAGCTTCCACCACACAAATCATTAAACAAAACGTCTTCTCCTTCCCCTCCTTTTATCAGGAATGCTTTACATTCAACCAAATTTCAGACAGCTGTATGTCGGTTCAGCCCTCCATTGGCAACTTATGATTAGCCAGATCATGATTTATTATGAAATTGCTTTAGCTGGACTGTTTTATGAAGCCTGCCTAGCTCTTTCTAATTGTGACTACAATCACTATTTTATGTTTTTTTATTTGTAGCCTCAGCCTTTAATAAATAGATTATACAGCAGGAAATAAGAGTATGAAACAACAAACAGTAAAACATTAATAAACAGTAACTAAATTTAAGAGTAGGAACAAATAAACAGATCCATTCTAATGCCCGCTAGTTAATCACGAATGTCTAGTATATAAACCTACTAGCTAGAGTAGTTCCCAGTAAATGGATATTTTAAGCCAGCTGAAATCCCTGAATATGAGAAGGTGTTTTTTTTTATGCAGAAATGGAGACTAGGAATGTATGGTAATCTTTGGTAGTTCAGGAACTAAACTACTCTGAACATAATTCATGTACATTTTCTAGTCTTGCATTCTAGCATTTTTCTTAATGTGTCCCCTTTTTTCAAACCAAACTAAAAGCCGAAATCTTAACTAGGCTGGGCTCTCTTTTACATCTAAACAATTGTTTATGAGCATCATTTAAAAATATTTAGGCTGAACCAACAGTCTTTTCCTTAAAAACTGGGAGAAAAGTATTTTCCATTACAAGGATCTTGTCAATAAAGATATATCAAGCTTTTAGCTGCATTTTAAACTTGAATGCACATCTGCTTCAGGTTAGGAACATTATGTCCCTACTTTGTAAAGTAATTCTGCACGAACAATCACTTTCTTTAGAATTTTCTCCCTCAGGAGAAACCCCCTGATATTTAGCTTCTGTTCTAACCTTGGTTTTAACTAATTAGTGTTGTGGGTGTCTCACGACTGGATGATGACATATCAGAGGATGATGAAGCACAAGCAGGCCCCTCTGGGTATTTTCCCCTCCCGGCAGCCGAGTCAGACAATGAGGAGCTTTGTATGCATTCTGAATCAGACTCTCAAAATGATGAGTCAGATTTAGAACAAGAAGATAAATGGATTGATCCGAGGTTCCGAAGGTTTGATAAGCGAAGGTGTCAGTTAACTGGAAAAAGGAAGTAATGGGGGGAAGTGACGTATCGGACACTATATTAGAAGGGGAAAGGGAGACTACACCCTTGTCACGAGCAACGTTAATCAAGGAGAGGCTTGAAAACTTTTGCAGTGCGTTGGAATTCTGGTGTTTTGAAAACCTACCGAAGAATAATGAGGTCTTGGACAATGTGATAAAGAAAGAGTAAGTTAATTGGGAAGTAGGAGGAGGAGAGCATGTTTATCTAAATGTAAATAGATCTGATTTGGTCGTTCCGGCCAACAAAAAATGCCAGCAGCTTGCTTTGAAATGAATCCTTTTGAAATGTGTTAAATAAACCTCTTAAAGACATATTTACGTGGATTTTAATGAGCTAAGAGAGGCCAGACATAACAATTAGTAGATTACATGATATATTACATTTAGTTTTTACTTAGCAAAGCAAATGACAGTCTAATTCTTTAACCCACCTAAACAGCACATAAGGTTAGAAGTATGTAATCAGATTTGATCCCATTGTGTAGACAAGCTGCTGCATCTGGAATTTATTTATTTAGCTTTGTCAAATTTATATGGCCACCCTTCTCATAAAACAAGTGACTCTGGGCATGGCATAGAATTTATTCAGAACACCAGTACTCAGGACAAATACTATCATTTCTATTGTGCTTAAAGTTATATTCAATTGTTTTTATAGTCTATCATCAGCAATTACAAAAAGGTAATAGAAATCCATCTCTAGGGTTTTTTTGTTTGTGAAGCATCTATACATACTAGAAATACTTCATCACAATACCTGTAAGATATTATTGCTATTTACAATTACTAATGTTTAATAATTAGTTAAGGAAATTTCAAATCAACTCTGGATATTCCTCTGATTTCAGGAGTAAGTAACACTTAGGAAAAATGCCAATACATTTAAAATGGATTATTTAGAATAAAAGGGCTGATTGCAGGTTTGATAGTAGAAAGTGCCAGGAAGAAAGCTATGTTTGATAAGTATCAGATGAAATAGCTGAGCTACCTTTTTAGTTCTGCAAAACTCTAGACAATCAGTAGATGGCAGCAAACAGATACAAATCACTTTCTTGACTGCCATCTAACAATCCTCTGAATTTTTGCAGCCCAGTTCTGTAAGCTCTTTTACATTCCCAGTATGTATTTTTTTCCCTTTCCTTTTTCAGTTCCGGCTTCAGCTGTTGTCCTAAATACTCCAAAAACTCCAAATAAAGCTTCCTTCTGCCCTCTTTTAAACACCCATGTGTACAGACACATATTTTACTTTATTGAGCTTCATAAAGATATTATCATTCAAAGCCATCTGCATCAGGGATCTTTGATTTCCAAATGGCAGCTGTGACTGGTTGATCAAGGGCCCCACCTTTTTTTATATGCAGAATCCTGTTCATCATCAGGTCAGACCCACATTTTGAAACTAATGGCCATCACTGTGACAATCCCTCCTTCAGTTGATAAAACAGGATAACTATGTAAATTAAAATACTACTATAGGAAGCACTATCTGTATGAAAAGGAAAATCTAAATAATTGTAACTGAAAAAAAGGATAGGATGGAGAGATGAGGAGGAGGAGAATAAAAAGAAAAACATGTAAAAAGAAAAAAGTTTAAAAAATTAAAAACTCAACCAAAAGAAATATCAGGCTAAGACATTTCACTAGTATTCTTCAATATAACAGTCTTAAGTTACATGAGTACAATTCAGTATAATATACTTTTTAAATATTGAGTTAAACCCAGACCATTCCAAATCATAGTAGCTTGTCTCCACAAAATAGTAAAATATAAATCATGGTTTACAAATCAGAATAGTTGGATTCATTGATCGCACAAAGCTAAAACCAAACTATTATAAATGAATGAGATGTACTGTATAAACTTATTTATTTATTATTTGACTTATATGCCACCCTTCTCCTCAGACTCAGGGCGGCTCACAACAGATACTTAGCCAGTTTGTGTGACACATCAGGGTCTGATGTTGTCACACACCAGACCCCTTCCCATAATGAAGTGTTAGTCTAAGTGGTAGAAAAAAATATTGCAACCAAGTCCTGTGGTACAGAGTAAAGGTGTCAACGCTGCTAACATAGGATGTTCTTGCTTTGACAACATATGGAGATGCAGCCATTCTCCTTCTTATGTTTTACTCTTAGAATTAGAGTTAGTATTAGATGATATTGGGGGGGGGGAGGAATGTGCATAGGAGTTTAGTTAGACATAACAATATTGTAACTAGGGTGAGAACCAAGGTTTTTTGAAATAAGAGATGATAAGAAATGGTGATTGAAGAACTGGAGGGAAAGCCAGCATTTCAAACTAATTGGAGAATGTGATTTATGACGGTTAGTTAGAGGAGGGAATTGTGCTTTGATACTATGTGCTCAGGGTAAGGGAATTCAGATTTTGGCTTTGCTTATGTACGTGCCAATGCTATGTTAGTCGAATAAAGATTCTTTAAGGTAAACAATGCCTCAAAGTTCTTTGAAGAGTTTCATCTGTCGGAACCATGACAAAAGGCTTGTTTCTAACAAAATCCGTGACAACATGAATTCTAGTGACAAGTAGAATTTATCTACGTACTATTCAGGGACATCCATGTGGTCTAGGCAATCAAAAGAGGGATCAAAATGATGGAAGTCAATACTGAGTTGAAGCCTCAGCCTCGTTTAAAGTGTGTCTTTTGTATTGCATCCATGTGCTAATGTGTCTACTATTTTAATTTCATTGATGTCTCTGCCATGTTCTCCTTTTCATATTCATTGTTTTATAGAATAAACAAGTAAAACCTCTGTGAAGAATTTGGGAGATTGTGCTTAGTTATTATTTTTTAATTCAAAAGCATGTTAAGAAATGTCTTAACATTGGCCTTCTTACAGCACGCTGGGCTCTTCACACAGAGTTGTTTCTCCATTTTACACTTTCAAGAATGTTTACGTGGCAAGCAATTCTCATTTCAATTTGCTTTGAATAAAGCTATAATACATTTTTCTCCTCAATTTCACACTTTCCAAAGCACCGCTCAAGCTGGGAAACCTATTTTGATTTGCCTCTTAATTTCAGTATGGGTGAAAAAACATACGTATGTACAATCTGAATAAATAGGATACACATTTTTCTTATTCAATGGTTTTTGTCCATGGATTTTATTAACATTTTTTTTAAAAATGAAGTTAATTTCTGTCTCTTAATGCCCATATACAAACACACACATATAAATATGCCAATATGTCTTCCTGTACTTAAAGCAGTTGGATCTCCATATAAAAGATATTAAATAAGGAGGTTTTGGGCAATTTTAATCTTTTCTTTTCTTTTTACATTTTAATATTTTGTATCAGATGAAATATATTTAAAAGAATAGGCCACCTAGAAAACATTTGCTAGCTTTATAAAAATTTAAAAAACCCACACTATTAAAACAAATCAACACTCAGCTCCAAGCACAGATGATATCTTATTTTTAAAAACAGCTATATCAAACAGATAGACAACCTCTATTTGCATAAATCAGTCCTGTCAGATGGTGTGTTTTTAGTTCAAGGAGACAAAATTAATTGCAAATGCCATGTAGATAATTTGTGCTATAGGGCCAGATACTTAGGATTAGGATTTTGGTTAAAAGGACAAATCTTAAATTAATGCATTTTCTTCCCATTAGGCTTAAGTATAGAGCTGTTTCTCAGTGGGGTATTAATTGCTTCTCTTTGGCAAAACTCTTTCTAATAAGGATACACTGGAAGGGGTATACCATCAGCACAGTATGGAAAGAATTAGATATTCAGCACCTGGTTGGTACCAAAGCAGACTCCATGGTGGGGTACTTTGTGCACCACTTTGAAATCTGAAGGGGGGGGGAGAAAGTATTATAATAATCCATCCCACACTACGAAAGACCCCAACACTCCCTGCATTTATTTCAATAGCTAAGGGATCTGGAAATGATCATTACTTTCACAGTGCCATAAAGTATCATATATGGGCGTGCATATTTATTTTAAGTTTCAGACTCATTCACTAAGTTGAAACAGGACCTTGATGTGATTAAGTAGAAATATTGACAATGTCCCTTACTGCTAAACATGAAAAGGGCAGTTTAACTGTTCAGGTAAACATTAAAGAGAAAAAGAAAGTGAAATACAGCACAAAAACAGATCAGTTCAGTGTATGAATGACAGCTGAACTGACATATCCTCTTTTCTCCTTCCTTGCACTCAGCGAGGCCTAGGAGGAACCAAACATGTTCTTATAAACTTGGTTACCATAATTTAGCCTCAGGGAGACTTTTCCAATGGGAAAAAAAAAACTTGCCTGGGAAGTCTGATGAAATGGACGAGAACAATAAACAGAACAGATATCACATATCTTAAAATTAAAATGTCATGGAAGGGATTGTGCCATCTATAAAGATAGCATAAAACAAGAATTTTTTTTATGTAGAAAGCTTTCTTATCCTGTTCAAACATGGAGATGATGGTGTGTCCAGATAAGGATCAATGGCAGATGTTTCTAATTAATATATTGTAGCAGTGGGACAGGTCTACACAGAATACCCTTCATTAATCTGAGCCTTTTCAGCATGAATATACAGGTAATGAATATTCAAGTGAGTGACCAAATGTGTCACACTTTAGGTCAGTATTCTTCAAGACCTTATCCCCATATTGAGGACCTGGCTTTTGGCAGAAATCTCTCTTATCTTTTAATTGCAGTCAAAAATTAAGCCATATGCACCCCAAAGGTATCAAATCTATATCTAGGCCAGTGCTCTAGACTAGACTTTAAATTCTAGGCTTTTTCTCCCACTCCATGGTCCATGTCAGCTCTTCTCTTCAAGGCTATGGAAGGAGCTGGGATTTGTTGACTTAATAGCAGTAGCAATAGCACTTAGACTTATACACTACTTCACAGTGCTTTACAGCCTTCTCTAAGAGGTTTACAGAGTCAGCCTATTGCCCCCAACAATCTGGGTCCTACTTTTACCGACCTCGGAAGGATGGAAGGCTGAGTCAACCTTGAGCCAGTGAGAATCGAACTCCTGGAGTGAGCAGTGAGTTAGCCTGCAGTACTGCATTATAAACACTGCATTCTAACCATTGTGCCATCACAGTTGTAATGAGTTTCTCAAGCTTTGGAACTGTTGATTCCTGTTTTAGCAACTTTTCTTGTAACAGTATAAAGCTCACTAAGTTTTTGTGGTAAGCATTGCAAAAGGTTTGAGGAGACCTGAATGACCAATTCTTTCCTCACTGAAACTCCTCCTGGAAGCCTTACAGCTACTGCTTTACCTGGGTTGATATTTTGTTCATTAAAATGCTTTCAAATTAAAATATTCCCAAATAAGAGCAGAAAACAGCACATATGTTTATATAAAGAATATTGCATGGGTACCAGAACATTAATTATGTCATGGCCTCAACATTCAACTGGTACTCACCAGATGTTTTGGATGGTAAATCCAAATTTTAAGTTGTCATGGGGAAAAGACTAGGATCCCTATAAGCTGAACTGTGAGGAATAAAAAGGAGGCAAAAAGTTTTAGGATTCATATTCAGAAAGGAATAGAAATGGCAAAATGGATCTAAAACACTCCTACATGCAAGAGAAACAGCTGCTCAGAAAGGTCTGGCTTCTGGACAACATTTATTGAATTTTAGGCCCTTTGAGGTAATTATATGTGTTTAGATTTATTTCAGATGTTTGGTTGAGTAGGCATGAAGAAAGTGACTCTGAAGGAGAAGGACAGAAAGCCTGTGCAGATTTGGCTTAAAAAATGAGAGGAGAAGAGGAAAAACTGGATGCCACCTTGTGCCTATTTCTCATGCTAGAAACAGGGAAAGAAAAAAAAATTTCTGAGAGGCAAAGCCATGCTCTTTGTTCTCTTTCTGTCTTCCTGTTTCCTCCCTGCAACTCTCTAATGTCCAGGCTGTTTTAGGAATGTCCCTAGGAACAAACCATCTGGCTGTAGGACCCCCTGAATCTTTAAAATCTCTTTACTGCCTTGAAATTACAATTACATTTCACAACTGAAATATATTTGAAATGCTCGCGGTTGCAAGACCCTGAATACAATGTGATTTGATTATGAAGGGGTTCCTCTCACACTAAACCCAGGACTGCACTTTCATCTCATAAGCTTCTTAGAATAAAGAGCAAAACTTAATTAGGATTCGTTTGAGATGCAGCAGCTATAGAAATTTTTCTCCCAAAATGCTGCAGGCGAAGAATGTTTTATATAGGTACATTTCTCCTCTCTCTTTTTTTTCTTTTTAAAGGCTGAAGTAGAAGTGGTGGATAATGTACATTGTACTGGAACATAGTAAAGATGTTCTGGAAAAGGCTGCAGGATGGTCATATGGCTTAGGTCAAACATACATTTGGCTTTTTAAGAAAGTTGCAATCCGACACTTTTAAATTTTCACTTTTTACTCATTGCTTTGGAGTTGTTTTGTGATAGATATGACAGCCACCATTTGTCAATTTCATTGAATATAGAGTGAATGATGGAGAAGGAATGAACTTGTCTTAGCATAATTAGCAAGCTTGGATAATATTTCTGGATTTGTTAGACCATCATTTCATTTGAAGTCATTTGACTCTATTGAAAAAAAGTAGGCAGCACCCTGAATACAACAGTCTACTTACCAAAGAAAATAGATGGGTCAGGAATGTTGCAAGTATACCAGTTGAAAAAGCAAAAAAGACATTGGAAATACAGTATATCTGAAAGGCAGTGAAGAAGAGGATGCACTGAAACTGGTACACCATGAAGTTTTACTGAATACCAAAGAGACCAAACTGGCCTACAAGGACAGATCAAAGAGAAAATAAAGAATAGAAAAGAGACCCAGCAAGGCAAAGTATTACATGGCCAATACATTAAAAATAGTAAGTCAAGCAGATAGCAACAAGATCTGGCAATGGCTATGATCAGGAAAGATGAAAAAAGTGACAGACCTAGGTGTACAAGACAAAGTCGTAAGAACAAATACATAAAAAGTCAGAATGAATAGCAAGAGATGGCAAATACCACCTCTGCAAAGAAGCTGAAGAAATATTGAACCACCTAGTTGCCAGCTGTAAGATTGCACAAACTGACTACAAAGAGTGGTATGACAAAGTTACAAAAATGGTGCATTGGAATATCTGAAAGACAGACTATTTGGCTGCAAGCAAGAACTGGTGGGACCACAAAGGAGAGAAAGCAATAGAAAAAGGAAGAAGCTAAAGTGCCCTGGGACTTTAGATTTCAAACCAAAAAGTACCTGCCACATAATACCCCACATTTAACCATTGTCGATAAGAAAGACAAAAAAGTTTAGATAGCAGCAGCATCTGGACACAAGAGAATAGAAATAACAGAAGAAAATCACAATATACAAAGAACTGCAAAGAGAAGTAGAATAAGTGCGGCAGAAGAAAGCAAAGATAGTACCAATAGTGATAGGTGCCTTGAATGCAATCCCAAAACCCCTCTTGATACCATCGGCATTGACAAAATCCTCATCCATCAATTATAAGAGGCAGCTTTATTGGAACAGCTTACATTCTGGAACACCATCAAAGAACAACATTTGCCTATCCCAGGTCCTTGGGAAGGACTCAATAGATAGATAAAATGCCAAATCTAGTCTAAACATTTGGCCAACTCTATGACCAACCACAGTAATGATTTTGCATGAGATGTATCTTCCAGATGATCTTCAAAAGCAGCCCTGGGTATAGTGCACTGCGTTTTATCTAGTCATGAAATAACCACAGTGTGAGCAACCATCTCAAGGTCTCTTGACGTGTTGCAGATCAGTTTTGTTTTGATTTCAAAAAAATCAGCACAAAGCTAGAAAAAATAGGGTTCAGTTGTTGAAATGAGCAAGTGTAATATGATCAGAGAGGACAGAAGCCCATAGTTACAAAATATGATTATATATTCTGCACTACAGCATAATTTGAATTAAAAATAAAAACAGTCCTGACTAACCACACAGATGAGACGATGAGATAGAGAATGTTTAGTGAGTTTAGTGTCTTCCTTTTGGAGAGAGTTTCTGACAGTGGGGAACAGGGAAATTTTTAAAGGTATACTGTTCATATTTCTGTATTCCTCCAAAATGTCAAAGTGCTTAAAAAACTTCAAGTCTGTGTTTCCTTTTTGAATATTTGGAGGATCTTTGTTTTCAGATTATTACTTTATATTTTATTTGAGATTTTCCCCATTCTTAGATATAATCCTAAAAATAAATCATTTACCTATTTTTTCTGAGTCATGTATAATTTTAGAACTTTATGGTCTTATTACTACTATTTCCCTTGAAAACCCCAATATTTTAGCCTACAACTTTTGGCCATTGGATGTGATTGTCTTTTCCCCCTGATCTCTTACACCATTTTTGAGAAGGGATAATCCAAGTGACACAAATACAGTCATGATTTAAAATCTTTAATTCTTATTTTTCCCTTCAGTCATTGGCCTCACTCTTGAAAAAAAAATGAATAGTGACTGATTCTGTTTCTCATTTCGAATGTTTTCTGTTTCAGCACATGTTGATAGATGTTTATTTCTCCTTAATAATAAATACACTTAGTGCTTTAGCTCCAAATGGTAATCAATATCCCTAGTGCACCTCCCTTCAACTATCAGCAGAGCAAGCACTGTCATGTATTAATAAGATGGCAAAGAAAGGGGATTTTAAAAGAATTTTCATTTTTCCAACAACAATGTCCTTATTCTTATTGGTCCCTTGAGGAGAACACAGTCTACTAAGTGAATTGATGAGTATCTTACTTAGCAATTTATTTATGCAATAAAAGCATTAACTAGAGCCCCATCCAAGTATTCACTCATGTGAATACTTACAGTAAGTGCTATTTGGTTTAGTTCTGTTGATTTGATTAGTTGTTCTTATGATAGCTTCCAATGTAAGCTTATATAAGATTTTTCTCAGAAACAAATCAGAACAAATTCCCAAATGTTAAGTTTCTTTTCCCTCTAAGTTTGTAAGGTTAAAGGGAATTCAACTGTCTCTTTCTCCCTTGCAATAAGGCCATGATTTAACTAGAAAATTCATGCTAGGGGTCAAAGTAGAAAATGGTGTTTATTGAGGAATCCTGGGCTGGCAGTGGACATGACAAAGTTGATATTTGTTTTGAGTGCACTGTCTTTTAATCTCTTTCATCCCTATGTATTTGCACACATTTCATTAGCCCCACTGTCAAACACAAGCTTAAACTTGTACTAACTCTTTAAATACACCCTTCCTCCATACAAAGAGATAGACATTCACAGAGGCCCAGTCTCTTCTTGGATTTAAAGCTCAAAGGTACCATATCTGGTTCAGAAGGCCTTTGCATCAATCCATCTTGTGTGCCAATTGTGCCATTACCAAGGCAGGGGCCTCTTTAGAAAAGCACTCATATTTTGGTCATCTCATATTTGACCTGTTGCAATGAACTCTATATGTAGCTTTCCTTGAAAACTACTTGGAAGTTGCAACTGATCCAGCATGCAGTGGCATGAATAATATGTGCATGCCCATGTGATACCTTTGCTATGTGAACTATACTGATTCCCAGGAAGCTACCAGGTGTAATTCAAGGTACTGATTATAAAGCCCTTCTTGGTGTTGGTCCTGATCATCTAAGGGACCATCTTCCATGGCTTCTTGCATCCTGTATGATTGTGGGCAGAGTTGGGATGATCCATCCATCAAGCTATATCATCTGAAGACTTCCTTCTCTACTGCAGTACTTGCCTTTTGGAACACATCACCAGTGAGATTCATCTGGCTTCCATCCTGACTATGTTTAAAAGAATTCTGAAATCTTGAGTCTTTTTCACAAGGCTAGATTGAGTGGTGGGTTCTTGACATAGCTGGTTTTATGATAGACATTTTTCCCCCTCTGGATATCTGTCCTGTTTGTATTTTTTTACAATGTAAAGATGCTATTTCCATATGCTGCCAAGTTTTTAAGGAGTTAAATAAATAAATAAATAAATAAATAAATAAGAATAGGAAGTAAAAATAATAATGGTAAACCACTTTCTTATCCTTCCAATGCCCCCCCCCTATATAGAGTACCAGTGAAATCATCAATACTTGAGTTCAACTTCAAAACAGTATATCTGTTATACAATGAGCCCACAAGAGAGTCAGGCTAGGTGTTTTAGCATGTAAACTATGAAAGAAAGAAAAAAAATCATTACTCTGACAGCATAGTTTTCTTTTTTTTAAAAAAAAAAAAACCTGTTGGCCCTTCTTCCATATTATTTGATATTATCTAATTGATCATTCTGGAATACTTTGGCCTGTAAAGATCTAGTATTTGTATTCTGTGATATACTTAAGAAAAGCTGTATAGAGGTTGCAGTAAGTGATTAGAGAACAACAACAAAAAGAGCTAATGATTATTTGAGCAATGTATGTCAGCGGACCCTTATAAATTAAGTCAATGCTTTTAATCCAGGACATACCTGTAACAATTATATTCTTATGGTTGATTTGTGCTTGCCAGTAGGAAATCAGTACAGAAGAAAAAAGAGAGACGAAAACTTGTGGTTCTGGTTTCAAAGCTAGAAGGAATAAAAGAAATGGGGAAAAAAAAGAACCTTACAATGTCGAACAGAATCTGCATGGTATTACTGCAGAGATTGACTACCACAAAGCAAAGAACAAACAGCCAAGTTCTGGTGCATGTGTTCATTAAGCAGAATTAGACTGTAGTGTTATCCCCAGGCAATGTTAAATTTCTTTGAGAAGAAGTTGCCAATATTCAGTAGAATCTTTAGTCTGCAGCTGTCCATGATGCCCTACAGTGATAAATGAATAGTGGGGTGTTAAATTGAAAGTGCAGAAAACTGCATACTTCAGATACAATAGATAGCCTGGGGAAAAAAATCCTGTTACAATAAAAAATATCTTGGAAGGATAGTGAAAAATTTCTAGCTTTTCCTGCACCCCAGCTTTAACAGATAGTTGAAAAATAACAAAGCTAAATATTCTGCTATTATGCATAGTAATCTATAAATATTCTAGAGTTTGCACATTTATTTTGAGTCCTATGACAGCTGTAGTTTTTTTTTCTAAAAAAATATATGCTGGTTTTCTTTAACACTAAATTTGCTTATACCCTCTGCCATCATGCATATTGCTTGTAGATCCTAAAAACTGTTGTAAATCTATATGGATATTTCTGCACAGACTACCATATTACATATCACATTGATTACTGAGCATATTGAGATAACTTTCATATCAGTTTTATTTTGCTTTTTGTACTAGTTTGAGATAAAAAGCTGTCCAAACAGTGCTCATAAATAGACATTAGCAAGTAATACTGTATTAAGGTATTGCATTCTGGGAATAATGTTATATAGGATTGATTAGTTACAGAGGACAGAGTTCTAATTATCAAAGAATCTGATGGATAAAATAATATAAAACAGCACCTTGTTCCTTACTGTATCCAAACATGTGCTTGCAGAAAGTCTTAACCAAGATTATTAAGAAGAAAACAGAAGTAGCAATTATTATCAAAGTCAAGTTGTCTTGACTTGAAAAAAATATACAGCCTTTTAAAGCCATTTAGGGTTCAGACAGTGGAATCACCTCTGAATCACGGTCCTAAGGTGCAACCATAAGCTCTACTGGAAGTTATAATACTTTCAGTCAGAAATGAAGTAGCTTCTTGGATGAGAAGTGAAAAGTTTCAAGGAAAAACAAAGTCCAGTTGCCTTTTGAAAAAGAACCCTTGGGTCAACCGTAACCTGGATGACTGAGAATCTCTATAGACACTGCTTTCAGATATATATCTAAGAATTTCTCCAGGTCTGCTAGAATGAGGGGGAAAAAACCAAACCTTGGTTGATCTTTCATTTTTAGAGAGGCAAAATCTAATAATTTCTTACAGCTGACCATCCTGATAATGAGCAATTCTATGTATTCATATATTTTGTTTGATTCTGCATTTACCTCAGAAAGGTGATAATTCAGATTTGCTTCTTTTTGTAGTTGGGATTTAATAAGATCAGCTTCATCTTGAAAACTTTGTTAACTATCATAAAAAAAAAAGATAATGGAACTGTCATGAGAACCATGAAGGATGGAAACAAATCAAGGCCAGATGGAAATCCTATAGAGAGTTACATAAAATTAGTTGCAGAGCTCTCAAAGAGTATTTGTGCAAGATGCTAGTGCTAAATGGGAGAGAAAAGAGAAAATCCTAACAGGACTAGAAAAACTATGAAATTATTAAGATACAGGGGAGAGATGTTTGACAAAAGCAAATAATAGGACATTTTGGTTCAAAATCACAAGATGTTGATTAACTTTTTTTTGTCTTTAGACCTGCTATTATCTCTTAACCCAATCTGCTTTCTAGGATGGCTGTTGTGGGGGGAAATGAAAAGAAGGAGCTCTTGAGCTCCTAAATGGAAGCGAGGCAGTATACCCTGCCTAGAGCTTTCTAAACTGTGCCTACAATCACCATTTTATGGTTTCTATTTGTAGCCTCAGCCTTTAATAAATAGATTATAGAGCAGGAAATAAGGAAATGAAACAACAAACAGCAAAGCATTAATAAAAAATAATTTAATTTAAGAGTAGGGACAAATAAACAGATCTGTTCTTGTGCTCACTAGCTAATCATGAATGCCTAGTATAAAAAGCTCCCAGCTAAAGTAGCTCTCAATAAATAGATATTTTAAGCCTGTTGAAATCTCTGAATATGAGATAGTGTCTGTCTGTCTATCTGTCTATATCTATGAAATATCTATTGAATATTTCTGCTTAATATTCAAAATTCGGGTTTAGAGAAGTTTTATCCTATTATAAATGACTGGAATACCGATGGCCTTATTTTATTATTACATAATTACAAAAGGAACAGTTGGTATCATTTCATGACCCTGCCTGTGACCAAAGTGGAGCAAAAAAAAATATTAAAAAATCCAGTCTTCTTACAATCAGGGACACTTCATCATATAAAAGAGAAATAATTTTGTTCACAGTGAAATTCTAAAATATGTGATCACAGTATGAAAGCTTGTAAAAAAAGGAACAGGATGGATGGATAGAGGGAGGGAGATAGACAGACAGACAGAAACCCATGATGATATATTATTTTGTTTTGCAATAAGGTAAAGGTAAGAATGCTGTCATGTCAAGATTGTACTCTGCTGATTATATGACCATATCTATCCAGCTTTTTTTGACACCAGGGTAGAAGAGGTTTGCTATTTCCTTCTTACAGGATGTTTCAACCCTTTCCAATCTAGCCCACAGCCATGATATTCCCAGGTGGTCTCCTATGAAAGTAATAACCAGACCTGGGCCTGCTTAGCTTCTAAACCTAGGCAAGGAAAGCCTGCCTGCTGAGATACAGTATTGACAATTGTTTAAATTGGAGAAATCTCTTTTCTGAGATGAGCTCTGCCAGCAGAAACACCATTCCAGATCCCCTAAGTTACTCCAGTTTGGAACTGACATAGCAAATTCATATTTCTTTCTTTCTTTCTTTCTTTCTTTCTTTCTTTCTTTCTTTCTTTCTTTCTTTCTTTCTTTCTTTCTTTCTTTCTTTCTTTCTTTCTTTCTTTCTTTCTTTCTTTCTTTCTTTCTTTCTTTCTTAAAATAAAATAAAAATGCATATCAAGGTTAAAAAAGATAGGAAAGTTTTTACACAGATCTTTTGCTGTGGCTGCTCTGAGCAAATGGATCTTGTAAATGACAATGTAATTTTCTCCATGATATGTTATTATGTAGAAAATGTACCTAGGCTTGTACTCTAGACTGAATAATTCTTTAATTTGAATATATCTGTGACATATTTAAGCCAAGGAGAATATATTTAAATGAATAAACAGTAGGGAGATCTTGTTACTTAATGATAATCTATGCTCTGAATTTAATTAATATTCAGCAGGTGGCATATTATGAACAATTAACTCTAGATCTTAAAAGCCACAATGAACCATTAAAATGGTAACTTTTAGTATATCATGATTACAAAAGAACAATCTTTTCCACTTTATCACAATCTATTCATCTTCAGAGGAACAAATTTCTCTCAATGTGCGATATTAAGTTCTGCAATAGATTCAGTCATATCTCAGGCTGAATTGTGCTGCTTTGGAAAGCTTATTCTGCTCTCTCAGATAAAATGGGATTTCTCATGAAATAACTAAAATAAGCTTTGTGAGTAATTTGATCCTCCATATGACTGCAAATTATCTATTAAAAAAAAGAAGAAGATACCAATTGAAGGAAGAACAGCCAAGCGACTAATGGGTCTACTTTTAAATGAAAGGAAATGGGCCTCCAATCATATTGCCTTGTGGCAAGGATGTGAGAATTACATAACCTTTCATTTGTGTGGCTCTTTTCAACAATATGCTTTTACTTATTTCCAACCTTCTAAAATGTTGGGCAAAGATTATATAAATGTCTGTCTCAGTGAAATAACATTCTGAATATTGAACAGATTAATACCAAATTTGGTGGTGGTCACTGGAGAAGGTAGCAAAAGAAAGGTTGAGTTCCAAAGGAAACCCAGTCTGGTTAAGAATGAAGAGAAGGAAATCCTGAAAAAAACCCCAGTGCATCACTATGGGAGATACTGACAGGTAGCTGCTCAAAATCTTAGCAACTGCTCCATTTTAAGTCCCTCTTTCCTCTCTCCCAGTCACATGATTAGGATAGTGTGTATATAACCTACCATGTGTTTCCCAGCATAAAGATATACTCTGACATTTTACTAAACTTACATCCCCTTATAATTTCAGATGTATTTCTTTTCTGAACATTAAATTATTGTTGCTTACTCTTGGTCAACATGTGTCTGGTTTAACTTGATTCAGGTCTCATTTTGAATCAATGTAGCTTGTTGAGTTCAACCTCAGCATTATTTCAGAATTCAATAATTTTATCCTTTTTATCTAAAATGTCATGGATTAGGCTTCTACTGGACATGGCATCTCCAAAACATCTGAGCCTTTCAGATAGCATCTCCATTTTTTGTCACTCTTCCCAGGAAGACCAGACAGGAAAACAGACAGATAAGTTAATTCTACTTTATTGTAAGGCTACATTAACAGGACATTGCAAGTCTGGAAGTACAAATCTCCTGCCATCTCCTTTACTGTGCAGTCTAAGTTAGGGAAGGTCTCTTTTAAGCCCCTTTATGCAACTGTGGGCTTATCTGACTGTTTCCTAAGGCTGTTTTCTAAATCTTGTGCTAGTTTTGAAGGCATGAAAATGTTCTTCATTGAGAATGACAATCCATGATGTGTGGGCTTTTGACAATGGCTCATCTTTATTCTTGACCAAGCAGGTGGAAATAAATTTGGATAGGTTTTATGATTAGGGTGATTTGGAGTGCTTAGCATTTAGTTCTTACTCCCTTCTGGGTCCATAGTCTGCTTCTTGGAAAATTCCCATGGGTAACTGTCCATTCTAGTTTGTATCCAGCACACTCCTAATCAATCCCTATATCTAGATCAGAGCAAGCACACCTGCCACTCAGTTTAGCTAGAAAAATACAGCTTTATTTATGAAATATCAGCCAACTTCAAAAAACATTCAACTGTCAAAAACAGGATAAAAGACACAGAAAAGCAGGGAGAGAAATTCAATAGTCAAGAATTTACTGGAATGTAATAATTTTAGCCTTAACCCTTTAATGTACATAACAGTAGCAGAATAAAGATGAAAAGTAGTGCAAAAGATCCTGCCGCTTTCATTGTATACCACAAAGGCAACCATTTGGTGAATGGGGATGATGTCTCCAATCATTTCTGTGCTCTGAACTTTGAAAGTGTTTCCATATAGCATTTGAGAGCAGAATCAGCTCCAGCCTATTTGATCTCATGAAATCAGTTTTGCCATAGAGTTCAGTTGATTTACTACTGTCTCATTTTCAGTACAGGTAGTCTTCATTTAGAGGCCACAATTGGGGCCATTGATTTGGTTGCTAAGTGAAGCAGGCCCTGTGACTCTGCTTATGATTTTACTGCAGGTTTCCTTTGCTCAGCAGACCTGTGAAGATCATCAATATGAAGATTGCCAGTAAAACTTACTTTTTCATCAGTGTTGTAAATGCAAATGGCCATTAAATGAAGCAGCTGCTAAACAAACCTGCACACCTGAGATTCCAGGAGATGTGTTTTTTATTATTATTATTTTATTTGAAGCATCTCAGTTATACAAAACTTGTAGATGGCTGGTACTTCATTGCTCTTTCTTTACCCAGATCAGAGACTACCTTTTACATCCTATCCCGTTCCCTCACTGACTATCATAGCATTTGGCTCAGCATTTTAAGGGGCTTATGGCTTGGCTCAGGTATTGGACAATGAAGCATTGGCCATATCGATGTATCCTCATCCTGCCTTTACTGAGAATTAGTCTATTTCTTTCGAAGTAGGGGAAGCAGATTCTGAAAGGAGAGGGGAGAACTTTTTGTTAGGTATAGATGTTTCTGAAAGACTTGTGCATTGAAGTGACCTTGGTAACACAAGAGGGAATTTTCTTTCACACCTCTTTAGTCATGCAAATGTGGCTGCTGAATAATAGAGAGTAAGAATCAGAGACAAACCCCCCTCCCTCAGAATGATACTCTTTCAGATTCTTTTCTTCTTTTCCCTTAATAGTATAATAAAGGGTTTTTGACAATTCTGGGCCAATGCAGAAGAGGCAGAGTCTGTTGGAGAAATGCTATGTATCATGCTATGTATCTACCTGCACTACAGTTCCAGTGGTTGGTTCCCTCCTGGCTAAGGATATTATCATTTTTTCCCTTCAAAATGAAGAAAAAGTCCATTGAATTCTGTACGTGATTATAGGATCTGTTTGTCTTGCTCACCACTAAAGCCTTTCTTTTGTTTATTCAGAAAATATATTCTGTTTTTCCTTTATTTCATTATGTCTTTAGAATGTGATAAAGATGTAGGACAACACAGTTCTGTAACTATAAACTAAGAAACAAATTTATTTTTGTTACATAATTTAAAATGCTTTATAAATGGCTTCACTTAATTTTACAGGAAATCTATAACCAAGTCAATACTTGTCTAGTCTAGCACTAAATATATTCCTAACTCTCTGATAGATAGAAGATTTTTCTAGGCTAAGACTCTAAGCTTCTTTCAGACCTGTCCTTCCATTTACTATCTCAAAATTGCTTTTCTTCCAATTCCATCCTTCTTCTGGAATATAAACTGAGAGGAGATGTCCTATGTTGCTGGGCTTTGATTGGCAGCCCCACCACCCTGTCATCGCAGAACTGGAGAAAAAAAAACCTCAAAATAACATCAGAGTGAATCTAATGGGGCAAAAAGCAGAAAGGACAAGACTGAGATAATATGTCATGAAGGTTTTGAGTGACCAATACTGCAAAGCAAGATGCTTCATTTGGAGAAGCTTCTCACATCTTCCTTATATTCCTTCTCAAATGTCAATAATTTAAATTGTCCATTACTAGAAAGACTGCTTCTGGTCTCTTCTCCATTTAAGTGAAGTACCAATCTCTGATCAGCACCGTTCTTGCATATTTACACAATGTCATAGATCATTTGGCTTTATGGATTAATTTATAAATTAACTAATTGAGTTTTTACTCCAGAGACAATGCAAGGATTTGTGTTCTCTTGAAGCCATATCAGGAAGTAGTTCCCATCAGCAGAAATCTGTGCCCTATCCCTCTTTTTTTCTTGATTCATTCATCTCTACCTTTTTGCCCCTTTGTCTTTCATAGAGGAAAACTTGGAAACAATTGTGGTGGAGCTAAAGATGTCAGCTATACGCAAGCAGTCACTATCTCATTTTGGAAGTTACACCTCACTGTACTTCAAAATGTCAAAAGACAAAGTTGTCCACAGTCTGAAAAAAAGTTTCTTTATAGTACATCTGACATCTTTCTCACTGGGGATTTTTCCATGTCTTCATTGCATTCTGCCATATCTCAGAAATTATTTTTTCTGTATTCTAGAAAGAAAGAGTTGTAAATTTCTAGTCATCCATCTTAATGATAGATCCCATGCCTTCCTAAGGTCCTTAGTTTTTTTTTTTTAAATCATCAGAATGAAAAGTACCTATTGTATTGTTAGAAGTAAAGTCTTCATCCTGGTTCATCCAAGCCGGGAATAAATAAGCAGCATGGCAACTGCTTTGGGAAGATGGATACAGTTTATTGAAGAAGCAAAAAAAGCAGAGAAGAGAAGAAAGTGAGCACATGAGCAGTAGCTTTTTATACCCTCTCTAGCCTTTTGTTTGGAAGTTTCCTGTTCCTGTGGCATGAACTTTGAGGCTATTTCCTGTTTCACATATTCTGACCTGAGTTTAGGTGTGCCTCTATGGTATACTTGATGGTAATGGGTTAGTCCTATTATGTCCAGAAAGTCATATCCTGCTTCCCTGGGGCTGGGCTAATGACTCTTAAGAGTTTCTTTGTCTTCTTGAGTTCCCTGGCTCCAACCTTCCTGATGGTTTTACATCTGCATTTGTATAGGGCTGGCTCTTGCTTGGGGCAGAGATTTGAGGCTAGAGAGATTTGGTTTCTGCTTTTAAAAAAATGCTTTTAAAAATTCTTTTGGAGAAAAATATATATTTTCCTGCCCTTTTAATATTTCCTTCTCTGGGCTAACCTCCCTCAGTATGTATATATTTAGTCTCCCATGCATTCCCTTTCTTCTTTTTCCTTGTGAAACAGCATAAGATAACTTTGTCTCTGTAAACATAGAGCTCAACCAAAATTTGAGTGCTCTTAAACCCAAAGCACTCAACAAAATGATCTTTTCCCATGTGTTCAAATAAAGTTTCAGTACTTTCCTTTCAATTCAATTTTAAGATTCCTTTAGCCAGGGCTTTTTTTTTTTCTCATAGAACGCCCAGAACGGAGTTCCGGCACCTTTTTGGGATGGAACCTTGTAGGGTAGGCAAGGTGGGTTGTATGACGTGTGTGAGTTCCGGCACCTTTTTTTTTTTTTAAGAAAAAAAAGCACTGCCTTCAGCAATTAGCCTTAAAAAATTCCTTCTTTTCTGATTCCAAAATGATGAGAGAGGACCTTCCAAATGTTCCTGGTTCATGTAAATTCTTTATCATTATGACACACATATACTTTGATGTATGGTGCTGAACTACAGATATTGATTTATTATTTTATTCTCAATTATGCTGTAATTTGTGAGGTAGGATCTCAATATCTTACAGTATATCAATCAATATCTGTTGGCTATGCCATGTCACAAACTGCCTGACCATAAACAACCTCTCTACAAGAAGAGAAAATTCTGGCAATCATCAACTACATTAAATATTTTAGATAGCCAAATGGTTGTTTTGACTTTCATATTATGTTCCATAGTTCCTCCAGGGCTTCTCAGCATGATCTTTGACAGGGGTGTCAAACTGCCAGCCCATGGGCCAGATGTGTCATGCTGAAACCATGTCCATCCTATTGCCAGCAATGGAAAAAAGTTATGATACATCGCAACACGTCATGTGAAGCTGTGAATTTGACACCCCTGATCTATGAAAACAACTGCTTGAACTAGATTTTTTCTCTCTCTCTCCACAGTTTACATGGCAGCCAACAATTATGCTAAAACACACTCCTCTGTCACAAATGACATTTCCCTTCTGCTATTCCCCCACATTCAAAATGGAAGTTTCATTGGAATCTTCAAAGTTCTTCAGTTTTCTTAGTGCTGTTGAAACTATTTCATAATTTCCATAATCCTTTTTTTAAAAGTTTCCTCTTTGAAATTAATGGGACTAATGGCTCTCATACCTCCATAAGATCCAGCAGGCACTGCAGTCTCACTTTTGCAACCATTGTGTGAAATCATAATTACATTTCCTAAGTAGAAAAGACACATTTTCTCTCTTTTCCAGCCAAGTTTATTTGCCTCGTGATTATTTTCAACTAATCTACACATGGCTTCTTCCTGTTATGCCAGAACTTACACTCGGGTAAAATTCAGAAAGCCAACAAATTGGATAATAAACTTTTATCATAGCCTTCCTTTCATTTTCTATATTTAGCTTGAATCTGTAAGAAATTTGTGCCACAACCATTTGTCACAATAGCTCTGCTTCACCAAAAATAAATTGATTCTAAGAAGGGTCTGGCTTCAGCAGTACAGAATGAAATTAGATCCCGGCTAAAGGTAAATAGTTCTTCTAGTCTGAAAAGTGATTTGTTAATTTGCCTTTCTTCTCTTCATAAAATGTGTTACCTAACTTCATATAGTTAATGAAACCTTCTGGGATTTGGTGTCCACCTGATACTTTGAACTTCAATTCTAAAATTCCTAGCTAACATTGCCAAAGGTAATGCTGGCTGAAAAATGTAGGAGTTAAAGTCTATCTCACTTGGGAAGCATAAATCAAGGAAGAAATATAGGGGAGAGATCTAGCTAGCTTGCAGTGTGATTCCATAAAGGTAATTCATACTTTAAAGAGCAGTATCCTATTTCTAAAGTGTTAAGAAATGTACATCCTGCATTTCCTTCCTTCCTTCTTTCCTTCCTTCCTTCCTTCCTTCCTTTCTTCCTCTTTCTTTCCTTCCTTCCTTCCTCCCTCTCCCTCTCTCCCTCCCTCCTCTCTGTCCCTTACTTCTCTCCCTCTCCCCCTCTTTACCTCTGTCTGTCATTGTCTACCAATTTCAGAAAACTTATGAAAGAACAGTGAGGAAGAATGAAAATGCATTTGGTTCCTCAGAATGTTTAAAAGGGTAAACACTACCATATGAGTATCTGGCAATCTGCATATCCAGACTTGAAGCTTGTCCAAAACTAAGAGGATATGATTCTTGACTTACATTTCAGGTAACAAAACAGGTAGTCCTCACTTAACAATAATAATTGTGATCAGAACCTCCATTGGTAAGTGACATGGTTATAAAACCCAATTCACATGACCATGGAGCTTAGCCATGGAAATTTTGGCACCTCCATTGCCGTCATTAAGTGAATCACTACAGGTTAAATGAGAATGTCATTTGATTGCCATTTGTAACCTATTTACTTCCCCATTGACTTTAGCTGTTGGAAGCTGGTGATCATGTGATGGTGATCATGTGACGGGTGTAAGTATGTAGTTTGGTTAAAGGTACCATTTGTTCAACACTGTTATAAGTTCAAATGTTCACTGAATGAGAGGTCATTAATTGAGGACACCTGTAATCTGTGATCCTTCATTTTTTCTGAATTACAATTTACAAGTGCACCCAGTCAGCATAACTAATAAGAATGTTAACTTGGAAGTCTACAGAGGGACTTATGCCATAATAAATGAATTAAAGAGTCCATACAATTCTATTACTGTTGCTTTCCTTATATAAAAGCTTTGCTTCGTATATGTTACAGCACCTTTTATTTCTCCACGTACAATAGGGAACAACTGTCACTGGAAAGGTGTATATTAAATATTAAAACAGCTGACTTTCAGAAGACAAAAAAATATTGCCCTTGAGTTTTGACTAAGCAAACACTTGTGATTTTTTTTAAAAGTTGATGGAGATGTTAAGCCCTTTCCATATTGTCAATGTAAGACTGGTTTTGAATTTTGCTTGTTTAGTTTTAAGAGATTTGCAGTGATGTAACTGAAGTACTTCAAGATTCCAGGAAAATGAAAAAAAAAGAACCAGATCAAGTTCATGCTGCAAGCATGAATGTATATGGCCATTTGTTTTACCCTGGTCTACATTCTTTTCCACATAGAACCATGTGGATGAAAAAGAGCCAATGAAGAAAAACAGGACTGCTGGGTATGAAAATATATTACAGCAAGAGATAGCAGAAGGGAGCTCAGAATTTGATAGTAGATTGCCTCCTAATTTAGCATAAATCAGAAAAGATTTCTAACTCCTAGTGTTTTAACAATAGCAAAAAGAAAGGCCTAAATCAAGGTTCCCTGGGAGAAAGCACAAAGGAAGAGATTTGTGGGTCTGAAAGGATTAATGTTCAAGCTCCAGTTGTGGTGCTGAAAATAAGTATTGCTACTTAGAAGCAGCTTGATTTACAATTCTATTTTCCTTTTGAGCCACTATGTTATATATGGTTCCAGTTGATGGACCATTAAAATTAGAATAGACCGCACAAGTTCATTCCTGATGAGTGCTAAACAGTGCTCTTCCAGATTATTGGGCTGCAATCTCACTTCCTTAACTAGGGGTTAACTAGTAGGGGTTCATAGAATTGTGGACGAACAATATTTGAAAATGATCCTGGTGAGGCACGTCAAGTAAATTCCTCTGATTTTGTTTTTTTCTAATAGCCTTCATTATTATTATCAATGGATAGGGAAATATACATGATTCATAGCTTTGTGCAGCTGTAGCTATATATTCAAGATGCACTGGGACTCTGAATATACTTTCTGATAATGTTGAAACATTTTTTTGTCTTTCTGAATATACCAAAGCAGGTTGTCCTGAGAGTTGCATCTTACCGTAACAATAGCAATAGCAATAGCATATAGGCTTATATACCACCCCATAGTGCTTTACAGCACTCTCTGGGCAGTTTACAATATCAGTATTATTTGCATGCTACCCCCAATAATCTGGGTCCTCATTTTATCAAGCTTGGAAAGATGGAAGGCTGAGTCAACCTTGCGCTCCATCAGGATCAAACTCCAGGCTGTAGGCCATGTTTGCCTGCAATACTGCACTTTAACTATTGTACCGCCATGACTCATAGTATCTTAGTATCAGCTTTCTTCACTTACAGATGTTACAGAGGAATAGGGTTCAATTGCTTACTACTTTCATAGATGACATCCCAGGTTTGTATGGATTTATTAATTTTCTTTTTCCCCCAACCCCATTTCTTTTCTCCCAAACACCAATCCACAGTAGTTAGCACTTATGTTCTAAATAGATGACAGTTTTTTGAACAATATAACAACCACCTGTCAGGGAAACTCACAGTTCTTTTAACTGAATTCTAACCAGCAGCTACCTAGAAAAGTCATTCTGGTTCCATTGTCTACTTAACCATGTAGCTCTCCAGTGCTAAACAGCTGTTTAGCCCTCAAAACAACCCTGACAGAATAGCTGTTCAGAGAAAGCTACACAATAGAGAGATGTGTGGGTTTTCCCACAATTTCAGGTGAATTGTCTCCTACTTCATTTTATTCAGCCTGTGAATCAGCTGTTCAGCAGTCTGTAGGGAGCTGCCAGATAAAACTGTATCTTGTGGCCAGCCAGTATCCAAATGGCTCCATCTGAGGAAAGGCATTGTGATTCTATGGTTCATGTGAACTTTCCCAATCTGATATTCTCCAGATATAGTGGACTTCAGTTCCAGAAACACCATCTGGGTTGGTCAGTTCTACACAGCTCATAATCTTTGTAAAAGAGAAATTGTTGGCAGTTAGTTTTTGGCCTTTTGGGAATTTTTCCATTTCTTTGTAACCTGTCTAGTATTTCATGATCTTTTGATATTTTAAATTTATTAGCAACAAAGACAATATTACATATCGTGCTTAGTCATACGGTAGGTTCCTTAAGACTGATTTATTAAATAAACTGCAATTAGCTGTACTCACATAACACACTAAGCCATAATCCAAGATTTATAAACTGCAATAATTGAATTAACATTATTTGCTGCACTCAGGCCAACCATGCTACATTATGGCATGGCAGAGAGATACAAAACCTATTTCTCAGAATGGGTAGTGCCAGCTCATTGGCTTTTTTTATTTGGAAGTGTTTGTGTGTGTAAAAGGGGTAGACTAGATTACCTAAGCTTTGCATAGATGTGAAAAACAATATTATCTCTTAAAACTCCTGACTTCAGCCCCACAGTCCAAAGCTTTTATACCTCATCCACTTTTTAGTGTGGCCAATGAGGCAATCTGCAAGCCAGTGGAAATTACACTCCCTTGGATGGCTGGCATGTAAAAAATTAGACATGTATAGTTTTAAAGAAGATGTACCATCAGATTTCATTTAAAGTAGTTCAATATAATGGGTAAAGTACAACCACTGGATCAGTTATTATTGTTCCTCATCTCAAACCTCATTCTAACCCATTCCTACTTTGCAAGGTTTTTGGATAAATAAATGAGAGGAAGGAGTGCTTTACTTGTTATCTTGAGCTCTTGAAGTAAGTGCGAAGTAAACATAAAATGGTTAACATGTTATGATGTATTAAAATTCTCTCAAGGAAATGTAAAATTAAATTAAGAGAAGTTTTGGTAATAGAAGAATACTTTTGTCAATGATTTTCTTATGTACAGTTAACAGCAAGGTTTAAACAGGATAAAAGATTTTATGGTTTTGAAGACAGTAAGATGGATTTTGAAACAGAATTATGTACTAATGATGAACATGTAATTGCTAAAATGTATAAACCTTTGCTGAAATGTAAGACAGAGGAACAACAAGTGAAAGATGTATGATAAATTTTGGCTGTAATAAACAAATGGACCAGTGAGAAAATATTGAAAGGATTGAAATTTACTGTCTTTTATTCCTAAAAAGATTTTTTTTAATAAAATGATGTATCTTTAGTGTTTATTATTGTTAGAAGTAAGTCTTCATCCTGGTTCATCCAAGCCGGGAATAAATAAGCAACATGGCAACTGCTTTGGGAAGATGGTTACAGTGCCTCAGGGGTCGGTTCTCTCCCCCCTACTTTTTAACATCTACATGAAACCGCTGGGAGAGATCATTCATCGGCATGGAGTGAGATACCATCAGTATGCTGACGATACTCAGCTGTACATTTCCACTCCTGCCCAAATCAGTGAAATGGTTGAGATGATTTGCCGGTGTCTGGAGGCTGTGAGTGTCTGGATGGGCGCTAACAGATTGAGGCTCAACCCTGACAAGACAGAGTGGCTGTGGGTGATGCCTCCCAAGGACACTTCTATCTGTCCTTCCATTACTCTGGGGGGTGAATCTATAAACCCCTCAGAGAAGGTCCGCAACTTGGGAGTCCTCCTCGATCCACAGCTGACATTGGATCATCATTTGTCAGCTGTGGCGAGGGGGGCATTTGCCCAGGTTCGCCTGGTGCACCAGTTGCGTCCTTACTTGGATCATGAGTCTCTCCTCACAGTCACACATGCCCTTGTCACCTCGAGGATCGACTACTGCAACGCTCTCTACATGGGGATACCCTTGAAGAGTGTTCGGAGACTACAATTAGTGCAAAATGCAGCTGCGAGAGCAGTTGTGGGCCTTCCGCGTTGTGCCCACATTTCACCAACACTCTGCATGCTGCATTGGTTGCCTATTAGTCTCCGAGCCCAATTCAAGGTGTTGGTTATCACCTATAAAGCCCTTCATGGCATGGGACCAGGATACTTACGGGACCGCCTTCTGCCACATACTTCTCTACGACCAGTGAGAGCGCACAGGGTTGGCCTCCTCCGGGTCCCGTCAGCAAAACAATGTCGTTTGGCAGGCCATAGGGGGAGGGCCTTCTCTGTTGTGGTGCCCACCCTCTGGAACCAACTGCCTCCTGAAGTCCGCGTTTCTCCGACTCTCCCGGCCTTCTGGAAAAATTTAAAAACTCATCTTTGCTGGCAGGCCTGGGGATGACTGTGGTTGATTGTTGAATTGAATGTGTGTTCTTTTTCATTGATTTTTTTTAGATATATTTGTTTGGGTTTTTTATGGTATTTTACTGTTATATATATGTTGTTAGCCGCTCCGAGTCCCTTGGAGAGGAGCGGCATACAAACCCAAATAAAATAAATAAATAAATAAATAAATAAATTATTGAAGAAGCAGAAAGATGGTTCTTCAGGAAAGAGCAGAGGAGAGAAGGGCTGAGCACATGGGCAGTAGGTTTTTATACCCTCTCTAGCCTTTTGTTTGGAAGTTTCCTGTTTCTGTGGCATGAACTTTGAGGCTATTTCCTGTGTCACGTATTCTGACCTGAGCCTAGGTGTGCCTCTCTGGTATAGTTGATGGTAATGGGTTAGTCCTATTATGTCCCAAAAGCCATATCCTGCTTCCCTGGTGATGGGGCTAATGACTCCTAGAGTTTGGGTGGCGTATGCAGATTTTAAGTCCCTTTGTCTTTTTGAGTTCCCTGGCTCCAGCCTTCCTGATGGTTTTACATCTGCATTTGTATAGGGCTGGCTACTGCTTGGGGCAAAGAGATGAGGCCAGAGTTGGTTTTTGGTTTTAAAAATCCCTTTGAGGAAAAATATATTTTTTCTGCCCTTTTTAATATTTCCTTCTCTGGGGCTCTGACTTCCCTCAATCCCCGCTTTGTGCCTTAAGTGTGTAAATGTATTGGCACAAGATTAAAATTGATCTGGTCAGGGAAGACTTGTGGTAAACAAGCTTTAAACTATTAAGCCAAAAAATAAGACATTAATGGGGGCAGCAGAAAAAGATCCCTGCTCCCAAAAGGGGAGTTTGCAACCCATAAAGTTCTAAAAGTCAAGGCAAAAATTGTTAGGTGCAAAAGAAATTTATAGTGTCCAATATTCTGTGCCAATCATTTTCAAATGTTGGATGTCACTTTTAGCTTCCAGTCAGGTTTGTGCATTCCTCCCAAAATTCTTCACAGCCATGGTTTTCCTCAGTACAGGGGTTTGTTTCCTGCCTTAGCTTTTGGTTCAGTGCATCCAGGTTAGTAATGTCCAATTAAGGTTAGCCAGTATGCCAGGCTATTAAATTTTTTCTTAAATTGCACATGGTGAGCTCTAGGAATCCCAATCTGAGCCCAACAGTGCAAGATATTCAGGGCTGAGGTTTGGGGATCTCTTGCCTGTTGCTTCCTTAGTCATGGCATAAGAATTGCAAATCAACTGAGGGGGGCTGGTTCCCTCCCCCTTGGAATTTGCTGGAACTTGTTCCTACAAAGCTTCGGTGCAATAGAGCAAAAATCAGCCTGGGGAACTCTACTAAAGGTAGGTGGAGGGAATAGACTCTGAATGGTGTGAATGGTGTGTGTGTGCATGTATGTGCATCTACTTTTACAAAATAGGCAATACAAACATTCTGGATAAATTTTCCCTCCCACCAGACAGAAGTCCAAGGTGTTCAGTACTTGTTGTGCCAACTATTCCCAAATACCATCTCTCCATGAATACATTCAACTGGCTTGTTACAATACAAATGTGGCAAGTAAGAAAAGTTTACAATGAGTTTCCACCCTCCCCCCACAGTATAATATTCTCTTCTGAGGCTTCACATGGCACCAGTGGCTCCAGGACTCCTTCCTTCTGCAGCTCTCACAGGCATCTGGGGAAATGGTAGGACTTGGGAAGATGTTCCACTCAGATTGCATGGTGTCTTTTTAGTGGATGGCTGGATTCAAAACTCAATTACATGGCTCAAATGGATGGAGGCAGCATCTGGCTCTGTGTGTTCTGCTTCCAAAGGTTTGGGGGAAGGGCTGAAAGATACAAGAACAAGGTCTTCCCCCCTTTTCTGGGTGGACTCTTCCAGGAGAGGCAGACAAAAGGTAGGGAGAACAAAGGGCAAGAAAAGAATTGGAAGGGGGCAGCTTGCAGGCAGTTTGAAAAGGCATCAATATTGCAGTGGTCAAAGAAACAGATAGACAGACAAATGGGGACAATCACAGATTGAGGACAAGAAAAACCTGGATTCTGGTAAGAGAACATACATGAAATGTTTCACTTTTGAACTTGAACATTTGCAGCTGGGCAGCTTGAAAATGCTTAAAGCTCCAAATAATTTTAAAAGCCTAATATTTTAAGGTGTGCAACTTTCCAGAGGCAGGAGAACATTTATTCTAAAATAGACCACATTGTTTTAGAGATTGGAAAATGCTTATATGTTTCAGAAAAGTTTCATAGTAGCTTCACCAATTAGTGATAGGATAAGAAAAGTAAGTTAAGAAAATTATTTCCTCACACAAGCAGACTTGAGCTTCAAACGGCTCTTGTAAATAGACACACATTTTTCAGGAAAAGGAGAGATAGATAAAACCCATTTAGAACACAAACCCATTTACAACACATTGCAGAATGCTTTTCCAGAGCTTGGGGCAGGAACCCAGCAGGCAGGACACCACCCCTCCTCACCCCAAAGAGAAAATACCTTGGCAAATTCAGGAAGAACCCAATACAAACTAGTCTGACTCACAAACACTTAACACACACTGGCTAACAGCAATTAGGATTGACAGGATTAGAATAAAACAACCAAAGGTACACAACCATAAAATAATTTAACACTGGATTCCCCCTGGAACAAAAATTAACACCTTTTAGACAGAATTGAGAAGGAAATTAACCCAACAACAGACACTGACCCAAAAATCAGAAATGACAATTTTGGAAACCTTGAAATGGTATTCCAATGAAACAATGTACAAATGAAATGGTTTTCATCCATCAAAGAAAGGGACTGAGTTACTTGGCAATAAACTCACAGATTTTCTGGAGGAATATTTAAACAAGGGACAGTGAGTTAATTGATACAGAACATCCCTGTCCCCAGCAATCAAAAATTACAGTGTTAGCAGTGCAAGTAACATAGATGTGTGTGTGGATAAGAATATCAACCTTGCTATCAAGCAAAATCAAGCTTTTAATAGTGTCACACAAAGTGGACTAACACATAGGTGTCAGTCATAAAGGACTCAAATGTCTGTACACCGAAGCACAGAGTATGAACAGTAAACAAAGTGAACTAGAAATTCAGGTAAATGAGAGCAAATATGATATAGTTGTCATTATAGAAACATGGTGGGATAAAACCCACAAATGGAACACTAAGCTAGAGGGATTTCAATTGTTTAAAAGAAACAGACCAAATAAAAGAGGAGGCAGAGTTTCTCTATAATAAATAACTACATATCTACAGAAATAGGGCATAACAATGATGAAAACTGTCTTGAATGCATTTGGATCAACATAAAATGGGAAAAATGGCATTGCCATAGGTGTATACTATAGGCCACCCAACCATATAGGGGAAATAGATGACCTTTTTGCTAGTCAGCTAACTAAGGTACATAGGAAACACATGACAATAGAAAGTCAAACTAGAGTCTTGGACTTTAAGAGAGCTAATTTCAATAAACTTAAAGAGGGCTTGGGGGGGATTCCATGGATGAGAATCTTCAAGGGGAAACAACTCAAGGAGCTTGGGAATTTTTTTTTTTAAAAAAACATAAACCAGTCTAGCACAATACCAACAAAGAAGAAAAATAATAGCTCTCACAAGAAACCAGAATGGCTGCATAAAGAACTCTCTGATAAATTGAAAGATAAGAGGGACAAGTATAAAAAGTGGAAAGAGGGGCACATAACTAAAGCAGAATATTAGCAAATAGTCTGAGCCTGCAAAGATGAGGTGAGGAAAACTAAGGTTCAAAATGAACTAAGGCTTGTGACCAAAGTCAAAAATAATAAAAAGCAAACAGTACCATAAAAAAAGATTAGAAATATGTTAAGATAGGCAAGAAAATGGTAAGCGAACACCTATCTACCCTAGACAAGTTCAAATCACCAGGACCAGATGGATTACAACCCAAGGTTCTCAAGGAACTGGCAGATGTGATCTCAGAACCACTGAACTATATTTTTCAAAGATCCTGGAGATCTGGGGAACTACCAGAGGACTGGAAAAGAGCTGATGTAGTTCCCCTCTTCAAAAAAAAAAAAAAAAAAAAAAGAATAGATCCAGAAAACTACTGACCCATCATCCTGACCTCAATACCTGGGAAGATTTTGGAAAAGATAATCAAACAAGAATCAGCGGACACCTAGAGGCAAACAAAGTCATTACTAAAAGCCAACATGGGTTTGTTAAAAACAGATCATGCTAGACACATCTTACTGCATTCTTTGGCCCAGTTACAAAATTAGTGGACTAGAGGAATGCTGTGGATATAATTTCCTTGGACTTCAGTAAGGCATTTGATAAAGTTCGTATAGGGTTTCCTGCCTGAGCAGGGGGTTGGTCTAGATGACCTCCAAGGTCCCTTCCAACTTTATTATATATTATTAAATGCAAGAGTGAAACCTTTCTAGCAGATGAACTTAAAACATTCCCTTCTGCTAACTTTGGGCTGTTCTTAAGAATGCACATAGAGAAAGAGGAAAACAAACAAAGAAACAAACACATTTTTCTTCACTCTGTTTGTTGGCCAGTTAAGCAGAGTGAGGTATTTCCTTTTTGTGGCTTATTTTAAGCAAAATTTCTAGCAGAATTTAAAATTCTTTTCTCTTTGGATTTGAAACAGCTAATAGTCACATTTAACTCACACACAAAGACTTTGACAAACATATATACACAAAGACAAGGAAAACAGAAAAGGAAACAGAAGTCTTAGTTTTACACATCCTAGTCATTCCCACCATAAATTTCAGATAGCTCAAATTAGGGAAGGCACACATTTTAAACATACCACGTGGTTGCAGAGAGAGAGAGAGAGAGAGAGAGAGAGAGAGAGAGAGAGAGAGAGAGAGAGAGAGAGAGAGAGAGAGAGAGAGAGAGAGAGAGAGAGAGAGAGAAAGAATCACTATCTTATTTTCCCTTTTAAGTACCTTTATTTAGCCAAATTGGTTTCCCAGTTTCATCCTTCAGCAAAGCCCACTCATTACAAATTTTCCTAGCTCATTTATCCAGGACAGGCACCTGCTATGGCAGCCTTTGCTCAGGAGCTGAGTTGAGAAAAGAAGCCTGTGTGTAGGAGTGCACTGTGCATATTGTGATATGCTGTTATAGTTGAAATTGAGAAAGCTGCTAAAAATGAAGTGAATCTTCACCTTCCAAAATTCTCTGAAATATCTGCTATCAATAGGCTGAAAGAACATGACAGCAATATAGTAACTTTTCAAAAACGTCTCTATGTTGTTCGGTAGAAGTCCAGCTAAACATTCCTTCCTAATTGAACAGGCAGCAGTGAAACTTAAAAATTCAGCCAGTGACAACCTATATCTGAAACATAAATAGATGCTGTACCTTTGTCTTTCGGTATTCCTATATTCTGGGCACTCAAGAGGCTTCCAGTTTACAACCCATTCGCAAAATATTAACAGTGATTTCCATGATTTTGACTGCGCGCAAACTGTTTATTTACAAGCCATGTACCTAATATGGATTCACATAACAAATTTATTTAATTTTTTAAAAATATTATGATCACCTCTACTGTCCGTTAACAGGATTCTTTGACAGTAATTCATATTCTAATTAATGTGTAACTAGCTAGTGTGTAATAATTGCAATCCAGATGCATTCTTATGATTTTAAGCAAGTAATCATGATCAAGACTTAAATATCTTTCTTTTTTCTCCCACTCATGATACTATTATATTTTTGTCCATGTAGCTCCAAACCTAAGACTAATAGTCAGGTAGACTTGGGAAGACTAGGCATTTCAGACCTGGATTGGAAAATCAGGATAATTTCTAAATTTGCAGCGAGTTAGTCACTGTCAACCCAGATGTGGTACATTCAGGAGAGCCCTAAATTCATCTCTTTACTGGTTGGCTGATTTAAGCCTGATAACCATCTTTTAGTTGAACAGATTTCATAGGATTATTGTTACAGGAGTAAAATGAGATGTCTTGAGCTCTCTCTGTCCATCTAGATACACACACTGAAATGATGATCAATGAAAGCTGAGAAAGTCTACTAGTGGAAGAGTTAAGTTTTTGTTTTCCACTTTTCAATAATTAGTTATTTGGCAAATGTACAGTATTTAATTAAGACCCAAAGTCATTTCATGACAATTAAAGAATGTATTTTCCATTTCTCAAAAAAGCTTACTGTTTTTCAAAATTAAAGAGAGAACTATAGAATGACATTGGAATAATTATGAGGAAATAAATTATACTACCTTGCCCTTGCAACAAAATAGAGATGACAGGGATACACAATAACAGGTGTTCACATGATCAGGTGCTGGGACTTCCAGTAATAGGTAGCATCAAGCCAGGACAGAGGATCAGGAGCAGTTAGAGAAAACATCTGTTGATCCTCATGCCTTACTTTACCAGGTAATATGTTATGGCAGCAATTAAGGAGGCAAGCAGGTGATGGTTGAATGAAAAAGCCAAATCAGCATGCTGAATGCCCACTAAGGTATCCTGAGAAAATGTAAATGTTTGAATCATGAATACCAAGTAAAGGATATTTGAATAATGCCTCCCTCTGATTGTCCATGATGGTAGCCAAATTATAATTATAGTTAAGGGCTCAGGGGCCTTTTCCCCCCCTCTTAATTCAATCCACTGTTGATAGAATATCCTTTGCACAGTTCCATTTTGTATACCTGTCAGGCTGACTTCTGGATGGGATGTTTGTTCATAGTCATTCACTCCTTAGTCACTACAATACCTGCTTAAAACACTACAATATAGTCTACATCAGGCTGCTCATGAATAAACATTCAGAAACTTCAGCTGGTCCAAAATACAATGACATACACCAGAGGTCCCCAACCTTTTGGGCACCAGGGACTAGTTCTGTGGAGAAAGGTTTTTCCATAGACCAGAGGGTGTGTGATTTTGGGGGCTTTTGGGGCTTTGCTTGTTTGTGCGGACCAGTTGCTGGCATGCCACAGCCTGATACCCATCCATGGACTGGGGGCTGGGGACCCCTGACATACACCATACCTAAGTTTGCCCATGTGACGCTACTCTTCTGCAAGCTGCACTGGCCCCAAGTAGGTTTCCCATATGTCCATTGTTATCTTTAAAGCCCTACAGGTTAGCTGGAAAACGGCTAGGCTCCACTAGTTTTGTCTGATCTTACCATATCCGATGATATGGTCTTGAGTCTGTTTTGTTAAATAGGGGAATCTTGTGGGATCCTGAAGATCTATCTGTTTGATGGAACAGTCTTCCCCATTAAGATATGACTAGCTCCAACCTGTTAGCTTTCCAGGAGGTCACGAAAATCTGGCTTTTCCCTTCAGCGTTATGAGCAATCTACTAGTGAAGATTGATATTTGAGTCTGGGGGGGTGTCTGTGAGTGACTTTGGAGGTGCCTCATTTCATCATTTCTCTGTTCTATTTTTCTGTTGGCTTTTGTACACGCCTACCTTTTTTGATTGTCTATGGAAATGTCTATGCCTCGTGAAAAAAGCACCTTTGGAACTACCTTTTCTGACTAATCAGACAAAAACATGTGTAAGGGAGGCACTTCAGGAAAGTAAGTAAGTGATTGCATAACATTTGTAGATGCCTTATGCTAAATAAAATAAATAAATTCAGAAAGGGTCCTGGAGTCAATAGAATAAGGACAAAGAATATTTCTGGGAGGGGACAGTCTAGGAACTGTCCCCCAAGTCTAGGGACAGAGAAAAGCTGTTCCTAATGGCACCATAATGTTGTTATGCCAGAGTAAAGCCCTATTGGGCCTAAGCAGAAATAAGTAAGAAGAGCGTTATTCTATATATCCATGGTAGCAGCTTTCCTTAAAATCTAGAACAGGGGTAGTCAACCTTGGCTCTTTTATAACTCATGGACTTCAACTTCCAGAATTCCTGAGCCAGCTGTGCTGGCTCAGGAATTCTGGGACTTAAAGTCCATGAGTCATAAAAGAGCCAAGGTTGACTACCCCTGATCTAGAAGATACATAATACTTGATAGAAAATGCTATTTTAAGTATTATTTCTTGTTAATGAAAACCCCTGGAAGATGTGATGAGATGGGACAAAGTTCTCACACTACCAATGGTTGCATTTATGTTATTGGGTGGAGGCTATGTTAAACTTAAGAACCAATATATAATGATGGCATCCATGCAGCTGCTTGGAAAGGAGATTGAAAAATTTCTGGAGGAAACAGCTAAGAGACAGGATAGCAGCATTTTTCTTAGTACAATATGCAGGCATTATGTTAGGAAGGTACAGTATATTACATGCCTTTTTGAATAATGCTAAGCGTAAGTAATGATATTAACAATTTGACTGAAGTTCAGTAAACAGCTATTGAAGCAGACACCAGTAATAATTATTCAGTCACTCAAGCTTTATTTTCAGCTTTTGAGAACTCTTTCTCAATGTGAACAAATCTTCAGGGCCAAACATTGTCTGATGTTTGGTATGGATTTCCATTCAAACAAAACAAACAAGCCCAGCAAAATCTAATAGCCTGACATTAGCCTCATTATAAAGTTAAGCAGTTGCTGAGTATAAGAAGAACAGCATTTCTTGATAATAGAGCTTTAAACTATGAAGGAATGCAAGCCCTGTAGGAGAATGTAAAATATGGAAGTACTTAAATTGAATTTAAAATCACTGGGGACACATTAAAAACATTTGTTCCAACTGGCAAAGGATGAAGCACATTTAGAAACCAGTCTATTCCCTGATGTTGAATTTTGAGATATGATTTTATGTTCAACTGTCCAATTTATTTTAATTTCTAATAATGTGGAATAATATTGGCAATTTACCTTACTCTAAAGAGGAACCATGTAAATAATCATCAGCATCATTTCCCTTCACCAAATGGTGTTTCCTTCTTCAACGTGCTTTCATTGGCAGAAGCCTGAAAAAGCCAGCATTGAAAAAAGGAAATTATGCTGCCATCGGATTTGGATATCAGGCAAATGTTTTAATACCTCATTAGTGATACATATTAATCCAATGGGGCTGATTTTAGTTAGCTCCTTGAATGCACCAGTTGCAGAAATAAATTGCACCTGCAGGAACTCTGCTTGGATCTGTGGACCTTCCAGTGCAACAAGAGGACCGAAGTTCAAAGTGATTTCTTCTGTGCAATTAACCTATACTATTCATGCATTTAGTTACTTACATTTGATAAATGCAGAGAAGCTTGACAGTTACTGATTTGCAGACTTTGTACAGTTTACTACTTATATCTTTATGCTCTGAAAACAACAAAAAGTTCATGACCTCCAAAAACTACATGAATCCAATTTTTGGCAAAAATAAAAGTTAGGGAGAGTTTTAAGTGGAAGTGAGAAGAGTGCATGTTAAAAATGTACAAGGTGTATCTCTCTGTGTATATGTATATAGCTTGTACAGCATCCTTCTGAAAGAGATTGCAAGTACTACACTGGTTGCTTGGAGAAAAACATACTTGAGTTTCAGTATAAAACTTTAAATGATCTGGAGTAAAAAAGCTGCTTTTGATTCCCGTCCAGGATAGCACATTTTTGTACGTTCCTACTTCTGAAGAAATGAATTAGCTGTAAAGATCTTGGAGGTACATTTATATACATATAAATATTATTTTTATTTACTTTTTGTAATCCATTATTTCTGTGGAATTTCATGTGCCATTTGAGAAGGTTGCTGGGGACTATAATGAATTTCAGAGTTATATATTTTCTGGGCCTTTCTGAGACCTCATTTATCCCATCATTCTAGGAAGCCTACTATCAGATTTTCCCCACTGCCATTTGGAATTGGATATTTAACTCCAAGGGCTGGCATTTGCCATAATCAATATCCCCTCTTCTTTTATGCCACCACAGACAGCTTCCTTTTCGACATAAGGGATCTTCAGACACATCTGTATTAATATCTTTAGCCTGTCCCCAGCTAACTCATCACAAAGGAGAAATGAAGGTGAGGAACAAAAAATATTTTAAGTTCCTACACTTCTTACAAAGAGAGCAATCTTCACTTTCTTCTTTTCTAGCAATAGGTAATGCTATCAATTTAACAGTATTTCCATTCAGTCAGCCTTGTACCTGTTAGGATTAGGATTTCCTTCCTGTAAGCCGCTACTTATTTTGTAGTGATAGTTTCATGATGTCCTTATTATATTGTTCTTTTTTGTGTTTTTACATTCAGTTTTAGATCCAGAAAAATCTAGTGTTAAGTAATGTAATATAACATCACAACACACAAATAATTTCAGCACTGATTCTGAAAAACAGTTGCTAGTTCAAGATTATTCCAAATGCCACCCAGATATTTTGGGGGAAGCAGTTCTTGGAATTACCAATCCCATTGATCTTTGTCATACAACTATAGTGTAGATATTATAAATACAATAATTACTATTTACTAGTGTAGAATAACTTTTTTTTAATAAAAAGTTTTATTGGTTTTTTCCATTTTTTTCAAAAGCTTAGGACACAACGTGGTGGTCGGGGTGTCCAATCATTCAAAGACAAAATCATATAAATATAGCTCAAATTAATTATCAAAAATTTCCTCTCTGTTTCTTAAATATAGTATTGCTTATTAAAATTAATACAGTTTTAAGTAAAGTTCAATCAACAAAAATCATCAATCACATGCAATTATAATCTATATCCTGTTTTTAAGCTTTACTAATTACAGTTGTCATACTCCAATTACATTTTAGTAAGTATATAGTTGGGATTTCAGGTATCCTTAATAAAAGATCATTCATTGAGACTAATTTTTTTTCTTCCTTATCACAAATAGCTCTTCCTCTTTCCCTATTACAACATAGTTATCATATTTAAAATAATAATATAAGTCCAACAAATACAATTCTATTTTTAAAAATATATTCTATCATTTCATCAGTCTACATCTATAGAAGATCTTTTTAATCTGTTGATAAAGTTTATATCTTCAAATACTTATCAACTATAATATCAGAAAATTCTCATCTTTCATTCCTAATTAGATCAGACATACTTTCTTTTTCTATTACAACATAATTCTCATATTTAAAATTACAATGTAAGTCAAAAAAGAAAAAAGGAGAGAGAAAACAACAACATACATTTCTATTTTTTTGGAAGAATATATTCAATCATTTCATCAATCTACATCTATAAGGTCTTTTTGTCCTCTAAAAAAATTTACTCCCTCAAATAATTATCAACCATGATAACAGTAAATGTACATCCTTCATTCGTTATTAAATCAGACAAAATTTCTAAAGCCTTTTTAACCCATTAAGTAACATTTTATGTCACATTTAAACCTGACTCTAGCTTTCTTTCTATGCCAATTTGGTTCCCATAACAAGGCTTTTCGGTTATCAAACCTCAAGATTTGATTACAAAAATTTCTAACCAGTTCAAACTGAACAAATTTTCTTTCCCTTTCCGCTTTATTGTAATTTCCAAAAGATTGTGTCTGAATGTCAATCTTTGTTATTTTTGGTAGTTGAACTGAGTCAATTACAGTTATTTCTTGGTCATCAAAGTTGTCCATCAGTTGTAGGTGGCGTTGTGTAAAATTGGTTGATTCAGTGGTTTCCACATTTTTTCTCAGTGTAGGTTCACAACTAGGTTGTAAGTATAGTCTCTCTGTCTCTTTAAGCTGTATGTAGGCCTGTTCAAAATTATTCTGTTCATCTTCTATTGTTCCTTGTTCCATAACTTGGTTCAATATTGGAGGGTCGATGTGAGGTTCTTGGATTTTCTCCAAGATTTCCAATATGTTTTAAAATCTTCTGTAAATTCTAATATTTTTCCAGTATTAAATCATAGTCAAGATGTGAATAACTTTCAGTCATTTTGGTGGTAGATTTGCCTATTCCTTTATTAGTGACTACTTGAAAAAGATCCACAAATGTCCGCCTCCAAAGGTCTAATAGCCAGCTTTACCACCCAGCTGTCAAGTTATCTTTTCTCTTTTATTATCACATAGAATCCAATCCCTCTTCAAATAACAGGAAGAAGTACAGTTGAAATTTCGCTTTTCGCCACCAAATGTCCTCAGTGGACTATAAAGTCTTTTTTCCCCAAGTTAATAGAGTCAAAGAAAAAAAAAGAAAGGTTTTCTCTTTTTTTAAAAAAAAAAGTCAACAAGGAAAGTATCTCCAACATTATCAAATTTTAAAAAACCAAGTAACAATGTCCCTTTTTTCTTCTTTTCCCCTGAAATTCACCCAACAGAAGTCCAATAGTTAAAAAAAAAAAAACACACACACACACACACAAAAATCAATCTTTTTCTTTTTAGCTCTTCTTTCCGTATAGGCAGCCGCCACTTTCTTAATAAAGGAAATAAAGACTTTTGCAGGAAAAGTTAGGATAGCAAGAGAAGGAAAGGTTTCACCCGGATTCACCATGGTGGTTCTTCATGCTTAGTTGTTCTTTTGACTTGCAGTTGGCGCGGCTAGGTGATCAGCCATTTTACGGCCGATCTTCTCCATCGGCCCTCGGAGAAGCTCGGACAGCTGGAGGAGCCGCCGCTCCTCCGCATCCGAGCACAGCCTCCTCGACGGTAGTCGCACCCTCCAGGGCGATTTTCGGCCCCCACAGCGGTCTACCGGCGGAGGGAAACTAGCCAAACGAGGAGACAAGTCTCTCCATATGGCTAGAGGCGCCGCGATCTGGAACCGGAAGTCTCAGTAGTGTAGAATAACTTTATTGTCACTTTAAATGTACACTAATCAGCATACATTAAAGTGAAATTTTGTTGCATACAGCTCTCAAAGACTCACCACCTCCAATATACACTACATAAATATGACAAAAAATGCATATACCCACATATATTCTATGACACAGAGAAACAATACAGTCTAGTTTGGATGTATACATGCACATGGAATGAAAAACAAATCATGGGTGTACATTTACATACATATAAATATTATTTTTATTTACTTTTTGTAATCCATTATTTCTCTGGAATTTCATGTGCATTTAGAAGGTTGCTGTGGACTATAATGAGTTGTAGAGTTATATATCTTCTGTAGGTAGTTACATGCAGTGTGCTAAACCTAATTCACTAAGCTTCAGTAAGACAATATTTGAACCTTGAGTGAGATGTTTATAACCAGAATACGTAGAATCTTACCAGTATTCAGATGAAGGAATAACAATATTTTTTTAAAAGCAATTCTTGTTATTGGAAATTTTAAGACTGTGATAGATAAATGTACATTGATTGTTTGGTGCAGGGGTGTCAAACTCACAACATCATGTGATGTGTCATCACGTATAATGATTTTTTTTCCCATTGCCGGCAATGGGGTGGGTGCAGTTTCAGCATGACGCATCCGGCCCGTGGGCCGGCAGTTTGACACCCCTGGTTTAGTGGAATTAGTAAACAACTGGGAAAATGGAAAAACCAGAAGTGAACCGAGAAACTAGTTAAGTGTTGCTCGAGAAGCAAAAGTGTTTATTAAGGTAGCTTGCCTCACAAGATGTCCTGTCTCCTAGATGCACATTTCTCAATAGCAACATGATAAAATATCTTTTGGAGGTATATATTCCACCTTGACTCTTCATCAAAGTATTGACAATCAGCTTCACTTGGCAGATGCATTCCCAGCAACAGCTGGCTCAGAAGACACTGATATTAATCAAAGCAGTGTGGCTGCTCCATTAAATAGTTCTAAAATACTCCTGCATTTCACAGACACACTTTGCTTGGGGAAGGCCCTTTTGAAAATTGCACTGTTGGTGAAAAATCCTAAAGTGATTGTTAATGTCAGTAATACTTTTACTGTTGGCATTAAATTAGTACTTTAATTTTATTTCTGCTTTGAATAGTACACAGATAGGTTGATCACCCAGGTTGCTATGAAAGTTTTATCTCTGCTGTCCTCTCCAGTTCTGCCTGTTTCTTTGCCTTCAAAGCCTGAGATGCAGCTTTTTAATTGATTTATTTGTTACCTAGGTTTTAATGCTGCCTGATCAAGACAGCTGAGCATTCAAAGAGACAAGGGGTCAAAAAGTAAAGAAGGTGATTGTGAGCATGCTATTGAAGCCTGTTCCTTTTGTACATGCATTGCCTGCAATGTACATACTAAAGGCATGGGACTTTGATCACATGATTATGACTGCCATCTTTACTTCTTCATTCTCCCTCTAGATCAGGGGTCTTCAAACTTGGCCCTTTTATGACTTGTGGACTTCAACTCCCAGAATTCCTCAGTGAGGCACACTGGCTGAGGAATTCTGGGAGTTGGAGTCCACAAGTCATAAAAGGGCCAAGTTTGAAGACCCCTGATCTAGATGTTTCAGTTCAGAACAGCTTACAATTTCTATTGCATTGTTGTGCTTCAGTTCAATCTACACAGGTGATGTAACTCACATTCAGAGAGCCCCGATGGTAACCTTTTTATGCTGTAACCATCAAAACAATCCTTCAGGGTTCTCAGGGACATGCTGCTGATTTCCTGTCACCCTAGAGGGGGAAGTGGTGTATGCCACTCAACTAAGCCTAACCACCAGATGTTTTTGCTTCAAAGCTTAACAGTGTTGCTACCCAATTCTGTGAAATAGGGTGTTAAGGAAGCAGAAAAGAGGGTACAGTCTTCAGATTTTCCAACTCTGGTTTAAAGGACAACAGACATTGTATTTCTTTTGCTCCCAAGGGTAGATGAAATTAAGATACCCTACATGCTTCTTAATAAATTAATTCTGCATCTTTATATCCTATTTCTTGAAGTTCAGCAAAAAAAGTTTGCATCCTTTTTGGATCTTTCTGTGCCTGTTTAGTCACCGGTATATGTTCACTTGAATAATGGAAGCATGCTGCTTGAATAATGGATTTACGTTTTTAACTTTAATGTTTTGGTTGATTTTAGTCAACCATGCAATATCATCCTTTCTAATGAACCTCAATATACTAGTAAATATTGACAGCAAAGCTCTTCAATGTTTAGGTGTACATATGAAAGCTTTCACAGAAGCTCCCAGATGCACAATTGTCTGAATGCTATCTCACCATGCTGTGTGTGTTGTTGGCACTATTTGACACTCAAAGGCCCTGCAAAGTAGCCAATTTTAGAGCCTTCCTAAAATTTATGGGCATTTTATGCCCAGGAAAATCTTACAAAGTGTTGGGATAGCTCCTAAGAAGGTGTATTGGGCTTCCAACTTCTCCACCTCAGCCTACCTTTTTTACAAGAATGCATTGAACAGGCTGGATATAGCTGGCAGAGGTAGTCTTACAAGAACCTGTGACCTGGGTTAAGAAAGTCTTTTCAGAAAAAATGACATTATGAATTAGATCCAGAAGCAAATATGTAACCAACATAGCAAGTGCATTTTTGGTATCAAAGAACAGAATACTGTATGCTATACCTGATTAGCAGCTTTCAAGTTGCTTCCAAAAACAATATTAAATGGGTTCAATAATCTATACCTGAAAGGATGAGGGCTTGAGTTATTGTCATCAGAGTCTTTTGCTTCATGAAGGCTTACAATTGGTGCATCAACAGATTCTCCTAGCCATGGCTTCCAATAGCTGTGGTAGCTAGAGTAATAAGTCCAGGAAGACCTCATATTATAGACCAGCTTATAACTCTATTCAGAATGAAAGTGGAAACTGGGATAGAACCAGATTTATCACTAATGAGTATCAACTCCATCTTGCCAGGATTAGATCTGAACATTGGCTTTGACCCATCCAAGCCTTCACAGATTCTAGGCCTTCCTCAATATCTCTGGTAATGGGCAACTGAATAGCGTTTAATTTGTATTGCAACATTAACGCTTGTTGAATAGAAAACAATAGTGAAAAACCACTCAAAACTATAGATTTTTGAGGATTATTTAAAATGAAATTGATATGATACCTTGGACTAACCTTCATTAAAGTTTAAAAGGTTTTTGAGAAGATACAGATAGGCTTACAGTGTTACTCTTTTGTTAAAGGAAAACTTTAGCTTCTGTTATCTACGGTAGCTAAAGCAGTAGTGCATTTAGTTTAAATTTTGGTAAAAACAGAATTGTTGTTTACCCACAATGCAAGACCAAAATGAGACAGCAGTCTACTTTAGGCATGACTAAGTGTAATTTTTGAATATTTTTCCTTCAAATCTCTGGTTTATGCACCATATTATAAAAGTCTTTGGAAGCTCTCAGCAATTTAAAGCAAAGCTCTGGTGCTAATTAGCATTGCAACAGCAGGGAAAAAATCTATGAAAGACATAAGTCCAAACTTTACTAAAAGTACAGATGTAGCCATTTTTTGACTCTTGACTTTCAGACATTTCAGCCTAAGATTTTGGCATAACTACATTGCAGATCTGTTTTATTTAATGTACTTCATTCAGTTCTTTCCCCCAGCCCCCCAAAATATTTTCCAGACAGCAAATAAATAATCCTGAAAATATCAAAGTATTACTTACCAAGTGATATTCAATGATTTATGGTTTTGCCATCAGCTGATCTTAATGGGATCTCATAGAGCCTCTTCACTCTGCCTTGCTCTCTGTATAATCGCCAAGTGTCTCACAAAGAAAATGGTGAATTATTTCTGCCTTAACACAACTGAAATTTGCCTGTTGTAACATGATCTAACTCACTATTTTCCTCCTAGAATAAAGAGTGGGAATAATGGAAGCAAATTTGCCATATTTAGTGTGTAAAATATAGCAGCTATTAACTTTTTGACATTTTTTCTTACGGATTCCTATGGGTATTGACTTCAGATCAGCATATGATATAACATGTAGCTTGTTGATATGCAACCAGAAGCTCTTTGACACACCCATTTTTGCTTTGGGAATGGGGAGGGGGGGGTAGGAGGGTTTACAGGTCAAGCTTTTTGTATCTCTTTCTTTCAGAAATTAAGGAAAGTTCAGCTGAACTAGTCACTCTCTAATCAGCATTAAAAAAGAAAACTTCATCGAAGTACTTTAGATATTCTTCTGCCCTGTGTAATTTTTTCCCCCATCCAGTTTTGGTTGAGGAAAACATTTTTCACTTCTCCCCCTAGCCCTTCGAACCAGACATTCACAAAAAAAGCACAAGAACAATATGAAGATATGAGATATCCAGGTGAGTGAACCATATTTCTTCTTCCCCAACTCAGCTCCAAAATCTCATCCCCAAAGTCCTCTGCACTGTTATTATTATCTGGAATTATTTTACATATTACTTTACCTCTGGATTCTTATGCATTGCCTTAGCAATGCATAAGAGGTAGTAGAGGTAGTCCCCAACTTATGAGCATAATTGAGGCTGGAGTTATAGTCGTAATGGCTACTACTGCCATTATGACTATAACTCTGGCCTCAATTATGCTCATAAGTCACTATGTATTATATTTAGTGCAGAGGTCTCCAACCTTTTGGGCAGCAGGGACAGTTCCATGGAGAGAGGTTTTTCTGCGGACCAGAGGGGGCATGGTTTCATGTACTGCCTGCATCCCACGGATGGAGCTTTGCGTGTTTGCATGGCCCACTTTCTGCCATGTCATGGCCCAGTGCTGGTCCACTATGTAAGTCACTATGTATTATGCATAGTGAGTTACTATGAAACTGCAACCAATTTTATGACTTTTTTTGCAGCAATGGTTAAACAAACACCATGGTCATTCAGTGAATGTGGCAGTTGTTAAATGAATGCCTTTTATCCAATGGGTGTTAAATGCCACATAAATTATTAACCTGAACATCTGAACAGGACACATTATCTTGCCTATGAACTGTTTTTATAAAAGTCTGTACTGAAGAAGACCTGGTGCTACTACTGAAAACAAAGGTCCACATTTCTTTCTTGCCTTTGTATTCTAGTACACTGATGGCAAACCTTTTAGAGACCGAGTGCCCAAAAACCGCCCCGCCCCCGCTCCACCCGCCCACCCCGCCCTGCTCTGCCCTCACTCCGCCCGCCCTCAGGGCCATCCACGGCCCACCACAGATTGCCCAGGTGGCCCTGCAGTGCCATGGTGGCCATGCCCTCTGCCCGCACCCCGCAGCATCATCTGCTGCCCAGCTGTCATGTGCTTAGCTGCGCTGCTTTGTGCGGGCCGCACTGGGGGTGACTCTCCTCCAGGGGGCTGCTGATGAGGAGGGGGTTGCAGGGGGAGGTGGGACTGGGACAATGGCATGTGTGCCCACAGAGAGAGCTCTGAGTGCCGCCTCTGGTATTCGTGCCATAGGTTCGCCACCACTGTTCTAGTATATAAAATGTTGTCTACTTGTGCCCATGCCAACACAGATGACTGGATTCCCTGGTCTGATGATGCTACATGGATATAAACCCTTGACCATGGATACCCAGCTATGAACATGTGAAATTATGCTAATGAACCCATAGAGTAGTTAAGAGCAGTAGATGAAAATTGAAGCTCCTGATTTAGTTCAGTCTAATCTCAAAATATATTTGATTGAAAGCCAATTTGGTTGATTTGACAGAAGTTGCTTTTGGAGTCAGCTTAAGACATGCTCAGTCTGCTTTTGTTCTTTGATGTGTTGTTCAGCTTTAAAAATGGATTTCTGCCCCTTTCCATCACCCATAGTTTTTAACTTATGTCAGCCATGTGTGAGCGTTAGCCATTTATAAATGCTAGTGGGTATATTCTTCTGTAACGCTCCAGCAAATGCATTTGGAGGATTTTAGAATACATTTGGATGACTGCAGTCTCCCCAGTGATTTTTATCACTTTTTTTTTAAAGCAAACTGCCTAAGAGCATGGTAAAATACAATGTTTAGTCTTTGAACTTAAAAATGTCTGGAGAATGGCTTAGCACTCCATATACTAGATTTTCTTCTTTTTAATAAGTGCAAGGCTTTGGAATATAACAGCTCTATTTTGATAGAATGAAAGTGTCTCACAATGTGTGCAAAAGGAAAAGGAAAAAAAAAAGCATTGTTAGCCAAGAGAGAAAGAGAACTAAAACATCCTTTTGGGTTCACAATTGACACCAATACTTTTAAAAAGCTCAGCACTGGTCTGCTTACTGCTGGAGCAACTATGCAATACTGAAAGAATATCAACAACAATATTAGGTATTAATTGGGTGGATCACATCTAACTCAGTTTTACACTATTTTACCACTGGAATTGTTCCACGATACAATGTACAAATATTAAGTGAAAACTGTTCTGCAACTTCAAGTATGGGCAAAGAATTGGAAAGAGAAAGAAGAGCTGTTATACTCTAGTCAGAAAGATGATCCAGTCCATGATATTTGCCGTATGATATGGTTAAGTACCGGTAATATTATTCCCTTAATTTCTTTTGTTCCAAAAGATTTTTTTTTCTTTTTTGAAGGTGTGGACTACATAGGTTATTTTCCAGTCCTCTTTGAGGGATCTTTGAAAGAAATGGTTCAGTGATTCTGAGATCACATCTAACAGATCCTTCAGAACCCTTTGGGTATAATCTATCTGGTCCTGCTGATCTGAACTCGTCTAGGGTGGACAAGTGCTCTCTTAACATTTTCTTGCCTTGTATTAACTTGTATTCTGTTTTTTACAGTACTGTTTTTGGTAAGTTGGATTGTTTTTTGCTTTTGTGTAAAGACAGATGCAAAACAAAAAACAAAAAAACGAGTCACACTGCTGCTCATCACCTTCTTGATATTTTCTGCCATTAATGGGAGAAAATCAACATGTGAAGATTTTTGTTCCTTCTCCTCCTTTCCTGAACAACATTTTGGGTAGGGATAAACAACTTCTTCTGAATATATATTTCATGCATGTAGCTCTGTGTGTGTGTGTGTGTGTGTGTGTGTGTGTGTGTTTCTGTATGTGTATTCATTTTATTCACAATTCAATTTAACTCAAAATAAATACATACTTAAGCCATATACTTAACAATTCTCCCCCTCTGTCATATTAAATAGTTTGATAGCAACATAAGGAAATCTCAGGAGTTGCATTTAAGATTATTAGAGCCACTTGTAATCTTGAGGACTAAGATTTTGCATTATGGTTCAGGAATTTTTTTTTGTCTTTAAATTCCTAAATCCTCTATACCAGCTAGCTGAGCTTAAATAAAGATTGTACTGGTTATTATTCTTCAAAGTAGGATACTTCATCAGTGGGAGGATCATATCTGCAACGTTTCTCTTCAAATTTCACTAGTCAATGGAAGAAATGTAGAGCAAGAAACGTATCCATCTCTCTCCTCTCTTGCTTTCAGTATGTCAGGTCAACAAATACTGCTATTAAAATGCTAAAGCTGGCGTGAAAAGAGCCTGGTTTTATACGGAAGCTTTAATTCTGATATTTTTGTGATTTATAGCTGCCCAGGATAGGATGGGAGGCCATATAAATAGTCTAAATATAATATAAATTAACAAGTAACCTAAGGCTGTTAGTGTCCATTTCTTTTTCTCTGCTTTAATTCAATTTGCATATTTAATTTTTTTAGAACCGAGGATATATACCTAGAATAAATACATGCCTGGTAGATTCGCAGTAGTTCTTTAACTGGGTGCAGCTGAGGAAAGTGAATATAAGCAATCTATTTTTAATTCTTTAGGTCCTCAGGTACAGAAAGTTTGCTTTGGATATATGTGTGAGTCAAAGAAGTGATGAAAAATAGAATCAACATACAGCCAAGGGAACAGCCAAGTCTGTTTGACATTTCTTGGAGCTCATGAAAGTTGCTTTCTTCGGCTTGAAACATTACTGAAAATCTTAATTTTTCATCTTCCTACAGGTTGTCTAGAAACACTGCTCAATATACTGGTTATTCTATTCCACCATGAAGACATGTATCAGTATTAGAGTTGGGTATGTCTGGATCATGTTTCATGAAACTATTAGTGGAAAGTAAACAAATTCATGTCAAATGCAATTTTTAGTATTCAAGGTTGGTAATATTAAACATTCTTTCATTCTGAATATCTCCAAAGCTTTTTTCCATGATTTTGGAAGTTCTATGATTTTTAATTCCCTTCCAGTGAAGTTCTGGATGATGAATATAGACCAAAAAAATGTATGTCTATGTAAATCAGCTTTGATCACATTACAATTAAGGTTTGATGGTAGCCTGATTCAGTTCTAGGTTTAAATGAAGCACAATTAAATCTTCTTTCTTCTAGGTTCAGTTGGGGAAAAATGCTTCGACAATAGACTGTAAAAGAAAACATCAAAAAGCCTAAGGTCCTTAATTTACTTTTTTGCAGAGTGGGATGAAAATAACAGAATTGATTAACTTTTAAAGGACGCTAACCCTGTAAATGTTCAGCCACACAAGTTTTTCAATGTAACAAGAGTTTTAAAGTATTCATCATAACTATTTTATGGCAGGGATGAAGACAGGATAGCCCAACAGCTAAATACCCACCAAAGTTTTCTTGAGATCACTTTCTTCTGGAGCAAATTTTCTTGAGCACAGGTTCTCCTCAGGGCTGTGTCTTAAGTCTGCTGCTATTCACCCTGTTGACTCATGACTGTTGTGCTAGGTTTGCCACCAACCATATTGTGAAGTTTGCAGATGATACAACAGTAGTGGGCCTTATTTAGGATGACAAGGTGAAAACTTACCGCAAGGAGGTTGAGGGGTTGGTGAACTGGTGTAAGGAAAACAGCCTAGTTTTAAATACCAGAAAAAACAAAGAGATCATTGTTGATTTCAGAAAAAGCAGGCACAGTCACACTTCTCTGTGCATAAATGATTCACCTGTGGAGAGGGTTACCAGCATCAAATTCCTGGGTGTGCAGCTAACGAGTAGGGTGACTTGGTCGCTCAACAGTGAGAAACTGGTGAAGCGGGCACAGCAGTGCCTGCATTTTCTGTGCCGCATGAGAAAAGCACATCTTCCTTCCCCTGTCCTGACCACTTTCTACAAGGGGACAATCGAGAGCATCCTGTCATACAGCATCACAGTCTGGTTTGGAAGCATCACTGCTTCACACAGGAAGGCAGTGCAGAGAGTGGTGAGAATGGCTGAAAAGATCATTGGCAGTTCCCTCCCTCCCATCCAGGACATAGCACAGAAGCGCTGCTTGAGCAGGGTCCATAAGATTATCTGGGACACTACACATCCTCTTCACGACCTGTTTTCCTTGTTACCTTCTGGGAGGAGGCTTCTTGGTATCTGAAGCAGAACATCCAGATTCTATACAGCATTAACCTTGCGAACTCTCAAGCTTCCTCCTTCCATTATATATTCAAGATGGACAATATTTAATATTTATTTGCTACATATATGTAGGGATGTGGGTCTATACATATGTTGTTCATAGTATGTTTAGGCGCGTGCCGTGTATTTGTTTCACTTTGAGAATGGGCAACTAAATTTCATTTTTGATGTGTGCCATTGTACCCACAGCATAAAAATGACAATAAAGGTTATCTTATCTTATCAAATAGGCTTGTAGGCATGGCTCATAAGGAAGTCAAGGAACTAGGAAATCAGGCAACTTCAATAGGTAAATGAAGTATATCGTTGCCAAAATTTTCCTGAGATTAGTGGCTACCGTGGGCTGGGAAGTTGCCTTATCTGGAAGTGGAATCTCTCCTAGGACTGATCAGCAATTTTCCAACTCACAAAGTGGTACACAAACAGCAATGCACAAACTCTAGCAACGAAAAGAAGCAACAGAAAAATCCATCACATTGTCAAAGCAATTCAATGCCCTCCAAACATCTGTGAAGCAACCACTTTATTTGGAGGTTGTGAATCACCTCTTTGGTTCAGTTTGATTCAAAAGGAGGGCATTGTAAATAGCTCTGAAAAAGAATTCTTCAAACAGAATCAAAATTGCACATTTCCATTGTCTCATTTTCAAAACAAATAAAATTAAAAAAAATCCAGAACACAAGACTAGAAAAGATTGCAACATCTTGGCAAATGAAACTGTAATGTACTGGCCACAACTGTTTTAAATCACTTGCTTAATGTCTGACCTACATTGCTATATTGTTTAACAGTTGCTGTTACTGAAAGCCAGACTGGCTGTCTCCAAGCTGATAATGAGGTTTGGGGCAGAAAACTGTTACTTTAAACCTATTGGTTGCCACCTAGAGGCTAACTGTATAAATAGCTGTGCAGCAGCCTTTAGGGCTGCTCCTGTTCTGAGTTAATAAACTTGTTGCTGTTTGAACACTTTGCCTCATTCAATGCCTAAGAACTGAAGATATAACAGTGACAACGAAGGTGGGATGTGCTGCTTCATTGAGAGAGCTTGAAGTCATTAGGGGGTGAGGTCAGCACAGAGCCTGACAGGAACTACATTCCCCCCCTCGGTCTGCCAGCAAGCCATGCTGGAGACCACCACACCCTAAAGATCCATCCTAGGGCCTACACAGAAGCCAGCAGCACAAGGCATTGAACGAAGAAACAAACCACCATAGCGAAGGTTGGGAAGCTCGAAGAATTCAACGTAGCTTACCTGGAGAGATGGGCATCCTACATCTCCCGCATTGAAAATTACCTCCATGCCAACCAGGTCGCCAAAGATGGATTGAAGGCTGTGATACTCTCTGCCTGTGTGGCCCCACCACCTTTGACATTGCAGAAAACCTGGTCGCTCTAGCGCCGTTCGAGTCGGTCACTTAGGCGGACTTGAAAAAAAAGCTCCGAGACCACTTCGAGTCCAAGTTATCTGTTATAGCTTGGAGGCATGCTTTTGAGCAGTGGGAGCAACAACCTGGCAAGTCTGCAACAGAATTCATTGCCGCTGTTTGTCAAGCATCCCAACTTTGCAATTTCATGGATTTGGAGGAGAGACTATGAGACCACTTAGTCTGCGGACTCCAGAATCAAGAGCTCCAACAAAACTGTTCGCTAAGGAGACTCTCTCAGTACAAGAGGCCATGAAGGAGGTCCTGGTGGATGAAGCCACCAGAGGGGCCATTAAAGCACTGGGCCTCCAAAAGCACGCCAAACACCGAAGCCGTCCACCACAAGGATGCCGAGCAGATGGAAGACACTGATTCAAACTATGAAGTCGACCAGCTACGAAAGCACCCGGAGAAGAGATCGCAGCCAGCTGAGAAGGCAGTTGTGTTCCTTAGATGCATGGGCTGCAGAGGTCGCCATCATTGTGCAGATTACCAGTTCCGAACTGCAACATGCCGGGCCTGTGGCAAACCAGGCCACATCGCCGCCGTCTGCCGAGGTTGTCAGAGGGACCGTCAGAAAGAAGAGGTGGAAGGAGAGGAGAGGTACCGAGTAGGGTTCTGCTCCAGCCGAAGGAGCGTATTCCACACTGGTGCCCATCACCCCCTAAAGCAGAAGCTTAGACTACAGGTCAAGCTTCAGGGAGTTCCATGCAAGATGAAACTGGACAAGGGCTCAGCCATGTCCATCATTTCACAATGAACATTCAGGCACTATGCCATCATAGAAACAGATGGGCCAAGCTCTGGCCATCTAATCTACTACTCACAGACTTCGAAAACTCCTGAGTAGTGGTCAAAGGTGAAGCCACATTTCTGGTAGAATTCAAGGGATTCAAGGGGCCACTAGATGTCATAGTGGTGGAAGGCCAATGCACAAGCCTCATAGGACTAGATTGGTTTGATGCATTGGGCATTCAAATAAGCAGCATTCACCAAACACAAGCGGCAGATCTGTCTGTAGTCTGCCAAGAGTTTGTGGATGTTTTCAGTTCTAGACTAGGGGAGTACAAGGGTCCTCTGATCACCCTCAAGCTTGATCCTATGATAAATCCAATACAGATCAAGCCTCGTAGAGTGCCTTTCATGTTAAAACCCAAAATCGATGCAGAGCTGGATAAGCTAGTGGAACAAGAGGTATTGCAGCCTGTAGACAGTGGAGTGTGGGAGACCCCCATAGTAACACTATTAAAGGCCAATGGGGAAGTGTGAATATGCGCTGACTGTAAGTGCACCCTCAACAGGGCACTTCAACAGCACACGTACCCTGTGCCAGTTTTCAGCCATATTTTGGTGTCATTGAGAGGACGCCGCGTGTTTGCCAAATTAGATTTGGCACAGGCATATCAACAACTGCCCGTGGACTTGGCCATGGCAGTAACCCAGACCATTGTCCCCCATAGGGGGGCTTTTAAGGTTAAGTGCCTACAATTCGGGGTGAGTGTAGCCCCAGGGCAGTTCCAGGGAATGACGGAGCGCATGCTCAAGGGAATTCTAGGGATTTGCCTCTACTTTGATGATGTCTTCATTGCTGGGGAATTGGTTGAGATTCTGGCTGAATGGCTTAAGGCCGTTCTTCAGTGGTGGGACTTAAATTAAAAAAAGAAAAGTGCAAGATTGGTGTAGAGTCAATTGGCATTCATCCAGTGGAATCCAAATTAAAAGCAATCCAGCAGGCCCCAAGGCTGAAGTCAAAGGGAGAGCTTCAGGCTTTTCTACGCCTTTTGAATTTTTTAGCCGCAGTGGCAGAGCTATAACACCAGCTCTTGGACAGACAAGCTCAGTGGCAGTGGACCAGTGTCCACAAGAATAGCTTCCAAGCAGTCAAATCACTGCTGTCGTCAAACTCAGTTCTTACTCATTTCAATGAGCAGCTGCCTGTCTGCATTGCATGCGATGGATCCCCGTATGGGGTTGGGGCTGTATTAAGCCACTTAATGGCTGATGGGAGGCAGAAGCTCATTGCATATTACTCCAGGACCCTATCATCTGCAGAGCGCAACTACGCACAAATTGACAATGAGGCTCTGGTCATTGTGGCCGGAGTTAAAAAGTTCCATGACTACTTGTATGGCCGCCAGTTCATGGTCTTTAAGGATCACAAGCCATTCCTAGGGTTGTTCACCAAAAACAAACAGACACCTCAGATTCTGTCTCATCAAATGCTGAGGTGGTCTATCTTCCTGTCAGCAACACACGGACTTCCAGACGTGTTAGTCTCAGACAATGGGGCTCAGTTTATCGTTTCTGAATTCCAGTTTTTCCTCTAATATGGCACGCCACGTCGGCTCCCTTTCACCCGGCCTCAAACATCCAAGCAGAATACTTGGTCCGCACAAACAAGGAATCACTAAAACGGATTGTCACAGGAGATTGGCACACAGACTGGCAGATTTTCTACTCTGCCAACGCACAACTCCCTGTACCGCCACAGGCAGAAGCCCTGCCAAACTCAGATGGGGCCGATGTTTCATCACCAAGCTGGACAGGCTGCACACAGACCGGGTTGCCTCAGACTCTGCTCAGCCAAAGGCACCTCAGAATTTGCAAGTGGGTGACAGGGTTTGGACCCGGAATTATGGGCAAAGGGTTTTGTGGGTGGCAGCCATGGTTGTTAAGGTGTCGGGACCACTCTCTTATGAGGTGGTACTGAAAGATGGGAAAGTCATTTGCTGGCACATTGACCAGCTATGTCAGAGGCTAGTGAACCAGTCGCTGGCTCAGGCGTCTCAAGAGGGCCGCACGCAAGGGCCATGTGACAGCAGCCCAACAGAGGAGTTTGCACACTCCAACAGAACTCTTATTCAAGGAGACGGGGAAAAGGCCATAGGAGAGCTTCCCACAGACAGACAGTATCCGCTGAACAGGACTGGCAAACTGTGCTGAGGGACAGCCCTACAGACTTTATTTTATTTTATTTTATTTATTTATTTATTTAATTTCTATGCCGCCCTATTCCGGAGAACTCAGGGCGGCTCACAACATGATAGAAATTACATTATATACATAAATATAAAAACCCTTAATTGAAAAAGAAACCAATCATTTGGTGCATGATTGGACTTTGGTTTGGGCTGACCGGGACTGGCCAGCCAAAGGAACACGAATCAACCTAATTTCACTGGACCTCAGAGTCCTGGTCTACCCAGCCAGGCAGGCAAGCGGGTATACCGGGAGACCCCTGCAACCTCTAGATGTTCAGAATGGTCAAGAAGGCTGCCTAAATATCTACAGGACTATGTCCAGCAATTGAGAGTTGGAGCCATCTAGGGGGAAGGGGTGTAATGTATTGGTCACAACTGTTTTAAATCACTTGCTTAATGTCTGACCTACATTGCTGTATTGTTTAACAGTTGCTGTTACTGAAAGCCAGACTGGCTGTCTCCAAGTTGATAATGAGGTTTGGGGCGGGAAACTGTTACTTTAAACCAATTGGTTGCCACCTAGAGGCTAACTATATAAATAGCTGTGCAGCAGCCTTTAGGGCTGCTTCTGTTCTGAGTTAATAAACTTGTTGCTGTTTGAACACTCTGTCTCATTCAATGCCTAAGAACCGAAGATATAACAGAAACCTTTCTGATACCACTTTCAACTCACAAAATGCCTTTTTTTTTCATTTTCTCTCTTCCTGCCTATGCATAATGACAATATTATTCTTACCCTCCTGATGAATTCAATATTCCATACTAACTTGAATATAGTCCAATGTAGAGTGATCCTTGAACCATTATCCTTTTTTCTTTGTTAATCTTCTAAAGTGCACTTATGACTACTTTAAGATGGAAAACACAAATGCTGACATATTCTTCTGAATGCTTCTATTCCAAGCTCAAAGATCACATCTTACAGCTAATGATCCTTATTCAATTTTGTTCCCAAATCAGTGCTATTTAGGTCCATCACATCGCTTCTACCAGGCATTTTATGCAATGAATAGAAACCACTCTCATTGCAAGTTTGACTACAGAATAATAGTTTGCCTACAATTATGGACAAGGTATTTGTTTAGGTGGCACACACATCAAAGACATACGGGAGGACAATTTTTGTAATGCTTTAATTAACAGCGTCTTTGTAGATGATTAAACAGTGCATGACGTGTATATTAGTTTTTCATCTGTTTTACAAAAGCCTGAATATTTTTTCCCAGAAGGCTTTGTTTCTGGTGCAAAGCCATCCTAGTAAAAGCAGCTTGTGATTACTCCTTCCTTTGGATTGAAACTTAGGCCACATGATCAGGAGATTAAATTTCTCTTTTTTCCCAGGATTTAATTTATTTTGCCTTGTTCTCTCTTCATTTAAAATAGAAGGGTAAAACAAGCAGTAGAAATTCTGTATGTATTTTTTGTGGATAATTTTGTTTCTTAACTCACAAACACTTGGGTGGGTGTATCTTCCCAACAATTGTCCCTATTTTTTAAATTCTTCACCACATATATGTTTATTTACTTTCTAGAGGAGAATATCATCCTGAAGTTCAGATATTATTTTAAAACACAGCCCAACATTTTGGTTTACCTGAAGGTTCAGAGTATGAGAGTTAAATAAAATTGAGTGAAATTATTATTAAACAGACTTCTCCCTATATCTACAGTATAGGAAAGAACTACCATCAGTGAAGTAACTTGACTAAATGGCATAAATAAAGAGCAGTTCATTAACCTATGAGAAGGTTTCTGATGTAACTCCTAACACATATAATAACTCTGTGAACAATGCTATCACCATGATTTGGGGCATATAAACCCTACTTCCAATAGTTTCGATCCCCATGGGCAAAGCTGTGTTGGAATTGCCAAGGTTTAAAATGCACTGTAAACCTTCATTGTGTGAACTCTTAAAATTTCCTGAACCCAAGGTCCTGGAATATAGGAAAATGAAACTAACAACATGTTGATCACAGTGGCATTCCTGCCAAGTGAAAAGGGATAGAGCTGGCTATGTGAAGATTAAGATAATGATGGGGAACTTGCATCCACGTTTGACATGGAATAAGTACTTAATCAATAAATTGGAAGAATCTAATCCAGCAACGTTATTTCCAGTCTGCATAAAAAAGGAAAACTGAGCAGGATCACTATAGTAATTTGGTAAATAACTGAACCTTATAAATGCAACACATTGACTTTTATATATTTCCAACAAACTCAAATATGTGCAGGAGTTCAGAATGTTATAAAATATTTTGTCCGGTGGCCTCTGGCAGACTTAATCATCTGGAAAATGAAAGCCACGTTATGCATTTTCATAATTGCTCTTTCTTTCAGGCACAAAAAAGAATGAAATGAACTGGCATCTGCTCTGGGGTTCAGAGTTACAAGTTTAGGATTTTGAAATGGATTCCATCTAAAATGTGATTGGTTATAACTCCTCACAATGGTTCAACTTTTGAGAGTTCTAGTTACACCAATCTTTATTAAAAATTTTCCAGAGAAAATGGTTTATGTGACAAACAGTGGTTGGAAATTAAGCAGCTTGAATTTGTTTGCCATTTCTAAGTGGAGACTTATAGTTTAAGGCCATCTTATTAAATTTAAACAACCACATTTTGAGAAACAATAAAGTTTTGCCATTTTTTCCCCTGTTTCTTTATTGAGACTGTCCTTTGGCTAAGAATTAAAATTCTGCTACATATTCCTAAGAATTCTGAATTCTTTCAATTGGGCAAAATCCAACTGAATTTTGCATTAAGGGAAAGAATCTTTCCAAATACAAAGAAAGCACACAGAAAGCCTTTGTTTTTGAACTGTGCTAATCGCAAACAAGAAGAAAGAATGATAAATGAGCTTTTTTCATTTGTGCATGATGCTTGCCCAAAGGCATAATTGGCTTGTGCTTTGGCCTCTTCAGTGATATGTGCTGTACAGCAGTTTTCCTGGAGTCTATTGAATTAACAGGTTATAAGAGATGCAATAAGTCAGTAAAGAAATGGGTACATAAAGAAGAAGCTTCAAATGATTTGACAACAATTTGGTGATCTGAGAAGATGCAGTATGTGAAAAGAAGAATAACACAAAATTTAAATCCAAATTTGTGCATCACTTTTGAAGTTCAAAAACAAATTAAATGTTTCTAGTGGACATAGCACAAGAACCACTGTGGCGCAGTGGTTAGAATGCAGTATTGCAAGCTAATTCTGTTCACTGCAGGAGTTTGATCCTGACCACTTCAAGGATGATTCAGCTTTCCATTTTTCCAAGGTTGGTAAATGAGGACCCAGATTGTTGGGGACAATATCCTGACTCCGTAAACCTCTTAGAGAGGGCTGTAAAGTACTGTGGTATATAAGTCTAACTGCTGTTGCTATAGGTATTAGAACTGGAACTGATTTTTATTCAGTATTTCATCTACTTTAGCACCTGGAACTTATAGTCTATAAGCAAAAGCACATGGATTGATTATCTGACATCAAATCACTGTCAATTTTTAGTGTCCACATAGATTTTATCCATGACCAATCTATCCCTAATCTGGTCCCTGAGCTCTTCCAATGGTGCACCCATTTACCACTATAAGTGAGTCCATCCACCTAGCTGTTCTCTTTTATTTTCTTCCTCCTTTCCTAGATTAGAATCTTCACCAGAGAGCTAAGTCTTTGCAAAAAGTGTCCAAAGAGGGTAAACTAGATAGATTATTTGTGCCTCAAGCAAGAACTTTGAGTTGATTTGATGTTTGCTGATCCATCAGTTTCTTTTCTTCTTCTATTGTAAGAGGTTGCTGGTCCAAAACCCAGTACCGAGTTAATTTAATCCTGATAGTGGCAAGAAGTATAGAAGTTTTTAGATATCAGGGCAACTACTGTTCTAGTTGAAGAGGTATTGCTTTTTCTATGAAGCAGTCAAGAATGGCTAAGGTTAACTTATAAGTAAGTAAAGCACTCTAGTCAAAACAGACAAGAGCAATCAAGACAACAAATGGGAAAAAAACATTACTTTGAAAACAGGATAAAAAAAGGTTTGTGAGGAGAAGGAGATAAATGAAGGGTGACTCTTTCCATTCCTGCCCTATAAAAGCAGTTGCTTTCCCAGTCAAATGAGGCAATATATCACGCAGATAATGATTAGCTTATAATCTTAGGCATATCCACAAGGACAATACTAGTCTGTTTTGTCTGTAAGTCACAGATGCAGTCAAACCCCAGATTTACCCCAAGCATGCTTATGCTATTCTGTGTGAACTAGAATCTGTAGTCTAAACATTAAGTGGTCTTTCTTTGCTCCTAAAATCTCTATAGTGTGAGATGGGTAGCTATATAAATTACTTAAACCAACACACAATAAATGAATACATCCATTTATCCAGCAAGCCATCTGTGGGAAATTATATCATGTCTTTGAACCTATGAATCTTTTGATCCCTGTAGCAAATACAGTAGTGAGAGACAGGTAAGGGGGAAAAGGTTCAGGTGTTGCCCTCTGGTGTATCTCACCTGCCCTATTGTTAATTCAATCAGTGTCTGGGTGTAAGGGGCAAAAGAAACTTACTGTTTCTATCTGCCTGCCTGCCTGCCTGCCTGCCTGCCTGCCTGCCTGCCTGCCTGCCTGCCTGCCTGCCTGCCTGCCTGCCTGTCTGTCTGTCTGTCTGTCTGTCTGTCTGTCTGTCTGTCTGTCTATCTATCTATCTATCTATCTATCTATCTATCTATCTATCTATCTATCTATCTATCTATCTATCTATCTATCTATCTATCTATCTATCTATTTCTTATCCTTCCCTTTCTTCAGAATGAAGGTTACAGTAGGTAGACATGGTATTTTTCTTTCCCATTGGATTTCTTGATAACAAGTAATAAGATTTTATCTCAAGACATACTGACTATCTATTAGTATTTGCTGGGCTAAACATAGCAAATATTTTGCCGGCAACATGCTATATTAGGAATATATGTGTATGCTCACCTAGTTTGATTAAATTATTCAGCATTCTTTTGTCAGTCTACTTTTGTTTGAGGACTTAGCTTCTCACAAGGTCTCCTGATGATTTCAAATCCAACACTAGCAAACTGTTACCCACATCTCCACAACTAGGATGTACACACAGCTTACCCACATACCCTCAGCTGCCAGTTTTTTTTTCAAGCTTTAACATTGTTCTGCTTTGTGCTAATGAAGTGTCACCCTTGTTGGTTAGTCCTTCCAACATGACTGGGAATTCAACTCATGCCTTGACAGAAATCTGCATATGGAGTAAAAATTGCCTTCACTTTGAAATTCTGCACAATTGGGGCAGGTTTAATGTCTTTGTTAATGAATTAATGGGTGATGACTTAACCTAGGCACTGCTGCTTTCCTAATAAAAGAAGGTTGAAAATGCCATACAATCTCTCTGCTGTTTGCCCCTCTTTGTGGCACTGATTCTCCTGTTTTTGCTAGCTAAGTAACCTGATTCAGCCAGATCCTGACAGTGATTGTATGGGTGTATCTCTCCATTGACGTCAAGTGTTCAATCGGCTTCTCATACCTTAACTTTACTACTCGTATTACTTCCACTTAATACTAGAGTAATATCTTTATAATTACTGTTATTATACAATACCATCATCACAGATGGCACTTTAGAGTTTCACAAGAACACAGAGCTTTGTTCCAAAGAACTGTACAGTCTGAATTATAGATTATGTATATATTAATGCCAAACTAAATTATATATTACATATTGAAATCAAATGGGATGTTAAAAACATTAACACAAAGATGTTGCTCAGTGACTGCCAGCAAAATTATAATTCAGCTCAAAGCCATTCTCTCTTTTCTCTCCCTCTTAGGCCAAAACATATCACCTTGGGAAAGAAGAATTTAGAGGAGACAGATTCTAAGAAGACACCTTGGAAAAATCTGTGGAAACATCTGTTTCTTTATTACCTTTGTCTTCCTATTCCTCAGTGTCATTTCTTGGGCTTTGGGGAAGGGAAGAAGAGGCAGCTTGTCAAAATGTTTGTAAGGTCCCTTCAGGCTTCCTGAATGGAAGATGGATTGGCACACTGCAGATTGAGAGGGAAAGAATTCTTCCTAGGAATAAATTGGCTCAGTGAATAAATGTATAAAAGTTTTACTTTCTTGTGTTACCCTTGACTTCTCCATATTTTTCACTTTGAATTACATGGCCACTTTTCTTTTAACATTCACAAGTCTCACATCATCCCAGAACTTTAATTTGTGCTGATCTGGTGAAAAATCAATCTCCTAGGATGAGAATATTGAAGGCAAAAGGAGAAGGGGATGGCAGAGCATGAGATAGTTAGATAATGTTATAGACACAGTGAACACAAACTCCGGGAGACAGGGGAGGACAGCAGAGCCTGGCATGCTCTGGGTCTATGAGGTCATGAGTCAGGCATGACTTAGCAACTGAACAACAACAATAACAAAAGTTTCGGCATGGAACTACTTCTTCTTCTTCTTCTTCTTCTTCTTCTTCTTCTTCTTCTTCTTCTTCTTCTTCTTCTTCTTCTTCTTCTTCTTCTTCTTCTTCTTCTTCTTCTTCTTCTTCTTCTTCTTCTTCTTCTTCTTCTTCTTCTTCTTCTTCTTCTTCTTCTTCTTCTTCTTCTTCTTCTTCCTCTCTTTGACATATTGTTCCAAGAATTAGGAATTTACTGACTAAATGAAGCAATTACCTTTTAATTTCAGTATAAATGGAGTAGGGACAAGGAAGAGACAGAATAATATTTGCCTTCAAATTGATCACTTAATTATTCATTAATCTGATTTTTATGAGTGCTCTTCTCATGAAAAAGTGACTCTTGGTGGCATAGAATAAAATTATAAAACAGATAGAGAAAAAAAATATTCAGAAAAAAAATTAAAAATGCAATTAAAGGATAAGAGGACAGCAGATGTCAACAACAATGGTTCCAACTCAATACCATGGTGGTGCCAGGCCTAATGGCATAGACAAGTTTTGATAGAGTTCTGGAAAATCAAAGAGATGGAGCCAGTATTACTTTGGGGGAAAAGGGTGTTTCATAAGGTGGTGCCACAGCAGAGAAGGCCTCACCTTCTGGGTCCCACCAAATGTAGCTCCCTAGCAGATGGGAGCCATAGCATGGATCTTATGTGACATCACATAGATTATGTGACACATATCTATCCAAAACACTCTCTGTTAGGAAAGAGTAAATTGCCCAAGCCTTATCCCAAAAGAAGGATTCTATGCTTAATTTAGTACCTGAAGCAATCAGAGGGTTTAGTATAAATTTTCAGTTAAAATATAATCCCCAAGTTATAGTGCTATTTTTTTCCCATATAATCCTGTTTGATTTCAATGTCCATTAATTTTAACAGAGACTGAGCAAGAAATATATTAACTTAGGGTGCAATGAAGATGAATTGTGAGGATTCAAATCCTCATTCTGTCTCCGCGATTTCTGGATTGTTTAAAAAATCCAGAGTAAATCTTATTATGTACCTCTGTAAAAAAATATACCACATCTATCCACCCCACCCTGTAAATGGTTAAAATAAAAACAATATTTTTAAGTGAACAAAATCTTTAAAAATTTTCTAGTCATGAAAATGTCACTGCTGTTCCTTCTTCAAAAGGTTACGAGTATATTTAATTTTACCCATGTCTTTGCTCTTTGGGAAATGATTTCCAGATAGTATTCTCATTTTTATGAAGTAGCTCTACTGTTTAGCTATAAAGTCAGTTTGCCAATTCAGTTAGTTTATTATAGCATTTCTTGATGCATCAGCTAAATGTTTGAGTTTAAAATAACTGTTGGTTTAAACCTAAAGCAGAAGAATCAAAGAAAGTTTTTTAATTGAACAATTGGGGCCAGCCAATGCATCCCTCTCTGTAGCCTTTGTTCTGCACAGAATGAGTGCAGGATCTTTCCAAATAATTCTTTCCCCACACCTACAATCAGTGCTTCCCAGGACAACTGAGTTAGAATTAATACATCAGTCTTAAGGATTGGTAGAAAATACTTTTCCTGTATGCAGAAATCTACATTGTTATTTACAAGTACCAACCACTTAATTATGTGAATAATTTAGTCTTTGAGCTGATGGAAGAAATTCCTTAGGTCTTGAGTGGGTGAACACTACAGCTTCATTCCTATGATTATTCTATAGCTTCAGCTGCACCAGGGACTTCAAAAGCATTTCAGAATTAATGTTCAGATTAACATTATTTTTTACAGATGATAATAGTAAAAAACACAGACTGAAGGATAGTAATAAAAAAAATCTCATAATAAATTATATTCTGGGAAAGACAGTAAAATGTGGGGTTTTTTACCAAGCTTTATTAGTAACTTAACTAAGATGTACACCTCTGATGTAATATTTATTTGTTTATTTGCATATTAAAATATTTATATGGCCACCCAAGTGAAACAATACAAGTTGGGGGTGGCATACTACAAACTAAAGAACAAACAAAGTGAAATAAACAATGCCAGCTAAAAAGAGAATACAAGAGTTAAATGGAGATCAAGGCCTCAGATCCTTATCCTCTTCTATAGAGAAATTCCAATCTTCTTTGTCAAATGGCCAAGGAATTTATATAATATTGGTAAGAAACTGCATTATTGTTAAGAATTTTTCATTAGATATTCTTCTGTTTCTAAATGTATTATTTGACACCATGAGTTCCTCTAAAGAGTCAAGTGGCTCCCACCAGATAGTTTTCAAAAGGACCTCAAAAACATGGATCTTCTCCCAAGTTTTGAGTTAGGATGATGGGAACCCTTTGTCAGGTATGTGATATGTTGTGCTGACTAGAACTTCCATCTGTTTTGTAAAAATAATATGGGTTACAAAAATATTTGTCTATTTTTATGTGGTAAGATTATCAGAGTACATTGAAGTTAGATGGCATCTAAGTTGACATAGTGGATAAACTTAATTACTCTTCATAGACATATGTGCCTCATGTCCTGTTGAACAACTCACTAAGATAGGAATTTCCTTTCCCCCCTCTAACTTGATGAAATTATACAGTAAATATATTCTTTAGAAATTGAAATGTTAAGTAAATTCTGAGAACTAGAAGTAGCATGTGGAACTATAATGCTATTTTAAAAAAATAATTAATGAAGGTGATAATTAAAAAATGAAGAAGCTAAACATTAATGGCCTGTGATCCATTCAGAGCTGTGTTTACATTTCAGACAAACTAGAAATGAAGTTCTTTCTTAAAAATCATATATGTATGATATAATTCTTACTTCTCTATAAACAAGCAGGGATAGGTGACAATATTCAGTATGCCTTTTTTCAGTTGTGGTTTCACATTTTAGACCTGGAAGATCAAAACTAAAAATGAAAATAGAGTTCATTTATTTCTCAGCTTTTCCATTGCCAGAGGAGGAATCCATACCTGATTTATAGAATGAGTTGGTAGAAGAAGGCTAGGTAATAGGAGTATTACTTCACCACTTCAAGCAACAAAGATCAGTATGATGTTCCTTTCAATGTTTTTTTTAAAAAACTTGTACCCGAAAATTAAAAAGAAAAAGATATCTGCAAGAAGATTCCAGCCCTTTACTATGCAAGTTTTCAAATATGCATGGATTTTTTAAAGTTAGGAAAATATTTAAAGATATTTTCCTTACACTTATGGTTTATGCTACCTTATACCTTATACTACCTTATTTTCATCTCATCCAGCTGCATGGAACATATCAAGCTGTAGACATATTCATAAACAGACTAGCTGTCTATTTCCTTTCCTGTCACTGCATGCTAGATCGTCTTTCTGTCCTTGGAGTTTCTAGTCATAAGAGGAAAAACTGCAGCACTTTTTCTAGGGAAGTTGACACTCAATTCTGATTCCCAAAGATACTTCACTTGTAAATTATGAGGAAAAAACATGAATTCTGCAGTGAGATCTGATTGAGATCTGCATTGCTTGAGAGGTGGTGAGTCGGTTTTGTACCTGCTTCTTTATACAAACAAGCTCTTAGAAGAACTTGTTGCATCCTGATATCTTTATCTTGATAATATCCAATTATAATATAAATTGGATATGTGTGTGTGTGTGTGTGTGTGTGCATCCTGTATGTCTCATAACAACAAAATAAAATTACTGCTAGCAGTTTTTTAGCTTGTTTTGGCCTTCATTTGCATCGAGTTCTTCCCAAGAACCTAGGATGTAAAAATATCATGGCATAGTGGATATGTGTAGATCCATATGTATGGATCCAAGCAGTGTGGCCCTTGTTAATTGACAGATAGAAATTTTGACAATTCCCAGATTTTTCAAGTGCTTTTGAATATTTTTTAGTATAATGCCCAATGTGCCAATAACCATTGGGATCACCACAGCTGATTTATGTCATAATTTTTCAAGTTCAATTTTCAGATGTTGATCCTTTGTAATCTTCTTCAATTCTTCATCTTCTGTTATATCTTTTGGTATTACCACATTAATTATCCACACTTTCTTCTTTTAAACCAAAGTTAAATGTGGTGTGATATATCTGGAGGTTATCAAGTTCAATAAGGCTTAATTAAATTGAGGGGTGGGATCCCATAGGAACATTTTACTCTAGACCTATGTGTTTCTGAACTACTGATGCTTTTTTTTTTACAAACCTCTTTGTTAATAAAACAGAATATTCTGAAACAGAGTTCTTGGATCTCAGGGAATAGCATGAAACAACCATGAGAGAATTTATTCTAATTCCAGTACATTCTAATGTCAGTGCACCTTCTCTGATGCTATACCAAAGCATACACTTGGAATTCTAAGAAATACTCTATGTTCTACTTTGCATCTTGATGTTGAACACCAGCAGACATTCCCAGTTGTTTGTTATCTTCCTTGCCTTAAAAGAAAATTATGACTGTTTAAGTAAAAACTATGCCCAACCCACTTTATCAGGCTCTTACCCTTTTTCTAAATTGAATTTGGAAAACTCTTAATCAGGTCCAAAATCAAGAACGACATATGGTGATTCTTCCAAGCCGAGTTCTTTATTGTTTCATGCCTATAAACAAACTCTTGCCAGACTGAGGACTCTCATATCTGCATCTACAATAGACTCTGTGAACTATTAGGGAAGAGCTGTCTTCACCTTCTTTCTGTCACACATAATATTTGGAATGAATTGCCTCTCACACCTCTAGAATGCATTTTGTCCCTCCTCGGAATCTCCTTCTTTACTATGTTCTGTCACACCTTTACAAGTTATAGAATGGGGTGATTTTTGTCATTGTGTGATTGGACAATTAAATCCAAGAAAATCTCATCAGATTTTTGTTCTCTTCCTTGTCTTTCAGCTCCAATTAAGGACTGTTTTACATATTGTTTGCATAGAAAATATTTTCACATGCCAAAATTTCATACTCTGCTGTAGAATTTATTTCAGTTTGCCACATGAAATAGAAGGCGAGGATGATGAAGATAGATGGGTGGTAGAAAGGAAGCTGTCCCAGAGAAAATAAGTGAATGAATTCAATTGCTCTATAATTGCATCTCATATCTGCAAGATGCTTTTAAGTATTTTATACAGAACAAGACTATTAAGCAATATTAATTTAAATTGTATTCCACCTCACTTTAAAAAAAACTGTGACTAATCTGGATTTTGCCATTTACAGTGGACAAGTAAATATCAATATTCTGATATACTGAAACCACAGTGTATTGTTCTTTTCTGTTTAAGTGTTTGAGGATATACTTTATGTTTCCACATAGTCCCCAAATTGCTTTTATTGCAAGATAACAAGGTAAAAAGAGGAACATTTAAAAAGAAAAACAAAATGGCTTTTAAAAAAAGAAATAAAGTAGGCAAAAGTGGAGAGAAATATCTGAACGAAACTGATTATCTTGAACATACTATAGTTCAATCAAGGATTTATCTAGAACATGCTAGAGATTGTGCCTGGGTCATTCATCCTAAAAACCACAGCAAACAGGGAAAAACCCTGTGAGGAAAGCCAGGATAATCACCTTCCCTGTGATTAGGGTTGTGAAATAGGATGGTCCAACTAAAAGTGGACCTGGCATTAGCACCATCCTATGAGGTCAAGGCTCTCAACAATCCCGTCTTCAGGCTTTGAAACAAGGCAAGCAGGCAGGCATGCAGACCAAAAGAGGAGAATGACACCAAATTTCTAACTCCCTTGCCTGTCCAGCAGCAGGATTATTTAGAAGCTGGAAAGAATTGAGAAATTTTATTAGACAACATGGCACTGAGAAGTTGGTATTAAGACATGCAAAAATTACACCCTCCTTTCATATTTCTAGCTAATTATATTGGGAGGCATATTTCCAAGGTTCATCTCCAGATGTCTATCCTGGAGCTGCAATGAAAACATCTGTAAGGCACATAGCCAATGACATTTTCATCGGTTCTAAAAATGTATGACATTAGTCAGTTTACACTACTTCAGCATCACCTAGCAAAATACTGAGAGCTCTAATTTCTCTGTTTCACCTTTCTTTACCATATTTCTTAGCTTGTGCCACCCTATTCTTCCTCTGGCACGTCCCAGAACTTACACATGTGAAAATCAATCTATTCATCATGATTATTACCCATTGATGATCTGCCTGAAACAACCCACATATCAGTAATTTTGAAGAAAAGTCTGTATACTGTTGGTCACCTGATATCTTTGTTTTTCTTTGCCTGAAGAACTGTCTCAAGACTTTTTCTTCTTTTCCCCTAAAAAATAAGATTCCATTTACACACTGGCAAACTGGCTTCAAGTGAAGGCTAGCATAATGTTCAGAAAACAAGTTGTGTGATACATGCCACGCTATCCCCCAAACATGTTATCATCCTCATCTCCCACCTTTCAACTGAAGCTATCTCACTCTATCTTTCATTGTTCAACCCAAATTAAGTGCAAATGCAGGATGCTCCTATAGAGAATGTAACTGCCTCCAACTGTAACCAGTAGATTCCATCTGGTAATTGAGAATGGAAACAGAACAAATGTTTCATGCCTCCAAGGTATTGTTACAAATTATGGCTGAGCCAAAGTGAATCCAGTGTGGAGAGAACACCTGTCTTCTGTCCTTTGCATTCTCTCAATTAAAAGTAATCTGTCTTCTCTGAGCTATTGTCCCAACTTACAGCAGCAACATGTAATGGAATAAAACACATTTCAACTGTTCACTTAAAAAAAAAACCTTGCAATATGGAAGCAAGCTTCCATCATCATCATCACTAATTCAGGTTTTCAATTGCTTCAATTATTTGCAAAGTTTCATTCTATGTGTTCTCTAAAGAATGGAAATAATTCCAAACCTTCAATGTTATATGTTAATTTAAATATACATTGGTGTTATTTGTGAAATATCACTATTTTCTTGAGGGTGAAGTTTCCTTCCCCAAGCTTGTGGGTTGGAAACCAACCCTCAAGCTTAGAGAATGAACTTTCATCATTATCCTATACTCAAGCTACAGATATTCACCACTATTGCACTATTTTCTTCTTGTCTCCACCCACATCATTTTTCTATAGAGGCAACTAGTGACCAAAGTTTGAAAATGTATCTGGATGGAAGGAGGGAGGGTGGGAAATGGGAGGCTCTATTGTTTTATGCAAAATGATCTAAACACCACGATGTAAAAAAGATGTTGAGACTCTAGAAAGAGTACAGAGAAGAGCAACAAAGATGATTAGGGGACTGGAGGCTAAAACATATGAGGAACAGTTGCTGGAATTTGGTATGTCTAGTTTAATAAAGAGAAGGACGAGGGGGGACATAATAGCAGTGTTCCAATATCTCAAGGATTGCCATAAAGAAGAGGGAGTCAAGCTATTCTCCAAAGCATCTGAAGGCAGGACAAGAAGCAATGAATGGAAACTAATCAAGGAGAGAAGCAACCTAGAACTAAAGAGAAACTTCCTGACAGTTAGACAATTAACCAGTGGAACAACCTGCCTTCAGAAGCGGTGAATGCTCCAACACTGGAACTTTTTAAGAAGAGACTGGACAGCCATTTGTCTGAAATAGTACAGTGTTTCTTGCCTGAGCAGGAGGTTGGACTAGAAGACTTCCAAGGTCCCTTCCAACTTTATTATTATTAGTATTATTATTAGCAGTATTAGTAGTATTAGTATTACATTACAAGTCCTCTTTTTTGCTGTGATTATGAATGACACAAAACTGGATTTTTAGGGAGAATGCATGCATTTCAAAAGCAAATATTTGGGTGGCCTTAAAAATTAATTAAAAAGGAGGCAGAATGAACTAGGAGTGCTCATTTGGAAAGCCTTACCTACATAGGATTATCTGTAAGAGAATATTTCTATACAAATATATCATATAGCATTATGGGGCAATATATAAGCCTAAATGTTATTGCTATGCTATATCCAATGAACAACAACTAAAATAAATAAACAAGCAATGCTTCCTTAAAGATCTCTCTTTTGTTTTTCAATGATTTCTGCTAATGTTCCATTAAAAAAAATAATTTGCATTTTGATATGGTCAACTTAGGACAAGAAATCAATGGGAAGCTGTTTATTTGTCCTCGGTACTCTTTGTCTTTGGAGTATATTGCTCCTGCAAAGGTAAACTCATTAATAAAACTGGGAAGAGTTATACAAATAATAATTGGAAAGCAAGAGATAGAAAGCCTTTCTAAAAATGAAGCTATGCAAAGAGACATTTGCTGGTCTCTTTGTGTGTGTGCATGCGTGCACACATGTATGCACATATCATAGAATTCATTATACAGGACTTCCAAGAATGCTCCCCCTTTAGTGAAACAAAATCCAGCAATTGCATAGTGATTAATATGGCTGGGAGGTAGCTGTTGGGCTTGGTTTCTTCTGGGACTATGCCACACTCTAATTCAGTTTTGATTTATTTGGGCAATTTGTAAACCACTCTTCAGTTACAGGATTTCCTGGGCAAAGGTACAGTTTTATAACAGAGTTGCAATTGAATCATAAAAGCGAAATAGCAATATAACAGAAACTAAAAAAAGCTAGCTTCTCAAATCCAGCAAAACTATAGATAGGCTCTGTCAAAAAAAAAAAACCCTGAAAAAATATAAAAATCCTCTTAGTGCAAAAGATAGTTTCTCAAGAGAAAAATTCCATATCTGAAATGTTGCAAATATTTTAAAACTATATATCTATACAAATACCATGATTAACCACAGATAGCAGTGATGGTGGGTGACTCAAATTTTCTTGGACTCTTCAAGCAGCCTGGCTAAAAGCTATTCATAAATTTATAAGGAACATGTCTTTCTTAATGATTAATGGTTAACTTTTACCTTAATGTAGCAATTCTCAATCACAGTCATTGCATGGCTTTCCATATTAGTTTATTTCAGTTAGCAGTCATACTAGAAATTAAGGTGTGAACTGATCATAACATTTGGTATGGTTATCGATTCAGTAGTTGGGAAAATGGAGTGATTTTATTTTGATTGAATCAGAAGGTAGCTCATTTGATTTGATATGTTTTAAGAAAACTGCAAACTTCCTAGAAGTGGCTTTCCAAATTGCTAATGAATATACACAGGAGTATTAACTATTTAAGTAGTTTTTTGTATAACTTTTTCTGGTTTTCTTTTCTTTCTTCTTTAGGTAGACAGCTATTTTTTTGGTCCTAAAACAATGTTTTGCCCTTCTGATTTAAAGCTTTTGTGCTCTATATTTTAATGGAGGCCAGTTTGCCAAAATCACCTATTTAAAAAAAACATTTTTAATCTCAGCAGAGATTAAAATATGTCCCAAAGGTGTTTTTATAAAAGGCAACTGGACTTTCTTTGTTTTATTTTGGGGTTTTTTTTGAAGATTTTTTGCTTCTCATCCAAGAAACCTCTTCAGTTCTGACTGAATGGTGGGGGGACAAAAGAGAATGGATGAGAAGTGAAATGTCTTTAAAGAAAAAAGGAAAAAAAGTCCAGTTGCCTTTTGAAAAAGAACCTTTGGGATGGCCATGATCTGATGACTGAGAATCTCCATAGATATCTGCAAAATATGGTTCTAAAGTTCTATCTTAGTACTAGATTTTGTGCACTAATTAAAAAAATAGCATCTACAGGAACCCAGATTTCTCCCAATGCAAGTAAGAGCCCTGATAAACTCTCAAACATTAGAGAGAAAAGACCATTGTTTGGGTTTCACAAATGGCTTCTTCAAGACAGTTATATTTATATAGAACTCTTGCTCAAAAATGTGCTTCTCCCTGACTTGTTACTTGACTATATATTAAATTTCCTCTATCTCTGTTGCAGTCAATCTACACCCTTTAAAGAGTGTCATTCTGTCATTATTTCTTTGTGAACTTTTGGGATTTGTTGAACACAACTTTGCTGTTCACATAAACAAATACTAAATTAATTATTTTACTAAATAATTTATAATTTGGAGAAATTGTCAAGCATGCCTTGGAAATTATTGTAGCTGATAAATATATGAAATATGAAGGCTTTTCATTCTTAGAATGCATAAAAGCTGGGGGGGAAGCCTGAATAACACAATATGTGAAATCTCTGGCCTATGGCTTTAATGTAGCCCAATAGCCTGGACCCTGCAGTCTGCAAGTCTTTTAGTGATGACCCTTTCCTTCCTTTAAGATCAGCCTCTTTCCACAAGAGGATCATGACATCAGTTATTCCCTTTCAGAAATGTTCTGTTCCTTCAAAGCATTTCTAAAACTGGAACTCTGTCCAAATAATAATTTTGGGGGGATCACATCAAGAAGAATCAACACAGATAGAGCATGCAGATCAATTTAGAGTGAAACAGTTACCAGAATCAAGGTCCAAATTGGCCCTTCAGTTGATGAACGCAAGTTCCTACATACAGTACAAAAAAAGGCAAATAGGTGCAATAATATATAGGTAGCAAAACAAACAGCAATCTGGAATTAAAAAAAGATTTAAGGGTTTATTCAGCACTCTTCCCACAGGTGTTACCGTAGTCTTCTTTTTATGAGCTTAAGCCAATTACTTAGAGGTCTTCTCTCATCTTAGTCCCACAGGAGCAACCTGAGGCAGATTGGGTTAAAACAGACTGCTGGACCAAAGTGCCTTATTTGTGTCCAGAGGGGGGCTAAAACTTGGATCTCCACAGTTTGAGCCAATACTTTAACTATTACACCAAACTTAGAACACAGAGGATCAATTTACTAAACCAGTTGTGGCTCATTAGAAACACTCTTAACTATCTTGTCCATGGAATAAAGAACTAAGTAGGGCTCTTTTGATGATCCAAGGTTCAGACCACAAGTGCTTAACTTTTCTTGGCTTGTGAATGTAGCCCTGAGCATGAAAGCTCAGTTTATGCAATTCTTTGCAATTCTTTCATGCAGAGTCTCATAAAGGATAAGGGTACTTTAAGTATAAAATAAGCAGAAAACTGGAGGAGAGGTAAGGAATCACTTGGATTTTAGTAGGCAAGACAACCTAGATTCACTTCAACAAAGAGATTCATGCTGTCTTCATTGCGTCAAAGCTTCTCTCCATCCCTTCTCTGTCACGTGCCAATGCAAAGTCTTTGGGCTTTGGTGAGAAGATGCCAGAGAATGCATGGAGGCTTGTTCTCTGGCACAGCTTGTCAAAACTTTGGGCTTGCAAAAGCATTTTAAAGCAGAGGCAAAAGCAACATAATCATTTTCTTTTGCTCTTAGAAACAAAGCTGACATGTCATAGTGTGAAGCAATATCAATAGAATGCTTCCCTGAATTCCTTGTTCAGAGAAAGTATCCTTTCAAAGATGTTCACAACCTTACTCTTCTGCCTTCTCAAGGCCTTGCTGAGTTTACACAGAGGTATTGGAACGACAAGTATTGTACTAGATGGTAGTTCACCTGGTAGTTTTCTGTATTGAGCTCCCCAAGGTACTTAAGTTCTTTCTTTTGCCAAAGACCAGACCTGCTTTTTTTACCCACAGGGATACAATACTTAGCTTCTCTGAGGTCTACAGTCCAGTCAAGATAGGTAATACAAAGTAAACCTTTAGTCATCACAAGCTCAACTTTTTGCTCCCTAAATGGAACATTTCTGAGCTAAATATTGTCAATGAACTCCATTAGGGGTTTTTTTTTATTTCCAAACAATCTTCCCTTCATTATTCAAGGTCAAAATCAGTGATACATAGCACAATTTCACCTTATAGCATCTTTCTGTCACTTGTATAGAAATACTGTTACACATTCCACCAATTTTTCCAACCCATACAATTAGAGTTAAGCTTCATACTTAATTAATTATTGCTGTTGAAATGGTATTGCTGGTGCTTTTTATCTCTGGGCGGGAATCCAACACTGCTGCAGTAATTCATTTCAGACTAATCTTTGAAGAGGAATGGTCCTGCCCAAGCTAATGTTCATGCCAGCAAGCTTTGACTGGATTATTTTTCTCTTAAAATTCTTAAGTATTCCTTAAAAGAATAGTGACATCTAACATTCTCCTCCAAATTTAACATATAAAGATGCTAGACCACTTTTTTATCATTCACTATGACTGCTCTCTGTTAAATGGAATATGTTCCAGTTTATATGACCTTTGTAGCAAGTAACCTGTTTTCCTCAGAGGATTATTGGCAGATCTTAGTTCTGTGTAAAATACATTTTATACTTTAACTTTTACATAGTTTTACCAAAGAAGATAAATCACTCCCATGCAAAAGTGCTTCCCATATACAACATACAACTTAGTCTATTATAAAGATTCAAGTGATTGGATTGTGGTTATATAAATGAAGTATGTAAGAAAGGTAACCTGAATATGTTCCCCTGTGGAATTGCTCTGTCAGATAACAATAGTAAAAGAGCAAAGCATACTATTGAATTTCTGCAGAATTTTCAAACCGTTGTCACAAAACTTTGCCGGGCCATGTAAAGCTATGCAAAATTGTAGCCTTTGCAACCAAATTCTTTAAAAATTCCTCCAAAGGAAGAAAACTCAGTTCATTTTACATTGCTTTTGATTAAGAATGTCTATTTTTTTCTGGGAGCACAATTCCTCTTTCTGTCCTGCATGGAGAACATGGTTAGTGATACCTCTTCCCTTCCCTTTCATTCCATTTCTGCCTAACCTTCAAATAAGTCTGTATGACTAACTACTAAAAGCCAATTTAGTTAAAAAAATACAACAAATCAGAAGGACAAAGCACAAAAACACATTTTTAAAAAAACCCAAAGTGGGCTCCACAATCACCCATCCCAAAAGTTTGGAAGAAAAGTCAAGTTTTCAATTAGTTTCTGAATGACACACAGTAATGGTGGGAATCAAACAAATTCTTAGGATTATTCCAGAAGGCAGGAATTACCTAATTTTTATAACCTGCCACCTCACATACATGAGTCTGGGCAGTTTAAATTAAACAGATAGAAAAATAAATTGAAAACCCAGTAGGCATAGTTCCTGGGTCCTACAAGGTGATATTCTTTAATTGATGGGCTCTGGATTATATCCACTAACTGTGGCTGCACACATTATGCTAACTGAATCACATAGGCAGAGACAACTGGAGCTGTATGTGGTCCCCTGATAGCCAGGGCCTATGCCATAAAGAGGTTTAAAGTTGATAACTAATAACATGAACTGTACCTGGAAGCCAACTGGCAACTGGTACAGCTAGTGAAGCAGCAGAATTACAGAGACCTAACATATTCCAGTCCTTTTCATTACGGTACCTGTACCACTGTATTTTGGATCAGCTGTAACTCCCAGTGCAGTCCCATGCAGGGTGCATTTCAGTAACTCAATTGTGAGATGACTAGGGCATGAGTGTAGGGCTTCCCAGTGCAAGAAGAAGTATAATTTGTTCTTAAGATGTATCTCTGCAAAGGTCTCATGGCCACTGCTTCCACATACTCTGTGAAGAGAAACTGAGAATCCAAGGGAATCCCTAGATTCATTTGGCTATGGGCTTAGATATCAGATGACAACAGGCCAGATTTAGGCTAAAATGACCTTTGCCTAGGATGTCAAAGATTAGGGGGTGCCAATACTTCCCCTCATTCCAAATCATTCTGAAAATGCAATTAGGTGCATTGGTGAGAGGTGGTATCATCAATCAGCCTAAGGATATTATATGCCCTGGGGCCAGGAATGGATAAAATCCACAAATTGATAATACCTGACCCTAAATGGTGGCTAATCTCACCCAATGGTTTCATATGGATGTTAAACAAAAGGAGAGAGGATGTGAAACTGTTCAATACCCCACAAGTCAGGGGCTCTGGGTGCAATCTCCCCTCTGTTCTGTTAAAACTGTTTTAAACCAACCACAGAGAAAGATCACTGTAAAACTGTGTTTCCCATCTCCAACCCCTGAAGCTGCTTCAAAGAGATACCGTAAATAATATTGAAAATCACTGAAAGATCAAGGAGCACAAGGATGGATACAGCACCTTCTCTTAGCTCTTCCAAAGGTCATAAACAAATGTGACCATCTCCATATTAAACCCCTCCAGGGGTCCTCTGCGGCTTCCACAACTTCTACATGCCCTTGACAGTACTTCCACAATTTCCACCCAGCCTTCACTACCCCTGCACAGCCTCCATAGCAGCTTTAGAATTCCTTCAGTTTCTACATGGCTTTACAAACCTCCAGGTATGGCACGTGAAATGGGTATCCCTAGAGTTTTGTGAAGGACTAGAGAGCCAATAAATCCTGTGCAAGCTTCCTGATTCACCTCAACCTAAATGACAAAGGGGTCACAATGGTTGAAGGCACCCAAACAAAATCTACATCATCGGTCCCACAAAGCAACTACATTACTCTCACCCCTTGCTAACATACAACCCTTATGAACACCTTCTTGCTATACAAAACTGCTGTAATAATGCAAAGCAATCTTGCTATGTTTTGGATTTTTTTCAGTTCAATTAATTTGCCAAAAGTTGTACATTATAACTTATATAGGCTATCCCTTGCAAACTTGCAGGTTTACAATTGTAATATTTAATATTATCATCAGTGCCAATATTTTCTTTCTTTCTTTTTAAAAAATAAACTCTGCTTTTTTATTCCTTGTGAAGTGGACTGTTTTCAAGAGGAGATGATAATAGTTCCTTGTAGGACCCAGGAACTATGCCTTGTTTGGGGGTCAAGGGAAAGGGAGGGTTTTGCCTTCTCTTTCTGCTCAAGATCCCCATGTACATTTGGTGGGCCACTGTGTGACACAGAATGCTGGACTCGATGGGCTTTGGCCTGATTCAGCATGGCTCTTCTTATGTTCTTATGTTCTTATAATGCTAGTCAATAGAAATTATGGGAAATAAAACAAGGTATGGGAGCCTTTTTTCTCCCACCCATGAGGGTTAAGAGAAAGGATATAAAGCATTGCCTCCTTAGAAAATAGACGGTGACAGGAAGAACTACAAAGCCATTACTCTGTGGGATAGGAGACAAGGCCAGGGTGTGATGACTGAAAGGATTTCTGGAAGAAGTGGTTCAAATCCTGATCTTTCCATTAAACAAGGATTTCATTTGTTTAATCACAAATATATTAAAATTTCATGAATGTTGTATACAGGGTTACAACATTTCCCTTAAAAACCGTAAAGCACAAAGAAAGAAATGAGAATGCTCTTCAGACCCTAATTCTATGCAGAGTCAGTATATGGGTCATTGGGAATAAAAAAAAAAACACAGGAGAAAGATTAGCCTCATGGTGACCAACAGTAATGCCTAATTTTAAGCAATCTATACAGAAAAATCAAAAACATTATGTCAGTCACAATTCAGATGATATGTGGGTAGTTCTTATCTAATTAAACACTGCAATATGTCAGTTTTTAAGCTTCAAATATTATTGATGATCAAACTGGTGTAGATTTGATTTGGAACAGGAAATAGCTGATGATTGCTTTAATTCACAAACGATCATCTGTTTTGCCCTATTTTTTTTAATCTGAACCCAGTTTTTAAAATGGGAAACTCTGCTGTCCTGACATTGAGCCCCATAACTACAAATCTGCTAATATCTTGCCTTCACTTGGACACATGAGCCTTGGCTATAAAATAATATTGAAAGGATGATTGAAGGCTGGAGGATTTCTAAAAAAAAACAAAACACCTCCCATGATGTTGAAATAGCTGCCTTCCCTATTCCAACAGGCCTTGGAATCAGATAGTTTATAAAGTTTGCAGTTTGTTTTATTGATGCCCCTACAAATCTGTGATTTGACATGTTCTATTTCACACATGAATATATTGGAAAGATAACCCTACCTTAATAAAGATACTCAACCATGTGTGAGCATTACTTTTCAGTTCCATTGATGTTGCCTCAACTAGTCACTTGGGTAATGTGCAGAACAAATAGGCCTTTGGCAGAAAAATAGCATGGCAGCTCATAAATAATAAAGCTACAGGCATAGGATGGTGATAGACTCCCAGTCACCTGTATTAAAACATAAACAAACTGACTTAGGTAGAAAGAGAGCATAAATAGTTTGCATTTGAAGTGTGAGCTTCATTCGCATGGCAATATGCAGAAATTCATAGCTTGATGGAAAGGCTTTTGAAGCAGCCCAGGCAGGAAGATCATTTTGATCCCTTGTCATCTATTCTTTTACCTTTCTAATTCAACCTCAGCCTGAAGTTACCAACTTTCTGTGATTTTCACTTCACAGTCACAGTCATAAAGGGGTAAGAGTTTCATCCTTCAAATTAAAAAAAAATTGCTCCAAGCAATTGCCTTTTAGATGGAATTCTTGTACTTGGGAGTCCATGTCTGTGTTATTCATAATCTACCAGAGCGATGCTCTAATTCAAATTCTGCTCAGGAGAGGAGGGCTGTGGGGAGATTACCATTTTTCATGCCATCTAAAATGGCCTACTGTGATTTGACATCATTCCCAGGCATTCTAGATTTAAAAAAGATATTTTTATTGATAATGTACAGCGAAATTTTAAATCTCTGTAGCTGTTTAGGCATATGAACCCTTCTCAAGGGATCATACTTCACCTGGGCATATTTGTGTGTTTTTCCACAAAGGGAAAGGTAAATAGAAATGGAAAACAAAGAGTACTTGAATACCGGTAGATGAATACCAGAGAAGAATACATATGAGAAAGATAAAAACATTTCATTTGGAAAATTCAGCCTACAATCTGATTAATGCTGCATATCATTTCAGTTCTCAGCATTCAGGCTATGTAGGCACAACTCAGTGGTTGTAGTGAAATAATGCAAAGCAGAAAAGGTTAAAAGTTAAATTGCTAAACTACAGAATGCAGAAAATTGGATCCTCAGAAGTGGGGAGTCAATTGAGATAGAGATTGTGGAAAGAGGAACGAATCTCCCACTAGACCTCTTGATGTCCAGCTATATTTTAATTAGCCCCAGCCCCTAAAATTGAGGTAGTATGGGGAGGGGATAGAATGGAGTAAAGGAAGCTTGCTTGGGGAAAGAGGCAGAGACTTAACTGAGAACCATATAAAAGGACCACCTGTTGAGATGTGGCATGGGAGAAAAAGTAAATAAGGGAAGAAGGAAGGGAGGAAAAATGTTGGAAACCAGCAGGGTGAAAAATCCTCCCTCCCTGCTGTAGGAAGTAGGAAGACTACTTTGAATAAGCAAAAGGCATGGTGTGCAAAGAATACAAGAGCACTGGTTGACAACTTGGCCTCTGTAGAGCATGTAAAGTTTCACCCATGAGAGAACTCTGCAGCAGATTTGGCTGAGAGCAAATCAAGTTTGGCTAGCCAACAACTTTGTATTCAGCTGAGCCAGATGGTAGGAGGTCCAACCCATGAAAGGGGATCAGAAAAAGAGAAGGATACAGTTACTAGAACTACAGTATATGTAGAGACTGTAGGCACTTGAAAAAGGTTGTTGGGGAGGGATGGGGGAAGAGTAAATTTGGTTAATATGCCCTGGGCTTTAGAAATACACTGCATCTTTATGGAGACTGCTTGATCCATTTTGTGAGAAGACAGCTACTAACTATGAGTAAGTCTCCCATAGCTTCCCATTAAATTTAAATAGCTGTTGGAAAGCAACCACCTCAGATGGGACGTGAGGTTAAGCCTTATCTGATTTTCCCAGGTAAAAGCTGCCAGTCTGGGGAGATTCCTGTATTATAACAGAGAACAATAAAGAGGCTACTAGTCTGAACTCTACATGTGTGGATCTGATTATTCATGCTTGGATACTCCTGAAAATGGGAAAATACTTTTTAACATTTCCTTCTTGATGGAAGTTTTGGCAGCTGTCTTGTTTAAAGTTAGAGCTGGAAGAATCCCATTTGGGTCAATTATGGGGGGAATTAGCTCAAACTTAGGACAAATTGCTGTGCTCCAAAACACATTTCACTCAAATTTTGTTGCAGGGACAGTTTTATTTCACAACCCAGAAAAGTAAATTGCTGCTAACCAAGCCAAAGATTAAAGATAAATGTTGTTCTGTTCTTTCTGAATTTTGATATATAAACATTTCAGCAGCCATTCAGCATATTTTTGATGAATTCCCTTCCTAGTCTTACTCATGTGAACAAACATGATGAATTCTTGCAATATTTCACAATCATTTTGCCCCAATTCCTATCTCTGCTTTTGCAGAATGGCACAAATTCTTGTTTTAAGTAACTTTGATTTAGCTGCCTTGTGATATAATGGCAAAATTCTTTTCACGACAACACCTAGACTTGACCCTTACTGAGGGAACTAGTCCAGAGAGTGGTCAGTGCTTCATTTTTGGAAAAGGATATTTTTACACACATTCCATGTTTGAGTTCTGGGTGAAGGATGAAAAGTGCTAATAATAGGTTGAGAAGGTGCTAGAAATTGTTAGCAGTATGCTGAGGTACTGTCTAAAGCTATTTGTACACCACTCAGAGTAGTTGTGTGAGGGAGATGGGCAGTTCCTAAATATGATAAATCAATAAAGAAGGGAGAGGAAAATGCTAGGATAATGAATCTATCAGGCAGGGCAGAAGCAGAAAAGTGATCTTTCCTCACCATCTGGCTCCTGCTCTAACTATATTTCTTGATGCCAGAACACTTGGGGAAAAAAAAAACAGGGTTTTTCAACCATCCCCTAAATTTTGTGCCTAGAATGATATCCCTTAGAAAACTGTCTTTGTAAGTTCTTGTAGTTAACTTCTAGGCAGGAAAAAGGGAGAGAAATACATGTGTTAGAGAGGTTTTCAGATGTAATGGCCATTCAGGTTTAACAAATAGTACTTCTTCCCAAATGATCAATTAAATCAAGATTTTTGTATATTTTCCTGTTGATATTTTTGTGTGAGCCCAAAAGCCTAATTACAAGCTTCGTAAATAACATTATCCTTGAAGTTGCATGACCATAAGGGGGCTCTCATGGGAACATAGTGCCTTAGATAATATCAAATAAAATGACAGTTGATTGGAACCACACAAAAACTGAATTCATGACTGGATTTTCAAATGTGAAACTTCCTTTCTCATGGGTATTTCTCCAATGATTTGTATACAAGTAGTCATAAAGTTCTATGCACTGATCTTCTTATACAGAAACAATGATGGTATAAGGAAGAAAATAACAATTAACAGACAACGAGGTCAGACTATACTATATTGTATCTGAAATATTAATGGGGAAGATTGTGTAATAAGGGCAAGTTCAAAATATATTTCCCTGCAATGGTAAATGTGTCAGTCCCTTTTAAGACAAGGCCAAATCCTTCTCCCAAAGATGCTTTTTCAAGGGGAAACTGGACTCTCTTTGTTTTTCCTTGAAGATATTTCACTTCTCACCCAAGAAGCTTCTTCAGTTCTGAAAATGTTTCTTGGATGAGAAGGGAAACGTCTTCAAGTAAAAACAAAGCAAGTCCAGTCACTTCTTGAAAAAACACCTTTGGGACAACCATGACCTGGATAACTGAGAATCTCCATAGACACCAATCCTTCTAAATTCAGTTCTGCTTTAGAATCAACTTTGCTTCCAGTTCCCTTTTTTCCTTGCTGCTATTTTGGAGAAGGGGAAAGATACAAGCAGGATTATTGAATACTTGCTAAAACAGGAAAGGTATTTTGCTTTGAATATATATGGGGTTTGTATTTTTCCTCCATTTTCTAGATGAATCCAAGACTCCCTGCCTCAAAATGATGGAAAGTTATAATCAAAAGCTAAGTCAAGATGAACTCTTGTTTCATCCAGTGATCTTCCCTGAATTGTTCTCTGAGCCTGAACTAAAGAAGAGATTCATGATTTTTTTAGCCTGACAGCTGCTCTTTTCAAATGGGATACCAGGCATTGCCTTTCCAAAATACATGGGTCAGGACAAAGAAAGGAAAGGATCAGAGCAAGTAATTATGGCTGGATCTGATAGATATTTTCACTTTCTAGATAGTTTATAAGAACCTCTGTTAAATATTATTCTGTTAGATTTTTAAAACTTGGTTGCAACTTTGGGGTTGCCATCAAGGCTTCAGTGGACCATATTAGTGCGACAAAAAGTATTCATTTGGAATTACAGGATTAAACCAGGATCTATTGGTTATAAACCAACTTTGTCCATTGGAGGAGCTCAGGATGATTCTCAAACATTTAGTGATGTTATTCTTTTTTTAAAAGAAAATCATAATTCTGCCCTATAATTTTGTTACAGAAATTGTGGGTCATTAACGTGATAGTTTTGTTTTATTATCTAAAAAGCTGTTATACAACTATATGTAGTTATTTTTTTAGGAGTTGGTGTCATTTTTACAGGACAACACACTTCCTCTTTGTAATCCAATTGATCTCTATGTATAGCTGGTGCCAAGCATAAAATTACTTCAATTGTATTCCTCAAAGTGGGAAAGCATATCTGGACGTTTTAGTGCAGTCAAGGTACGAAGAGTGTTTTGCTCCAGTTGTTTATTACAGAGCATTTCTCAAAACCTTTTGTCAGGTGCTTAAATAGCAGGCTGTCAACCATGGCAATCTCTCTTTAACTTAAGTTGGTCTGTTAGCCCTAGAGAAACTCAATAGCTTTGAGTGGTCTGTTTCACCCATTTTTTTCTTCTGATGTTAGTAAATTCTGTTGGTATCCATCAGTTTGTTCAGGGAATGAATAGTGCTTTTACTGCTAAACAAAAGTACTAGTTCTAGAGTTAAAGAACTTTTAAATAGCTGATGGAGCAGTAGCAGCAAGTTAGACCAACCAACTGACAATAGGTAGATAGACAAATAAACAGATGTGTTTATGAGAAAAAAAAACCTTGTTACAATTAAACTATGGTGACCTAAGTTTAGCCTGCTAATGAACTTTCTCAGTTTTGCCTTTTTTTCTACAAATTCATTGAACTGAATTTCTGGCTTTTTTTAAATTATAAGATAATAAGAAAATAATCCATGGTAAAAGTACCAAGCCACAAAGTCTTTATTAGCATAGACCTCCAATTATCTTGAAATGTCTTCAGTAACTAAAGACTGATACAAAAAAATGACTAAATGGTTAGCACTCAAAACTGTTAGTTGATGATTGGGAATAAGATCTAGACAATATTTATGTGATAGAAAGGGTCTTTCAAATTCCTGAGTCCAAATATCTTATATCAGTGCCTTCTATAGTCTGTTTACCCTGGCAATAACAGGATAAAACTGAAGATGAAGAAGGAATTAATTTAGGTCAATTCTATCTCAGGACAGAGATAAGGCAGAGGATAGTTTAAAATTACCAAGAAATTCCTGGAAAGATCTTGCCCTGCCATAGATACTTTCTTATGCTTGACTCTCTTGATTTGATGAAAATGGTGTTATCCATTCAGTTGAGTTTGACTCCTGACGATTTCTATGGGTCAGGTATCTCCACATCTTCTGATTGTGCACTATTTCTCTTGATGTTATAAAGAGCCAACTATGCAGAAAAAGGAGGATAAATTTACTGCTATATTGTCCAGTCCAAATTTGGACCCTTTAAAACTTCAAAAGAAGAAATCCAACAAATCCTATTAGTCTTTCAGTACTGTTCAAGGAATCTCAGGCTTGTTGTTTAATTTTATTATTGCTGGTACTGGTACTTGCAATTCATGATGCACAGATTTCAATCATGTGACCATAGGGATACTGGGATGGACAGAACTCCGAGGACTGGCATAACCATAATTTGTTTAGCATAGCTGATTGAATGGCTGGGGGTTGAGGGCTACCTGTATTCTATTTTTTTTCATTATGCATAATATTTCAGAGATGATTAGTGCTTTCTATTAGCCTTCTGAAACTAATCATTGGCTTAATTGAGTGATGTGTATGCATATTCACATTCACTCACCCACCCCCAAACCCTCTGCTGGCAGCATTTACTTCATTCCAATTTCCAGTTGTCTTCAAAGCTCAGCAAATTGGAAATTAAGCTCTTAATAACCGTGGACAATAAGCTGTGAAGATTTTGTTTAGTTTAAAAGGCTAGAATAACAGTGGAAATTATGCTTTATCCAGCCACAGTTTCTCCTGACATTTCAGGTGAAACCTGTGTCATAAATGTGGGTCAGGATGGTGTCCAAATAGAAATGAGATACACTTATTTAAATCAATTCAGGGAGATGCCTCATCCCTGAAATTATTGACAATATATAAATTATTATAAAAGTGTATTTTAAAGAGGTTAATGCAAGCTCAGAGTTTACTAAAAATACAGATTCGGAAAATAATAGACACATATACTGCTGCTTTTGCATGGATGATTGGACCAATATATATCTTGTTATTTTAAACTAGCTTTGTTAATTCTGTATTTCACAGACTCATAGACTCATCACTGACACAGTAATCAAATCTAATGGGATAAGAAGGGATAAGTTTAAATGCTATGAAAACATAGCATGGTTTTCATTCCCCAATTTTCCAAATACATTTGGAAATCAGCCTTTATGATAGCCTTCAGTCATGCTGATATAGAGAGCAAAGAGGATCACCTTGAGAAACAGGAGGAAGAGCCATTGCCAAGATGATGGTCAGATAAAAATGAATGAATGAATGAATGAATGAATGAATGAATGATGAGTCTGGAAAAGAATATGTAAATATCTCAGACAAGTCCCTTCCTAGATATAGGAAGGAAGGGGAGAAGTGTATTAGACTTGCAAGATTCTGTCACTATAATTTCACAATAAAATTAATACTGGTCTGCATGACTTTGGTTTCCTAGTCTGATCTACCGTGAAGGGCAAACATCAGGCCTTGGGATACTAGGAACAGCAGTGGCCAATTAGTGCTCCCTTAGCTGATCCAATGGAGAATGTAAATATCACTGAGTCATTTCCTCACCCTCTAAGCCAGGGGCCTTCAAACGTGGCCCTTTTATGACTTGTGGACTTCAACTCCCAGCATTCCTCAGCCAGGCACGCTGTTTTTGTTTTGGACTGTTCATGAAAGAGAAGAATATCCCAGCTGACTTGAATAAAATATCTTTGGCTTCATAAAAATACATTTTATCAGAGACTTTTCATTCATAACAGCAAGATACAAAAAGAAGAAAAAGATCCAGCACCAACTTATCATAAATATTAAATATTTATTTTCATGAAAGTAAATGTTAGAGAATAATTCAAATAGACTGCCAGTTTTAATTCTGAATAAAACCAAGATGAAATCTTTCAATATTCTTTCTTGGTAATTGTTAAAATTACCTTATTTGTTATAATGTGTTGAAATAAACAAAATGGATTAAAAGGAATGTCAAGAGCAGAGCAAAATAGCAACCTGTTCATTAATGGAAGCAAACCAAAGAGAAAATATGATTATTATCTAAATTAAAATGATTTTTAAAAATGTGATATAGTAAATGCTATTATGATATTATTTACACCATCCAGAGTTATTATGTGAGATAGGCAGCAGCACAAATGTGATTTAAAAGATAACATGAAATAAAAATGGTTTCTTCTTTTTTTCTTTTTCTTTCCCTTCATTCTACCTTATTAGCTTGCATTATATAACTTTTATAGTATTTGAATTGACACATATTTTAGATTTCATTTTTAATATTGTGAAATAAAAAAAATATTATGAACAGTAGCAAGCAGAGTTTCTGGTTCTCTGGAGCCGTGGTGGCGCAGTGGTTACAATGCAGTATTGCAGGCTACTTCTGCCAGCTGCTAACAGTTTGGCAGTTCAATCCTCACCAGCTCAAGGTTGACTCAGCCTTCCATCTTTCCAAGGTGGGTAAAATGAGGACCCAGACTGTTGGGGGCAATGTGCTGACTCTGTAAACTGTTTAGAGAGTGTAAAGTACCATGAAGCGATATATAAGTCTAAGTGCTATTGCTATTGCTATTCTCAGGATATATAAATTTTAAGTGATACTTTGGCCAATCATCATCAAAGTTGGTTTAACTTGAAAGATGACTCAATACTTTCATGTGATCCATGTTTTATTTTATTTATGCATGCTACAATATAGGGGAACACTTAGAAAAAAAATGAGTGGAACTTTTCATGCATACTGTAGAAAGGGACAAATGATTTGTTGTATAATAGAATTATAATCTGCCGAATGACCATCACTGAGTTCTTATTAAATACACTGGTTGATCAATTCTTCATTGAAAGAGAGTGTTGCATTATTGCTCTTTTAGAGTGGGTTGGGGAGAGAGAGGAGGAGGAGGATTTCTGAAGTGATCTCACATACAAAACAACTTTGGAGCAGTCTTATTGATGTCTTATTGATGCTACAGAAATAACCTTAATTTCTCCTGTCTTAATCATTTTTGCCAGGAAGAAATTAAAATTATAGATTTTTGGCAATAATGGAGAACTTCTGGGAATCATTTTCATCTGGTAATGATTATTAGAGGTATGCATATTTCAGCTTGAAAGATCCTCCTTTAACTTTGAGATGAATTGTGGTAATTTTTGTTTGACATGCCCTAACTCTGTTGGAGCTAGACAGCCTTTTCAAGCTAGAAATTGGGAGGTTTCATGGAAAGAATATCTTTATTAAGAGTGGGCTAGACTATTTGGTGAGTTGCAGCAGTTCATTTCAAGCTTGATACTGCTATTCTGAATTGAATGCTTTGTAGGGCAAATAATAATTATATGTTTTACCCCACTGAGATACTTCAAGAATAAGCTTGTTGACCTGTAAGTAATTATCATCTTAAAAAACTTTTATTGTAACTGATCTTATTAGCTTTTGATATCCAATTCCAATTCCAGATTCGGTCATCTATGGAATTCTTTCTACAATAGGAAATATCACCTGATCAGCACTAAAAAATGATCCACAGTCCTATTTTCAGATTCTATGGTATTCTTGATAAGAGTAGATATTGATACATTGTTATAAATTAGTCTCTTATGTGTAATTGCTGATTGCCATGCCAACAGTGTTGAAGCCAGAAACTGAAAACATGTTCACCCTTGCTATAAGTACAGTAGGTGAAATGATTCATAATGAAGCTCAAAGCTGTGAGTTTTGAATGGAATGTCCTCTTCACAAGGCAACTAGACTTTCTTGTTTTTCTTCAAAGACGTTTCACTTCTCATCCAAGAAGCTTCTTCAACTCTGACTGGATGGTGGAGAATGGAAGGATTTATAGCCCTTGCAGACAGCTGGTCATTTGCATTATTTTAGAGAGTTGTCTGCATCTCAAACTGAAGCACAAAGAGATGCAGACAACACAGATTCATCCCCAGCAGCCTGCGCCTATCTTCAACAAAGAAGGCTCCACACCCATTCGCACTACTAAGGTGACCCTGAGGAGGCAGACAAACCTCAAAGTGGCCTCAATGTCTCTCTAAAAGAAGGCAAATAACTAGCTGTCTGCAAGGAATATAAACCCTTCCAAGTAAGGTCAATGGGGAAGGTGATATTCACTTAACAACTGTGTTACTAACTTAACAACTGCAGTGGTTCACTTAACAAATGTGGCAAGAAAGGTCATAAAATGGGGCAAAATTCATTTAACAAAATTTGTTTATTTATTTATTTCTCGAACTTATATGCCGCCCTTCTCCTAGGACCCAGGGCGGCTTACAAACAATGCAATAAAATTATAACAATAAAATTAATCACATTCATACAACATACAAGCTCAGTCAACTCACATTCGCTAATGGAGGGACATTCCTAGGCCCAGGGGCAGAGCACAGCTCACACGCCCCAAGCCTGTCGGCATAAGTGCGTCTTTAACAATTTCCGGAAAGCAAGAATTCCGAAAATTCTCACTTAGCAACATAAACGTTGGGGACAGTTGTGGCCATACATCAAGCACTACCTGTATTGAATAAATATCAGAATAATAAATAGAAGCATGGAAATGGTTAAGACAGAAAACCTAGAAATCAAAGAATAAATACTGTATATGTCAGCTAAGAAGACATGAGAAACAAGGCTAAGGTATCAATAGACGGGCTACAGTGGTTGCTGCCACAGGAACTATGGCAAAATTTGGATGCAATAGCAGAGCACAGGACAAAATAGTATATTTTGTAACCACACAATTCTTGGAAACTTTTTTTTCCCAAATCCAGTCTGGGATAAGAGGCAAATTTGGGTAAAGCATCAAAATATTAATGCTACTGTTTCCTTGAAGCCATTGTAGCTCTCCTCTATATACGCCTTTGTTCAAAGACAGCAAAGGACCAAGACTAATTCACAATAACTAAAATAGATGTTTCCAATTAGGTTTTTATGTTGGCCCCTCATAATAGAAATTATGAAGTCTTTAATAGGCAAAGGGAATATCTAGCAAGAGAAGGATAAGAATAAAAAATATTCAGTGCTCAGATATGATTAATGTTATTGATTTATACTGTGTAGGTTTAAATGCCTTTTATTGATCTAAAGCTTGTAGTTTGTCCTTTACTATGTGGAGAATAATACATATCTTATATAGGAAAAATGAACAATAATAACAGAAATGGACAAAACATTGAACAAAACTAAGATGTTAAAGCTGAGCAAGAAGAAGGAGAAAAAATTAAACCTATGAATAAAGAAAAAAATATAGTGTTTTCTAAAACAAATACAGGCAAATTGTAATGCAGAATACTGTTTGCTACTACACTGCTAATGAATGACAAGAGAATATCTTGGAGGTATTCTTGTTATTGTTTCAAATCTGTAATCCCTGTTTTATTCCTGCTTTTTATTTTATTTAAAAGCTTAGTCAATTTTTTTATATTCAAAGTACCATATAATTTGGCATGGGATCTATGTATTTGTTAGAGAGATAGTCTCCCCCTGATCAGAATATGATATGATTTCTTCCTTGTACTGTCATCCTCAGATATACATGAAAGTCTGCAGAGGAAAGAACCCTTTTAGTGACAGCTCCCAATTTATGAGAATGTGGTACAAAGATAAATTTATCTATCATCTATAGTTGTGTAATTCAAATTCCCAGTTGAATATGTCTTTATATTCACAGAAGTAATAGATCTATGTATCTATTACCTATCTGTGTACTGTATCTATAATCTACCTTCCTATCTACTTATCTTTATGCATTTACTTTCACTCTCTCTCTAACTACTATAGAAATGTATTCATTCATTCTTTTTTATGCATTTATATTTATTAATTATTTTTATACAATAAAAGAAACTGAAAGGAAAGAAGGAAAAAAAGAACATGAAAACAAATTAAATGGTGCAAGAAAAGAAAAGAAAAGTTAAGAAATATTTATTTTCACTGGTCACCAAACATAATAAATATACGTATTTGTGTTTTCATTCTTATTTTCATATGATCTTTTATGGTCTTACTCTTGATAATATCAGCTGCTGTCCTGGGAATCCTGTTGACCAAAGGTCTGCCATTTTCATTGACTGAAGTTATATATCTTTCAGGAAAATAAAAGTATCAAATCATAAATAGTATTGAAAAGAAATAACAGGCAGATGTAAAGCCTCGGTGCAGAATTCTCTTTACATAAAAATAGTTTGGCAATTCAGAGGCAGAACAGTAATTTTTGCAAGCAAGCAGGTTAGTAAGTATAGCTAAAGCTTGACCAGGAAACGGAACCAGAAGCTGCAAAACATCATCTCTCAATTGTCTTGCCTTGATGAGGGATGGTGGGAATTATAGTTCAGCAATATCTGGAGGTCCATAGTTTTATTTATTTATTTATTTATTTATTTATTTATTTATTTATTTATTTATTTATTTATTTATTTATTCATTGGATTTCAATACTGCTTGACCCTGAAACCACTCTGGATAGAGTACATATAATTTAAAAGAATACATAATTAAAAAGTGTATTAAAAGCAAACATGAATACATAGATAAGATCCATATAAATAGAAAAAAAATTCAACAGGGCTCTACAAATATCCAAACCCATGGATGGTCTTAGGAGTCTTCCAAAATACTTCAGGAATACATGTCTCCAAGGGGATGCTGTTAATTTTTTGGACTCCCAAAAAATTAATTGAAAAGACCTAGTTTGCCTGATTGTATCAGACAAACAACAAGAAGCATCTCAGATAACCAGGCTCCATGTCATGAAGGGCTACATAGGTGATGACTGTCACCTTGAATTGCACCTGTAAGCTGACTTGTAACCAATGCAGTTTGTAAAGCAGCAATAACACATGGATCTAATGAGAAGCACCCATTACTGCCCATTTCAATGCATTTTGGACCAGCTCTAGCTTCTGGATAATCTTCAGGGCAGCCCCATGTAGAGCACATTATAAGTACAACTGTGAGATTACTCCAGCATGAGTGGTCATTTGAAGAGTTTCCTGGCTGAGAAAAGAACACAACTAGCATATAAAGTGAATCTTTGCATAAGATCAACCTGTACAAAGGGCTTCCTGGCCATATTTGCCCCCTGCCCTTTAAACTACAAGTCTAAGAGGACTCCAAGTGAGTAAGTATGTTGTGTGCTAATCTCAAATAGAAAAGTGCTTTCTATTTAAGACCAAAAGTGAAAATGTCCCAGGTATCACAAATAACCACAGTCACTTAGTCTTGTCAGGACTGGAGCCGAATCTGTTGCTCCTCATTCAGAAATGACCTACCATCAGACACTGGTTCAGTACATTAACAGCTTCACCTGTGCAGCCCAGGATTGATATGTACAATAAAACATTGTCATCATGCCGATGATACTGGCTCCTGAATTATTGTTTAACTGAAGAGGTGAGCCTGTCAGGGCTTGAAGTATACCCCAGGTTAGGGGCTATACATGTGATCTCTCCTTTCCTATCCACATGGTCTGGAACTGACTGCTGTCCATCTTTGAAGTAACATATAAGACAGTCTATTCTAACTCATTATCATAGCCTGTATATAAGAATGATATTATTAACCCACAGCATTCTGATGCACCTATAAAATACACCTTTTTGGTATATTTACATTGTAGAATTTAAAATCTAATCAGAAATAGATCTGGCTTTTTTCTACCTGTCTGGTAAATACATTTTTATCACAAAATGTAGTGGGAAAAGTTGCTGGTTGGGAGACATCAAGTCACTTCATTATCTCTTCAAAGTTTCCAGTGACATAGTCAGTAGAGAATGCTGCACAGCTTCTCTATTGATGTCAATGTGATAAAAGATTTATGTTACAAAATGTGTGTATAAAGCACAGTCTCTAGTGAGAATGAAAAGCAGAATGATTTATTCTTCTGAATAATTTTAAGCATCATCAATTTGGTTAACAGAACAAATTTGCCAATAGATATTAACTCTTTCATTCCTTGCTATACCAAGAAGAATTGTATAAAATTATGAGGTGATGAGTATAGCACAGAGAAGAAGCAAACTTAATTGTTGGGGGGGAGGGGAATGTTAAGCCATGAGGAGAAAAAGAAACTAAGGAAAAATATACTTCAAACTGGTATATTTGTAAATATACCATGTAAAATATTGATGGTGCTGACTAATGTACATTTCCTAAATTAGAAATGACATCAATTCCCAGACGGGTTGCAATGAAGTTTAACATAAACTGTCAACGTCTGTTATCAATCCTTGAAATGACTGTAGAATTCTTCAGTGTTGTTGCAGATTCAAAAACTGTAGTCACAAATTATGGCTCTTGTGTTTATTTATTTATTTATTTATTAAATTTCTATGCCGCCCTTCTCCTGGGACCCAGGGTGGCTTACAACAATAATGCAAAAACAGATAAGAAATTTAACAATAACAATTAACCATTTAATCTAAAAACACATTTCATTTAATCTAAAACACATTCATACAACATACAATCAGAATCAAGATACAATCAGTGATGGGAAAACATTCCTAGGCCCAGGGGCAGAGTACAGTTCATACGCCCCAAACCTGTCGGCATAGATGAGTCTTCAGTAATTTCCGGAAAACTAGGAGGGAGGAAGCAGTGCGAACCTCTGTGGGAAGCTGGTTCCAGAGGACTGGGGCAACGACGGAGAAGGCCCTTGCCCTAGGTCCCGCCAGATCACACTGCCTAGTAGACGGGACTTGTAGGAGGCCAACCCTATGTGCCCTAACCGGTCGCTGGGATTCATGAGGTAGAAGACGATCCCACAAGTAACCTGGTTCATTGTCATAAAGGGCTTTATAGGTCATAACCAACACTTTGAATTGTGTTCAGAGATCAATTGGTAGCCAGTGCAGCTCACGGAGGGCTGGAGTGATATGGGCATGTCTTGGGAGACCCAAGACAGCTTGCGCAGCCGCATTCTGGACTACCTGCAGTCTCCGGACATTCTTCAAAGGTTGCCCCATGTAGAGAGCATTACAGTAGTCGAATCTCGAGGTGATAAGGGCATGAGTGACTATGAGGAGTGACTCCCGGTCCAAATAGGGCCGCAACTGGCGCACCAGGCGAACCTGGGCAAACGCCCCCCTCGCCACAGCCGAGAAATGATGTTCTAAACTTAGCTGTGGATCAAGGAGGACACCCAAGTTGCGAACCCTCTCCGAGGGGGACAGAACTTCTCCCCCCAGGGTAATGGGCGGACAGTTGGAATTGTCCTTGGGAGGCAGAACCCATAGCCACTCCGACTTGTCGGGATTGAGTCTGAGCCTGTTGGCGCCCATCCAGACCTCAACAGCCTCCAGGCACCAGTTCATCACTTCCACTGCTTCGCTGTGATGACTCGGGGTAGAGATATAAAACTGAGTATCATCAGCATATTGATGATAACTCACCCCGTGTCGACGGATGATATATTGATATATTTTTGTTTATTCTTTGTTTATTCTATGCCTTCTTTGTTTATTCTATGCCTTTCTGGCCAGAAGTGATGGAGAGCTATCCCACTTCATATTTTTCCAGACTTCAGTATTTTTGAAGCCAGTTAACTGTATCATGCCACAGATTGTTTTTACAAATAACATTAAAAAAGTGCCTCACAGCCATTTTTCAGAATGTTATTGTCTTGGGAAAGAATATGAATGAGAGAGGCATTATAATGGTACTTTTTCCTAATTTTAATTTTAGAGACTTACTGCAAGTTGCAATAATTATTATTAGTAGTACTGAGGGCAAGATCAAAATAGTAGCACAATTAGCTTTCCTGCATTTCAAGATGACTTCATGTTTACGTTTTTCAAACAACAGAACTTTAAGAACCTGAGGTGTGATTTCAGTAGAAATTTTTTAGTATGACATTAAACACTGCCCAAGACTTTTAGCAAACCTGAAACTAGTGGCTGATTATAAATAACCCTTGTGTAGTTTTGGCTTTCCAGATGAATCACATGTCTCATTTCTCAGATCATACAAGAACACCTAGGATGATTGGGTGTATTATTCAGCTTCTTCCCATGAAACAGAGAATCTTCATTTGATGTTATACTAGGTCAAGGCTGCAGCAAGGAATGAACAAAAAGAATGAGCCTGTTATAATTGTGAAAGCCCCTGTCCTCTTCCAGTGAAAGATAGGAAGTGAATCTGGGCTGTGAGAAGCAGCTCAAAGTCATACACACAGAGACCAATCTGGGTGGAATACAATGATTGTGGGAACAATTTTCTGTCTGACACTAAGAATCAGGATCTCTATAGAAAATATTTGTCTTGATTAGATTAGACTTTGTTGCCCTTGCCTAGCTCTTTCTCCTTGCTTATTGATTAATCTGCATATAGATTTGTGATTACTAGCTTTTGTATTCAGAATAATAATTTGATGCATCTATCTTATTCCCCTCAACTCCCTATTCTGGGCTTTTATTAAACTAAAACATCTTTGTTTGTTACTGCAATAATAGGTTTGTTTTAACATAATGTGTTCCAAAATTATATGGGCCTGGTAGCCCACTAAAATGATGGAACTGGAGCTATTTATTTAAAACAATCTTCTTTTCTGAACTATGATCTCAACATCTTTCACTATTGGTTATGCTTGATGAAGTTGCTGGGCAAAATCTCTAGATAAAGATTATTCAATCCTGCTGTACTTATAGTAGCTTTGGGGGTAGGTCATTGCAAAGAATATACTGTAATCCAGAAATAAATCAATAAGTTACACATAGCATGCAATTACAGAAAAGAGAGAGAGAGAGAGAGAGAGAGAGAGAGAGAGAGAGAGAGAGAGAGAGAGAGAGAGAGAGGAGAGAGAGAGAGAGAGAGAGAGAGAGAAGAGAGAGAGAGAGAGAGAGAGAGAGAGAGAGAGAGAGAGAGAGAGAGAAAGGGAAGAATATTGGTTCTTTACCTAGAGCCCTAACTTGAAATAAGACTGTATTCCTACTCAGTATAATTGATGTTGTAATACAATGCCACTACAGAATATGGTGCTGAAACTCTTATCTGTGAAATCTATTTAGTAAATTTAGCTCAAGGGCAGTCCTTGCTAACACTTCTATTTACAGTTGTTCTGGGTGAATCATCCACCTTTGTCCTATGCTTTTATTTCTAGGCTGAAGACAAGTGCAAACATATAGAATCATCTAGGTCTATTTAATCAGCCTTTGGACACATTGAGTTTATTCCTGCGAGCCATCAAGTAGTATCCATAACAATTTTAGCTTTCACTTGTCAGCCTACACTTATGCTAAAGAGCACCTCTGCAGCTTAATTTCCCAAAAACATTCTCCTGACCTCCCGCTACATTCAATGGCTGATTTCATGCCAGTCAGCTTGCTAATTTCACTATGCGATGTAGGCATGCTTAATCATAGAGGTTAGCCTGTGGCAATGAGGCAAAAAAAAAAAAGTTATGTGCTGTTGTGATGCTCCATCTTGTAGGAATTTTGTTTTGTTTTGTTTAAAAGCTTCCAGCAAACTGTCAGAAAGGACAAAAGTTAACACAAACTGTGACTACTCTACCAAGATAAACTTAAAAAAAAGTAGATTAAAAACTTACCATGTTTAGTGTTTTTTTCATTTTGGATATATGCATTGTGAAGCTTCTCCCAGCAAGTGATTGACTGACCCCGAGAACGGACACAAATCTCATATTTGGAGTTCAGAAATGTGGATACACAAACCTTTCTGCTTTATATCGATACATAAATCAAGGTGGCATGATTCAGTTTCCTTCCACATATTCATGCCTCTGCGTGGTGGTATGGCCAATGACTTTCGGCCTATTCATAAAGAAAACCACCAGAATCCATATTCCTTATCTTTATAAAATTTAAATGATGTCCCCTAGAAATCTGGCTTGATTTAGTATACATCTTACTCCAGATCTCACAGCATATTTTACATTCATGCTTCAGTCTTAGGAGTGATTTGTGGATTCATATATGTGCAAATATTGCATGGCAGAAGAGGACAACAAGTCAAACTCCAGAATAATTTAAGTGATAATTCTGTGAGCACATCAAAGGCATAATTTATAGTGTCTTCATAAAAAAAACCAGCTCATATTGTAAGACGCTGTCATGGTCTGAGTCCATATATGACTTTCTGCAGATAGGAAGGACAAGGTAAGAATAAATTCTATTATTCTTTTCTTCCAACTCCTCATTTAGCCTTCCATCTACACATTACCCATCTGTCTAACTGGTTATCTGCATTGGAATGCTTTGCTTTACCTAAAATCTGCTTTGGGGGGAAAACTTCACGGGAATTTTAACAAAAAAATATCTGTTTCTAGTGTTCTGAACAAGCTGACTAGAGTGCAGTCTGAGACCATTTGGTCAGCTTTTTTTTGATTCAGGTTTTCATGACAACACTAGATTGCCTACAAATAATACTTGCAGGTAAATAGATTTATTACTCCGCCATGTGAGGCTTTAAAAAGAGGAAAGAAACTAGCTTGCCTGATGATCATTCTTGAAATGTGAAAACTTGCACAATAGTTTGCAACCCTGAATTAACTCAATCAAGATAGTGTTTGAATATGGAATTTGCATTTTAGATTTGACACCTGTATCAAGGTTAAAATGTAAAGAATGACAGAGAGGTTTAAGATCATGAAAACAAATTAAGCTTTATTTTATGAATAACATACCTGATAGTTGAATCTTGCTTTGATATTTGCAATGAAAAGACTCTGCTTTACTACAGATATATAGAAGAACAAAAAGCCTTTTTTTAAAAAATGATTTAGAGTTTAGAAGTCACCCAGAAAAAGCTTTATTTTGAAAACTGGCATATGCATTTTAAAAATAAATAAGTCAAAAATAAATCTAGTTGGCAACTCCCAGCAGGCTAAGCTTATGGCCGCCTTTGAAAATAGTCTTATCTAGAAATTTATTCCATAGCAGAGATTCTCAGTATCTTTGTAAAACATCTTGAGTGCTGTATGCCAAAAATAAGTGCAGCCCTTTCCTTTTCCAGGTAAAGATCTGCAAGGCTTAATGCATACATTTCACATCTTAAAACTATGCAATCTTCTCCAATGTAATGCCCATCCTATCCAAGAGAGACTGGTAGGTGACATGTGGAGACTCCAGAATCCATTGGAGTTGGGCTGCTAATCAATTTGAATGAATCAATTTTGTACCCTTATCTAGAGCATGCAATATTTAGGGATGGACTTTGGAGCCCAAATGGAGGATGTGGTAAGTATATAAGAATAGGTAGAAATGGGTTCAGGTTCCTATGAGTTGTTTAGCTGGAAAAAAAAAATCAGGAAACATGCTTAGTATAATTCTTGGGTTGGCCTTTACAAGCAGAGCCCAATGATACACAGTGAAATTTAGTTTCTTTTTATTTATTTTTTCTTTAAAACTCTCTCTCTCTCTCTCTCTCTCTCTCTCTCTCTCCCTCCCTCCCTCCCTCCCTCCCTCCCTCCCTCCCTCCCTCCCTCCTCTCTCTCTCTCTCTCTCTCTCTCTCTCTCTCTCTCTCTCTCTCTCTCTCTCTCTCTCTCTCTCTCTCTCTCTCTCTCTCTCAAAATCATGGGGAGTCCTGTCAGCATGTAGGCAGTTGCAGCTGCCCAGGTTATTACATTTTAAAAATACAGTCTTCTTTTCTACAACAAAATGATTCTTTTTTCTAAGACTTTGTTTAAGCATTCAGAGCAGAAGACTAGTCATCTAAAGTTATCTAGCTATTAAGGGCATATGAAACAATTACAATCCAACATTAACCTCTACTTCAGAAGTCAGACTAGTCAAACTAATCTGGTTCTAATGCAGTTAACTTTGTTCAGTGACTTTGATGCAGGAAAGAAAAAAAAAGGCATTTGGGCCAAGCATCCAGGTGGAAATAACTGAGCTCTGATGGCGCAGTTGTTAAAATGCAGTATTGCCAGCTTTCTCTGCTCACAGTCTGCAGTTCAATCCTGATGATTAGGATAGGACAGGACAGGATAGAATAGAATTCTTTATTGGTCATTTGTGATTGGACACACCAACAAAGACATCTGAACACATTAATAGAACAGAACAAAACAGAATTCTTTATTCACCATGTGTGATTGGACACACAAGGAATTTGTCTTCAATGCATAAGCTCTCAGTGTACATAAGCTCCTTTGAATTGACCTTTGCTGATCTTGGAATGCTAAACAAGGCTGGACATGGATGAAATTTCAATAGGAAATCTTCAGGAACCCCCTAGCAGAGGCTAAGCTTGAAGGTTCAAAAGCATCCCATAAAAAAGCAGTGGAAAACTGTTTCATTTTTCCCAAGAAAACTATATAAATGTATTCCTGAAGGCACCAGGAGCTGAGTTCTACTAACTAGAGAAAATCTTTACTTACTTGATATACAATAGCTATGATACCATTAATTCTTCTTCTTCTACTACTACTAATAGAAATTTATGCTTTTCTGTACTGGAATTTTTTAATCATCCTGATAATTGTATCCATGAATTTCCTGCTGTTTCAATGCAGATCAAACTTCAGGATACTATTATCAGTTCTGTGCTGCTGTCATTTGTGTTATAAAGTTATGGTTTTCAGTTGCAACTTATTGGCTCTGCCTCTAGAATTAACTTAGCCTGCAGAGTTATATTTATTGAAGAACTAATCTGCATTGTCAGAATGGTCTGGATGATTGCAATCCCCAAATGATATTCTCAAGATAAATTTGTTTTGTTGGTACTTGGCACTGTAAAGAAAAGAGAACTATTGATTTTTTTTTTAACTGTGAACATTTCTTTCTTAGGTCTGCTAATAAACAAACCTTGAATAAGGACAAAAGACTGCTGTTTTAAATAAAAATTGTCAAGGAGACTCTGAAAAGGAGCTTGCAATGGAAAAAATATTTAAATTTAGTTCCCAACAGACTTAGTTCCCCAACTCAACACATGAACAAAAAGTTTTAAATATTTTTTTAAGAAAACCACTAACATCTATAACTATTCTTTTCTTCTATTGTAGCATTATAAACTGAAACATATGACATATTCCTCTTTAAATGCATTCTTAAAAGCAGGGCATTATTTGCTATTCTTAAAAGTAAAAAGCAAAGTAAATCTTTTTTTTAAGAGAGGCATATCTGAAAGACAAATACAGTTGTCTCTACAGCATCACCCTACAACAATTGTTTTCAATTTAGATAACACCCCCCCTCCTTTTTCTCTACCTTGGTTGAAACACAGTAGGCAGAGCTACCTAATGCTTTTGGCTATTATTTGAAAATCAGTAAATCACTTTTAGAATGACTACTTATAAAAGAATCATTTGACAGTGAGATGGGCGACATATAAATTTAATAAATAAAAAATAAATATAACATTGTAAGATAGAAAGATGCAAATCTTATTTGTAAAAATTTAGACATCCGAAACCTTCTAAAGAGGGAGAGAATGGTCAAGATTTTCCCCATAAATTCCATTTTTACCGTAAGATTATAGGAAATAAAATGGGGATTATCTTCTATGAGTTACACATAGATATACCATTAACAGCTCCATAAACCAAGCTGGATTTCTTTGTGTTATCTCTCTCATATATAATTGTTTTCCTTATTGTCTCCTGCCTTTCTGTCTTACCCTAGTTTGGTTTGTGTAGAAATTCTGGGTTGCTATACATAGTGCAGTACAGGCTGGGATAACAATCTGGATCAGGTTGATTTCAGATATATAATTAAAAGACAGCCTGTAGTTAGTTATGGTATGTAACTTATTATTACAGCATTCTTTTACTCTCAGGGATAATTGCTTGCCATTTCGCTTGAATCTTGCTGGAAGTGTCAAAAGTAGCTAGATCAGCTTCATGCCTTAATTTGCTGGAGTAGCAACAGAGTTGAATGAAGGATAGACTAAGAACTTTTGAAGTTTGGGTTAGAAAAAGGGGGGCGGGAGAGTGCATCTTTCAGTGAAAAGATATGTGACACGATAGAGCAGTGTTTCTCAGCCTTGACAATTTTAAGGCATGTGGACTTCAACTCCCAGAATTCCAGAGCCAGCATTGCTGGCTGTGGAATTCTGGGAGTTGAAGTCCACATGCCTTAAAATTGTCAAGGTTGAGAAACACTGCGATAGAGAGCAATGTAACAAAGTAGACTGGATTCCAATTTAATTTGATTAACATGTCACTGCATTGTGCTTGCAAAGTGACCCAACCAGTTTGGTTGTGGGTTCCCCAATTCAATTTCATAAGCTGTAACAAGAATAAAATGGAGCATACTAATTCGCTGTAAAATAAATCTGTCTAAATCTTTTATTCCAAAGCCAAACTATTGCTGATTTTGATCTGACTGTATTTTTAGATTTTTTATTTTGGTTACAAAAACAACACATCGTTTTTTTTAATATACCATATCTGATATTTTAGGAAATGGAAAGCGTAAAGAATGCAGACCACTGGTGCAACAGATTATTTTTTGACAGACCCAAAGGCATCTGCAAATGAAGCCTGCCAAAGAGGCAGATGCTGCTTGTATTTAAGTAGCTTCTATAGCCTGTCATTTGGGTCTAATCATTTGAATGCCAAAGGATGAAAGCTGTGCATTGCAATAAATAAAGCACTAATAGCCAATGTGTTCCTAGCTTTTTAAAATAGCAGCATCTTTTAGCATATGGGACTGAGAAATAGCTTATATGTGGAAAAGATGTATATGCATCTGCTCTTTCAGTGAAGCATCTATGGTGGAGATCTGCAAAGAAGGTGATCACTTACAAGATCTCTCTTCAACCTATTACTTCATACTTCTGAAAAGATGTGGAAGTCGTGCTACTGAAATTGCAAAATGAAGCTGCAAATACTGAATTGTGAACTTTGAATTACTGTTTTAGAACCAGGATAGCAATATTTGCGAACTCTGAATCTGTATACTTTCCTTTGTCAATAACTTCTTACAAGAGATGCAGTGGGAGAACAGATCCAAGTAGTGAAAGCAATAGTACTTAGACTTATATGCTGCTCCATAGTGCTTTACAACCATGTCTGGGCAATTTACAGAGTCAGCATATTGCCCCCCCAAAATCGGGCTCCTTATTTTACAAACCTTGGTAAAATGGAAGGCTGACTCAATGTTGAGCGGATCTGGCTGTGGGCAGAGGTAGCTGAAAATAGTGCATTCTAACCACTGTGACATCCTGGCTCTTTGCAAGCTATTCTTTGTAAGCAACAGAATGGGACAACTCACCACAGCCAACTCACCATGCACAACTCACCATGGGACAACCCACCACAGGACAATTTAGGAATTGAATTTATTAATGCTATCCCACCATTTCTTTGATATTAGTGTAACTCTTGTCCTGCAGAGAATTGGCCATGATGAGTTGTTCTGCGGTGAATTGATTGCCACAAGTTGGCTGTGGTGAGTTGGCCACGGCAAATTGTCATAGACCCGTAAGCAATGTATCTCTCTCCAACAATTTAGATGCGCTTTTTGCAAGCTACTCATTTGTTTCTTTAATTTGCTTCTTTTCTCCTAACTGATATGGACCATCCCATTTTCTACTGAAGCACCATAGGTTATTGTTGACTAGGAACAAATTATGATCTAGTATTTTGATATTTCATATTTTTGCAACCAAGCCATAGGAACATAGATAAAGAATTAGGATGGTGTATGTGGTTATGATGTTTGTGGGGCACCAAAGCACACAGGGTAAAGCTGGGCTAATCATTTTTTTCCTGGTCTGACCTACTCACAGATACTTGTGAGAATGGTTAGCGAATGGAGCTGCCTTGTACTCCCAAATAAAATACAAAATATTAACCCAACAAATAAAATTATCTCAAAAACACCCAAATTAGTTACACAGTATGTTCACTTATTGCCATTTAAGTATAATACTAAAAATATTATTTCGTTCAATTTATTAACAATGGGAAATAGATGTCCAAAACAAGTTTAAGAAAAAGCTTACATTTCAGGTCTATTTCTTTCTTTCCAGTCTCAAGGATATACTGTAGCTATAAAGAGCTTAAAATACTGGATTTGACCTTTAATTACATATTTTCTTTTGGTTTTAAGTGTGGAAGGTTTTCCTGCATACACAACGAAACTGCTTCTTTCTCATGGCTGTTTCTTCAGTTCAGCTTCTTCAACAATCTTTTTGATTTGACTTGGGTATTTAAGATTTTGTACGTAACTCATTTTCATCTTTCTTTTGGTTAAGTATACTGAGCACATTTATGACATTCATGTTTAATGCTTCATATGCAGCACAACTGTGCATTTAAGAAAGGGGAGTATGGATTTAGTTTGCAGAGCATTAACTCACCAAAAGATATGCAGTTCTGCCCCACAAAAAGCACAAATAAATAGGTTAATCTAAAGCAATGTTCTTCTCCCGTTTGCATAATACAATCAGGGAATATTTAATAATATAATTATCTATACTTGTTATGTTACTGGGACTAGTCTAGAACAATGATAACATTTGAAATATGCATACATTATATAGCAATAGCACTTAGGTTTATATACTGCTTCACAGTATTTTACAGCCCCTGTCTAAGCAGTTTACAGAGTCAGCCTATTGCCCCCAACAACCTGAGTTCTCATTTTACTGACCTCGGAAGGACTGAAGGCTGAATCAACCTTGACATATGTATGTATGATGTAGAAAATACCATGTGATGCTCATATTTGTTTTCATGAATTACTCTGATAAATAAGATTATCATATTTCTACTAAACTTAATTGTGCTTACTTTTTTTTAAATGGTAAATAACGGCATATTTGATATTGCTGCCTATATGCAGCCAGATTTTGCAACTGAATCTGTTGCATATGAACTGGAAACTCTTGACAGATACTGAATGCAACTTTCCCGATAATATGAAATAAGACGCAATGTCTGCCACCGCTGTCAAATATCATAATGTCAAGTGTTCACTATCAAATACAGACACTTGCTGCTGTCAAGATGTTAAGTGCTACTGGAAAGTCTTTCTTGGTGAACAACGCAGTTTGTAGAGAGTGTGTACACATTCAGAGGACATTTGGATGAAAAATTCATCATGCAATCACAAAGAAATTTTGGAACAAACTTATGGAGTTGAAGGGATTGCACCATAGGGAAATCCTGCTGGTTTGTGGGGAGGCTTTAAGTTTACTTGTGAGCAGACATCACTCTGATTATAAATCTGCTCTGATCATAAAAAGGGCTGTTTTATTTGTAGGGCTTGACCAAACCATGCAAACAATGGGAATTCTGAAAGCTAAATACATTTAACAAGCAATTTTTAAAGTGAGAAGGACACTAATCCTACAACAGGCATATAACCAAACACTGAGTGGAAAATTTACTTTGAGATAGCTAAGGACATATCCATTCCTAAATTGGTTCTCTCCAGCTTAACTTCAAATTGGTTAAAGAAAAAAAATCTGGACTGAAATGTTTTGGCAGCTTCCTGCCCCCCCCCAAAAAGTTACCTCCAGACTGAAGGCTTCCTAGATTTCCATTGGCCAACTCTTCTGCTGCTGGACCCTCCCACCTTTCTGCTCTAGGAAAGCAATGACCAATCTCTTCCTTTTCTCTAGGCAGGCTTGCTGGATGTATTATGAATTTCATATGGATATACATATACATACTGATATGTGTATATATAATTAAATGTATATATGTAATTTATTTAAATATCAAATTGCTATACTGACCATCACACTTTCATAACAATGTTAAAGCATCTTAAAGGCTCATATATGGAGGTACAACAACAACTTTTTTTTGTTTTTTGTTTAAAAAAACAACCTTGCATTTTCCCTACTTTTCCCCAAGAATGTCTGCTTCAATTTCTACAACAGGTCTTTTTCACTAGCTTATGGCTATAACACTTTCTTGGCATGCCAAAATTCCTCAGTGTAATTTTTTTTTTTTAAGAAAAAGAGCTACTAAAATAATAAAATAGGGGTTTATTTTTTTTTTTAAGGAAAAAAGTAGGTAGCGCAGTAAAATACTATTTTTTTAAAAAAAATGAAGGGGTTTCAAAATGGGAAGGTTGTTCATATCAAGCAATTTTCATACCCAGTTCTCAGGTCACTGGGAAAAACCAACGACATGCTGGAACTGGTTTGTACAGCTGACAAAACATGATTGTTAAATATTCTGGAATTTTGTGAATTGGTTGAGAACAGAGCCAAGTTACAACTTGACGAGTACCTTGAGGAAGTGGTAGCAATGGAGCCAGTAGTGCCGGCTGATAAACATTCCATTCCACTGTTGAAAATAGAGGTTGAAGAAGGCATTTTTGAGGAAAGTCTGAAAAAATATGATGAGGGAGCATTTTTACCTCTACATAATATATGGTCAAAGTATGGGAGTTTCTTCTAGGAAACTAAAATGGACTGGGCAAGCCAGGTGGCAAATCATGATCTCTCTACTTTTAATTTGAAATAAGATAACATGGTGGAAGTTACTTTTGTGGTAGGCTGGAAGTGAGTAGAAGATGAGAACAGGTTTTTTCCTGGCCTTAATTACAGTGAGGCATTTTGGCAGTGCACATGAGCCCTACGCTAAGACACAACTATCAAAATTATTTCCTGAAGCATAAATTTACACATGAAAATTTATATCTAAATCCATAGGACTTTACTAGTAAGCATTGTTCTGTGTGAGTTGGTTTAGTGCGAAGGCTCCAGCAATTAACTTTTATAATAGCACAGAGGTTTGCTTATAAAATGATTTTTATAAAGATCAACTTTAACATATATCCACATTTCATTCTCGTTCCTAGGACACTGGATTATTTGTGATCAGCTTTGTTAGATTCCTGTATATATTATTTCAAATGTTGTGTACCTGCATACATGTACTGTGCCAGCTCTCTAAAAAGTGCACTTTCAACTGTGTTCAAAGCAGTTGTTGTGTCTTCTGTGATTTGATATGGTTTTATGAACTTCAGTACATGCAACATCATGTTCAAATAAAATATTATTTCAATTAATTATGCAGTAATAAGCATGTGCGATAACATATTATGTGCCCTAATATGTGAACATGATCTGAATGCATTAAACCATGAATGATGTAAATTTGGTTTTGTGCTGCTGCTGTGCCCCTACAGGGAAAAGAAATCAGACTGTGAATTTTATTGTATTTCAGAATGATATCACAAATAACTTCTGATATCCTTTGGAAAATATTCAGTTTGCATCTGTTCCACCTGTAGAAACACAAAATGTTCCACTTTGGTTATGGCTTTTGTTAAAACTGATTAAAATGGAGACCTGGACTGATCTGTTTTTAACTAAGAAATTTTCTTACACTAACTTTGGCATACCAAAAGAGCAAAGCAAACTAAGCAAACTGTGTAACTCTAAACTATAGACCTTAACTCCCTGTTTGAGGAAATATAGTTTAAGCCCAAATTATATACAGGTAGACCTTGTTTAGCAACTGCATCAGATAGCAGCCATTCACAAATATGATGGTAATAAGTGATAATTAATTTAATTTATTAATTAATTAATAATTAGACCAATGCACTCACTTATCCCCTAATTTCTGGGCCAGAAGAATTCTGTGTATTATTATTATTATTATTACCGTATAGCATTATTACAGTAGCCAGGATACCAAATGCTATTGAAAAATAGCATTGCCAAATACTAGCCCTGGTATACACAAAGGTGCTTTTTCAAAAGGCAACTGGATTTTTTTTTCTTGAAGATGTTTTGCTTCTCATCCAAGAAGCTTCTTCAGTTCAGTCCATAGACATTCAGCCCTGTTATAGGACACACTTGCACACTTTTCAAGGTACACCACAGGAGGGCGAGCTGGCTTTGTACCAGAGAGAAAGACTAGTGCAGGGGTAGGCAACCGTGGCTCTTTTATGACTCATGGACTTCAACTCCCAGAATTCCTGAGCCAGCCATGCTGAGGGAAAAGGGAGAGGTTTCCAAGCTGAGTCATGCTGGCTCAGGAATTCTGGGAGTTGAAGTTCATGAGTCATAAAAGAGCCAAGGTTACCTACCCCTGGACTAGTGGATCTTCCTGCAGGGGCACCTCCTCCTAGACAAGATGGGTGGCACAAAATTTAATAAATAAATCAAGGCAATTTAACCTACTTTTAGGAATTAAAATTATTATCACCAGCACTTTGGGCCAGAAGAGTAGTTATACCTTCAGACTGATATATTATTATTATCACTGAATTTGGGTTAATGTTCTGGAGATAACCAATGCATGATGAATCAAGGTCATATCTGACAACTAGGGTGGAAACCACAGGTAGTAAAAGTGATGCTGGTAACCATAATTAGTGCCACTCAGACCTCAGGGAGTGCAAAAGTAATGCTGTTTAGAAAGATGCCAAAAGATGAATTAAAGAAAACTTACACACTCCAGGATAACATCTAGGTATTTGATTCAAGAATTTCACTACATAGGCATGCACTCTTACGTGATGCTAAAAAGACAAAATGTGCATTCTGATGCCTTGATAAATGCAAAAATTAGGTAATTCAAACATTCAAACCTGTACCACATTTAATTTGGAATGGTTATTTGTGAAGTAAATATAGAAGTTCTGGATTAGGTAATGATTATCAAAATCAAACCAAATGGAGTCCAAATTCAGGTTGAAATACTATTGAGTAGATGAATGAGAATTTTATTGTTTATCTTCTAACATTTTTTCCCCTCAAAGCAGAATGGAGAAATCAACCAAAAAACTAACCCTTTTTTCTGCTACTGCCAGGGTGAATATATTAATTTAATTGGCAGGTAATTTAATTTTGTCTCTTTGCTTGTAATTTAATTGTGCCTGATACTTGGTTTTTATGTACCTTCTTTCTGTGGATAAATATCAGGTAGCATGGTTGCACTTTAATCAATAATTATATTTGGGTCTAATATCTGCAAGCAGCTAAACTGGGTCTATTGGTTTACAACTATGTGCTTCATTAAATCAGTACTATTGTTATTATATTTTTGACATTTGGAGCCTTCAAGGGGGCGGAGCCAAGATGGTGGACAGGCAGCAAAGGCTGTAAGGAGCTCCTCCAAAAGCAAAAGCTTTATTTTATTTTTATTTTATTTTTATTTTAACTTTTTAACCCTTTTTAACGTTGCATTTTTAATCTACCCACTTTTAACCTATTTTAACCTACTTTTAACTCTTTTTAACTACTGGAGAGGCCACCATTTTTCTACCTACATTTTAACAATTCTACAAGCCAGGATTACTAAGAATGGGGAAAAGGAGAAAGAGACAGCACTCTGCAGCACAGAGTTCATCCAAGCCACTGAAGCAGCAGAAAATGGAAGACTACACTGAAAACAGACAGTCTGTGCCAATAAGTAATTCATCAGCAGTCGCCTTATCAGATAAATTTAATTCATATGACTCATTGGAATGGGACTTACAAACCGAACTGGAAAGCAAACAACATGTAGAATTGTCCTCCTCCTCAGAGAGTTCCTCCCCTTCTTAAAACTCAGCAGCAGCCCTCTTTGTACAGGAGGGAGATGTAATAAATTTAAAGGGGGAAAATGTGACAGATTTCCTCTCTAGACAATGTTGCTTACAGCTCAAACTGTTAACTCAATATATGAACTCTTATCAACTGTCATAAATAAGGTTAACTGCTTGGAGGAATCTTTTGTAAAGTTTGTTAGGAGCCACCCAAATATTGCAGAAGGGTGTGGGAGGACAACCACGGATAGACTTGGGATGGCTAATTTAGAAAGTGAAACTAGAGAGAGGCCTTGTCTTCCTTCCAAATATCTGAACACTCATAGAGAAAACATCCAATCAGATAAAGGCCTAAGAGATGACCAATATAACTACAGTCTGCAGACTAACTGGGTTACCTTACAACTTTATGACAAGAGAGTGAATAGAGGGTGTTGGGGTAATAGAGAAGCTGTTAAGCTGTCCCTGAGCCAGCTGCTTCATGGTGAACTCACTCTGATAGATCTTCTACATGCAGAGTGGCTGCCAGCAAGAAGACAATATATGAGAATTCTCCTATCATTTAAGCAGCCCACAATTCCCTCCATGCTCTTTAAAATGAAGCCCTTTCTGAGTACCTTTTCAATATTCCCAATAAGGGTTTTTCACTCAGACAAAGTGTGCTCACTCTTGAAACAGTGTCACCAAGAGGGAAGTGTTGCTTTACATCCAGGCTGCAACAGCTCTTACACTGCTAAGCTTGAGGCTGCTGCAACTGAATTGACTCTGAGAAGACAAAGGAGTGATATACAAATGGCATTACCCACAGCTGCAGGAACTGTTGAAGAGGTGCCAGAAGAAATGCTGATTGATCTATTCAGTGCACTGCCAGAACCTGAGCAAGTCAATATCATTCAAAGATTGGATGACCTAAAAGAGGCACTGACAACAACTCAATTTACAGCAAAGCCTCTATTTAATTTGACTCCACTAATTGTGCAACCTTGTGACAATACATTTAATCAACAATCTGCCTTTACCGCAATAGTAAAAAAAGGTAGTGTCACATAGGCGGACAGTGGGGCAACTGCACTGATTGACCCTGTCTCTGAGAAACAACTGAAAGACACACAGTGCCTCCTAAGCTGACAAACACTAAGGATATAATCCAGCTTCCATCATCATTTGACTTAGAAGTTTCCACAACATTTCCCTACAAGATGAATTTTCAGCTACGCCCCTCCAAAAATGGACATAAATCTACATTTATGGATTTAAGCTGGAGTACCTGACCTTCTGAAAAAAAAAATATTCCAGGAGCAAGGGCAGAGGCACACTGGCAATCAAATGTAGAGGAGCAACAAGTTCTGCAACCCACGAGAAGAAATACAGAACCTCACAACAACTGTGTTTATATGGGATGCATAGATGATATTGACTCGGCTCCAATGTCAAGCTGACATGTGGCATTTTTACCATCTAGCCAATCAACCAAGCCAGACCACCTTGCCTCCGAGAAGCCCATAGAGATGATGACTTGGAACGTAGCCGGCTGGAAAGGGATAGTCGATAGTGGACTAATGAACTTTCTTCCTAGATTTGATGTATTAGCCCTTCAAGAAACCTGGTTAACCGAAATGGATGAACCAGTACAACTGCCAGGTTTTCAGGGATGGGCATCCCCAGCCCAAAAAACAAAGAACAAAAGGAGACCCTCTGGTGGGCTATGCATTCTTATAAAGCAAGAGTTCAATGGCAGGGTGAGAAACTATATAATGAAGATAAGTATTCATACTTTCTAGCTGTTAAATTTGAATATAAAAAGTTTGAGTTAATACTGGTAAATGTGTATATCCCACCAATCACATCCCGGTATTATAACTCTGAATGTTGGATGGGCTTGGAAGTTATTCTAGAAGATATATCTGTATTGTACCCCCAGTCCATAGTGGTATTACTAGGAGATTTGAATGTTCAGCTGGGTCCATCTTTATATGAGCTCGCCCAGAAGAAGGGAATCCCAGGGGAATTTTTTGATAACCATCCGCAGTGGCTCTCAAGAGACTGCAGAAGTAATGCTGCTGGCCTGCTCCTAGTCTCCTTAACTTTTAAGCGTAATCTCCAAATTCTGGGAGGTAAGGATAAGAATTACACATATCCCTACACATACCACTCTGCCAATTCAAGCAGTGTACTGGATCTCTTTTGTGTGTCTAGAGATAAACTTGACCTCTTTTTGGAGGTCACAGTACACCTTAGCGACAATAGCAACCACCAGCCTGTAAGTGTGACACTGCGAGGCCCCTCAGATTTAAGACCATATAATATGGCTGATAGATGTCTCACCCAAAAGGTAGAGGTGACCCAAAATAAAAGGTTAATTTGGGCCAAAGTTGATACTAAGGCAATACTACAATGCCTTAAAACAGAGAATGCTACTAAGTGGGCTAGAACAATCCAGTCATCTACTACTGGCTGGATGTCAGCCTTCAATGCAATCTCTGTAACATTCTGAAGAAACATCTAACAACCAAACTTCCTACAAAAAGAGCCCGAGTAGGTAGACCCCGCTGGTTTGATCCTGAATACCAGCAACTGAAAAAGAAATTGAAGGCAGCCATGAGGCTTGCCCAGAGGAATCCTACTGCCCATGTATAAGCTAAGATGTTGCACACAAGAAGGGAATATAAAAAAATACTATAACATTAAAGAAAAAAAGCTTTGCCATTTTTATCTGGTTAGAACTCAAGTTGGCTGCCAGAAGTCATAACTCGGTAATATTTTGGCATTCTGTAGCAGGTATCCTGAAGGAGCGGAGATTTGCGTTTGACATACCAATCTCTGCCGAGGACTGGGAGAATTATTATCAGTGTTTGTTTGCTTCCACGGAACCGGTAGAGAAATTGTCTCTAAGTAATGATTTAGTAAACTCTAGAACTTCCCCCTCTTAGCCACCAGTCTCAGAAAAGGAGATACAATACATCATCAAAAGTTTAAAGAGCAATAAAGCCCCAGGTGAGGATTTTTTACCAGCAGAATTATTCAAGAAATTTCCCAGTTGGTGGGGCCCTGTATTGGCAGGTCTTTTTACACACATAAATAACACCTTCCATATAAGATGGGTGGAAGATGGCAATAGTTGTCCCCATATATAAAAAAAGGAATAATAAGGACCCTAGTAATTATAGGGCCATTAGCCTGATTGATATTGCAGCAAAAATATATGCTAGGTACCTTTTGAACAGAATTGAAATCTGGGTAGAGGAAAACAATATCCTCACAGAAGAACAAGCAGGTTTTAGACAAAGCCAATCTACTATTGATAACTGCTTTGTCTTGAACCATCTAATTGCCAAATATGCCTATAAGAGGAGACCCCTGTTTTCTGCTTTCATAGACCTTACAGCAGCATTTGATATGGTAAACAGAGAAATACTATGGAGTAAATTGACATCACTTAAAATAGAATCTAGACTCCTGGCTTTGATTAAAGCCCTTTACACAAGTACCTGTTTGAGGGTGTGGTATGGGGTTAATGGGGCTCTGACTAACAGGATTCACAAAAATAAAAGGATAGGGCAAGAGTGTATCCTGACCCCATTATTATTTAGTTTATATATCAGTGACTTGCCAGGGTTAATGAGGGATCCCATGGTACATATGCCGATGATCCTAAATACTTTCTGTAACAGCTTGCTTTATGCCAATGATATGATTTTATTATCATATTCACAAGTAGGATTATGTAGGCTATTAAGAAGATTCAGCTCTTACTGTCAGGATAACTCCTTAATCATTAGTAAAACTAAATCAAAAATAATGGTGTTTGGAAGACACCATCAGAGACATAAGTGGCAATTAGATGGTGAACCAATAACACCTTTGTATATCTAGGCATAACTTTTTCCAAAACTGGATCTTGGGTTTGCCATCATCAACGAAGTACATTTAGAGCAAAAGCCCGCCCGAATCTATTGGTTAAACTAAAGAACCATAGTTACCCAGGGTCCTTAGCCCCATTAATTAAGGTATATAAAGCTAAGGTTACCACTATGCTCTTGTATGGAGCAGAAGTTTGGGGTCTCTACTCTGTGTGTATGCTGAATGATTGGGTTTTTTTAAAAAAAATTAAGAGGTTTTATATTTACATGTATTTTTATATGTTGATTTCTACTGTGTTGTGAGCCGCCCTGAGTTCTCCGGAATAGGGCGGCATAGAAACCGAATAAATAATAATAATAATAATAATAATAATAATAATAATAATAATAATAATAATAATAATAATAATAATAATAACCACAGTCTTAGAACAAACACAGTCCCAGCACTTGAGATGTATTGTGGGTGTAGATCCAAGAACATCTGCTGCAGCAGTTAGAGCTGAATTGGGAATTCATACAATTCATGCTGTATTCAAAATTAGAGCTTATAACTACTGGTGCAAAGTCAATGAAATGGAGACTGATAGACTCCCCAGGTTATGTCTACTACAGCAAATAAAATTACAACCACAAATCTCCTGGACCACAAAACTAACAAATTTTGTAAGAAGCTGTGGTCTTTTTCTTGCGTAACAGGAGAACAATTCAAAAAAAGTGCTGCCCAAAGAATTAAGGATATAGAAGCACAAAATGATATAGCAATCCTTAGTAAGGTGGGTAACTTGAAATGGCTGAGTAAATACAAGCGTACTTTTCAAGTAGACAGCTATTTGAAGTTACAACTGCCAAAACACCTTAGGGAGGTATTTACGCAAGCAAGATTCGAACAGCTTGACACAATGGTCAGATATGGGAGATTCCATTCTATACCTTACAATGAGCATCTCTGCATTTGCAGAGCGGCAGAGGTAGAAGACCTGGCTCACATACTATTTGATTGTTGCCTGTACAAGAGGGTGAGAGACAGGTACTTTTACTTTACTTACTTTATTTTGACTTATATGCCGCCCTTCTCCTCAGACTCAGGGCGGCTCACAGCAAATAATACAAGTACAAAATATAAATTAGTTAAAATAATAATATACAATATAAAAAACAATAAAACTATACCCACTCATACGACATACAGTCCCAATCAAAGGCCCAGGGGCAGAGCGCAGCTCACAAGCCCCAAGCCTGTCTGCATAGATGTGTTTTTAAAAGTTTTCGGAAAGCTAGGAGGGAAGGAGCAGTATGAACCTCTGAGGGAAGTTGATTCCAGAGGGCTGGGGCAGCAACAGAGAAGGCCCTAGCCCTAGGTCCCGCCAAATGGCATTGTGTAACAGACGGGACCCGTAGGAGGCCAACCCTATGTGCCTTAACCGGTCACTGGGATTTATGAGGCAGAAGACGGTCCCGCAAGTATCCTGGCCCATTGCCATATAGGGCTTTATAGGTCATAACCAACACTTTGAATTGTGTTCAGAGACCAATTGGCAGCCAGTGCAGCTCACGGAGGGCTGGAGTGACATGAGCATGTCTTGGGAGACGCAAGACGGCTCGCGCGGCCGCATTCTGAACCACCTGCAGTCTCCGGACATTCTTCAAAGGTTGCCCCATGTAGAGAGCATTACAGTAGTCGAGTCTTGAGGTGACAAGGGCATGGGTGACTGTGATGAGTGATTCCCGGTCCAAATAGGGCCGCAACTGACGCACCAGGCGAACCTGGGCGAATGCCCCCCTCGCCACAGCCGAAAGATGGTATTCTAAACTAAGCTGTGGATCGAGGAGGACACCCAAGTTGCAAACCCTCTCCGACGGGGACAAAACTTCCCCGCCCAGGGTAATGGATAGACAGATGGAATTGTCCTTGGGAGGCAGAACCCACAGCCACTCCATCTTGTTGGGATTGAGTCTGAGCCTTTTAGCACCCATCCAGACCCCAACAGCCTCCAGGCACCGGTTCATCACTTCCACTGCTTCACTGTAATGACGCGGGGTAGAGATATAGAGCTGAGTGTCATCAGCATACTGATGACAACTCACCCCGTGTCGATGGATGATCTCACCCAATGGCTTCATGTATATGTTGAAAAGCAGAGGTGAGAGAACAGACCCCTGAGGGACTCCACATGGAAGAGACCTCGGAGCCGATCTCTGACCTCCTGCAAACACCGACTGCAACCGGCCAGAGAGGTAAGAGGTGAACCACCACAGAACGGTGCCCCGCACTCCAACCGGCGCAGAAGGATACCATGGTCGATGGTATCGAAAGCTGCTGAGAGGTCAAGAAGCACCAGGATGGTGGAATAACCTCCATCCCGGGCCCACCAGAGATCATCGGTCAGCGTGACCAAAGCAGTTTCTGTGCTGTAGCCGGACCTGAACCCAGACTGCTGAGGGCCCAGATAATCAGCTTCATTCAAGGACCGTTGGAGTTGGAGTGCCACCACCTTCTCAACAACCTTCCCTAAAAAGGGAAGGTTGGAGACTGGACGATAATTATTTAAAACTGTCGGGTCCAGGGAAGGCTTCTTGAGGAGGGGGCGCACAAGTGCCTCCTTTAAGGGAGCCAGAAAGGACCCCCCCTCAGTGAAGCATTAACAACAGCCTGGACCCAGCTCCGTGTCACCGCCCTGCTAGCTGAAACCAGCCAGGAGGGGCACGGGTCCAGTAAACAGGTGGCAGAACTCACAGCTCCAATGGCCTTGTCCACGTCATCAGGAGTTACCAGATCAAACTCCTCCCATTCAACAGGACTAAGACGGGCCTCTGTCATCTCGATTGACTCATTGTCAGCCGACACTGTATTCCAATTGGAGTCCAAGTCAGCCCGGATCTGAGCGACCTTGTCTGCGAAAAAGCTGTTAAATTCTTCGGCATTGCCCTGCAAAGGTTCCTCTCTCCTCCCCGTACCAAGGAGAGAGCGAGTCACCCTAAACAGGGCAGCCGGACGAGATTCCGCAGACGCAATCAATGCGGAAAGATGCTGAGATCTTGCCGTAGTGATTGCTTCCAAATAGGTCTTAATATAAGCTCCCAATTTGGTTCGATCAGATTCGGATCTGCTTTCCCTCCATTGCTTCTCTAAACGTCTCTTCTGGTGCTTCATCCCCCTGAGTTCCTTGGTGAACCAAAGAGATCTCCTGGGTCTGCTACCACAGAGAGGTCGCAATGGCGCAATCCGGTCTAGAGCCTCGGTCTATATACCAAACAAATGACTCATTGGGATCCCCATATCAAAACAACTTACCTTATGTGCAGCCAGAACTTGAAAATAACATTTAACGCAGCACAATATTTAAACAAAATGGTTCAGTTGAGATCTGCATATGTGGGACTGATTGGGGTAGATTGCAAGGGTGACTCCAAGATATAATTTTATCATATTTTATCTATATTTTAAATTTCTGTACTCTGTTTTAATTTCATTTTAGACTGTATTTTACTCCAATTTCATCTTAAGTCATATTTTACTCAAGTTACATTTTAAACTGTCTTTTATCAAATTTTATTTTAAATTGCTTTTATCAGACTTTGGTAATGATTTGTTGCTGGAATTTTGCACTTTGATATGGCCCAAGGGGTAATCAATAAAGATTTATTATTATTATTATTATTTAAGATTTAATCTTCAAATTGATTCACAGTCTGGGACTGGTAAAAGTTTAAAAGTTCAAGTCCTAACCAGGGACCTAAGAGCTGTTAAAGTAGAGTCTGAGTATATAGGCAGTTGCAAGTAAGATGTTTTGTTTTTTTTTTTGCAAAGTCAGAATATTCAGGTCTGATAAGTTCAAAATTTCCATATATCTAGTCAACCTTTTGGGTATTGCTCCAAGGGCTCCTATTACTATTGGTACAACCATTGATTTCTTCCTTCACAATCATTCAATTTCAATTTGCAGATTGAGGTGTTTCATTATCTTTTCTAGTTGTTTCTCTTCAATTCATGCATCACCTGATATTGCAATATCAATCAATCAGACTTTTTTCTTTTCTACAATAGTGTTGTGGGCCAAGTCTGTCTGTTTGGATTTGAAAGTCCCACAAGATCTTGACCTTTTCATTTTCAAGAACTTTGTCAAATTTGGCGTTCCCAGTAATTTTTGCTGCATTTGAACTCAAACTTCTGGTAAAGCTTCCAAAGTATGATTTTGGCAAATCAATCATGATGTTGTAAATAATCAGTTTGTCAGATTTTGCTACAGTCACTGATAAGGTGATCCACTGTTTCACCTTTCTCATTGCATAAGCGACATTTGCTGTTGTTAGTGACATGTTGAATTTTCGCTTTCATGGAATTGGTCTGAAGGGCTTTTTCTTGGGCAGCCAAAAAGAAGCCTTCAGTTTCTTTCTTCAGCATGCTGATCTCAACCATCTCCATGTTAGCTTTGTATCTATCATTCCTTTAACGTCTTTCAAGTATTGACTGTAAATAGACTTCTTTTTTCCAGTTAGAAACTCAATGCTCAATTGTTTTGTCTACCTATCAAGTCCTTACCAGGGATCTGGGATAGGCAGATGTGGATGTTTGATGGTATATTAATAATAATAATAATAATAATAATAATAATAATAGTAATAATAATAATAGTAATAATAATAATAATAATAATAATAATAATAATAATAATAATAATAATAATAATAATAATAATAATAATAATAATAATAATAATAAAGTTGGAAGGGACTTTGGAGGTCATCGAGTCCAAACCCCTGCTCAGGCAGGAAACCCTACACCATTTCAGACAGATGACTGTCCAGTCTCTTCTTAAAAGCTTCCAGTGTTGGATATTCACTGCTTCTGGAGGCAGGTTGTTCCATTGATTAATTGTTCTAACTGTCAGGAAGTTTCTCCTTAGTTCTAGGTTGATTCTCTACAGATATCATCACAGGATGAAAGCTGTTCATAGTAACGTCACCTTTTGCAATTGATTGATGGAGAATTTATCAGTGCCAATGGTGTTCAAGTGGTGCTCCAGTTGTTTTGGGATTGCACCCAAGGCACCTATTATTATTGATACTACCCTGGCTTGCCTTTGCCAAAGTCAATCTATTTCTATTTGTAGTTCTTTGTATTTTGTTATCTTCTCCAGTTCTTTGTTTTCTGTTCTGCTGTCTCCAGGCATTGTCGCATCCACTGTCCAGACTTTTTTGTTTTTCTTATCGACAATTGTTAAGTCCGGGGTGTTATGTGGCAGGAGCTTGTCTGTTTGAATTCTAAAGTCACAGAGCAATTTAACCTTATCATTTTCTATGACTTTCTCTATTTTAGGATCCCACTAGTTCTTGCTTGCAGGCAAATGATATTTCTTCCAGATCTTCCAATGCACCATTGTTGCTATTTTGTCATGCCGCTGCTTGTAGTCAGTCTGTGTGATCTTCTTGCAGCAGCTTACCAGGTGGTCCACTGTTTCTTTTTTTTTCTTTAAAGTATTTTTATTAGTTTTTACAAAATTTTTAACAAAAGATAAAATAATAACTCAACTGTAAACAATCATGTACAATTACCAAACAATCATACAAAATAACTGCTCGGTACCCCCTCCCCACCACATCCTCCTAAAACAAAACTAACCCCCTCTTCTTACCCGCTAACAACCTACTTTCACCTTTCTCTACTTCCATCCCCTCCTCCCACCTCTATCCCCTATCCTCTCCCTCATACCCACTTCCTACCTGCCTAACCTTCACTCCTCCTTCTTCTTTCCAACCAATGTGGTGCCCAGAGGCCACCCGAGCAACCCCTTGCTACCTAATAAGAAAAAAAGAAAATATCGATCCCCGAAACAGTTGAGAAAACATAGTGTAACAATTATTAAAACCCTCCCACCTGCCCCCCCAGACTTCCCAGAGTGAATACAGGGTAACAACGCAAGAAACCCCCGCTAAACTACTTATGCATAATTATTTAACTATAAACCAAATATATTTCCTTCAATTGGTATTTCTTTTGTATATAATCTATCCATTTTTTCCACTCCATCAAAAATTGTTCATTTGAGTGGTTCTTCAAATATGCAGATATCTTAGCCATTTCCGCTAAGTTCACAACTTTTAACGTCCATTCTTCGATAGATGCTATTTCAGATGTCTTCCAATATTGTCCCACCAGCAATCTTGCTGCCGTAATCCAATTCAAAATCAACTTAGTCTCTATGGTAGTACAGTCTTTTATAATGCCTAACAAAAATAACTGTGGTGAAAATTCAATACGCTTTTTCAATATATTTTGAAGAATCCACCATATTTTTATCCAAAAAGCCTTAATTTTTTTACAAGTCCACCAAATATGAAAATAAGTAGCGTCCATGGAATCACATCTCCAACATTTGGGTTGCATGTTTGAATACATAAGTGATAATTTTTTTGGGTCTAGATGCCATCTATAAAACATTTTATAAAAATTTTCTCTTAAATGCTGAGCTTGTGTAAATTTTACATTTTTCACCCATATCCTTTTCCAAGTTTCCATCATAATTGGATGTCCAAAATTACATTCCCACTTGATCATACAATCTTTAACCAATTCAGTTCCAGAATCAATTTCAAGTAGTACATCATATAATCTTTTAATATGCATAATTCTTTGATCTCTAACTTGTTTAATTAATTTTTCATCCTTTAATAAAAAACCCAACTTTACATATTTTTGCCATCTCGCCTGAAGTTGTATATGTGAATACCAATTATGGTCTATACCTTCTTCCCTTAATCTATTTAGTGACTTTAATTGTAAATTATTCCCTTCTTTAGTTAAAAGCTTCTCATAGGGCACCACATCTTGAGTTTGTTGTCTATTTACACTCTCTATTGCATGCCTGGGAACTGTCCATAAGGGAATTTTCCCATTTAGCTTATAATAATACTTTTTCCAGACACGCAACAGTGAATTTCTCAATAAATGTTCTTTAAAACCCCTATCCAACTTTTTATCATAGACTAAATACGCATGAAACCCATACAATAATCCGTACCCTTCTATATTCAATATTCTTTCATTAGTTAAGTTAATCCAATCACTTATTGCTACTAAAACTGCTGCATAATAATATAGCTTGAAATTAGGCACTTTCAAACCACCTCTCTCTCTTATATCTTGAATAATTTTTAATTTAACCCTTGGTTTCTTGCCATTCCAAATAAATCTATTAATACCTTTCTGCCACTCCTCCAAATTCCCATCCTTTTTAAGTATTGGTAACATTTGAAATAAAAATAAAAATTTCGGCAATACATTCATTTTAATTGCAGCTATCCTTCCCAACATTGATAATTGTAATTTTTTCCAACTCTCCAACTCTAATTGTACTTTGTTCCATAAAAGTTCATAATTATTCTTATACAATTTCCCATTTGAAGCTTCTATATAAATTCCTAAATATTTAACTTTCTTAACTATCTCACACCCTGTTATTCTTTCCAAGTCTTGTTTTAATTTATCACCTAGATTTTTAACCAACATCTTTGTCTTGGATATATTCAATTTGAAACCTGATACTCTTCCATAATTTTGAATAATCTCCATCAGTCTCTGAGCTGACTGTATTGGTTGCGTTAATGTCACAAGTAAATCATCCGCGAAAGCGCATAATCTATAATCATGTTGTCTAATCTGAACTCCTTTTAATTCATCTGAGGCTCTAATCTTGTTCAGTAGAACCTCTAAAGTTAAAACAAACAATAAAGGGGATAGAGGACAACCCTGCCTGGTACCTTTCTCTATGTTAAATGAATCTGTTAATTGACCATTCACAATAATCTGCCCTGTTTGTTTCTGATACACAGCTGATATAGAGTTGATAAACTGGTCCCCCATTCCCATCTTAACTACAAGTCTTTTCAAAAATAACCAGTTCAATCTATCAAAAGCTTTTTCAGCATCCAAAAACATAAGAACTGCCGGCACTTGAATGTGTTTATCCAGATATTCCAATATATTAACAAGTTGTCTAACATTGGTTTTCATCTGTCGCCCTTGTAGAAAACCAGTTTGGTCCGGATGAATTATTTGAGTTAAAACTGTCATTAATCTATTAGCCAAAATTTTTGCAAAAATCTTGTAGTCCGTATTTAACAACGAGATAGGTCTAAAGTTTTCCACTTGTACATTGTCTTTTCCCTCTTTAGGGATCAGGGAGACATAAGCCGTTTTCCATGAGGGTGGTACCCGACCCCCTTCTTGAATATTTACAAATAGCTCTCTTAGAGGTTTAACCATTTCTTCTTGTAAGCACTTATAATAAATCACAGTAAAACCATCAGTTCCAGGAGATTTTCCCGTTTTCAATTGCTTAATTGCAGCAATAATTTCTTCTGATGTAATCAATGCATTTAATCTATCTCTTTGTTCCAACGTAACTTTCAAAACATTTTGATTTTGTAAAAAGGCATCTATCTCTTTCTCTTGCACCTTCTCTTCAGAATATAATTTGGTGTAGAACTCTAGGAAAGCTTTTTTAATAATTTCTTGTTGAAATACTTCTTGCCCCTTATATTCTACCTTCTCGATTATACGGGATTTTTGTTTTTTCCTTAATGTGTAAGCCAACCATCTGCCAGGTTTATTAGCATTAAAAATGTATTGTGTTTAGCATATTGTAGATTCCTGGCAACTTGGTCAGCCATCAGCATATCAAATTGTTTCCGTAAAATCTTTAGCCCTTCTTTAATATTACTATCATCTGGTTTGTTTATTAATAATAACTCTTTTTTCCTTATTTCCTCTTCTAACACTCTCCTTTTTTCCTCTTGTTTACGCCTATACCTTTTATTCATTTCAATTAAAATCCCACGCATGTAAGCTTTACTAGAGTCCCACACCGTTTCTATTGCCGTTTCCCTGTTCAAATTTAATATAAAAAATTCCTTCATAGCCTTTTTACATTCTTCCACATTTGCCTCATATTTAAACAAATTTTCATTAATTCTCCAAGATCTTCTAGTAACCTGACCAGTCATTAGTTCCATCATAACCGGGTTATGATCTGACAATACATTAGGTAAATTTTTAACTTTCTTTAAACTTAATATAAGATCACTAGTAGTTAAAATAAAATAAATTCTAGAAAATGATTGGTGTCTATCAGAAAAGAAAGTAAACTCTTGGTCCCTACCATGTCTTTCTCTCCATATATCTGAGAGATTAAAATCATCCTTAATATCGAAAAAAGATTTAGGCAAGATAGAACGCGATTGAGGAACAGATGAGATCTTTTTCTTATCCAAACCAACATCAAGAATACCATTCCAGTCTCCCATTAAAATGCAAGATCTATAATCCAATTGTATTAATTTTTTATGTAGTAACTTATAAAATATACCTTGTTGCTGGTTTGGAGCATATATACCCATCAAAAGAACTTTCTTCCCATCTAATAAACTTTCAATAGCTAAAAACCTACCTTGATTATCTGCTTCTATTAATTTAGCTTTTATATGATTTTTGACATAAATAACAATTCCATTTTTTTTCTCTAGAGATGCTGCCACAAAATGTGTATCAGAAATTCTAATATGAGTTTCTTGTAAGCAAATTACATCATTTTTACATTGCTTCAAATAATGAAATATCTTCTTCCTTTTCTGTGGAGAATTTAAACCATTCACATTCCATGTCAAATATTTATTTGACATGACCTTTTTGTGAAAGCTTCTGCAAAGCCGAAACCACTTCCTCCTTCCTCTTAGGCCTTGCTCCCATGGCTTCCGAAGATGTCAATGCAGCTTGTTTTGTATAAGCTGGCTGTACTGTTTCTCTTTGATCCGTAGTCTTGATAGCCTCACGTGTATGTCTTTGTTCCTTAGGCCTCTCAGGAACCAAAGGTTGGAAAATATCAATGCTCTGCACTGGCTGATCCACCACTACTCCTTTATCCATATCTGATGTTGAGATTAGTTGAAATTCCATAAGTTGAGATGATTCTGTATCTTTTTCCGGAGCTGCCCTCTTAGGTCTCGGAGAAGCAAATTTACCAGCTGTCAATATATTCTCAAAAAAATCCTTCGCTTTAGCAACTGATGTCAGGCGATATCTATTATTCTGGAAAAATAAAGAAAGTCCAGTTGGCACCTCCCATCTATATTGTATCTCTCTTTTTTTAAGCTCCTCTGTCAAAAAAGCATAATCTTTCCTTGATCTCAACATTTTGGGAGGTATCTCTTTCAAAACCTGTACTTCTTGACCAGCAACACTTAATTGTTTATTATATGCTTTAGTAAGAACCCAGTTTCTAAATTTTCTTGTACTAAAATATATCACAATGTCTCTGGGCAAATTTCTTTGGGCTGCTATACGTGAGTTCATCCTAAATATCCGCTCAATCTGCCAAGCCACATTTTCAACCTTATCCTCCAAAAAGGTTGCTAAAGCTTCAATAAAAATTTTTCTTAAATCCTCTTGAGACTCCTTTGACATTTCTCTAAAACCTCTAATTCTAACAGCCATCTGCATCTGGTTATATTGTGTCATGACAGTCTGATCCTGTAAATCACTTCTAATTTCTTCTAGTTTTTCCTCCATCTGTTGCTCCACACCTTCCAACTTTTCTTCAACTCCCACAGTATAGCCCCATACTCCTTTAATAGCTTCAACAATATCTTCTCTTATCTCTGAATTATAAGATTCTTGCATGGCTTTAAAATCTTTTTTCTGTTCTTCCATCTTTTCCTCCAGCTTGTCCGACTTGTCATTTACTGTAGATAATGCTGTGGATAATGCAGTGGCTAATGCAGCCTGCAAATCTTTCATTGTAAGCATTTCTGGAGGGGGTTGTGTAGAAGCTTGAGGTTCTGTCGGAATCAGCGATACAGAGGCTAAAGGAGCAGATTGAGATTTTGCAAGCTGCCCAGGGGAGGGTATAGCCGCCTTCGCTAGAGCTGCCTTCTGTCTTGTCGTCATTTTAAATATTTTAGTTTAAAAAAAAAAAGAGTTTTCTTAAGTTACCAAATTTTCCTCCCTTCTTAATTTCTTTTAAGTTCCAATTTACGTTGTAATTTAGTAAGTAATTCAGGTCAAAATGATTTCTCAAGCTTCACTTCCGTAAGAGAAGAGAAAGTTCAGTTTCACTTTCCAGCACTTTCACTTAGTACAAAGAACTATCGCCATCTTGAAAGGATGATGTTGATTTAAAAAAGTAATAAGTACATAGGCAGAAACAAAGTAGCAGAATACTTGTGATACTCAAAGAACTCCTGTATTCACTCCGTCTGTATAAAATCCTTATTATTTGTTTCTTAGAAGCAGAGGCGGTCGCGACGTCTATTTCTGTCAGCCGACAGAAGCGTCTCTGGGCAGGAGCATTTCAAGTGCCTAGGGAGCACACCCTCACTGTCTCTGAAAATTATTTCCAGAGATCTTAGAGGGGCTCAACCTTACTCTTGAAGCTCTACACCTCTTCTTCACCCGAAGAGGGGTTTTTCCGCCGCGACAAACAGCTGATGAGCGCTGTTTTTAGCGGCTTTACTAACCCAGGGAACGGAGCCTCACATTGGAGACTCTAGCGACGCCGGCGGAGCCACCGGAAGCCCCTATCCTATTCGGTCCACTGTTTCTTCAGCTTCTTTGCATAGGCGGCACTTACTGTCTGTTGCTGTCTTCTCAATTTTGACTTTGTATGCATTTGTCCTTAAGGCTTAGTCTTTTGCAGCCAGAATTAATCCCTCTGTCTCTTTCTTCAACTTTTCTGTTCTTAGCCATTGCTGGGTCTTGTTATTTTCTGGTTTCCCAGGTATTTTTTTTAATGTACTGGCCATGTAGTGCTTTGTCTTCCCATGCCTCCATTCTGTTCTTCATTTGGTCTTTCTTGTAGGCCAGTTTGGTCTCTCCAGTAGTCAGTAAGCCTTCCTGATGTACTAACTTCAGTGCATCTTCATCATTGTCCTTCAGATATTCTTCCAAGGCCATTTTTTCTTCTTCAACCACCTGATGTACTTGAAACATTCCACGCCCACCTATTTGACTTGGTATATAGTCTATCAATGTCACTGCATGTATGAAGGATATGATTCATTGTCATTATTTTTCTGGTCTTCCTATCCATTGCTTTTAGTTCTGCTTGAGTCCAGTCCACTATTTCAGCTGTATATCTAATGATTGGAATTGCCCAGGTGTTGATTGCCTTTATGGTATTTCCTCCATTGAGTTTGGACTTTAAGATCTTTTTCACTCTCTTGATGTATTCACCTCTAATCTTTTTCTTGACTTCAGTGTGCTTGGACCTGCAGCCAGAATTAGTCCCTCAGTCTCTTCTACTTTCCTGTTCTTAGCCATTGCCAGGTCTTGTTGTTATCTGCTTTCCCAGCTATTTTTTAATGTATTGGCCATGTAGTACTTTGTCTTTCCATGCCTCCATTCTGTTCTGCATTTGTTTTTTCTGATAAGCCAGTTTGGTCTCTCCAGTAGTTAGTAAGGCTTCCTGATATACTACCTTCAGTGCATCTTCACCATTGTCTTTCAGATACTCTTCCCATCATGGACTGGGAGAGAGTGACTGGCCTAAAGTCACCCAGCCAGCTTTCATACCTAAGGTGGGACTAGAACTATACAGTCTCCAGGGTGCCTTAACCATTGACTTTCAAAGGTAGTATAAAATGCAGTGACATTAAAATAAACGAGGGAGAAAAACACAATCTTTAGAGCTTTCATAAAGATAATATTTGGTGAAGATATTAGGGGTCACTATTAGCAAATATATCACAATAAGAAGCAGACTTTGGCTAATCTCAAAGAAAATGAAGCTTGTATGGAAAGCCACCAATCAAACCTATATTTCAGGCTATCTTGGGGATCAAAAATGAAATCCCAAAAGAAGGCAATGACAGAGAACATCTCTACATGAAAGCTCCATATGATCACAATATACATGTTTGATTCAAAGAAATTTTCATCATTTATGAGAAAAGATATTGTAGGTGTAAAGATGCTTCTGGAATCTGATAAAACATAATTATCCAATATGAAGTATGATGTATTGCACATTTTCATTCTTTTTTTTCAATCTGTACATTTATAATCTCTCCTACCTCCAAGAAGTGAAAATTACTATGCTAAGATCAGCTGAATAATATTTCAGTCATGGAGGACTCTTGTGACTTCCTATTTGTGGAAACGTAGTATCAGAACAAGTTTCTATCATCAGATATTTGAAAACAAACATACAGTACCTCCTACTGATCAGTTCAATATTCATGTATCCTTCCCTGCTGAGGAGATAATGGAAAAGGTAAGGAAGAGGATAAATAAATAAAGGAAACTTTGGTTACCTAAAACTTGAAAATTATAAATATTAAATGTTAAATTTAAATATTGATGGGAAACTAAAAATTGGGAATTACAGGATATTGATTGTCTATAAAGATTGAATGTTAAAGCAATTAGGATATGTATAAGCTAAAAACTATTGATAAATGTAACAATGTTATTTTTACTTAATTGATATAATACAAATTGTATTAGCTTAAACATGAGACAGTAAATACTAAGGGGAAAAGAGAGGAAATATTTAAGGTGGTAGTTTGAGATTTGTACTAAAGACACTTGTATGTTATTGAATTATTAATTAACCCAGCTGCCACGTTGCTTTTTAAATACTTAAATGTAAAATTAGAAAATCAATACAAACTTTTAAATAAAAAAAAGGAAAAGGATAAATCCAGTTTTTTTCCCCAGTATAGAAAAGAGACATAGTTTGTAACAAACAATTCAAGTACAGGAGAAGCAGGAACATCAAAAACAGACAATATCAGCTCCAAGTTGTTCGAGATAGGTCTTTTTTGTGATTGAATCTGGGATAGCATGCATGCAAAAAAAGATGACCTTTATCATTGGGCTACAGATGTTGCACACCATGAATGCAAGCCAGAACTCTGCAGAATGTATCAGATCATGCAGAAATCTATTTGGCATGAATCAGGGAGACAACTTCACTGTGACAGGATCATAGCCATGCATATCTGCAATACCTCTGTGGCTACCTGACTTAATGTGATATGAGGCTGCACATGGGGTATTGTCATAGAAAGGATGCCAAAATTTATGCTACTCAGGATAACTTTGTCACATTTCCAGTTTTCTGTTCCAACTAGCAGGTGGTAATGAATTTCTGGAAAATTATCAAGCTTTATATTTGGTGTCTCTTTAGGCCTTACTATCAGAGGAAACAAAAGACATAATGGGTTTGTCAAATGGAACATCTAACCATCTCTGATACTTCACAGATCCTCCTAAACCTTTATGCTACAAGGGTAAACCAGAGCAGGACTATCAGTATTGCTAATGTTTATCACATTCTTTCATAAATATTCTATGATCATTCCCCTAAAATCTGACCTTACATCTGGCTCCAGTGATAATGAAAATTATGTGCTGTATTAATGATGATATCTTGCCAAGATTGAAGAATCTCCCAAATTAATAGCTCAGTATTTTGCTATTATATGCATAAGTCAACTGCAAAAAAATTTACCTTTTCTTGAACAAAATCTATACTAATTAATTCTCCTTGGTTAACCTTCAAACAGAGAAAGGTTGGACCTGGTTAGTGTTTGATGGGAAATTCACTACATTTCAGATCTATAACATAGACTAGAAATAAAAACAATCTATAAGAAGGAAATCACTATTATGTTGTTGCCAAGAATACTTGATAAGGGTAAAATGTGACTGAAGAAAGTCTGTTTCATTCAGTATCCCTTGCTATGGTTCAACATTTCTAACTTTTTGGTGGTAGCATGTTCAACCAATGAGGAGACATAGTTGCATCTTAGGAACAGAAATTTATGGTTCCAAAATGGCATTAAATAATAATAATAATTCATATCAAAGGAGAAGACTTCTGAAAGAATCCTAAAATTTCTGAAATTAGAAATCCCTAAAAAATGGTTTTAGCAAAATAGATGACAAAACAGCCCAAGTCTTGTGCCTCCATGAGTTGACAAACAGTTCTTAATAGGAGGTTGTTGGGGGTTTTGTTTTGTTTTGTTTAAAAAGAATGATAGAGGAAAATAAACAGTTCAGGAAAAAAGCATGTTCAGTGAAGAAACACTCCATAGTATGACAGCTATTTGAAGGTACAGATGGTCACATGATCCTGGGATAGTGTAATCATCATAAATATGAGCCTGTTGTCAAGTGCCCAAAATTTGTTCATGTGACCATGGGGATGCTGCAATGGTCATAAATGTGAAAAATGGTCATAAATCACTTTTTTTCAGTGCCATTTTTAACTTTGAATGGTTACTAAATGAATGATTGTAAGTCAAAGATTACCTGTAGTCCAAACTTTGAGAAAATTAAGTTGAAACTTAATATGAAACTTTGAATTTGGGCTGTGTTGTTTCATGGAAAGTATGTGAAACATGCCTATTGTTCTGGATTTTGTAGGACAAGGAGAAGTATTAATGATATCTGGAATTAAAGCAACGGATGAGTGCAGCCAGTGCTCATAAGAGCAGAAAAACAGCACAACCCTGTGGAACACAATTCAGGAACCTCAGCTAGATATCTTTCTTCCTACCAATACTGACTAAAATCATCCATGGTGGGAAGAGAAAAAAAAGAGAACTAATGTCGCAGCACACTCACTCTTAAATGCTGAAGCTGGTCCAGAAGGATACAATGATGGTATGCAGGAATGACCTTGAGAGATGTAAGAACTGCAGCCAGGGCAACAGTCAGATAAGAGGCAAGTTGACAGGCAGCAGGAATGTCGATGTGGAAACACTTGAGAAGGAGGGTCCTCTCTAGTTTCTTGGACTGTAAAGGCCATGAGGAAAAATGTATTTTCAAACTTGCAAGACTGGTCCCTCCCCCAAGCTCATTTCCACATAATATTACAGATAGAATGTTCAGTGGTATGAAAAAGTGCTGACAGGTCCTGAATAGCTAGGTATGGATGCAATATCTCCATCCCAGTCCAGCTGGTGGTCATTAAAAGATATGATTGAACTGTGTGCTTTAGTGATTAAAATGCTGTACCACAAGTGGAAAGATTCAAGTTCTAGTCCTTCCTTGGGCATAGAAGCCAACTCAGTGAACCTGTCACGTATTTATTGTGTTCTGATAAACTGAGCAATGCAACCTGCCCCAAAGGACAGATCCAATTTCTCAATTTGTGTATAGATTTAGATATATCTATCTGTCTGACTATCTAGCCATCTATCTTATTTTATATACATATATATTTATATATTTAAAAAATCATCTGGAAATCCAAATGGGAACAGCTATGGAAACACAGGACAAACTCATTTAGAAGTGAATGCAAAATCAGGCTGCAAAAATATTTATACAGTATTATTTCTAATAATATTGTAGATAACTATTAAAGTGATGATGCAGTAGAGTAAGTTTGTGTATAAACTTCATAAAATATATATTACAGAAATTACTGCATTTTATCAGTTATGTATTACATGACAAATGTACCTGCTCTGCTCATAAAGTTCTACAGCATTTACATTTCTACTGTTTTGTTTTGAGTTTGTGACTGTAATAATACCAGGGCAAGAAAAAGAACTACTGAATGGGAAGCCATAAGTAGCTATATAAAATAGTTTGCAAATTTAAATTTGCTGAGCAAGGAGCAACCTTGTCACCTCTTTCATTCATTTTTTCCCTTCTGAATTAATATAGTTACTGAAAAGAACATCTGACACTATTTAGAGCAGAACTGCAGATTTCCAAAAGTTCAGTAATAGCTTCTCTGAAAGTTAAAATAATTCAAATATATATATATAAAAGAAAAGCCTGAATGTTGAATGCCAATATTTGCATTTCCAGAAATTAGATGAACAGAAATCTGCTAGCTGGCATTTGAGTTGTCGGGCAACCAGTTTTTTGGCAGTCAGATGTGCTGTCTTTTTTTTCCCCAGATACACAATAAATATTTTTGTTGCAGAATTTTAAGTGGGGGGAGAAGAGAGGAAAGGAAGCTTACATTCGGTTCAGACCTAGCAATTAATGCATTTATGTACTCCTTTATTTTCCTTTCTTACAGCCTTCATCTCAAATCTTTTAATCCAATTCATGCTGTTTTTTTAAAACCTATTTCAGAGTTGAATTTGTTTTAACATCTAACTTGAGGGATTCACTCAACTCACATTTTCCAGTTTGACCAGATGAGGAAATATTCCATATGTTTTATATTCCTGAACCATTAAGTAACAACTTCATCCCTTCTTCTCTCTAAGGGCAGTATAGAAGAGAAGAGGGAATTCAGCAGGCAGAATGAACAAGCTAGGTTAGTCACCCCTAAATCTACATCACGGTGATTGAGAGATGTAAAATATATATGGCTGCCAAGTGGATCAATTGAAAAGAGGAGGAGGAGGAGGAAGAGGAAGCAGCTCAAATGTGCAGGAGTCAGATGTTGGCATGTGAGACATACAAGACACTGTTTTCATGAGCAAAACACAATTTTAAAATGCCATTATTTAGGTATATATGCTTCCTACTGGTTAATTTAAATTTATGTTACAGTATCCACAAATTCACCATTGGAAATATCTCTAATTAACTGATTGTTGCAACCATGGTATAAAAAGACCAATATATATATATATATATATATATATATATATATATATATATATATATATATATATATATATATATATATATATATATATATATATATATATATATATATATATATATATATATATATATATATATATATATATATATATATATATATATATATATATATATATATATATATATATATGCAGGTCTTTGGTTCTTCGGGTTTTCTCCCACGTAGAATTTGAAGTGTCTTGGCAACGTTTCGATGAAATCTCATTCATCATAGATGCAGGTATATATTTATGTATATATATAGAATGTGAATGTGTGTGTTATGTTTATGGGTAGATATATATACTTTCTCAACAGAATTTCCTTTTTCATGTGGCCACTGTGCTCACAGTAAAAAAATGACAATAAAAGTTATCTTATTAATAAACAGGCGCTACTTAAAGGTTGCCTTGCCATAGTGACTTTGGTCAGAACACTGATATAGTTCCTATATTCAAAAAAGGAGCAAAATTCACAAAACTACAGACCAATCAGCCTGCCATCAATGACTGAGAAGATCCTCCCAGCTGCTGCTTCGATCCTTGGAAGAGCACAAAAGCCTCTCTGCACACCAGCCTCCTCTCATGATATATACCCATAAACATAACACACACATTCACATTCTATATACATACATAAATATATACCTGCATCTATACATACACACACATGTATGTATATGTGTTTGTGTGTATATTCAAACCCCCACTGGCAGTTAAAAGGAAGAAACAGTTGCAATCACACATTGCTGCTAGAAGCACCAAGCCGAAAGCACCAGCCTGAAGATGACGAATGTGACTTCGTCGAAACGTTGCCAAGACACTTCAAATTCTACGTGGGAGAAAACCCGAAGAACCAAAGACCTACATATATATATCAGTAATATTAGTCTCTTTTCTCCTGGCTACTTGTCTGTGCCTTTAACAGCTGTGCAAGAAGCAAAAATGATTTGAGAAGGTTATTTGGTTTATGTATATTGTTTATTTTTAGCATGATGATTAAATCTGGGTCCTAGTCACTGCATCCTCCTCTTCTTTTTTCCTGATGCAAATAACAGATAGACATGTTACATTAAGCACTTCAAAAGTCTATTTTCTCAGCAGAAGAAAAAGAAATATAAATACAAACAAGAAAGAAATCAGTGGTAGAAAATGGCAATTTCTAGAAAAACTTTTCTCGGGTTCAAGTTCACAAATGAATCACAGAAAAGTAAAAAAGAAAAAAAAAGATTCAGAACTTATTTTCTCCCAAAACCTCTCCCTTTGTACTTTCAATCTTCTGCAATGAGCCTTGGAAATAGTCAAAGATGATTATTTTAAAAGTTAACTTGAAAAGAAAGCTAAACATTTAAACATCTACCAAATGGCTTTATTTTATTGGCAGCCTGCATGGATTCCTTGTTGTAAATAGAATCATTTATTTTGAAAAGGTACTTCATTTTTTCACTGAGTCATTTTCAGGATTAGCAGTGTGGGGTTAATCCAGGCATAGTGATAGAAAATCTCAATAGTAGGATATGGTAATCCAATTATTAATATGTATTTTTCAAGTGTAAAATCTGTTTCCAATCAAACATATGCTGTGCTTTCATTTATATATATATTTCTTTGTTAACAATTTTAAAAACATATATATATATATATATATATGCTACAAATTTGACTATGACATGTTTGCTCTCAGTAAGCTCTATTGCCTTCCAAATGGGAAATCTCTTTGATTCTTTGACTCCAGCTACTGCAAAGAACTATTGGGCGATGGGAGCAAAATGCTTACAAATATATCAGTGTAGTCAGAAATAATTCTTCTGCCATTGCCGCTTAGCCTAGTGTCTCTGAAGTTAAATTTCACTCACTCAGTCAAGGTTATCCTGCATTTGTTAGGTTATTCCAAGCCTGCCACTATCTCCTTTTCTTTTAATGACATTTAAGATGGTCAACCTCAATGGACTTTAAAGAAAGAAATGGAAGCAGCAAAATTAAAGATTACATGAACATTTTGCCAGGATTTGCTATTGCTTAAAATGCTTTCAATCAGTTCTAGATCTCTCTAGTTACTCAGGGATAGTATTAGAAAGAAGATGTTATTAAGGTGGTTTTATGTAATGTTGCCATCATTCAGACATTCCTCAAACCATTAATTTGTAGTAGTATATTTTAATTTTATAGTTTTTCTATCACAAATTTGTAGCATAGTCTCAGACTATGTTTTCCTTTATTTTCTTCACTAAAAGGGCTACACAAAATCTGAGCTACTCCCTGCCTTATCAACTACTAGCATATATGCTTCTATAGGAATGACTTGTTTTTAAATAAGAAAATATATTTGATAAGAAATGTTAAAAGAAAATCAATGCCAATTTTTAAACAGATGGCAGAGAATCTAAATGTATCTGGGAAGATAGAAAAGTTGCCAGGGTTGGCATGGGCAAACAAATAAAACTAAAAAAAATAAATCCAAACCAACGTGAAATAAAATATAGTTTCCAAGTTTTAATTTAGCAACATCTTCTTCCATGCAGTTGGTCTTTATATTGACTGAAAGTCTAGAGTTTGCAGTCAATAAATATCATAACAAGCCACTAATCCAGCTGTTGAAGCCAAAAAGTGGACTGTAAAGGAATGGAGCAAGGGTCAAATGGCAGAAGACTTTTGTTTTTAATCTGATTCTGCTCTGTAAAATCTGTAATCCACAGTTTCATGTGGAAAATACATTGAATCTGCTGTTGCTGCAAAGAATTCTGCATCTCAGCTTCATACCATCATCCTTCTTCAAAAGAACCCAACGTAATAACTATCTGATTACTGCAGGCCCCAGTCTGGGTTGGTCACTGGGACAGACCCAGGTTGGATCCTGCAACATTATCCTGGGACACGTATATTTGTCTTAATTTGTATCTGGTTACTATTTCACTTGCCAACTTGTTTTTCTCAATTTTTGCTTGCTGAATTTCTTACTTTTGATGTTCCCTAGCTTTTGTGCACTCAACTTGAATGTTTTCATACCATGTCAGATATATCCATGTCTTTGGTTGGATCCTGCAGCTTTTCTCCTCCTGTCACTGTTAGCTCTGTGGATGGTGATAGTGTGAGCTCTCTTCTGCTTCCAGAAGTCCTAAGGCTGTCTATTTCATCTTCCAGTCATTTACTTTCTGGTGAGCCTATTCATCTTTTTGCATAGTGTGACAAGCTGCATTCAGATATTGCTTCCTGCTGGCTGTGTACATATTCATGCAGAAAACCCAACTTTATTCGTCCAAAGAAGTGCCATTTGACAACCTGACTCATAGAAAAATTGCTTCCCATATTTGTAAGCCCTTCCTTAGCTCTGAATAAGAAGGTTGGGAATAAACCATGACAATGAGGTAGTCACTCAAATAGTTAGACCTTATGCCATGTACAGCATAATAGGTAACCATCAACACTTTAAGCTGCACCCAAAAGTCTACCAGCAACTAATGCAGAGAAGTTACATGGGCATTCTAAGGCATGTCCATAGCTGATCATGCTATCATATTCTGATTTCTAGGATTCTAGATTCTAGGGCATATCTGTAGTGTTACATATTAAAGCAAACTTGCGCATGTCTGCTGAAGTGAAGCTGCAGTCCAATCTGGAGCTGCGAGCACTCTATGTGTTGGCTGTTAGTCTTTTTTTCATGTTTGCATTGTTCCATGAATTTGCGTAAAGTAAAAAGAACAAAAACATTTGACTGATTGCTTTATATCATGAATACTGTAGAATCAACATATTTGTGAATCACAGTAACCACAAGTATTGTTGTGACTTTAAATTAGCCTTTCTAAAGTTCTGCCCTTATTTTTTTAAGATTAATTAAAAATAAATGTTAACCGAGTAGGAATTGATACTCTCAAATTATTTCTGATCAGTTCCAAAAGCAAATTTTTATGGGTCAAGTAATAGTCTGTTCAAGAATTTTCAAGTGGTATGTAATATGGGTTCAATTCCCATATATTAAAAGCAATGTTTCAATAATATAAAGAGGGATAATGATATAACACTTAGCTCAGGTTTTGGTACTATTTCCACACTGCAACACTAACAATAAGCATTATGGCAAATTATTATTAATAATAATTATTTCCAAATTCAGATGGATCAACATTAATCTAGAACAACAATCTAGAACAGGGGTCTTCCAACTTTGCCCTTTTATGACTTGTGGTCTTCAACTCCCAGAATTCCTCAGCCAGTGTGCCTGACTGAGAAATTCTGGGAGTTGAAGTCCACAAGTCATAAAAGGGCCAAATTTGAAGACCCCTGATCTTGAACAACATTAACATTTACTGTGCCAGTTATCATAGAGGTTGAAGAAAATATCATTTTACTTATGGAGGTCACAAAATGCTAACAAATGCTAACAGTGTAGTTCAGAAGATTGTAAAATATTGCTAATTAACAACTGCAACACAAAGATTATGGGATAAACCAGCAAAGATTTCCCTATCGTTAATGGACCTTTATTGGGATTGCCAAAAAAGCTTAAAAAAACTAGAATTATTTTATCTCACCACAGTTAGTTTACAAAAACAAGATTGTTTTGGAGTCCATTTCTATCATGGATAATTCTTAGGCTTTGGGACAAAGCTAGAATTGACCCTAAGTTATCAGTATTTCCTGAGCACTCTTCATAAGAGAATATATAACAAAAACATCAATGCCAATAAACCATTATTGTACTTAAAGCAACAAAGAAATGTTTCAAACAAAAGATCTGAAAGGGATAAGGCACAGAGAAGATTAAATGGGAAGTCTGAATTCAGGCGTCTTGGCACTTTTGTGTGAAGTCAGTATATTCTGAAAGAAGACAGACCTGAAAAAGCCTTTTCAAATGTCTGTATTACAAAGAAGATTTCTTCCCCATCTATTTTGTACATTATCCTCTCAAGTAAGCTCAATTCATAATCCAGTTCAGTTGAAGTATTAGGCTTTAAAAAATTTTAATCCCATTTATTCCCATTAGATTAAGTAGGCTTAAAACCAAGCACTTTGTTCTAAGCCAGTTAGTTGCCAATTATAATGCAGTCCTGATGTTTGGAGTATCTTTTGCATTAGGAGATGTGAATATATTATATGAGTAGTATTCTTAATTTTAAAGAGCTTTGAAAAGATAGACTTTTCTAAATACACAAAGGTCTATTGACTTGAAAAGAAAACACACTGAATTTCATTTCTGTCTGTTTATAAAGGAAACATTTCCACCTGAGGATAAAAATGGAAGGTTAACTAACAACAGTATACTAGGAGTGTCCATACAGAGGATCAAAAATTCAATATGGAAGCCACAAGCATGTGATCAAAGCTCATGCCCCCCTTTTTACATATTTTATGTCTTTTTTTACCCTTTCCTTGTGGAGACCCCTGGAAACTGGTGTATTTATTTATATTATTTTAATTATATATATATGTATGTATGTATGTGTATGTGTATGTGTATGTGTATGTGTATGTGTATGTGTATGTGTATGTGTATGTGTATGTGTATGTGTATGTGTATGTGTATGTGTATGTGTATGTGTATGTGTATGTGTATGTGTATGTGTATGTGTATGTGTGTGTGTGTGTGTGTGTGTATGTGTATGTATATGTATATATATGTGTGTTTTGTTTTCTGAGGTTTTCGCGGGTCCCCCTATTCCTATCGCAGCACATCAAATACCAAACAAACAATGAGTACTGGAACAACATTTTTGCATTGAAATGGGTCGAGTATGAAATTCGATGAGTTTTAAAGCAGTCAAGTATTGAGGCAAAAAGCAAACCCAAACCCACACTGATGAGGAGGCACGACCACAAACCAGAAGCCAGACCACAGCTGCATCATTAGCCACCTTAAACCCCTCCGATCCATACACGAAGCAAACTGACACCCACCATGAAGATGAGGCACGACCACGAACGCAAAGCCAAACAGCTATACAGTCCACCATCTCTAATCCCTTGTAACACTGACTAACCTGAGCACAACAAAGTCCCCACCCAAACAGAACACTCCCCCATCCAATCAGAGCACAGCCAACCCCCCATCCAATCAGAGCACAGCCAAGCCCCTAACCAATCAGAACACACCTCCACCCAATCAGAACACAGCTGAGCTCCCAGCCAATCAGTTCAAACCTCCACTGGCAGTTAAAAGGAAGAAAAAGCTAAAATCTCACATTGCTCCTAGAAGCAGAAGCCGAAAGCACCAGCCTGAAGATGACAAATGAGACTTCGTCGAAACATCGCCAAGACACTTCAAATTCTACGTGGGAGAAAACCCAATATATATATATATATATATATATATATATATATATATATATATATATATATATATATATATATATATATATATATATATATATATATATATATATATATATATATATATATATATATATATATATATATATGTGTGTGTGTGTGTGTGTGTGTGTGTGTGTGTGTGTGTGTGTGTGTGTGTGTGTGTGTGTGTGTGTGTGTGTGTGTGTGTGTGTGATTGTAGCTGTTTCTTCATTTTAACTGCCAGTGGGGGTATGAACTGAATGGGTGGGAGCTTGGCTGTGTTCTGATTGGGTAGAGGTGTGTTCTGATTGGTTAGGGGCTTAGCTGTGCTCTGATTGGATGGGGGGTTGGCTGCACTCTGATTAGATGGGGGAGTGTTCTGTTTGGGTGGGGGCTTTGTTGTGCTCAGGTTAGTCTGAGATACAGGGGGATTTGAGATGGTGAGCTGCGTTGCTGTTGTTTGGCTTCGCGTTTATGGTCGTGCCTCATCTTCATGGTGGGTGTCAGTTTGCTTCATGTATGGATTGGAGGGGTTTAAAGTGGCTAATGATGCAGCTGTGGTCTGGCTTCTGGTTTGTGGTCATGCCTCATCGTCGGTGTGGGTTTGGGTTTGCTTTTTGCATGGATGTGTGGTGGTGATATCCTGTGTGGTTTTCGTGAGTGTGGGTCTGGTGTCATTCTTTGTGTTAGGGACTCGTTTGTCAATAATGGCAGGTTTCCAAATGGCTGGTAGGTGGGAGGTATCATCTTGTTTGTTCATGCTGTGTGGGCGTTTTTCTATCTCGATGGCTTCTCTGATTATTCTGTTATTAAAGTGTTCAGTTTTGGCGATAGTTCTGGTCTTTTTAAAGTCAATTTCATGTCCTGTGGCTTTAAGGTGTTGGACCAGGGAAGAATTGGTTCCTCTTTTTTGACTGAGTTCTTGAACATATCTGACTACCAAATCAAATTAACCAACCTACTCCAAGACTCCACATACAAATCCCTAAACACAGATCCCACCACCTACCTGGAAAAAAACACTAGATCCAAAATAAAAGCCTCCCCCATTAGCGAGGAGATCCAGCAAAGAATCATTCCCTGAGAGAAATCATCCAGATGCCCTAAGCTCTATGGTCTCCCCAAGATACACAAAGAAGGAACCCCACTTAGACCCATAATGAGCTCCATAGGCTCACCTCTACAAAACCTAGACAAATTTCTCGCCAAACAACTACAGCCCTATGCAGAATCCATCACCTCACACGTAAAAAAACTCATTCCAGTTCATAGAGATCATAAAGAAACAAAACTTACAGCCCAGCGACCTACTTGTGAGCTTCGATGTCATATCCCTCTTCACCCAAGTGCCAATCAAAGAAGCCTTGACAGCTATCCAAAACATATATAACCCCCCCCCAAACACATCCTAGATCTGACCAACCACTGCCTATCCAACACATACCTTATCTATAATGGACAAAAATACAAACAAATAGAAGGAACACCCATGGGATCACCCCTCTCACCTGTCATTGCAAACCTCTACATGGAACACTTTGAAACCCAAGCTCTAGAAAAATCTGATCACAAACCCAAACTCTGGCTCAGATATGTAGACAACACCTTCATAATCTGGCCACATGGGAAAGAAAAACTGGACAACTTCCTCACACACCTCAACAGCCTACACCCCAAAATACAGTTCACCATGGAAACAGAAGCTAATAACCAACTTCCCTTCCTGGATGTCTTAGTCTACAAGAAATCCAATGGCTCCCTAGGACACACCATCTACCAGAAGAAAACACACACAAACCGCTATCTGCATGCTCTCTCACACCACCACCCAGCACAGATCAACTCTGTAGCCAAGACACTCATCTCCAGAACAAAATGCTTAGCTGATGAACAACACCTAAAAACCGAACTACACACTCTCACTAATGTACTAACATCCAATGGATTCCAAAGAAATAAGATTACCAACCTAATCCAAAAAGAAACCCCCACTAAAATCCAAGACAGAGGACAAGAAAACAGCATAGCCCTCCTTCCATACATAAAAGGCACCACAGACAGAATCTGCAAGATCCTCCACAAACAGAACATCAAGACAGCATTCTGCACAAACAGAAAAATATCCACCATCCTAAGAAACCCCAAAGACAAAACTGAGTTAGAAAATCAAGGAGTATATGAAATCCCATGCACCGCTTGCCCCACTACATACATCGGACAAACCAACAGAAGAATAAATGCACGCATTGAAGAACACAAGAACTCAGTCAAAAAAGAGGAACCAACTTCTTCCCTGGTCCAACACCTTAAAGCCACAGGACATGAAATTGACTTTAAAAAGACCAGAACTATAGCCAAAACTGAACACTTTAATAACAGAATAATCAGAGAAGCCATTGAGATAGAAAAATGCCCGCACATGGAGGGAGGGAGGGAGGGAGGGAGGGAGGGAGGGAGGGAGAGAGAGAGAGAGAGAGAGAGAGAGAGAGAGAGAGAGAGAGAGAGAGAGAGAGAGAGAGAGAGAGAGAGAGAGAATTGTAGAGCTAGAAGGGACCTTGGAGGTCTTCTGATATAACCCCCTGCCTAAATCAGGAGCCTTTATATCAACTTGGACAAATGGTTGTCCAGTGATGAAGCACCCACAACTCCAGGAGGGAAGCTGTTCTCACTGTCAGGAGAGTCCAAGTTATTTCTAGGTTGGACCTCCCTGGGGTGATCTTCTACCCATTGCTTCTTGTCCTGCCTTCTGGTGCTATGGAGAATAAATGGATGCCCTTCTTCCCTGTGACAGCCCTTCAAGTATTGGAAGACTGCTATCATGTCATCCCTAAGCTTTCTCTTCATTGAGTTAAATATAGCTAGCTTCCTCAGCTGTACATCATGTGATTTATCCTCCAGACTCTTTATCATCTTCTGCTTGGCACTCTTTCTGGGGCCTTTTTTATATTGTGGTGAACTGGACACAGTATTCCAAAAGCGACTTTACTAGTGCAATATAGAACAGTACTATTACATCTCATGATATTGATGCAGACTAGGACTGTGTTTGCTGTTTTGGCACCTGTAGCCATCTGCTGATTTGAACTTAAATGATGGTCCACCAGGACACTTAGATCTATCTCATAGGCACTAGTGTTGTGCCAAGTACTGTCTATCCTGTGCCTATGCATTTGTTTTTGTCACCTTACTTTTCTTGCTACTGAACTGATCTTGTTGATGCTCAAGTCTGTCAAGATCCTTCTGAATCTTGAGTCTGTCTTCCGAAGTGTTAACAATTCCCTCAATTCCCCTCATATATTTTATAATTCTTCCCATAATCACAGTTTGTAATTAAATCATAGAGGCTGTATCTCTCTCTGTTTATGTTTTCTAAGCCTAAGGACTAAGGATGACATAACAGCATTTTTCAAATACTTGAAGAGTTTTTATATAAGTCCTAAAAATGTCTTTTTCTTTTGAGAACTAAATCTCAGAATGAACTTAGAGTGGAGTAGGGTGACCACATAATTTTTCACAAATGAATAGATAGATAGATAGATAGATAGATAGTGTTATGTCTGGCCTCTCGCAGCTCATTAAAATCCACGTAAATATGTATTTAAGAGGTTTATTTAATACATTTCAAAAGGATTCATTTCAAAGCAAGCTGCTGGCATTATGTTGGCCTGAACGGCCAAATCAGATCTATTTACATTTAGATAAACAGGCTCTCCTCCTCCTACATCCCAATTAACTTACTCTTTCTTCCTCACATTGTCCAAGATCTCATTATTCTTCGATAGGTTTTCAAAACACCAGAAAACTGAGTTCCAAAACACTGCCAAAGTTTTCAGCCCACTCCTTGATTAACGTTGCTCGTGACAAAAGCGTAGTCTTTCTTTCCCCTTCTAATATAGTGTCCGATACGTCACTTCCCCACTTACTTCCTTTTTCCAGTTAACTGACACCTTCGCTTATCAAACCTTCGGAACCTCGGATTAATCCATTTATCTTCTTGTTCTAAATCTGACTCATCATTTTGAGAATCTGATTCAGAATGCATACAAAGCTCTTCATTGTCTATCTCAGCTGCCGGGAGGGGAAACCACCCAGAGGGGCCTGGCTGCTGATCCTCGGCTGCCGGGAGGGAAAAACACCCAGAGGGACCTGGCTGCTGATCCTCATCCTCTGATACTTCCCAAGCTGGTTCAGGGACACTCACAACAGATAGATAGATAGATAGATAGATAGATAGATAGATAGATAGATAGATAGATAGATAGATAGATAGGGATAGATTATAAAATAAACAAATCTCTCATTAGAGTTTTGGAGATTCATTCTAGCTTCTACAGTGTCTCTGTCCTTGACGATGATGGCATTAGTGAGTTGTAACCTAGATAGGTAGGTAGGTAGATAGATAGATAGATAGATAGATAGATAGATAGATAGATAGATAGATAGATAGATAGATAGATGGATATAGACAAGCATTTATCTTAATGTGAAAATATAATCATCATGACTCCATCCAAAGAAGTGCAAGTACCTTATCATATATAGTTTTATTCAGGGTTTTTTTTCTCATAGAACGCTCAGAACGGAGTTCCGGCACCTTTTTTGGATGGAACCTTGTAGGGTAGGCAAGGCGGGTTGTATGACGTGTGTGAGTTCTGGCACCTTTTTTTTTTAGAAAAAAAGCACTGGTTTTATTTGATTATTTATTTAATCATTTGTTATCATCAGCCCTTCCCATATGTGACTCCACATTCTCATATCCTTTCAAGTGATGAACAATAAATTACCTGCAGAGCTAACATATCTAGATTTTTAGTATCCTTTCAAACACAAAATGGTAGTTTTTAAAAGGAATCTTGAGGGCTGCCAAATAAAGATTGAATATATTTTTTATTATATAGTAATGTGCAAAGTAATCATAATTATTTTTCTTTTTTTATCCCTTTCTCCTCCCCTCTTTGTTTAAATGTACATTGTAGATTAAATGCAAGCTAGTGGCAGTAGTTTTAATTTTCCTGCTGAGTAGTCAACCCCAAAGCCAGCTTTTTTTTTTTTAAACAAACAGTTTTAAAGGCTTAGGCAAGATTTTATAGGGAAAAAAATCCAATCACTTGGATAAGAAAACTATAGGTTGAGAAACATTGCCACTTAAAATTAATTACAGGACCTTTAAAGCTTTTTGCTAGAAGAAAGAAACTCCTGCTAAATTCCACCAATACAATAAAATATTGGATAAAATATGAATTGGAAACTAGACAATGGGAGTAGAAAGAGACGAATCAATTTCAGTTTCACTCAGTATCTTGTATGTTTCCACATCAGTTTTAGAATTTGGCAGCTTTCATCTTAAGACAGTGGTTCTCAACCTTTTTCAGGCCGAGACCCCGACCTGCGCCGCGCATGCACGGCGCGACCCCGACCTGCACCGCGCATGCGTGATGCGATGGCCCGCATCGTGCATGCACGGTGTGATGGCCCGCATCACGCATGCGCGGCACGATGGCCCGCATTGTGCATGTGTGGCACGGCGGCCCAAATCGCACATGCCCGGTGCGCATGCGATGTCCCGAATTGCACATGCATGGTGCGCGTGCGACGGCCCGAATCGCGCATGTGCGGCGCGATGGCCCGAATCGCGTATGTGCGGCACGACGGCCCGAATCGTGCATATGCGGTGCTGCCCCCTGCGCCAGCCGAGGGGAAAGGGGAAAAATGGCGGACTGCGGTGTTTGGTGACCCCCGTGAAATGGTTGTTCGACCCCAAATGGGGTTGCGACCCACAGATTGAGAACCGCTGTCTTAAGACCTCACAAACATTTTAATGAGATTCTTCTCTAATACATAGTTCAGCATGTTTTTAATGTATAGACTTTTTCAGGAGATTATTCTCCAATACTGCACAATTATATTTATTTGTCAAATTTATAAAGCTGCACAACCTGTAATGATTTTGGGGCAGACTAAAAACAAAACCAAATGTAATCAGACAGATAAAAGATGGCCATTACCAAGGAATCAATGTACCCCAATACATTAATATGGTCACATTTAGCCAGATACGTATGCCATCTAACCCAGAGCATAGAGGAAAACCTCAGCTCTGTAAATCTCATTTGAAGGACAGCAGGGTCCTTTAGGATATGCCTCCTGAATCCCATCAAATGGCATTGCTTTAAAGAAAGCACCCGGAAGGTGCTTATTCTCTCAGATGTTACAGGACATGGGTATCAAGCGCCAGGGAGATCAGGAAATTCAGGCAGTTTCAAACAAGTATGAAGATTTATTGTAAGCTTAAGCTCTCTACAAAATCTGAGCTACTAATGGTCAAGGGAAATGAGTGGGAGTTAAGAAAGCATTCAAGGTGGGCTGGAAACAGGCATGCAGAACTTGTGACTTATGATGTGTTTGACCCCTCCCTCAAGCTTACCTTGGTCAATTCCTACATTGGGTTTGTAGGTAACAACCAGCATCTTGAATTGCATCCAGAACCTTACACAGCACATTTCTTCCAAGGAACCTCCATAACTGCCTGCATTCCTGACCTGCTGCAGCTTCTGAGCAGTCTTCAAGGGCAGTCCCACATACAGTATTACAATAGTTTAACTGCAAGGTAAGTAAAAAAAACCCAACAACTCACCAGTGACCACTCACAGTCAAGGAAGGGTCTCAAATGGTGCATCAAATGAATGGGAGCAAAAATCCTCCTGGTCACAGCATCTTTGAGCAGATGCTATGAATCCAGAAGGACTCCCTAGACTCCTAAATTGCAAACCATTTCTATCTAGCTTGATGAGTACCATCCGTAGACCCAAACGTGGAAAACTCCCAGGACCAATTATTTAATGTTTTCATTATCTACATTATCTGATATTAATTGTATTAAGTATGATAATATTTATTTATTTATTTATTTATTTATTTATTTATTTATTTATTTGTTTATTTAGATTTCTATGTCGCCCTATTCCAAGAACTCAGGGCGGCTCACAACATGAATACTAACATGAAGAAATCTAGAATTAAAATACGTTGTAAAACCCATTAATTAAAACCAATCATCCTAAAACAGACATACAAACATACATACACTGGCTGGGGCAAGGTGTTAACTGCCCCAGGCCTGTCGGCAAAGATGAGTCTTCAATAATTTGCGAAAGGCGGAAAGGGTGGGGGCAATATGGATCTCCGGGGGGAGTTGGTTCCAGAGGGCCGGGGCCGCAACAGAGAAGGCTCTTCCCCTAGGCCCTGCCAGGTGACACTGTCTGGCAGACGGGACCTGGAGAAGGCCGACTCTGTGGGCCCTAACCGGTCGCTGGGTTTCATGGGGCAGCAGACGGTCCCGTATGTAACCTGGTCCGATGCCATGTAGAGCTTTATAGGTCATAACCAACACTGTGAATTGCGTTCGGAGACCAATTGGCAGCCAATGCAGCTCGCGGAGTGATGTTGAAATATGGGCATTTCTAGGTAGGCCCAATACTGCTCGCGCGGCTGCATTCTGCATTACCTGAAGTCTCCGAATGTTTTTCAAAGGTAGCCCCATGTAGAGAGCATTGCAGTAGTTGAGCCTCGAGGTGATAAGGGCATGAGTGACTGTGAGAAGAGACTCCCGGTCCAAATAGGGCCGCAGCTGGTGCACCAGGTGAACCTGGGCAAATGTCTTCCTCGCCACAGCCGAAAGATGATGTTCCAGATTTAGCTGTGGATCGAGGAGGACACCCAAGTTGTGGACCCTCTCTGAGGGGGTCAAAAACTCCCCCCCCAGGGTGATGGACGGACAGATTGAATTGTCTTTGGGAGGCAAAACCCACAGCCACTCCGTCTTGTCGGGGTTGAGTTTGAGCTTGTTAGCACCCATCCAAACCCTAACAGCCTCCAGACATCGGCACATCATTTCCGCTGCTTCACTGAAGTGACACGGGGTGGAGATGTAAAGCTGGGTATCATCAGCGTACTGATGATAACTCACCCCATGTCGTCGGATGATCTCACCCAGCGGTTTCATGTAAATAGCTGACTAAAGGGAGAGATATGCATTTTTATCTGTGATTAATATCATAACGTTTTATTTTAATTTTTAAAAAACACCAAGGAAATCTTTTAGGGTGAACAGAATAAAATATGTTAATAACTCAAGGTTTTGTATTCACAGATTAAATTGCCATCTTTATTCACCTATGGAAGGAGGTAGTATTGGAAAGGACAAAAAATACTGAGAATATCAATAATAAAAAGTTTCCATGATGCCAACATTCTTTTAAGCAGTTTTTTTCTGCTTGAATATCAATATATTCAAAATATAGGACTATAGCAAAATATCTTTCAATTTATGGTGTGCATTGGTGGTGCATATCTGTGGAGTATATTTACAAGTGTAGGAAATATTTTGTACATAGTAGACTTTTTAACTGGTCCGTTCTTTGTAATTTGCTGAGTGGGAATAGAAATTGACTGGTAAATTCTTCCTCATTTACAAAATGTGTAGCTTCAGATGGGGCAATGAGGCATTTTGATTAAGGAAATTATGCTGTGCTATGCTTTTATACACTGTACAATATACAGATCAAGTGTTTAGAATACGTATTAGATAGATCATTATGCTTTTGGCTTTGGTTTGTATAAAATTTATTTCATGGTAGAAAATTACCAGATTTGAAAAATGGAGAGATTGATGAAAAGAAGATTTTAGATTTGTAAAAATCTTTCTTTTATAATTCTTATTGTTACACTGAACAAGCCTATGGAAGTTTATTTGGAACTATAACCTTTTTTATTCAATGAGTTTTATTTTGAAATAAGTTCCTCACTACACAATTCTATGTATTACAGTCAATAATTTTTAATAGTTGAGCTACCTTTTGTAGGAAATAAAGGCTACCAATGATTTGAATTTAACAGGGTATATTTTGTATATGTGAAGTTAGAATTTCTTTGTATTTTTAAGTAAACCTATGTTATGGTTTACACTATTTTTATATTATTTCTACCTCTGAATGGCAGGTAATTAGACTCTCCCTTCATTTTTACTAAAATTTAGTTGTTCTTTGGATAGGGAAATGGGGATTAAGCAAAGTAAGCAGCTTGGGGGTTGCCGGTTACCTAGTTGTGCTAAGACATATCTGAAAAGGAAGCTTTGTATGCTTTGTAGCAAATGGTCCGTCTTCATAAAAGCAAGTTAGCATGTGCAGCTTATTTTCAACTTTGCAACAAGGACTTTTGAGGGGAGAGGAGAGAGGAAAAGGAAGCTTTACAATACCGGTTGTATGCCAGACTCAGGCCAATTGGAGCTTGGCAGAAAGAAGTGCTACAGACCATCTGCTTAGGAGAATGTAAGGTGACCAATGACTGAAAATAGCACATGTGAAAGATGCATTCATCATTCATCCTTGCATTAAAAATGAATGGTTGATCCATATTGGAGACAGAGCAAGCCAAAAATGTGGATCTGCCTATAATTATCTATATAAGAGCAACTGCTCATAACCATGGATCCATACAGTTAAAGCAAAAGGTAGAAATTAATTTACAAGTATTTGTTTGCATTTTCCTAACACATGAACATTAGGAGACCTAGCCATAGAATGTGCCCAAGACAAAATAAGGATTAGTGCCATTGCCCCTATTAATCATATAAATGTCAAATGAAAGAAGGTTAAGCTGTGTTTAGAAGTGCATCCTTAATGTAGTTTTAATAGTCCTAACCAATTGGAATTATTTTTTCTATTCCTTTGTACCGTAATACAGTTCCTACTGACTTTAGCACAATGCCTGCTGTTATTAGATACAATCAGTGAACTAAGGCAATTCAGAATTTCTAATTCTCCTTCTTTTCTATATTTATGATAAGGTCTTACTGCTACTTTATATAATGTATGTGTGTGGGGGGGTTCTTTCATCCTTAGTTGATTGTTTGTGTTTGAATAAAAGCAGAGAACTGATAAACAGAAGTTGAAAACATCTCTTTAACTATATTCAGACAAAGGCTTACCGATTATAAGATGAAAATTGAAGTCTGAAAATAGCTCTGCTCGCCACCTTCACAAATTCACAGAAAATAAATGCAGAAAGGATATAAATTGGATTAAAGTGATTGGTAGTTAAGTAAGTACAATACACACCTATTTATAAACTCAGTGGATTAGATTTAGACTTGTTTGTTGCATGTGGTACTTGATATATGTTCTACCTGTTGGAAACAGGAAAGTAATACATTTCTCCTTCCATATAACAGATTTTGAAGAAACAAGAAGACAAAAATATATCATATTTTTGTACTTTGGTGTTAAAGAAGACTGTTACAAATACCATGATAGCCAAAACAACAACAACAAACAAATAAACCAAGATAGCAAAAAAGCAAATAAACAAAAAAAAATAAGTAAATAAACCAAGGGATGATAGAAAACAATGCAAAGTTTTCACTCATGGTTTAATGACTAAGCTGAAATTAGCATATTTTTAACATATTATTTACAGATCTAACTCTCTGGAGAAGGGTCTAATGGTGGGAAAGGTTGAAGAAAGGAAGAGGTTGATATCCAACAAGGTGGGGGCTTTCAGTTACAGTGATGGTAGGTGCACTACTAGGAGGCCAGGTTAAGGATAAATCATTCTGGAGGTCTATCCATATAATCACTAAGATATGACTTTGATAATAGTCAATACTTCAAAGTGGAACTCTTGTGCTGATTCCAAAGAGGACTGGGAACTTCCCTGGGCAGAGTCTTGTCTATGCTGCCTGGCTGCCATGTCCTTGGCTGCTCTGCTCTGCGTGGGCCATGCTCAGGGGCAACTCTCCTTCAGGGGGGCTGCTGGAGAGGAGAGGGTTGTAGGGGGAGGCAAGGCTGGGGCAATGGCATGTGAGCCCGCAGAGAGGGCTCTGAGTGCCACCTCTGGCACCCATGCCATAGGTTCACCACCACTGGTCTAGTTCAGATTATGTATACATGTGCATGGCAAGAAAAACAAATCTTGTGAGTTTACCAAATGGATAATGGCATAAGGAACAAGCTATTACAGAATTAGATAGTCCTGCTAGAAGTACTTTGAAACCTCTTCCCAGGGGGGAGCAACAGAAACAGGCTGTAAAGTGGGTGTGCAGAATCTCTAACAATGCTTTGAGCTCTAACAATGAGCTTCCTATGATTTTCTTGGCTGTCCTTACCAATCTCAGTATGGACCTTCTATCTGAGGCACTGCTGCCACCAAATCTGACAGCGATGCAGTTTAAAATGCTCTCAATCGTGCTTCTGTAAAAAAAAATAGCCAGGACAGAAAGAGAGAGGTGTGTTCTCCTCATCCAATGCAGGAAATGCAGATATTGGTTTGCACACTTTACTAAGGGTATGGAGAGACCAATTCAGATTGTTAGTTATCTGTACCCCCAAATACTTAATACTATTGACCACCTCTACGGCTGCATCCTTGATACTGAGTGGAGTGTGACTATGCCGGCTCTTTCTAAAATCTACAATGATCTCCTTTGTTTTATCAATATTTAGAACCAGGTTACTTTTATTGCACCAGTCCACCAGAGCCTTCACCTCTTCCCTATAAGCATCTTTGTCATCCCAGATAAGACCCACCACTGCCATGTCATCTGCATACAATATGATTCATAGCAGATTTGGCACAGCAGTCGTAGGTCATCAGAGTGAACAGTAGCAGACTCAGGACACAGCCCTGTGGGGAACCTGTACTCAAGAAGATGGAGTTGGAAACTTTCTTTCCAACTCGCACAAACTGGCACCTATCAATAAGCAAATATCCAATTACATAAAGGAGTATTACAACCTAATAGGCCCAGTTTGTTCACCAGATGCTGAGGAATGATTGTGTTGAATGCCAAACTAAAATAAACAAACAGCATTCATACATTCTTCCCCTCTAGGTGCGCCAAGCTAAGATGAAGCACACAGGAAAGTGCATCTTCTACAGAGCGGTTCTTCCAATAGGCAAACTGTAATGAGTCAAATGTAAGGGAAAGGCATGAAACTATATAATCCTTTACCAATCTCTCAAAACACTTCATCATAATGAAAGTGAGTGCAACTGGATGGTTATCATTAAGAGAGTGAGCTAGAATCATTTCCTCTTAGATCCTGTAACAGAACCTGTTACTGGATTTCACAATGTTCCACAAATGAAAAGAGATGCTTTTTGTATGGATAAGGGCACTGTGTAATGCATCCAATGCATGTAGAAGACTCATTAATATATCAATATCTTGATTCTTAGAAAACGCATAACATCGATAGTGGAAGAAAAATCTGTTCAGCAAATAGTAGTAATAGATCAGACACATGGAAAACTATACCCAGGTAAAAGCATAATGTAAGTACACCATCCCTGACAGATAAGATTATCCCAGGGAATCTATCATGGACATTCTTATTATAAATTTGCATCTAACAATCAAAATATCACTGAACTACAAATGCAAAAACAAGATAGATTGGATCCTCGGTGCTTCTTTTATTCAGACTGGAAGACAGGCTATTTGAAGTTTATTCTTATGCATAATGCTTAGAGACTAATGAATCATCTGCACTAAGGAAGTATCCTGAATCAGATTTAATAGGCTGCACTTAAGCAAGACCATATTCTACTCCCAAGTTTTATATCTGGATTTTTTTTTTAAAAAAGCTACACTCATTTATTATTGTAGAACTTAATACAGTTCCTGCCTTCTGAAAGGTTACATTTTTGCCCCATAAGTCAGAGGGTATTATTATTGTTATTGCTTCTAATCATTCTAGTTACTTTGTGCATTATGCTAGATTGAGTTGCAAAGAGAATTTCAAAGGCAGGTACTAAAACTGAAAAATTGTTAGCACCGTGGCTAATAAACTCAGACACATTCATTCTTGTCATCATACTAAGCAGTTAACACTAGGCCACTGGATATTAATGAGCTATTCTGTAGACTTATAGAAGTCATTTATACAGTACCAAATGCAAGGTTTGTGCCTCAAGAATGAAGACCCATGGTATTAGACATTCATGTCCTGTTTCTCATTTTCATATCAACTGATGCCCAAATCCTGCATTTTCTAACTCTTTTGTGATAATGAATGGCTAGGATAAATCAAAGTACTACATTATGAAATTTAAAAGAGATAGAAAATCTTCTGTGGACAAAGGAAAAGATGGTGTCATTGATTTTTTTAGTATTCTGTCTTCTTAATAATCCATTGTGTAAATAGCAGTTATTTATAATAGTTAGCATTTATATAGATCAAATATTTAGAGGCCTTCATTTTCCCCTCAAGAATCCTTTCAAGAGGCCAGTAAATTTATCTAGGCTACACAGGCTGACAGAAACAAAAAAGGCCTGAAGGATAACTTAGTCAATGTCTGCCAGAGGTAACATTTTAGAAAGGGTTTTTTCTTTACATAGCTTGTATTTTAGGATAGCCTGTTCCAACTTTCTATCTTGTAGATAAAGAAAAGTCAATGGTTTCTCCTGTCCAGTCATGTCCACCTCTAGGGGGCGGTACTCATCTCTGTTTCTTAGCTGATAGTGCTAGCATATCTATGGTCAGGTGGCCAGAATGACTATATGCAGAGGCTGTGATTTCAACGCATGTGGAACATGCTAGGCAATCTTAAATTTTGGATGGGAGTTTGCCTCTACCCTCACCCACTCTCTGTTTTTCAGTTTTTAGTTTATTTTAGGTTTGCACGCATGTTCTGCCTCCAAATGGAATGAAACTGGAAGAGTTTCACCTGTTGTGATTGAAGAACTACAAAAATATTAGGTGCTGCACTTGGTTTTACTGTCTGATTACCTCTTCTTGTCAAACTAAATGGGGAGTCACTGGAGAACAAGAACAGTAGATAAGGCTGTTGGGCTTATTCATGGTCTTTGTTTATCCAGGTTATTTCTATATAGCAAAGAACTAGTTATTTCCCAATAGTTTACTTGACAAATATCTCAAAGTAGATTAAAGGCTTAATTGCTAATCTCTTGTCTTTAGAGAATTATAGTTTCAAATGAACAAAGCTTGTGTGACTCCTTATGTTGGGTTCTAACAAAGAAGTATATTTCAGATTTTTAAAATGGCTAAGTTTATATTCTATTATCTGGAGAAAAGTCATTTGAATCATCCAAAATAACTACATAAAGCAATGAGAGGTGTGGCACCATAACAACTAAAGGCCTACTCTGAAAATATTTTCATTGTTAGAAAAGCAACATTCTTTTTATACCTTTATAGAAAAAGTCAGTGCTGCTTGCCCTTTACAATCAATAACAAATCTGAATTGAAATGGTGTAATGACATAACACAAATGGCTCATATAGTTTCTAATGAAAAATCTGTACCAGCCTTTTTTTTTTAAAAAAAAGTTTTTATTAGTGATACCAGCCTGTGAATGGAATCTAGCAGATTTTTCTACCCTTAACTGCATAACAAATCATGGCTCTGATACACCAAACTTTAATATGTCTGTAATTGAAATGAGAAGGGATCATATTCCTTTGCATTTATGAGCTAGCTCAGGTAATACCATAAGTAGCCAAATGTTGATTGATGTATCCAGTCTGCTGATCTTGAAGGATTTTAATAGGCCTGGAATAGCCATGCAGGCTATCTCCCCATTGAATCTTACCTGCCCCTCAATCACCTCTCTGTTGTTAGATTTGTTTCTCCTGTCAGAATGAAAAGCTTTTTTTCCTTCAGGCTCAATATGGGAACGTGCTGGAATGGAAAGTAAATATGTGGAAATGTGTGACTATGAAAAAGGAATAAGATTTTAGGAAAGTGTAAATGAGATGTAGATGGAAGGATATAGGAATACTATACAGTGGGGGTGCTATATACAGGGCTTTTTTTGTCATAGAACACCCAGAACAGAGTTCCAGTACCTTTTTGGGATGGAACCTTGTAAGGTAGGCAAGGCAGGTTGTATGACGTGTGTGAATTCTGGCAACTTTTTTTTTTTTTTTTACAAAAAATCACTGGTTATAGTTATATAGTATGTGGTAGTGGGGGGGAGGAGAGAATGGAATGGCAGGGAAATATCTGAGGAAATATTGTTCTACTTCTCTGCAATGGTGATTTATGATTTATTCCTTAGCAAATTGAGCAAACCCAACCAATTTTGAATTCATTAAACAAATCATGAGTAAATAGTAGTATGCAATCCCATGGGTTAATTTGCATCTTTTTCATTGCTGGAGTTACTATACACACCCATATTCCTTCACAATATTCTTTTACCCAGCATTATTTTTATTTTAAGTATAACTTAAGTATCTTTGGGGTTCTTCTACATACTGATAAAACAAAAGTTCTTGAGACATGACATTTTTTGGGGGTAATATTTTTCCCCCAGCATTTCATAAAAGCAGTCCTGAAATACAGAGAATGGGGATGTAACAAGTGAATGCAGTGGCCTAAAGCTGTCAGAAACAAAGCTGTAATTTGGAAATAAATTGAAATCATGGAAAATCTCTATTGCATAGATTCCACTTTCAAATATTAGATTAGGTATATGAGAATGGTGGAGTTGTCTAGGAGGAATATTGGTTGCATCACTAATAAATATGAAAAATGAACTAATCTCTGTTATTATCTACAATCTCTGGATTTTTTTAAAGTATTCATTTATTTTATTTATTTATTGTTATGTCTGGCCTCTCATAACTCATTAATATCCACGTAAATATGTCTTTAAGAGGTTTATTTAATACATTTCAAAAGAATTCGTTTCAAAGCAAGCTGCTGGCATTATGTTGGCCTGAACGGCCAAATAAAATCTATTTACATTTAGATAAACATGCTCTTCTCCTCCTACATCCCAATTAACTTACTTTTCTTCTTTATCACATTGTCCAAGAGCTCATTATCCTTCGGTAGGTTTTCAAAACACCAGAATACTGAGTTCCAAAGCACTGCCAAAGTTTTCAGCCCACTCTTTGATCAACGTTGCTCGTGACAAAGGCGTAGTCATTCTTTCCCCTTCTAATATAGTGTCCGATACGTCACTTCCCCAATTACTTCCTTTTTCCAGTTAACTGACACCTTCGCTTATCAAACCTTCGGAACCTCGGATTAATCCATTTATCTTCTTGTTCTAAATCTGACTCATCATTTTGAGAATCTGATTCAGAATGCATACAAAGCTCTTCATTATCTCTCTCAGCTGCCGGGAGGGGAAACCACCCAGAGGGGCCTGGCTGCTGATCCTCGGCTGCCGGGAGGGGAAACCACCCAGAGGGGCCTGGCTGCTGATCCTCGGCTGCCGGGAGGGAAACACATTCAGAGGAACCTGGCTGCTGATCCTCATCCTCTGATACTTCCCAAGCTGGTCCAGGGACACTCACAACACTATCCCCCCCCGCAGGCCCCTCCCCCCGGGGCCGTCGCAGGGGATGTGGTTTGTAGGGAAACGCAGAATGAAAATCCCAAATTAACCGAGGAGCCTCAATATCACGAGCATCGACCCAACAGCCAGCGGCTGGCCCACCCCCGGTCCAATCAACCAAATATTGGAAGCGGTCGTTGAGCCATCGGGAATCTCGGATGCCGGACACCTCCAACCGGGAAACAGGAACGTGAGCACGGCGAGCTGTCGGGCCCGGATCAGGAGGTCGAAGCGGAGAATCAGGGTTGACAGGAACAAGCAAGGAGCGATGAAACACGGGATGTACACGAAGAGACCTAGGCAAAGTCATCTAGTTGTTGCGCTTCCCGAATCTGTCATCGTAGATCTACTGGATCATGCACGGCTGCGATCGATTCGATAGGCAGAATGGTTCGAAGCGGTAAGGGATCCTTGATCTGTAGATACTCAGGTTTACGGGACAGGGCATCTGCTCTTTTGTTGTACCCTTTCGGAATGTAGGTGACTTTAAAGTTGAATCGAGCGAAGAACAAAGACCAACGGATTTGACGTTGATTCAATTTCCTGGCAGATTGCAAAAATTCCAAGTTTTTATGGTCAGTCCGAACTTCAACTTGGTAGCGGGCTCCTTCCAGGTGGTGTCTCCAGGTCTCAAAAGCAGTCTTGATGGCCAATAGTTCTTTTTCCCAAATGGTATAATGGCGTTCGGAGGGAGTCAGTTTCCTGGAGTAATAAGCACACGGGAACAGGGGGCCGCCATCTTGGCGTGTTTGAAGTAACACGGCCCCTACTGCAACATCTGAGGCGTCAGCCTCCACTACAAAGGGACGACAAGGATCTGGATACTTGAGAATGGGTTCCTGAACAAAAGCCTTTTTGAGGGTCTGAAACGCCTGTTGCTCGGCATCGCCCCACTGGAACTTAACGCCTTTCCGTAACAGTCGAGTAAGGGGCGCAGTCAAGGCAGAAAATCTTGGAATAAATATCCTGTAATAGTTCGCAAATCCCAAAAGTCTTTGGACATCTTTTGCTTTACATGGTGGTTGCCAGGTTTGCAAGGCCTCAACCTTGCCAGGGTCCATGGCGATGCCTTGTGGAGAAATCACATGTCCCAGAAACTCAATTGTGGTTTGATAGAATTGACATTTCTCTAACTTGGCGTAAAGGTGATGCTCTCTCAAGCGTTGCAAAACTCGCCGGAGATGTTGAAGATGGGTGGCTCGTGACGGGGAATAAATTAGGATGTCATCGAGGTAAACCACCACAAATTGATCTAATAAATCCCGGAAGATGTCATTCATGAAATGTTGAAAGACGGCCGGAGCATTGGTGAGTCCAAAGGGCATAACGGTATACTCAAAATGACCATACCTGGTTCCAAACGCGGTCTTCCACTCGTCCCCCTCTCGAATGCGAACCAGGTTGTAAGCACCCCTTAAATCTATCTTGGTGAAGATGGTCGCTGATCGGAGACGGTCCATGAGATCAGGAATCAAAGGCAGAGGGTACCGGTTGCGCACCGTGATGGCATTGAGCTTGCGATAGTCACAGCATAGGCGTAAATCTCCGGTTTTCTTCTTCACGAATAACACAGGAGCTGACAAAGGCGAGGAAGAGGGACGAATGAAACCCCTGGCCAGGTTTTTGTCCACAAAGTCTTTCAATGCGGCCAACTCGGGTTCTGACATGGAGTAAAGGCGTCCCCTTGGAAGCTTGGCATTTGGTAGTAAATCAATGGTACAGTCATATGGTCTATGCGGAGGCAATTGGTCTGCCTCTTTCTCATTGAATATATCTGCAAAGTCCGCTAGATCGGCCGGCAAGGTGATGTCAGGGTGGGATGGTAGCTGGGCTGCACAAACTTGGCGTACGTGGTCTACGCATTGCAAACTGGGAAATGAAACAAAGTTCTGGGACCACACTACACAAGGATCATGGGTTCTCAACCAGGCTAAGCCGAGAACTAAGGGAAAATGAAGTCCCTTGGTAACATAGAATTGGATGGCTTCTTCATGTTGTCCTATGACCAGGCGTATGGGCTGGGTCATAAACTTGATCGGTCCAGACAACAACTCACGACCATCGATTGTCTCAACCAGCATAGGCGGCTTCACGGAGCACAAAGGTATGGCATGCTGACGAGCGAAAGCTTCATTCATAAAATTGGTGGTGGCTCCAGAATCCAACAAGGCGTGGGCCGGAATGCCCTGGGCATGATTTCCCAGAAGTATATTGGTTGCTAGGATCAGATGTCTCGGAGGACCGGGGTCGTTGTCTGCGGAACTGGAACTGGGTTTGGCGCCTGCCCGACCCAATGTTTCCATTAGGCCGGGCTCTGGCCGTTTCCCGGCAAGGTGGCTTGAAACTGCTGAGTGGGAGGCCGAGCTGGAACAGGAGTAGGACCTGCCGTACCACGTCTTTTCTGGGGGCAGGCCATGACGAAGTGACCCATCTCTCCACAGTACAGGCACAAGCCCTCAGCTCTCCGTCTTGCCTTCTCAGCCTCGGTCAAACGAGATCTGGCTGCACCAAGATCCATGGGCTCATCTCTGGTCATGGGTGCAGGGCGCCTCTCAGTGTAAGCCGGCCCTGTTTGGAAAATACGTCTGGGTGCCGGGATAGGTGGAGTGATAGGTAGGGTCTGGAATCCTCTGCGTGGTGCAGGAACTGGCTTGGCACTTCCGGTGACTGGAAACATCTGTTTGACCAGGCGGGCATCCATGGCTTGCGTTTGCGCCTCAATAGCCAAACAATGTTGGTATAATGCATCCAGGGTCGCAGGTATTACAGTAGTTTTCAATCCATTCAAGATCTGAGAAGACAGGCCATCTTGAAAGATTTCCATGAGAGCCTCATTATTCCAATTAATTTCTTGAGCTAGGCGGCGAAAATCTGATATATAGTCCGCTACGCAGCGCGATCCTTGACGTAGCTCTCGTATCTGCCGGGTGGCATTTTGTCTACGAAGGGGGTCAACAAATTCTCTTTCCATCATCTGGCAAAATCCTGCATAATTGCGTAGGACAGGATCTTGTCCGTCTATCAGAGGAGACGACCAATCAGCAGCTGTCCCAGAGAGTAAACTTAAAATGAAAGCTACTTTCGTTTCATCAAGCTGGAAGTCGGCTGGAGTTGAGGCAATGAATGTTTTGCATTGGTTTAAAAAAGCTGGAAATTTACTACGCTCTCCAGTAAACTTATCAGGCAAGGCTAAATAACATCTGCTCTGTCTGGGAGGGGGGGCTGGAGCTGGGCCTGCTGCAGCTTGCTGAATCTGCTGTTGCAAATCTCCAATTTGTTGCTGGAGAGTTTGAACTAATAGATGCAGAGCTGGGTTATCAGCGAGGAGTTTCTCCATGACGTCACTGAAAGCTCGGACTAATTTTCGTCTTTACTGTTTTTGGGTCACGAGCAATCTGTTATGTCTGGCCTCTCATAACTCATTAATATCCACGTAAATATGTCTTTAAGAGGTTTATTTAATACATTTCAAAAGAATTCGTTTCAAAGCAAGCTGCTGGCATTATGTTGGCCTGAACGGCCAAATAAAATCTATTTACATTTAGATAAACATGCTCTTCTCCTCCTACATCCCAATTAACTTACTTTTCTTCTTTATCACATTGTCCAAGAGCTCATTATCCTTCGGTAGGTTTTCAAAACACCAGAATACTGAGTTCCAAAGCACTGCCAAAGTTTTCAGCCCACTCTTTGATCAACGTTGCTCGTGACAAAGGCGTAGTCATTCTTTCCCCTTCTAATATAGTGTCCGATACGTCACTTCCCCAATTACTTCCTTTTTCCAGTTAACTGACACCTTCGCTTATCAAACCTTCGGAACCTCGGATTAATCCATTTATCTTCTTGTTCTAAATCTGACTCATCATTTTGAGAATCTGATTCAGAATGCATACAAAGCTCTTCATTATCTCTCTCAGCTGCCGGGAGGGGAAACCACCCAGAGGGGCCTGGCTGCTGATCCTCGGCTGCCGGGAGGGGAAACCACCCAGAGGGGCCTGGCTGCTGATCCTCGGCTGCCTGGAGGGAAACACATTCAGAGGAACCTGGCTGCTGATCCTCATCCTCTGATACTTCCCAAGCTGGTCCAGGGACACTCACAACATTTATAAATCAATTTTCAAATGTCTTAAAAATGTGAAAACATTAACAATGATAATTTATCTGCCTTTTGTATGAAATCCTCTTATTTTTAATAATACATATTACTGCTAGAAATTTCTTTTTCGTCCATTCATTTTTGTTCATTGTTTTTGAGCAGAGACCTACATCAAAAAAAAATCAGATAAGTAAGAAAGCAGAAAGGTAATTATATTCTACTGTGCACATTCATTTTGGAATTGTTAAACTAGGAAATAAATAAACTTCTCTCTCCCTTTTCCAGAATAAATTAAAATGCAGTAAATCTATCAATAAAAATAAAAGCCGTTATAGACTATTTTAATGGCATATTAGCAATTTTAGAAGAAATGCTTACTTTTTTTAAAAAAATGTGGTAATATTGTCTTTTCCTGTATGGGTAGTTAGAAACACACTTAATGCAATAAAGAGCCTCTTGTCCTAAACTGAAAATATTTTAATAATTTGATCTCACAATATCCAGAGTTAAATGTGCATGGTTTTGAGCTAGTAATTTTGCTTGTTGCTATTTTTCATTTTAAGAAATGAATATATTGGTCTGAGTTAGAAATATTGATATACAATTTTTACTTCCTTTTCTTTACAGAGTTTTAATAGTTTTGATCCTCAGATTCCCTTTTCTTGAACAAACATACGCACCACTTCACAGATGCATTCAGTATTATCAACTTTTCTAGGTATAAGGCTATGTATTGTATTTTCTATGGCCAATTTGGGAGCTGCTAATTAGAGAAAAATTTGGCTTCAAGCAGAATAGATTATGTTTTTTAAAGTGCATTGATTTCATTGTTAGAAATGTTTTTATGATTACTGCACATTTGTCCTGGGGGGGGGGAAATTGCATACTTTTTCAGTGCTCTGTTTTTAAAATTTTTAAAATTCCAGGATTGCATGAGAGTATGCGGAGTAGAACTATCTCATACTATTAGTTATTAGATCTTCACCTTCATAAACTCTAGATTTATTGTTAATGTTTTTAAAAAGGCTCAATTAGCTATTTCTTCTGTCACTCTATTTTAGTTTTTGGTTGCCTGTGTCACAAAAGCTCCAGGCCAGATAGCAAATGTCACCTTAAAAACCTTTATAGTTTAATTGAAATTCTTATCTTCTCCTTTTAAGTTTTGTTCCCTCTCCTGGGTCCTCAGTTTTTCAAAGTTTAATTGGAGGTTTATTGGATGAATGTCTCCTTATTCTATTTTAAAATGTCATTCCAGTTGCTTCATTAAAAAAAAAAGGACCTTGTTATTCAACTTCATTGTTCTGCCTGTGTCTTTGAGTTATAGCTGCTTATTTCATCAAGGAAAGCTTTTATTTTTTTATTTTTTTTAAAAAAAAAACTGTTCACAGGAGAGTATAATTTAATTTCTAACCTGAAATTCTTCATGTTAAGGCTGCATTCCAGTTTCATGAAGAAAAGGGGGATCATAATAAAGTCATTGAAATTTGTGAGTTTAGGCAGGCTTTTTCTTCCTAGGTTTGAAAAGCATAAAAGATGAATGCTTATCTACAACACAGATAATTATTTTATAGCATTTCAATATCTGTGCTGGGTTTTTTTCTTGTAGCTCACTACAGCAGGTAAGTTGGAAAAATGCAATGTGAAGTCTGCTAGACCACACCCAACAAATCGTTTAAGTTTGTTCACTGCCCATGACTTCATTAAATGCATCCTTTTCAGACTTAGAAGAGCATGGTAAAATGAGATAAAATAGTTGTTACAATATGATGATTCTGAAATGTTTAGGAATAGACAATAAAATGAATAAATAGGAGTGTAAGGTGGAAAGGGATTGTGACTGACATTGCACTATGATAGATTTAGACAAATTACTTTAATGTTGCTTGTACTGTTCTCTTTCTTCTTAACAGTAAAATCTATTGTTCCTAATTCTCACTGGGATATATTCCTCCTCCTCCTCCTCCCCCTCCCCCCTCCTCCTCCTCCTCCTTCTGGAATCAAAGTCCTGATATTTTAATTTATTTATTTATTTATTTATTTATTTATTTATTTATTTATTTATTTATTTATTTATAATTTGACTTATATGCCGCCCTTCTCCCTAGACTCAGGGTGGCTCACAGCAGGAATACAAGTACAAAAATATAAATCAATTAAAATAGTGATATACAATATAAAAACTATATAAGTATTACCACTCATACAACATACAGTCCCAATCAAAGGCCCAGGGGCAGAGCACAGCTCACACGCCCCAAACCTGTCTGCATAAATGTGTTTTTAAGAGTTTTCAGAAAGCTAGGAGGGAGGAAGCAGTACGAACCTCTGAGGGGAGTTGGTTCCAGAGGGCTGGGGCAGCAACAGAGAAGGCCCTAACCCTAGGTCCCGCCAGACGGCACTGTCTAACGGACGGGACCCGTAGGAGGCCAATCCTATGTGCCCTAACTGGTCGCTGGGATTCATGGGGCAGAAGACGGTCCCGCAAGTATCCTTGCCCATTGCCATATAGGGCTTTATAGGTCATAACCAACACTTTGAATTGTGTTCAGAGACCAATTGGTAGCCAGTGCAGCTCACCGAGGGCTGGAGTGATATGAGCATGTCTTGGGAGACCCAAGACGGCTCGCGCGGCCGCATTCTGAACTACTTGCAGTCTCCGGACATTCTTCAAAGGTTGCCCCATGTAGAGAGCATTACAGTAGCAATCCATCTCTTCATAACCCACATTGGTAATCATTGAGGGAAAAAAACAGTTATAACTTCTATTTTCTTTCTTTCATTGCACAATGTGATTTGATTTTCAGGAATAATAATCTTTTTAAAATAGATAATGCGTACAAAAAAAACAAGTGGATTTTTCCCAGTAGAACAAACAGCAATGCGGTAGCCGTAAAACATTTTTAAAAACTATGAAATGGATACAGCCTAAAAACACAAAATGCCCCCTACCTGCATCTTTATTTGTACCTGAAAATGTGTATGCACATTTTAAATGGTTATAACATGTTTGAAACATTTGACAGACCTGCATATGCAGCTGGCAAAATCTGCTGCTTCAAAAGGGCTCCCACAGTTCATGTTTCATATCAATCGGATCAAAGTGCCTTCTGCAGAAGTAGCATTTGTAGTTTGGTGGCTTTCATAAACAGCCACACTCATCCTCATCCCTTTCTGAGCAGTTATTATAAAGTTAACATACAATGTAAAGGGTGCCCCAACTAAAAACAATCTGAGAAAAAAGAAAGAAAGAATTGATTTGAGAGAAATATTTTAATTATAATGGATTATTCATACTTCAGAAGTCCTATGCTTTTTAATTTTCTTCTTTTGAACATGCTCCTCGCTAGTCAGAATTCACTGTGCTTCCAGCATTTCTAAGTGAAGTCTTCCCACAGTCAAAATGAAGAGTTCTCACTCAAAATGAAGCGAAACATCTTCAAAGAAAAACAAGAAGGTCCAGTTGCCTCATGAAAAAGCAGGAGGGATAAAGTGGCCAAACAAAAGTGAGTTGATTATTGCTGTTAACCACATCATTAGTCTGGATGTACTTGGTTGTGGCCACAGAAAGAAAGAGTAACATAATGAACTCATAACCAATATTTGTGAATAGCACCTACTGGCAACTCTTTAAGCCTGCAGCATCTTCTCCTAGGATCACACAAGTGCAGATTTGTAGCTGCAATGCTATATCAATGAAATGCACATTTTGTTTAAGAGGTTCCCACAGATGCTATGTATCTACCCATATGTGCATATTTATTTCTCCCTTTCCCATTCTCTTTTTTTTTCTTCCTTCAAGGAAAAAATAAATAAATTATTGGGAAAAGCAGGACAAAGCTGACATAAAATTAGAAGCAACAACAGAAATGAAAGAAGGGGAAATTAGCAGATTCATTCATTCCTCAAACTGTTTTGATATATGAAAAATAACCTTAATTTTTAAGCGATAAGAATAAGATGAATAAAACACAATTTATACATTTTAAATGAATGTATAAATTTACCATTATGTAAGCAGATAGGAGTTAATGACAAACATGCAATCTGTAGTAAAGATCTCTATAAAGAGATCTTATGTACAATTATTTTTAAAAGCAGACGTTTAAAGGATAACACTGCTATCAGCCTTGATAGATTTTTGCATCGTTGGTTCTGGTTACAGGATAAAGCTCCTGTGATCCCAAGTGGGCCCATACTGCACATGCCACAAATGTCTTTGAATTATGAATGCCAAGGAAACAGAAAAAAAAGCACCTTTGGGACAACCATACCTGGATGACTGAGAATCTCCGTAATGACAAGGAAACCGATTTCCCCCAGATCTGTTTAGGCTCCTTTATTCTATTTGCTGCAAAGCAAGGCAACTATAATAATCCTCTGAAACAGCAATGTGGTATTTCACAGGTTGTGAATAATGCACTGCAGTTTGATGCTGTGTGAAGTGGAGATACATCTATCCCATACCAATGAGTATACCCTCTATAAATATGATGGGATTTGTTTCATACATCATTCTCCAAACTTATGGGAAACATTTTCTCCTTCTTTAAAATAGCTGAGAACAACCAGACATTTACAGTATGTTAATCTTATTAAAACAACAAGGTAACTTTTCCACATCATTAGCTTTCCTATGAAAGATATGTTATTGTTAAGCAGCATAGGCCAGAGATAATTTTACAGATCATCCCCATAGAATTGGTTTTCTGATCTAGAAACACAAGACAATATCCAGCAACTTGCTGTAGCAGGGGCTAGCTTTGTTGTAATGTGGGGTGAGGTTGCTGCTGATTCTTACTGAATCCTATTGTCTTTTCGCTATCATTCCCTTCCACTCTTTTCACAGAATCAACTGAGTTACCAGAAAGTTTGAGTAAAAAGGCAAGGGAAAATTGATGACAGCCAGTGATGGATATGCTTTCTTAGTGTGGTTGAACACCTACAACAGTTGTGCAATGGAGCAAAAGAAACGTAATTCTCCTACAAAATGAAAGGAATAGCTTCGCCATATAATGATGGTTGAGTAATAGCCATTAAAATGCACCTTACACAAAGACTAGTAAATAATATGTTCCCAAGCTGAGGCTCCTAAAATGATAAACAATGGACTCCAAAAACAAAAACATCCTGCAGGAGAAAATTTATGTCAGCATCTCTTCATGGCAGCTATTTTACATTTAGGTTCAAGAAGCATAATTTTATGTAGTTGTAATGTAAAACAGATTTATTCAAAGTAGGAAGATGGTAAGAAATCATGCTTTGCACTATAAATACATAGGTAAAAAACCTTGGCTTTAAAGGTTCTGCAGAACAAAACTCAGTCTATTCCAACTTTTCTCCCACTATCTTTCTCTCTTGGTATACTTTATTAAGGGGATCTTGGTGCTCTCTGAGCTTGGTTGTTTTTTTTTTTTGCAGACATTTCATTACCCAAACTAGGTAACATAATGTCATAATGTTACCTAAGTTGAGTAATGAAACCTCTGCAAGAAAACAACTAACTCAGAAGACACCAAAGAGCCCTCTTTTCAACCCTGAGCTACAATATTCTCCATCATTAGTAATCTTTATTATCTACTTTACTACAAGTACTATATGTTGATGATTTCAATATTTTAAGTGGTCTAAAGTCTAATGAATGTGATGCATTCAAATAAGAATAATAATATAAAAAGCTCAAACTATATACACATATAAGAATGAAGGGGCTATTTTAAAGGATACTAGGAAGATGATTCTGAGAGAGGATTGATGAGACAAGCAGCAACTTCCTCTTCCTTATAATATTGTATCAACCCTTTACCATCACCACCACCTTCTGCCATGTTTGGAGTTATGATGTGGTTGGATACTCAGTTGCAATTCCTGAGTTACTGCCAGTAGAACCTACTCCGGAAATGGACACACAATCTGTGGTTGCTCCACAGCTGTCAATAGTTTATAGGCATGCTCTGGGATCAGATTTTGCTACTTTTGTTTTTCCTTTGGTATAAGAAAACCACGACAGTCCTTAACTTTCTAAATATAATATTTTGATCTTAGTGAAGAGCATAATAATAAGCTGATCTATTATTATTATTGATTAAACATACCACTGATTTTGTATTGTTATTATCTTGGCCCGTGGGTATATGTTCCAGGATTTCAGTGAAGCAAATCTACTTCCTATCCTGGTATTTTTTGTTTATGCAGTAGAAAAGATTGCTTATGTTTTTCTAGAATAATTAGAATTTAAGCATATCAGCTTAACCTGAATACCCCTCTGGATCTTGCCATTAATCTGCCACAAGGCTATCAATCTCTTAGCTACAAACACTTAAATGTCTACTGCTCAGCTAGCACATTACAAGTTGCCATGCTGCTTTTAGAGTCACAAGGCATATAAAAGATAATCATAAAGATTCAATATGAATCAAACAAAAAGATTCAATAATTTAATGCCTAGTGCTCCACAAGACCAGACGGGGAAAAAAGGTTGACCTTCATTTGGAAAAAAGGTCAGCCAATAGACTTACTGCCCCCCAAAAAGCATTAGGAGCTCTAGAGGAGAGCAGTGGCTGCTAGTAAGGAGGAAGGAGGAAGGAAGCAGGGAGGAAGAGGAGGAGGAGGAGGAGGAGGAGAAAATGTTGGCAACAGATCAGCAGCCCTCTATCATCAGAAGAATTGCTGTCACCAGGATTTATATATTTATACTATTAATATATTTATACATCTGCCTACATCTGAACATTTAAGGTATAGCAGAACCTGTTTTAGAGAATCCATGAGTCAAAACACGTTGGTAATGAAGCAATCCATTCCTGTTGCCTAGCATGAACCACTAGTTATTTAAACCACATAAATACAGGAATTCATAAAGCTTCAGCTTTGTATCAAGCAGCCCAATAGGGGCTTAATATATTTCAGTTTTTCATCAACTTTCTTCTTGGGCAGAGATTCTACATTTCATCTTAGACTCTTACTGATAAAGCTTGCTCTCTCACCATAGAGAGAGAACTTTTTGAGTAAGGGATATTTCTCCAGGCCATGTTTATGGCCGTTGTTTTATATCTTGTGCCTCCGTATCATGCTTCAAATGCTCTAAGCATGTAAGAGGGAAATTCTGCCCAGATCTACCAGCCGTGTCAATATCAATTGTGTTAGATGGCCTGTAGCGTTTTATGCATTCAGCACTTACCCTTTAATTTTAATTGAGTTAGCCTTCACTCCATTGTTTACAGCTAAAAGGCTAAATTGCTTCCCACGGGATATTTGGAGAAAGCTTACATAAATCAAGGTGTTGGAAGATTTCAATGTGATGCTGTCTCATTATTACCTTCCCACCTTAGAGCTCCCATTCCCATTGTCTATTTCAATTAATCTTATTCAGTTTGCTGAAATGTTAGCTTACTCATAAGAAATGTTTTGCTTCAGGCCTAGTAAGAATTAATATGCTGCCGTATTATTAGAATATAGATTTATTAGATTGCATACACATACACATTCTTCCTGTAAAATGCCACTTAAGACTGTTTTATGTGTTGCATTTTCCTGTGCAAGACTTATAATAAGCCACTGTTTATATTTTTTGCCTCAATGGCAAAAAGCTACAAGAAAAGAGTTATTCATTTATTTATTTTATTGCATATAGTACAGTTACCTCTTAAGAGAAATGATGACATGGAAAGCTAACTTGGGGTTCTCCCATCACAGTCTCCTTGCCCTGCATCTGAAACAGCTGTTTATCATGGGTTGAAGGAACCAGATAGTGATAACAGAGTCTCCATATTAAGATCAGCCTGCTGGTGAGATAGACTAAAGACATATCAAAATTATCTAACAGAAAAGTACTATTTTACAGTAGGAAATGCAAAAAAGACCTCTTATGCAAATTTTCTGACTGAGTGAAGAAGCTTCAGAGGATGAATGTCCTACTGGGCTCAAGATGGCCTGCTGCAGGCCTGTTCCCTCTCATCTGACCATGGTATTCTGCTTTGTTCACTAATAAAAAGAGGTCTCTTAGTAACTGCTTTTTTGTTTGTTTGGTTGGTTTGGCCACAGGAAAATTGTCCCTGTGAAAGTCTATGGAAATTCTTAATCATATTCTAAGTCATGGTTGTCCCATCCAAGAAGCTTCTTCAGTCCTTACCAATCCTCTTGGATAAGAAGCAAAATGTCTTCAAAGAAAAACAAAGAAAGTCCAGTTGCCTTTTGAAAAAGCACCTTTGGGGTATCCCTGGGGAAGACATTCCACAAGATCATCATTTCAATTGGAAATGAGTTCTCCGGAATAGGGCGGCACAGAAATTAAATTAATAATAATAATAATAAAATGACCTATTAGCCCCTAATTAGACCCACATGGGTCATATTTAATTTAACAGGCAATTTTTCTATTTTGCCCATTCTCATTGGTCAGTCTCCAAAAGATCTTGTCCCCGTTTGGTACCCTATCTTCATGACAGCCATAATATGTCTACCACTGAAAGACCTTTTTCTCACCTTCTCTAGTTCTCCTTTCTATATTCCTTTAGCACTGCTGCTCCTCAAGGTAGGAATAGTAACTCCCTCTTTCCCTCCTCCTTCTATGCCCACAGCTTTGTATCTTTATCATCCCACATTTTCTTCCTAATAATTGCTAAGCAAACAGTACTCCCCATTTCTTGGGGGAGGGAAGATCCAGATCAGGAGGATGATATCTCCAGGCAAAGCCTAAAAGTCTTAGTTGCCACTTGACAGCAGCAACAACAATTACTAACTCAAAGCCTCTGATTGCCTCATTTTGGAGATGTAATGGGAAGGATGCTGTAGGAGGAGTGTTTAGAGATAGACATCCTTGGGACTGAGTGCATAAGCCAGTGTTTCTCAACCTTGACAATTTTAAGGCATGTGGACTTCAACTCCCAGAATTCCACAGCCAGCATTGCTGGCTGTGGAATTCTGGGAGTTGAAGTCCACATGCCTTAAAATTGTCAAGGTTGAGAAACACTGGCATAAGCTGTTAGAGCTCTTAATCGTCTTAAAATAAAACTGGAACATGATATCATCATTTAAATGAGCTTTCTAGAATGAACGCTTAGGTGATTCCAACAGTTTTCCTAGTATCCTTTAGACAAACTTTAGTTCTACTAGGATAAAACCAACTAACACAAATTCACAGTTTATATTATATGCCATACAAATATGTTTCCATTTTCTGTGAGTATAGGTTGAAAACATGTTCCTCTATTCAGCCCACTTCTCTCTCAGTCAGTGGATGAATAGATGAATAGAGGCAAATGATAGATGAATAGACAATAGCACTGGTGAATAGGAAGACTGATAGATTCTGATATGTTTTCTCTGTATCTATCTCGGCATACAGCAAACACAATAGGCATATACAGACTGAGATCCAGACTGAGAACAATGGTCGTATAGCATATATTTTAATTGTAATGCAAAATGTGAATTTTAATTAAAATACATACTACACGACTGTTGGGTTGTCAGGCAAGAGCTACAAAAATGGCAAAGCAGTCTATCCAGCACTGCATCCTGTTTGCCAGAAATGATGTTACGTGTCACTGCTTTACAGAAATGATGCAGTAATATAGTAATTAGCAAGTCATCAAGAGATGAGATGAGATGAGCAGCAAGTCTGATAAACAAACAGACAAACAAACAAATATTTCCCTCATTGTTCTTTTTTAAATCTCCAGTAGTCTAAAGCCTTGGGCACTTCTGGTATCTGCTTGCTATGATCAACAAAACCAAGCAATCAATAGTTGTTGTCTCCTGGGTAGGAATGCTGTAAAAACAAATTGAATGGACACTATATATCTAAATAAAACTATTGCTAAGAACATGCATAATAAATTAATTTACTAACCAGGAAGAAAACTTCAACGTTTTTGATGACCCATGGAAAAGGTCTGACATACTAAAGGCTAGATGTCAGAGTTCATAGAGATCCATGCTGAACTTGGTTTTATGACTTTGCTTTTGCTTATTTGTCCATATCTAGCTTCAGAAAGAGATCAGTGGAGGGAAACAGAAGCTGCAGGAGGCTGAGTACGGGATGTCAAAAATTGCAGTTAAGTCTGCTTCATTCTTTCTGGAATGTAATTAACTATTTATGGTGTTAGTGACTCAAATTGGTTCGAATGGTCAGGACATGAATAGGGCAGTACAAAAAAATTCAGACAGATACAGTGTGTTCCGAGAGCACAGGAAGATGCTAAAAAGGACATTTCTAATGAAATAAAATGTTTCTCCTGCTATTATTTGTTTTTAGAGTCATATCCTGTTTTTCATTCAGAACACAAAGTGGTCTCCTTTCTATTTTTCCTCTCAGCATTATGAGGGACATTCAAATGAGAGGGAGAGACTGATGAAAAGTCCACCAAGAAACTTCTGTGACTGAGAAGGGAATTAAACCTGGTCTCTTTAGTCTTTGTGCAACATCTTAAGTACTACACTACACTGGTTTTCCAAATAGGCACTTTATTTATTCTTCTTTTTTTTTATATCAATGGAATGATTGATTGTGCTAGTGTTAGAGTTGTTAGTGACATCTAAAAAATTCTGATTGCTGGTATTGATTTACAAAATTCTGAATAAATAATAATAATAACAATAACAACAACAACAAAAACAACAACAACAAAGGCTACGTTTTTCTTAAAGGATAGTTTTCATCTAAATCAACCTGCCTCATTTCAGCTATACTGTCACATTGGACTCATCTTCCTGCTTATGAGTTCAGTTATATTGATGGGAATGTGAAACAAGACATTCTCAATGGCAGCTCCATATCTGGAATTTGGTCAGAAAAGAAATCTGTTTAGCTCTTATAGGCCTTTACACATTTTTAAAAAAAATTCTTTGCATAGATTTTATAGTGTTGGCATTTGAATTCATGTTATTTTAACTTTGATAATGTGATCTGTTGGCTATAGTTATTTTATTCAGTAGTGCCACCAAGTGAACAGGAGATCAGAGAAAAAGTTATCTTGTAGAGAAGATAAGTCCAGTGTGTTGGTATAGCTGAAATGCAGACAGGTTGATTTAGATGCAAACTATCCTAACCAATCATATTATCTCCTGCTATTTAAAAGGAAATAATTCATTGCCTGCTGCTTTATAAATTGCAGAACGATGGGGAGAGGTAATAGGGAAATAAATATCTTTTCTCTTTAAAGAAAAGAAAGGGAAGTAACCCATTCATTTTCTATCATGAACAGAACATGTAGGAATGAACTACTTAATATCTGTGAAATGCTTAGAACAGGGGTGTCAAACTCGCAACATCACATGATGTGTCTTGACGTATCACGACTTTTTTTGCCATTGCCAGCAATGGGGTGGGCACAGCTTCGCTATGATGCATCTGGCCCGCAAACTGGCAGTTTGACACCCCTGGCTTAATACCAACTTAATTGGGTATGTTGGCTGTAGCATACCAGATCAACTCTATGAAAAAAATGTAGAAAACACAGATATATGTTATATATTAACTATAAAATAGTTAATAATTTACAGCCAGTATAATGGTTAGGTTGATTAGCAAAGTCCAGGAAGAGCCAAGTTCCCTTCAACCATGGTAACTTATTAGTTTCCTGCCTGAGCAGGGGGTTGAACTAAAACAGGCATGTCAAATTGCCAGCCCACAGGCTGGATGCGTCACGCCAAAGCCATGCCCACCCCATTGCCGGCAATGGGGAAAAAGTTGCGATACATCGCATGATGTATTCTGTTATTCTATGACAGGGGTTCTCAACCTTGGCAACTTTAAGACTTGTGGACTTCAACTCCCAGAATTCCTCAGCCAGCAAAGCTGGCTGAGGAATTCTGGAAATTGAAGTCCACAAGTCTTAAAGTTGCCAAGGTTGAGAACTCCTGTTCTATGACATTCTATGACTTTGAATCACCTTACAAGGTGACTGTTTTAAGAAAAAAATTAACATGGAAGGAAGGAGTTCTATATGCAAATCTTCAAGTTGAAAATTAACCAATTACTTATAACATGAAATCCAGTTTTATATAATGGTTAAAGTGCCAGATTAGAAGTATGGAAATTTGGGCTTTAGTCCTGCCTTTGAAACTAATGGGGTGACTGTGGGCCAGTCATCTCTTGGCCCTAGCAAGAAGGCAATGGTAAACCATTTTTGAAAATGTTGCCAAGAAAACTAGAGAAACCTGTCCATGTTGTCTCTGAGGGTCAAGACTAATTTTAAGGCATGAAAAAATAAACAAACTTTTTATTGCAAATAAAAGTATTCCCTTCTGTCTTCATTGCTAGAGAGTTCCATTTCCAAGAAAATATACAAAAAAGTCCAAAGGTTATGACACAACTTTATTGGGAAGCCATACTTGGTCTGCTGGATTCCACACTGTGAAGTTTGTAATGGTTACAAAAGGCAGCCATTGTTTCTTTAATGATAGATAACTGAGGAACAGATTTTATAACAATGGTGGGTTTTTGTCTTCCTCCACATGGCAACAGGTTTATCATATACTCCTGACACATGAATTTTCCAAGCCTTCAAAACTATAAGTGTGATGGTGATCCAAAGAAGATCAAATGAGCAGGAGGAGATATCTTAGACTCAGTCAGGCTTCCAAAATTCCTTTAAAAACCCAAGACAGGATTAACCTTCTTTATGACTCACACACAACTCTAATTATGCTATCTTACACATTTTTCAATTGCCTATCTTGATTTGATATGAACCTTTCATGCCATGCTTCACAATCAACAGAGGCAAATAAAAGCAATTGTACATTCCTAATTATGTCCTTGGATTTCATTATTTGCCAGTGTTCAAGGACACCAGCACAAGATACTTCATTATGTTATTTACGCCCAACATGATAAATACAAGAAGCCTGGAATGGCATAAAAGCTGAATATGACCCCAATAATGAATCTGATACTGTTATGTCTACCATCAGATACTGAAGACCACAACTTATTAAATAATTTACCTCATTCTCCTGAAAACAGGAACCAGTTCTGCCAAAACAATTAAGTGCTATCATTGCTAGTCATATTATTAGATGAAACAACATTTCCAGGACCAAGACTGATCTGTGACCTTGGATGATAGACTCCTAACTCTTCCCACAAAAGAAGGTTTTCTTAATTCATTGTAGTAATTACTGTGCAGGATTACTAATTCATCAAAGCAATTAGTTAGCATTAATGCCTTAATATGAAACTAGATTATCTGAGATTAATTTCATTATTATAATTTAACTCTCCCCTCCAATACAAACTTAAAAAAAAAAACAAAGTTAAATGGCCACTGGAAGGGGAATCACATTTTAGGACTACACCAGTTATATTTTAATACCAACAATATCCCAATCTACCCTAACCTGGATTGGGAAGTATCCATTGATGCATACTGTGGAGGATTGTTATTAACTGAGTCCTAGCCCTTATAAAATATAAAACTCATTTTCCATTTCTCCTCCTTTTAAAGTACAAGAAAACTACATCACAATAATTCAATGTCACATATATTGCATTGACTTTGCATTCATGAATTGTCTACAGCATATAGTATACCTGCTTAGATAGTTGGGTTTATATTTGTTTCTGTAATCTGAGAATAGAACAGAACAGAACAGAATATGTTCTTATGTTCTTATGACCTTGGAGGTCTTTTAGTCCACCCCCTCCCCAAGCAGGAGAACCTATACCATCTCAGAGAAGTGACTCTCTAGCCTCTTCTTAAAAATCTCCAATGATGGAGTGCCCAGAATTTCTGGAGGCAAGCTATTTATTGGTTAATTGTCCTCACTGTCAGGAAGTTTCTCCTTAATTCCAGGTTGCTTCTCTCTTTGATCAGTTTCCAACCATTGTTTCTTGTGCTGCCCTTTAGTGCTTTGGTGAATAACATGACCCCCCTCTTCTTTGTGGCAGCCCTCAAATACTGGAATACTGCTATCATGTCTCCCCTATTTATTTATCTCTTGCAGATAAAAAAACAGCTCATTGTAAGGTGTTATTGAACTCCAACTCCTCTCTCTCTTTTCACTTTCTCTTCAAAAATGAATCTTAGTTCATCTTACATACAGATGTAACATTTGTCCTATTTTTGCATTTAAAGTTTCTGTTTTATTCCCCCCACCAACATATTGTAATGTGACTGTTAAAAGGTTATTAGAAGCATTCCAAATACTGTACAGATAGACCTCGACTTGCAACCACAACTGAGCTCAAATTCCTGTTGCTAAGTGAGATGTGAGACATTTGTTAGATGAGTTTTGCACCATTTTACAAACTTTCTTACCAAGTTGTTAAGTGCAGTTAACTGCAGTTGTTAAATTAGTAACACAGTTGTTAAGTGAATCTGGCTTCCCCACTGACTTTGCTTGTCAGGAGGTCACAAAAGGTGATCACATGACCCCCCTGGACACAGCTACAGTCATAAATATGAACCAGTTGTCAAACATCTGAATTTTGATCACATGATCATGGGGTTGCTGCAATGGTTGTCAGTGTGTAAAAAGTCACTTTTTATAGTGCCATTAACCATTCAGTTAAAAGTCACTAAATGAACTGTTGTAAGTCGAGGACCTTATAGCTCATACAAGGAGGAGATAAATCAGAAAAGAATGTTTCCTGGATTGTACCACCTGAAAATATAGCAAATTCAGTATTTTCTAGAACTAGTGGCTAAAGCCAAGTTATTGATACCTAGACAAAATTTCTGCAATGTTAATTCAATACATTAGATCAGTGGTTCTCAACCTTTTTAATGCCGTGACCCCCAACCAGTCGTAAGTCGAGGACTACCCAACCGGTTGTAAGTCAAGGACTACTCAACCAGTTGTAAGTCGAGGACTATTTCCCTGCCCGGGCACGCCACGCATGCGTGGTACCACCCCCTGCGCCGGCTGAGGCGTAGCTGGCAAGGGGCAGTGACGGCGCAGGGCGACCACCGGCTGGGCCACCAGCTGGCCCAGCCCAAGGGAGGTAAGGCACCCACTGGGCCCCACACATGCCAGCAACCCTCCCTGCCAGACTCCCACCTCCCACCCCTGGCCCTCTTTTACTTACATTTTTAGTAGTTGCTCAGCAGGGAGGGGTGGAAACTTCCAGACAGCTCGCCTTTGCTGCAGACAACTTGCAGAACCGTTTGCAGACTGGGACTTTTGGCAGGCTCAGCAGGGCAGAGACAGCCTGGACAATTCCTATTGGCTTTTGAAAGCCAATAGAATTAGACTCTATTCAAGACAGTCTATTCTATTGGCTTTCAAAAGCCAATAGAATAAGAGGGAATAGCACAGCTAAGGAAAAGGGGAAAAAATGGCAGACTGTGTTGTTTGGCGACCCCCGTGAAATGGTCGTTCGACCCCAAATGGTTGAGAACCGCTGCATTAGATGATCATTCTGCTTGACTAATATCCATGGACTTTAGAAAGCTATAGTGTACTAATGAGACAAAAGGTAAAGAAAGGATCAAAGCAGTAAAATATAAATAAAAGTGCATTAAAGCAGTAAAATATAAATAAAAGTGCACTTTGTAGAAGCAAATGTAAGCATATCCTATTGGAACAAATTTCCAGGAAGCAGAAAAGATCTGCTTGAGCTTGTTGAGAATACATTGCAAACATTTGCTGGGAAAAGCTTTAAATGAATAAATTTTCCATGGTTTAAAAAGAGGCAAACTTCAAAATTCTTTGTTAACAATGACTATGTTTTATGCCTGTCCCCTTGCATAGTGACTGATGCCACAGCCATGTCCAATAATGCACCACTGGGAAAGCCTGCTAAGTAAAGCAATCCTTCTTTTTATAGACTGTGCCTCAGATCCCCACAGCATGCTATTATTCTGGTTTTGCCATATGCCACAATGTAACTTCATAAAGGAAACAGTTCTCTTTGTCAAAAATTCTCTTCACCATTTCAGCTGTATGATACTTTATATAAATGTCTCTTGCATCTCCAGCTGCGTATATCCTGTGTTAAATCTAGGTTGTGCTTTATTTGGGTGATTCAAGCTATTCCTTTTATCAGTAAAAGATTCTGTATGGCTATCCCAAAGATGCTTTTTCACGAAGCAACTGGACTTTCTTGATTTTCTTTGAGATATTTCGCTTCTCATCCAAGAAGCTTCTTCAGCTCTGACTGGATGGTGGGGAATGGAAAGATTTATACTCAGTGGTGGGATTCAAATATGTGAACAACCAGTTCTCTGTGTGGATGCTGCTTCCAGAAGTCCATTCTGGGCCTGAGCTACAAAAAATTAGCTACTGGTTCTGCCGAAGTTGTGCAAACCAGATGAATCCCATCACTGTTTATACTCCTGCAGACAGCTGTTCATTTGCATTCTTTTAGTGAGTTGTTAATGCTACCTGGAAGCTTATCTGTGTCTTCAGGGTTACCTGAATAGTGCAAATGGGTGTGGAGCCTTCTTGGAACTGTTGAAAGGACTGTGTCATAGACTGAAGGTAGATGATGTCGTATCCCTCCCCCTCTGTTGACATGGATGGCCTCTTTGACCCCTCTTTCAAACCAGCAGTCCTCTCTATCTAAAATGTGGACTTTGCTGTCTTCAAAAGAGTGGCTTTTGTCTTTTAAGTGAAGATGGACTGCTGACACTTGTCCTGATGGGTTTGCTCTCCTATACTATGCCATACATTTATGAAGTTGTTGTTTTGTTTCCCCAATGTGCAGATCTGCACATGGCTCACTGCATTGTACTACATATGCTACATTGCTCAGTTTGTGTCTGGGTGTTTTATCCTTGGGATGGACAAGCGTCTGCCTTAGTGTATTCTCGGGTTTGAAGTGTGCAAGTATGTTGTGTTGGCTGAAAATCCTCCTGAACTTTTCCAATATTCCTGCAACGTATGGAATGACTATGTTGCTTCATTTATTGTTTTCTTCGTCTGTTATGGAGGAGTTCCTGCTAGGTCTTTTTTGAGATTTGATGAAGGCCCACTTGGGATAGCCACATGTTCTGAGGGCTTCCTTGATGTGTTTTATTTCTTTTTCTTTTCCTTCTTTGCTGGTGGGCAGGCCTTCAGCTCTGTGGTGTAAGGTTCTGATAACTCCCATTTTGTGCTCCAGTGGATGATGTGAATCAAAATGTAAATATTGATCTGTCTTTGGGGGTTTTCTGTAAATTTCTATGTTAAGGTTTGTCTTCCTTAATGTATACAGCATAGTCCAGGAAGGCTAGACTATTTTCCTTAACATCTTCATGTGTGAATTTGATATATCTGTCCACTGAGTTGATATGTTTGGTGAATGCTTCTAATTCCTGTGTTTTGATCTTGACCCAAGTATCATCCACATACCAGTGAGTGGGTTGAATTCCTGTGAGGGAGTTTAGGGCTTTGACTTCTACCTCTTCCATGTAGAGATTGGCCACAATGGGAAACACAGGTGAGCCCATGACTCAGCATGTTTTTGTCTGTAGAAAACTTCATTGTATTGAAAATAGGTATTAGTTAGGCAGACATCCATCATGGCACATATATGGTCTGGGCTGAGGTTGGTTCTGTCACCTAGGTCTTGCAGCCCATGTTTTTTCACTACTGTGACAACTTCAGTTGTTGTAATGCAAGTGAAGAGGGAAGTCACATCATAGGAAACCATGGTCTTATCCGTGTCCAGTTTTATTTGCCAAACCTTGCTAGCAAAATCGTGTGAATTATTGATGTGATAAGTGGTGTTACCAACTAAAGGATCTGGTATGGTAGTTAGATATTTTGCAATGTTGTAGGTGACTGAGTTGATGCTGCTAACTATTGGTCTGAGTGGTATTCCCTCTTTGTGGATTTTGGGGAGTCCCTATATGCATGGCGTTGTTTCCCCGTTCTGCAGGGCTATTTCCTTTGGTAATCTGTCAAGACCTCAAGACAGAGTCCTGGTGACCAATAATAGCTAGAAATACTTTTTTAAAAAGTTAGTCTCCTTACCTTACCCGCTGTAGTAAAGTAGTCCCCTTACTTGTCCCCTTACCCTGATATTGTACTGCTACTGTTATGTTTCGAGTTCAGTGAGGCATTGATGAGGCGAATGGTGCAAATAACAACTCTTTATTCAGTTAACAGAAGCAGCTGATAGGCAGCTGTTCATTAAAATGTGTCAGTACTGAGTTTGAAGACAGCAATGATTTGACTGCTGAGAAGCTTCTCTCGTCCACTGCCATTGTGCCTTTTTATCCAAGTGTAATGGCTCTGCCACTGCGGCTTTGTGTGGAAGAAAGGCATGATAAAAATTGAGTAGGCCTAGGAAAGCATGGATCTCCCCCTTGAGTTGTGACTGGGGACCTGCTTAATTGCTTTGAGCTTGGATTCAGCAGGGTGAATGCCTGTGGCATCAATGCGGAAACCGAGAAATTTGGTTGAAGCTATCCCTATTTTGCATTTCTCCCTCTTAAGGTTCAGCCCCACGGAAATGCTGAAGGATGGCTTTGAGCTTTTCTGCCAATATTTCTACTGATTCCCCACTATGAGGACATCATCAAAATATGGACACACTCCTGGGATATTTTTGAGCGTGTGCTTCATCACGCTCTGGAAAATCCCTGGGGTAACACTGACCCCAAATTGTAGGTGCCTTACTCTGAAAGCTCCCCTGTGGGTAACTATGGTCTGAGTTTCTGCCATGGCATCATCCACAAGCAGTTGCTGGTAGGCTTGAGCCAAATCTAATTCGGCGAATATGCGATCTCCCTGTAGTGACGCCAAAATATGCTGACTCCAGGCACTGGATATGAATGTTGTTGAAGTGCTCTATTAACAGTGCACTTATAATCCGCGCAAATGCACACCTCCCTGTTGGCCTTAAGTGGTGTAACTATAGGGGTTTCCTGCCGGCTGCTGTCTACTGGCTGCAACACGCCTTGTTGCAACAGCTTGTCCAGCTCTGCATTGATTCTAGATTTAAGGGCAAAAGGCACTCTATGGGGCTTGATCCTTATTAGAGTTAGGGTAGGATCAAAGTGGAGAGCAATTGGAGGTCCCTTGTACTTTCCCAAGTCAGAGCTGAAAACATCAGCAAACTCCTGGCAAACGACCTACAGGTCTGTTGCTTGCATTCAGTTTATACCAGTCACATGGATGCCCAAGGCATCAAACCAGTCTAGCCCAATGAGGCTTGTGCAGTTACCTCCAACAACCACAACATCCAGGGGATCCTCAAACTCTTTGAACTGCACTTTGAGTATGGCTTCTCCTTTAACCGCTATGTGGGAGTTTTAGAAATCAGTTAACATGAGATTCGATGGCTTGAGTTTGACTCATTTGCCGCTGCAACTACAAATGTGGTTAAACGTTCCTTGGGAAATTATAGACAGGGCTGACCCTGTGTCTAGTTCCATGTTGCATGGGACTCCATGAACCTTGACTTTAAGTCTCAGCTTCTCCTTCATGGGTCGATGGGCACCTGTTCTAAACACACACCTTTTGCTAGCACAAAAATCAACTCTGTGTTGCTCCGGGGCCCCAGTACCTTTCCTGAGAAACTCTTCTTGTGGAGCTTCCCTCTGGTGGCCTTTACAGATGGTGGTGATGTGGTCTTGTTTGCCACACGCCCGGCACATTGCTGTGCGGAACCTGCACTCTGAGCAGGTTGGCCTCCGCAACCCGCACGTCAAGTGAAGGCAACTGTCTTGTTAAATGGTCGCTGGGTCCTTTCTGGTGGTTTCTGCAACCGATCGATCTCCTGGTCCACATCGGGGTTTTCATCCTGTTCAGCATCTTCATGGTGAATGGTTTCTGGGCTGGGAGTGTTCTTGGAGGGCCATAAGGCTTTGGCGGTTCCCCTGGCAGCTTCAGCGGCCACAATCTCCTTCAGGGCATCCTGGAACGACAAGGTCTCCTTCACGAACAATTTCTGCTGAAGGTCCCGTTTCCTCAGCCTGCACACTAAACGGTCTCTCAGTCTTTCTTTGAGATTTGAGAAATTGCAGAGCTGGGACGCCTGTCGTAGGGTGGCTATGAACTCGGCGACAGACTTGCCTGGTTGCTGCTCCCTTTGTTTGAAAGCGTGTCTCCAGGCTATAACAGAGATCTTCGGCTTGAAGTGTTCCTTGAGCATTTTCTTGAGCTCGGCGTAGGCAACCGACTCAAACATAGCTAGAGTGACCAAGTTCTTGGCTATATCGAATGTCGCCTGGCTGTACACGCACAGCAGTGTTGCAGCCCTTAAGCCATCTTCGCTATCTTGGTTAGCTCTCAAATAGTTCTTGACGCAAGAGATGTATGAGCTCCACCTCTCCAAACTCCGACAATTTTCCAAGTTTGGCCATGGTGAGTTCTTTCTGACTTCACAATGCCTTGTGCTGCTAAGGCTTTTGTTGGTGGTCCTGGGAGCGCTGAGGCCTGGTCTTACCCCTAGTGACTTCTGGCTCTTTATTTCTTCGCAGCACATCCCACCTTTGTCACCACTGTTATGTTTTGAGTTTGATGAGGCATTGATGAGGCAAATGGTGCAAAAAACAACTCTTTATTCAGTTAACAACAGAAGCAGCCCAAATAGCTGTTTAACCACTATTTATACAGTTCACCACTGGGCGGCAGCCAATAGAATTAAAGCAGTATTTCCCTCTTAAAGACAAGATAAGTAGCATGTAGACAGTCAGTCTGGAGCTTAAAGAGGTGCAGCCTTTTGACCATTTCCAATAGTTTCTAAGCAATGAACCTCAATAAATAACAGCTACGATAAACTGAATTTTGACAATCAAATATCTGAAGCAACATCAAGAGAGTTTAGCCCTCACCTAAATGAAAACAGAGCACTGAAATTGAAGACAGGTATTTGCCAAGATCACCTGTAGAGGATTTTCTTGTATCATTAAAGGAAAATGGGCTTAACTGTAAAAGTTCAAAGCTGCTTGCACTTTGAATCCTCCAAATATCAGCCCCTTACAGATAAATGGAGTGGCAAGGAAAAGCTTTACATATTCCAAAGGGAATATGTTTATTTGAAAGAAGCCATGTCTCTTTAAGGATCTAGCTGGTTCTCAATAATAATTAACTGCAGTTTACTAGGCACTCTTTACTTGTTCTAGCATTACCATGTAACATACTTTGTGTAAATAATCAACACATATAGATCTCAAGCCTTGAAAAGAAATGCTCTGTAGGGAGGTTTACACTTAAACTGAGGAGATTAGTTATTGAGCTCAGACTAAATAATTGAATCAAATAATTACCAAATTTAAGACTTCAGTGCAGAAAAGTTGATTAAATTTGTGCAATTAAGCTTACAGCAGCAGCTACAGCTAGACATGTCAAATAAGGAAGTAGGGAGGGAAAAAAGTCTTTTTCAACAATAGAAATGCAGAGAGTTGGCATTTAGTCAGAAGCATTAGAAGATCTCAGAACATTGAAAGAGTAGAAGAGCTATGATAGTAAAAACAATGTTAAATATAGCCAAAAAAGAGAAGGGTAAAAAGATTGAAGCAAGCATATTTATCTATTCCAGAAGAGGATGATTGAACAGCTGTCAATTTTAGTTCCAGTTCCAGGGATTCTGCTTCTGTGACTTTGTAAGCAAAAAATAATGTCTAATACTTTGTTTATAACATCTACCTTTACACATTCAAAGAGGTGATCTATGCTTCCTGCTTGCCCCTGCATGAGGACAAACCACCTACCATTTCAGAAGGACAGGAACAATCAATGATATCTTCAGCCTATCTCTAGCCTGCTGGGAATGTGACCTTTATCCAGGTTAGCTGGCTTCATATCAAAAGCAGAGATTTTCCCTCTCTGCTGGCATAGTCTGGTTCACCCGTGATATCTCATTTATCCTGCACAAATGCCTCCAATCCAATTAGCTGGTGTGTGTGCTCTGCTGGGTGCGTCCCCAGGCTCTCCTCTCTATCTTCAATGGCCATGTCACTGTGGACTGCTGGGTTGACTGCCATGAAAGGCTGGACTATTTTAAAGGTTCATTGGTGGCAGGCTGGCTGGCTGGATAGCTTTTCTTCCTTTTAATTGGGTAAAATTTACAAGACTTTTGTCAGGTTCCCTCTTGCACTTCAGGAAAAGCTATAAAACTATTGGTCTTTTTTTTAAAAAAAACAAAAACGAAAACAAAAAGCCCCCTGCGCTTAGAAGACCTGCCCATTGAAGAGGAAACAATTGGTGCTTGCTCTCTTGGCATGGATGGGAGAAGAAAAGCAGGAATCCACTATAACTTTTACAAGTGTTAAAAGAGTCCATGTTAACTTTCACTAGACATAAAACTAACCAGAACTGTGGAGAAAGTAATTGAAGTCCAGAAATTGATTTCTGCAAGCCAGATTCATTTCTAACCAATTTATACCCAGGAGACTGAAGAACTGAAGGCAGCTCTGTGGAAAAGGCCAAGTAATCAAAGTAATGTATTTTGTACTGATAGGCAAAGATACTTTCTGCTTTTAATAATTCCTACATGTTTCAATGAGCATTGCAAAAAGGGGGAGCAGGGAAGGCACGGAAGAAGGAACAATATTAAAAATTAATATTGTTCAACACGAAGCATATTTATACAATGGTTTTGAAAGAAAAACATATCTAATGTAGGTAATTAAATGTAGAAGCATAGAAATCTACATGTCAATGTGTATTAAATGTCACTGAATGTGAAAACAGGATGAAATGAATTTCTGGTTGAATATGTAGATGAGAGTGGCATATTTCTGTATTTGTAATTTGTAGTGTCATTCAGCCACAGCTGTGGCAAAATAGATCCTGTTTTTATTAATCGTATGTCATAATAGTAATGCGAAGATGACACTAGTTTCTAGCATTGTCTCACTCATTGTAAAATTCCTTATTTAACTTACATTTCTATTTGTGTGAACAATAGCTTATATTACATCTTGCATATTGCAATAAAATTTTTTCCCCACAGGCATCCAGGGAATTAAAGCATGACATTTAACAAAATATATATCATGATTCAAAAACTATAGTTTGTATATTAGCATTAAACATCTAAAGAGGGATTTGCATTATGATGTCACTGCAAGTCTGATTGTGTTGATTTAATCTCAACTCACTGCAAATGCCTGTGATTATTCCATGTCTTAAAACAATATTCTCCAGTTTGATGTTTTCCAAACAGATGGACTACAACACCCATTATTTTTGGTCAGTGAAGCCTTTGAGGAAGACTTTTCAGGAAGAACCCTGACTTTGAAGAAGTACCTCAAATGAAGTAATATGCCACTACAATATCTGTTTCATTTCATATCTTAAAAGTCATTAAGGTCTAAATGGCCTTGCAGGGATAGTGACATATGCCTAATGCTTAATGAAGTTAATGGCATTTAAATTGTCATAACTATGTGCAAAATTATAGCCGTAGGCTATGATCCTAAGCTCACTTATCTGTTACTCCTTTACTTATACATGAGGTTTCTTCCTAGTACTTCCTAGTACAAATGCTGGTGATGGGGATATTAGATTAGATGAAAATGGCTATTATCACACCTCTGATGTCAGTCTTCTGTGGAATGAAATGCTTATCTGGAGATAGAAATTGAAGGCATTAACTAACGGAATGGCAAGATTTGGAGATAAATATATGTAATGATACCAGCCACCATATTACAACATCTAAAGCATAACTAAATTGCTATAGCAGAACTAAATAATAGAGGAAATGCAGGGTAATAAAAGGGGGTTAACACTGGCAGAGCCAATAATGGCTGATCTTGGGTCAGCTGGAGCAAAATGGAGCTGGCAATACTAGGAAGGCTGAAGAGGCAATAATGGTGGCTCATCCAATCAGCAATCTGTCTTTGGATTGCTGCACTTTAGGGAGATGGCAAACAATCCAGCTTGATGGACAAGGACCATTTTAAAGTATTGATAATTTTCATGTAAATTAAAATGATCTAGCTGAAAGTGTAATAACAGGCCTGGAGGGATGCTTGGCAGGTTGCCTGCTTATTACAACAATGCAGTCACACAGCAAGGATATCAAAGCTATTTAGAATTACAGCTGTAACTTATCCTTGGTGTTGAGTAGTTGGGGAATAATATATTCCTCCCAGGGGTTTGCTTTGTGATTTACTGACAGTGCAGTTTATTAACTTAGAACAAGGTGGCAGAGCTTACATCCTTCTCTCAGTGTAATTCGTCCATGATTAAAACAATGGAACTGATGGCACAGGAAGCTGGTGCCAACTCATTCGTAGACTTAAAATATTGCACTGGTATCTAGACAAGAAATGAATACATGATAAGGGCAAGGATAATAGTAACATGGCTTAAGTTGCCTTGAGACCTTGTTCTTAAAATGCAGCTTCATATGATGATGCAGCTCTACTTGGATTCAGGGCCTAATGGTTTTATTACTATAACTTTCCTCCCCTTAGAAGGCTATAGGCATTATTATAGCCACAGAAGAAACATTTTGACACTGAATCCTTTGCAGCTGTTAAAATTCCTTAAATGTTAAGTTCCTTTATAATGAACATAAACCCCATCAGCATGATTTGATCATCTTGATCCTGCCTTATATTACATACTATACCCAACTAAAGCAGTTGCCGTCAATCCATCTGACCCAGGAGTCTCTGGTGCTGAAATCTAACCATCTTCTCAATGATCTTCCCCAGGAGGTTGGATGAAAATTGTCCAGAATAATTGTTTTTGTGAAGGCTTCCTGAGCATACAATCTTGAGGACCCTCTTCACTTTCTCAAGACTCACATCCTGAAATATCCTCCAGTTAACTATACAACTAGACCTGTTCACTGGAATCCAACTTGGAGCAGATCTAAGTGACATTATTTTCCAGATAACAAGAGTAATCATCACAATGATTCAATAAATGTTCCTATGTCCATTCATTCCCAAACAGAGCCACCACACCGTTATCAACAGATGAAATAGCATTTTGCCATCCCTATTGCCATCATGCAATCCTGAATTTAAACTTGTACCCATATATGCTGTTTGTCTTCTTTCTCCAGTACTTCAGATGGCTCTTATATACATTTACTTCAGATGGCTCTTACAAGCATCTGGAGTCCTTCAAAAAAAATCTCTGCATAGCCCATAATCAGTTCACAGAGGCTTCCTAGGAGCAATTCAAAGCAGGGTCTCAGGTGCCCATTCCACTCTAGGTGGTGACTAAGGTCTCAGATGAACTGTCCACCAGTTTCTTAGTGAAATCCCTAAGAGTTTTCTGGAAACAACCAGGCCCATCAGACACCTGGAGTGGGGCAATCTGACAGACCCTAACCCTCATGCTTTGGGGTAGTCTCAGAAAGTCAAGAAAAAAGAATCAGAGAAGAGAGATGGCATCATCAGCCACCTAAAGAGTTGGACCCACTTAACTCTCTTTTTGAGCAGCAGAAAGGAAATTTCAAAAAGCTTCCCTGGGGGAAAAGTGAAAATAAAAAACTCTTAAGAGCTTTGTAATGAAGTATGGCTTGAATTTGCTTCCTTCTCCCCTCATCTTCTCCTTCCCAGAATCATTTGCTTTTTTGTGTCATGTCTGTAAGAATGTGACCCTGAGGATAGTGATTGCTTTATTATTAAACTTCAGAAAAAGCTATGTGAGATTTTCAGCTGAAGAGTAAAGTAAAAATGTTTTACAGCAGGTCAGGCAACTTTTTGAAGGGGGTTTACAGGTTTTGGAGCTTATCTTTTTGGTCTTGAAGGCCCAGAAGTAGAAATGATGTAATAATGTAATCAAAGAGTTTAAATTTTTACTCTAATATTTAGGAACAGCATGGTTTTTGAAGCAAAATAACTACTAATTTCACATTCCTATTTAACAGATTTTTAAAATTGGAGAAGGAAAGAGTTGCAGCTGGCTCAGTTTAATTAAACCACCAACTGTTGGTACAGACATCTTGTCAAATTGATGTTTAATATGAAATTTAATAGGGTGGTTATCATGGATTTGCCTCCCTAAAATCAGGTCTAAGACCTTATCTGGCTTCAGTTGCTAAGCACTATTTGGGATTAACAGGCCTGTAGGGAAGTAGACAATAGTAGCCCACTTACAAATTTTGTAAGGAAAATTGTATCCACCTGTTCCTAGGATCATCAGAAAATGAAGTTTGACTTGAAGAACACTTTTCCTTTTTCAGATCTGCTATCACTTTTGTGTCAAGAAAAAAAGCACTTTCTCAACATTGTCTTTTGGTGTCACTGAAGCTCCAGTACAGTCTCAGCTTTGTTTACATGCAAATATCATGTAGAATTATCTGTCCTACACCGATGCTCATTGCTCCCAAGTCTTTCTGCATGGTTTGCCTGCCAGCCAGTTCCATATGTTTGTCCATCATGGTTCTTTTTGTTGCTGGTTGCTTGTATGCAATCTGGTCCTACTAACTGTCCTGCCAATTCAGGTAATGAAGAAAGGAGACTGTGAAGACCAACCAGATATCTACATTTTCATCCATCCACAATTTTTTTCTTTATGAATTTAAGAGATGGAGTTCTTCCTTTCCTAGCATTGATACTGGAGTACTAATCCCTATAGTGCTTCAGGGAGACTTGGAGATCTGCAATGTTCTCTAATTAGATGAATTATCTTTCAAAATAGTGGAAAAGTCTAGTAATTTACTCTTTGTTCAGTTCTGCACTTTTCCTGTACCTGGAATTTGTTTGGTTGTTTGAAGTTTTCATCAGTTCTAAATTATATTGCAAAACTTGAGAAGAAATGTAGATTTTGGCACATAATCTTGTTCTAGTTTGTGTACTGGTTTACAAATTACAAACTACATTAAGTTCATTCATGTGTTTCAACATGAATGCTTATCTTATTCAAATCAAATCAAAATCTTTATTATGGTCATAGACCATCATAATGTATCTTATTCACACTTTACATTGTTAAGGATGTGTTAGCTATATAGTGAGAGACTGACTTCAGTCATCAGACTGAAGAAAGATCCAGAAAACAAATACTTGTATCTTCCATTGTTTAACATAGAGACAGAAAAATTTTGTAGACACAATAGATTCCTAAATATATGCAAATATCCAACAGGAACTCCTCTTTTTGTCATGGAAAAAGCAGAGGAAATTTCAGTGAGGCGTAAAAAGAGTATAGAAAGGGAAAGATATTCCAGGAACGTATAATTCTTTGCCAAATTCCTGAACGTGGAAAGGTGGAAGGATAGAAATACAGGTTAGAATAAACATTTCTAATAAACCAATCACTTAAAAGGAACTGGGAAAGGGTTAAAAAATCAAGAATCAAATAAAAGGAATTAAGAGATGTGTCAAATTATCTATTTATTAAACTTATAATACAAAGCTAATAACTAAAAATGTTAGCAACGGTTAACATAATGAAGCTGCTGCTGATGGATACTTTCATGTGAGTTGGGTGGATTGTACAAATATGATAAATAAATAAGGAAGAAACAAATGGAGCTTATTTCCTACTCTAAATGGTTGTTCCAGATGAGTCCCAATAAGAAAGAAAACAGTTATGCACTGCCTCCTGGTGGTCACATAATTATACAATGTCCAACTATTAGGTTGATCTCACTGATCTGCTCTCAGAGTACAATTATTTGAACTGAGAAATTCAATATTTTCGTCTGTTACCTCCATTCTTATTTTCCAGTAAATTTAATGTGCTATTCCCTTTGCAACAGCAAATAGTTCCGGAGATGTAGATAACTTTATTGAGAATCAGATTCAGTCAATAAAAAGTTAATTTGATTCTTCTTTGTCTTGCAGTCGAGATCCTCTCTGTTGTACTTGGGGCTTTAATTCATCTGAATTTGAAGCACTGCCTTAATAATACACTTAAAGCATACACACACACACACACACACACAGTTTACATAAAAAACTGCATGTATGACTTTGAAAAAAAAAGATTTCTAGTATTTTTATGATGCCTAGAAGTTTTACCATTTTGATAAAGCCATTCCTGTGAATTTACTAAGAGTCTGTCCTTTAGTACATATTTTCTATTCAATCAAGTATAATTGTCAGAGACTGCCTGGACAAATCTCTGAAATTTACTTGGCAAGGTTTTACAGAAGTGGTTTTCCATTACCTTCTTCCTAGAGCTGAGAGAAAGTTATTGGAAATGCATGGTCTCCCAGTTTCTAAACTCAACTCTGTATTCTTATATAAGAATTTCCTAATTCATAGTTGCAAATTTATGGCTTAATGGAAACATGGAGCTGAAAATTCAGTATAAATACAGTAATGATGTTTTCAACTTTTCTTGATCAAGTGGTAGGTAGAAGCCAGAAAGGAGGGCCTTGCCCAACTTCAGCTGGTGCAGCAGTTGTATGCCTTCTACCACAGTGGCATGTGCCATCATTGCTCACACTTAAACCATTCCAAGATGCTTTGCCCAAGTCTCTCTTGTAAGTGATTAATTAACTCAAAATGCAGTGGTATGATTGTAAAATATAGAAGAGTCATTAACATTATTCCAATTCTCTAATCAGTGCATTGGACTGCTGGGTTCAGTTCATGCATTTATCTTCAATCCAAGCAGGACTACTGTGAGTCCCACCCATATGTGATAAAAAGGCATAGTTTCCCCTGTAGTGTGGAATTTCCTATACTTTGATGTATGGAAAGCACACACTGTTTTCAAACAATAACAAAGACAATGTTGTTCAAATCAGCTTTGGCACAGATGATATTCTTGGATTATTCCTGTCTTCTTTTTCTGTTTCCTTTTGGTGAGAGTAATGTTGAAATGGCTGTATATATGTATGTATGTATGTATGTATGTATGTATGTATGTATGTATGTATGTATGTATGTATGTGTGGATTAAAGAATGTAAATCTTTGTCAATACTAACTTCATGTTGTATAAATCATAAGCCCAAGACCAAGCTAATGAAACAAATTCCTCTAATTAATGAATGATTGCAGGAAAATTAGTAAGGTTCATTAGCATCATACCAGGAATATTTTTAGTCTGTAAAATTATCCATCCTTGGTCACTCTAAAAAATAAATCAAGTCAGGTCCAATTACAGATTCTATATGCTTAACTTTGCACAATCAGTGGAATGAAAATTGCAGACAAAATTTGAGACCCTGCCAAGATTTTGGCATGCAAATAATTACAAATTCCACAATGGTCTTAATGTATGAGGTTCACTGCCACAAGGTAGGATCATGATCCAACAAAGAGGCTAAGACAAATTCAAAAATGATAAATTTCCTGTTCAGGTGAAATGTGTTTTAAAACAGTACATGCTAGTAAAAGGAGAAGCCTGATCTAATTAATTGCTATGGTAAACTTGATGCTTGGCTAGATGGGCTTTGATCTGTTTAAGAAGACTTGAGTTTTTTATGAAATGTACAAATCTCTCATTAGAGTTTTGGAGATTCATTCTAGCTTCTACAGTGTCTCTGTCCTTGACGATGATGGCATTAGTGGGTTGTAACCTAGATAGGTAGATAGATGATAGGTAGACAGACAGACAGACAGACAGACAGACAGACAGACAGACAATGCTTTTGGCTTGTGGCACTATAAATAATTTCTAGGGCTATGGCCACTGCATGAAGAAATTGGATATAGTTCAATCCAACTGGAACCTAAAAGGTGTTGTTCTTGTGCAAGATCCAAACAATTTCTTCCAAACAATTTTCTTAAAGTTCAATTCCACTATTCTCAAACACTATATCCAATGTCAATTCAATGTTACATTTTATAAGAAAATCTCTGAAAGACATGTTAACTACTTTTGAGCTTGTGATCAATAAGTTTTATAGCATCAGGGGAGTTTCATTTAATCCCTAGTGAAAGAAGTGGGGTGAGGAATAAACAGGAAAAGGGTGATTAACATTGGACACAATAAAAGATATTTTTTCAACAATGGACTCAAAATTTTTAAAAAGTGTCTATCTCTATAGATAGGGTGTGTCTAAAAGATGTTATGGAATAGGAACAAATTACACTTGACAAGATTAAGACTGAGTTAAAAGAGGATTTAGAAATGACAGACTACAAGAATGACATGGATAGACACACAAAAGAAAACAGATGATGTCTTAATAATTAAAAAAAACAAGCATCAAACCAAGAAAGTGAGCTGAATAATTTCTCTATATTGAAATTACAAAAAAAAAGGCTTGTTAAGATTTTGAAGAAATGGAGAATGGATAAAGAAAAAATAAAATCAAGTTATGCAACACAATTTGAATGGACTAAAAATCAAGATTGTTAGAAGTAAAAGAAAGGAATATAAAGTTGATTTATTTGGTCAAGGCTAAAATAGATATGTTGTTATCTTTTGCTGACATCAGGATTGAAATGACGAGGCTTTGTGGATTTGTTGATAGATAAGAGAGGAGATATGGGAAGAAGAGATTGTTGTATTTTAAGAGAAGGTAATAAGTTACTAAAATTGTTTATATATTTTGTGATGAAAATGGGAAATTCCTTCTTTATACTGTATATTTCTTTTCCTTTTCTTACTATATCCTTTTTTCCTATTCCCCTTTCTAGTTTTTCCTTTATTTCTTCTCTACATAGTTTACATTTTCTTTTTCAGTTGTTTTTTCAGTTTGTATTAGTTTTTTTTTAGTATATAAAATTCTTTTATTAAAACAATCAACATTGAACATAAAAACATATTGTGCAGCAATCATCATGGCACCTGATATACAATACTAAGTATTAGTCATTGAAAATGTCTGAGTTAGTAAGCCTTGTTCCACCCCTCGCGTCTAGCCTCAACTATACTCCTGTTACACTTTGTTTGATTGGTGTTTCTCTTATCTGGTTCCATATTAATGTGATCAACATTAAACCAAAGATCCTATTGCTAAACAATCATCCTAGAACATAGCATACAGTTGTAATTATAACAGTAACTCTGAAAAACAGTCATCTAAAATACCTATTTGGTTGTCTTAAAAACTGTGATCAAAATACTGTGGAATGGATATGATAAATACTTCCCTATCTTCATACTAATAGATAATAGCATGGCATGATAGTTTCTGCAGGAAGTTGCTATATAAGTATTAAGAGCAAATACTAAAATGTAGTAGTTGTATTGTAAATCTGAAGTTGTTATCAGATGTGGGAGGGAGGATAGCAACATAAGAGCTGGAATGCTCTCTTTGTAACTAGGCAACAGGTCATCCCTTTCTTCCCTCCTTCTTTGTGCTGTAACTTTTGTTAAGGCCTTTATTGAACTATTGTTCTATTTCTTTGTTTCTGCCAGTAAACTGCTATGATCTCATGAGTTTTAGCATCACTTAATTGTTGCCACTGAGCCTTTTATATAAAAGTTGATGCAATTTATCTCTCTTCATTGTATAAAAGTATTGGTATCGCTGAGTACTCCACTCAGCTGGGAAGTAAGATGTATGCATAGTGTCGTGGATTGTTGGTTTTTCTTCTATTGCCAATCTCATATATTACTAAAATCTCATGTAGAGGCACAACAAGGGTCCTAGTGTTGATTATATGATTCTTTCTGGGCTCAACTATCAAAAGAGATATCATTTTAAGCATTGGTTAGCAAATGTGGAAATCAGTTTATGTACATTTAAGTGTGAGAGAGTTTCTCTGTGTTAGATGCAAAGAATTTTTACATCTAAATCAAAAATCACCTTGTGACAATTGTTACCATCTGAAGGAAAGTGCATGGTTCCTACATCTTTGATTTATGGTCCCATCCTCTTGTTTATTTACCTTGTCAACTGAATTCATATAGTTCACTCTGGTCAGAGATGGCAGTGGTGCCATATAAGGTCACTTCCTTTCAGGAATTGCTTAGGTGCTCATCAAATCCATCATAAATGTTCCAAGGTTAGCGAAAAAACCTTTTAAGCCCCCTGGATGCACTGGAAACAGGGTAATCTTTTTATTAGAAATGTCAACCATTTCTCAAAAGCTAGCCCTCCGATTGCCCACTGAAGTAAAATGATCACACTTTTCAATGGCAAATAGATTGCTCAATTGCTCAATATGAATAGCATTTCCATTCAACAAGTCTTCTACTATGAATTCATAACAAAGAGAATATGAAAGATCCTATCTAAAGCATCTCCTTCTGATTACATTATCTTTCTAAATCTTACTGTGAGTTACTATCAAAATGCCTGTGTGCAATATTATCCATTTGTTGTTCTTACAGAGTGCAAGGACCAACTATCACCTGGCACTCCATCAGGTTATAGTCAGATGAGTCATTCAACTTTTGTATTAACTGCCAAGTAAGCTGAAACAAAGCTTTTCAGGTACACAAGAACATTTTGTCTTCTTCTCATCCTTCTGTAACCAAATGTTCAGGTTGTAGCCAAGAGGCAAGGAAGAGAGACACGATGAATGGCACATTGTTCTGCCAGAAGACAGTGACATGATAAAAGAAGGTAGAAGACAGACAAGGCAGAATTTGAAATGACGGGGAATCCAGGAAAAACAAACAGCCTGCTTGAAGAGCATTTGAAAGACAATTGATCCTTTTTTTTTTCCTGATAGCATGGAGAAATGTACTTATACATACTTTAACTAATGCAACCTCTTAATACAGCCAGGGAACTATATACCATAACTATTTAATCATGAATATTAATATTCTTGCTGTGTAGTGTTATATACTGTATTGCCTTGGGATGTCCACATTTGCAAAAAGTTCATTTTGGATAATCTGGCAATCGTGTTAGCTTTTCATTCCCCCAAACAACAAAAACAAAGCTATATGAATTTGCTATATGCATATGGCAGTTTAGTTTATGGATGAGGCAAAAAGAGGGACACAAACTATGGCTTAGACAATAATAGAATAACAGAACAGAATAACAGAGTTGGAAGGGTCCTTGGAGGAGTTCTAGTCCAACCCTCTGCACAAGCAGGAGACCCTATACCAGTGGTGGGATTCAAATACCTGAACAACAGGTTTTCTGCATGGATGCAGGCCTGGGCTTCTGAGGCCTAGAATGGACTTCTGGAAGTGACATCCACACACTTTCTGCGGACCGTTCTAGGCCTGGGAGGCCTCCAAGGCCTAGAATGGACTTCCAGAAGCAACATGGGTTCAGCCGGTTTTCCGAACTCAACAACATTTAGCTACCAGTTCTCCCAAACTGGTGCAAACTGGTTGAATCCCACCACTGCCCTATACCATTCCAGACAAGTAGCTATTCAGTCTCTTCTTAAAAGCTTCTAGTGATGGAGCACCCACAACTTCTCTCAATAATATCAAGATTGTCAAATATCAATATTAAGATAATGTATATATTATATTGATAGATAATATCAAGATTGTCAAAGGCATCTGGACAAGCTGAAACACTGGATAAATGCAAAAAGAGGCATTCCAACAGGAAAAATACATGCTATGCAAAAATACAAAGTCCTACATTTGGATATCTCAGCAGGGTGGACAGAATTAAATGCACCAGTCTTCTTTACCCATAGAAAAACATCAAAGATGAAAAGGTTTCTCAAAGCAAAATTTAGTAGTGGTTGGAGCTGTTGCAAGCCTACAGGACTAATAATAGTATTCTTCAAGTATCTGAAAGGTTATCATGTACAACAGTAGAGATTATTCAGATTTATTCCAGAAGATAGAAAAAAAATAATGGATTCAAATTGCAAAGTAGATCTCAATTTTAACTTGATGAGATAGCAGTGAAAACTTGGAAAAGAAATTCAAATGTGATTATTTTCCCTGTGACACTCTATAGAAGTGAAAGTTGGATTTTGAAGAAGTAAGATAAAACGACTACTGAGAATTGTATAACTAACAAAAAAAAATCCTAAGCATGGAACATATCAATCCAATGTTCTACATAAGGCACAGGTAAGTGGGCTCAAATTCCATATTTTGAATACATTATGCAAAAACCTCAATAGTAAAGAATAAGCAATCAAGAAATAGTCCATGACTAGCATATGAAGACCTTGGAAAAGATATGAACAGTGCAGGCAATGGAATTCTCCATGACATTCAATAGAAGCAAAATTTGGACTTTGAAGAAGCCAGATAAGGGGCTTCCGGTGGCACCGCTGACGTCGCTAGAGTCTCCTCTGTGAGGCTCCGTTCCCTGGGTTTGTAAAGCCGCAAAAAATAGCGAACATCAGCTGTTTTTTGCGGTGAAAAATCCCCCCTTCGGGCGAAGAAGGGGTGAAGAGCATCAAGAGCAAGTTTGAGCCCCTCTAAAATCCCTGGAAAAAATGTTCAGGGACAAAGAGTGTGCGCTCCCCTGGCACTTGAAAATGCTCCTGCCCAGAGACGCTTCTGTCGGCTGACAGAGAAAGACGCCGCGACCGCCTCTGCTTTCAAGAAAGAAAATAAGAGAGACTGTTTGCAGACGGAGTGACTACAGGAATCTTTTGTGTATCGCAAGTATTTTGCTACTTTACTTCTGCCCACGTATTTATAACTTTTAAAATCAACATAATGTATTCAAAATGGCGATAGCCTTCACCGCTAAGGGAAAGTGGCTGAAAGTGAAAGTGAACTTTTCCTTCTCTCGGAAGTAAAGCCAGAGAGACCATTTTGATCTGAATTTTACTTTTTAAATTATAACGTCAACTGGAATTTAAAAGAAAACAAGAAGAGAGGAAAATTTGGCAATACAATTTCTTCTCTTAAAGGGATTTAAAATGACGACGAGACAGAAGGCAGCCATAGCGAAGGCGGCTTTACCCTCCCCAGGTCAGCTCTCTAAATCACAATCAAGCAGTCTGCCTGCTTCTTCAGCCTCTGCATCTTTGACATCGATAGAATTCCAAGCCCCTCTGCCTACACAATCCCCTCCAGAAACGCTTACAATGAAAGACTTGCAGGGAGCATTATCTACAATGACTGATAAGCTGGAGAGAAAGATGGAAGAACAGACAAAAGGTTTAACTGACGAACTGGAGACAATAAAAGGCACGATAGAAGCCTATAACATTGAGATAAGAGAAGATATTGTTGAGGCCATTAAAGGGGTCTGGGACTATACTTTGGGAGTTGAAGAGAAGTTGGAAAATATGGAGCAGCAGATGGAGGAAAAAATTGAAGAGGTTAGAAGTGATCTCCAAGATCAAGCTGTTATGATACAATATAATCTGATGCAGATGGCTGTTAGAATTAGGGGTTTGAAAGAGGTTGCAAAGGAGAACCAAGAAGACTTAAGAAGAATTTTTGTTGAAGCTTTGGCAAATTTTCTGGAAGATGGAGCTCAAAATGTGGCCTGGCAGATTGAGCGGATATTCAGAATCAATTCACGTATAGCAGCACAAAGAAACTTGCCCAGAGATATTGTGATATATTTTAGTACAAGAAAATTTAGAAATTGGGTTCTTACTACAGCTTATAATAAACAATTAAGTGTTGCTGGTCAAGAGGTACAGGTTTTGAAGGAGATACCTCCAAAAATGTTGAGATCAAGGAAAGATTATGCATTCTTGACGGAGGAACTTAAAAAACGAGCGATACAATATAGATGGGAGGCTCCAACTGGACTTTCTTTATTTTTTCAGAATAATAGATATCGCTTGACCTCAGTTGCTAAAGCGAAAGACTTCTTTGAGAACATACTGATGGGTGGTAAATCCACGTCCCCAAGATCCAAAAGGGCAGACCTTGTAAAAGATATGGAATCATCACAACTTATGGAATTACAACCATTGCCAGCATCAGAATTGGATAAAGGAGTATTGGCTGAACAGTCAGTGCAGTGTATTGATATTTTTCAACCTTTGGATGCAGAGAAGGCCAAAGAACAAAGGCATACACGTGTAGTTACTAAGTACAGGGAACAAAGAGAAAAAGTACAGCCAGCTTATACAAAGCAAGTTGCATCTACATCTTCGGAAGCCATGGGAGCAAGACCTAAGAAGAAAGGAGTGGAACAAGTTGATTTGGCCTTGCAAAAGCTTTCACAAACCGGTCATGTCAAATAAATACTTGACATGGAATGTGAATGGTTTAAATTCTCCGCAGAAAAGGAAGAAGATATTCCATTATTTGAAGCAATGTAAAAATGATGTAATTTGTCTACAAGAAACACATATTAGATGCCCTATGAGAAGCTCTTAACTAAAGAAGGGAAAAGTTTAGTATTGAAATCACTAAATAGGTTAAGGGAAGAAGGAATAGCTCATAACTGGTATTCACATGTACAACTTCAGACTAGATGGCAAAAAGATGTTAAGATGGGTTTTTCCTTAAAGAATGATAAATTAATTAAACAAGTTAGAGATCAAAGAACTATGCATATTAAAAGATTATATGACGCATTAATCGAAATTGATTCTGGAACTGAATTAGTTAAAGATTGCATGATTAAGTGGGAACATAATTTTGGACAACCAATTATGATGGAAACATGGAAAAGGATATGGGTGAAAAATGTAAAATTTACACAAGCACAGCACTTAAGAGAAAATTTTTATAAAATGTTTTATAGATGGCATTTAGACCCGAAAAAATTATCACTTATGTATTCAGATGTGCAACCCAAGTGTTGGAGATGTGAATCGATGGACGCTACTTATTTTCATATTTGGTGGACTTGTAAAAAAATCAAGGCTTTTTGGATAAAAATATGGTGGATTCTTCAGAATATATTGAAAAAGCGTATTGAATTTTCACCACAGTTATTTTTGCTTGGCATCACAAAAGACTGTACCACCATAGAGACTAAGTTGATTTTGAACTTGATTACTGCAGCAAGACTATTGGTGGGACAATATTGGAAGACGTCTGAATTACCATCTATTGAAGAATGGACATTAAAAGTTATAAATATGGCAGAAATGGCTAAGATATCCGCATATTTGAAGAACCACTCAAATGAAAAATTTATGATGGACTGGAAAAAATGGATAGATTATATACAAAGGAAATATCAACTGAAGAAATTATATTTGGTATATAGTTAGATAGTTATATAATAAGTAGTTTAGTGGGGTTCCTTGCGTTCCTACCCTGTATTCACTCTGGGAAGTCGGGGGGGAGGTGGGAGGGTGTTTATAATTGGTATACTATGTTTTCTCAACTGTAATCAGGGTTGATACAAGAATATGTAACTATAGGTATTAAGGGGTTGCTCGGGTGGCCTCTGGGCACCACATCGGATGGAAAGAGGAAGGAGGAGTGAAGGTAGAAGTAAGTAGGAAGATGGTAAGAGGGAGAAGAGAGGGGATAGAGGTGGGTGGAGTTAGGGGGATGTGGTGGGGGGGTACCGAGCAGTCATACTGATTGTTTGGCAAATGTGCTATATGATTGTTTTCAGTTGAGTTATTATTTCTTTTTTCTTTGTAAATTCTTAAAAACCAATAAAAAAATTTAATAAAAAAAAAGAAGCCAGATAAAAAGATATTGCAATTTGGAATTAGAGAATATTCCCAATATGCTAAGAAAATAAACAAATGGATGAACCCAGAGTTCTCAAATGACCAGGCTCAAATTACCCTACTGTGGACATGTTATCTGAAGATCTAGCTCTAATATTCTTAAAGGAGAAAGGAAAGAAAAAACAGGAAGATCAGCAGCAAGATGGATCAGTTACAGAGCCCACTGGAGTTGGGTGACTATAATCAATTTGGAAATTTATAATAAAATGAAATGATGGATGCATCATTGGAAGGCTGCCCTATAGGACCAAATTAGGGATAAATTATCCTGCAGAAATTCTCCCTATGTGATTGCAAAGAGTTAATTTTAACTTAACTGCACACAATCAGTCTATCACTTAATCAATCAGATTAAACAATCAGACATGTCAAACTCGCGACCTCATGTGCCATCGTGCAAGGTATCGAGGCGGTTTTGCCATTGCCAACAATGGGGTGGGCGTGGCTTTCATGTGACGCATCCAGCCCGTGGGCCGGCAGTCTGACACCCCTGAACTAGATAATCTCCAAGATCCAGGGCTTTTTTTCTCATAGAACAGATGGAACCTGGTAGGGTAGGCAAGGCGGGTTATATGATGTGTATGAGTTCCGGCACCTTTTTTTTTTTTTTTTTTTTTGAAAAAAAGCACTGCCAAGATCTCTTTAACTCCACATGAGATTATGATCCTTTGAAGTGGTCCCTGGTGGTTTATGTATATTCAACTGAATTTACATACTTCTGGAGACAGAACGTTACTGGAAATATTGCATAAACTGCAATGCACTTCAATTTGCAGAATGAAAGAAATAGGAGATGTACCAGAATTCTGCAAGTAATTAAACCTTATTTAAGAACTGAAACCTGCAGGTCTTGCATTAAAACAAACAGGATATTTTCCTTGACATTCCTACTGCAGCTCAACTGTTAAGATCTAGCTAAAATCATGTAGTTCATGATGTGAAGCCTATATATTCTCATATTTCATACCAGACATGGCAATAAATCTTAACTCTCCAGACAGTTAAACTTGTATAAAGGAAGTTAATATAGCAGACGTTCTCAAAAATGATATGGTTAGATAAAAGGCTTATTGCAGACAAGATAGAAGACATAAATATGTAGAACATTTGCCTATTCACAACTGAGAAATCAATAAATGTTTGCATACACACACGTGTGTGTGTGTTATAAACTCTAGGACAGTGGTTCTCAACCTTTCTAATGCCGTGACCCCTTAATACAGTTCCTCATGTTGTGGTGACCCCCAACCATAAAATTATTTTCGTTGCTACTTCATAACCATAATTTTGCTACTTTTGAATCGTAATGTAAATATCTGATATGCAGGGTGTATTTTCATTGTTACAAATTGAACATCATTAAAGCATAGTGATTAATTAGAAAAACAATATAGCAATGCTCACTGGAGAAGCTCAAAAATGTTGGGAGGGAGGGAAAGAAGGAAGGAAGATTGAAGAGGAAAGGAAGGAAGGAAGGAAGGAGAAAGAGATTGAAGGGGAAGTGATGGAGATGGAGATAGAAGGAAGGAAGGAAGGAAGGAAGGAAGATTGAAGGGGAAAGGAAGGAGATGGAGAAGGAAGGAGTTTGAAGGGGAAAGGAAGGAAGGAAGGAAGGAAGGAAGGAAGGAAGGAAGGAAGGAAGGAAGGAAGGAAGGAAGGAAGGAAGGAAGGAAGGAAGGAGAGAGATTGAAGGTGAAGAGATGGAGATGGAAGAAAGGAAGGAAGATTGAAGGGTAAAGGAAGGAGATGGAGAAGGAAGGAGTGAAGGAGGAAGGAAAGAAGGAAGAAAGGAAGGAAGGAGAGGGAGATTGAAGGTGAATGGATGGAGTTGGAGATGGAAGGAAGGAAGATTGAAGGGGAAAGGAAGGAGATGGAGAAGGAAGGAGATTGAAGGGAGAAGGAAGGAAGGAGAGAGAGAGATTGAAGGGGAAGGTATGGAGATGGAAGGAAGGAAGGAAGATTGAAGGGGGGAGGAAGGAGATGGAGAAGGAAGGAGTTTGAAGGGGAAAGGAAGGAAGGAAGGAAGGAAGGAAGGAAGGAAGGAAGGAAGGAAGGAAGGAGAGAGATTGAAGGTGAAGAGATGGAGATGGAAGAAAGGAAGGAAGATTGAAGGGTAAAGGAAGGAGATGGAGAAGGAAGGAGTGAAGGAGGAAGGAAAGAAGGAAGAAAGGAAGGAAGGAGAGGGAGATTGAAGGTGAATGGATGGAGTTGGAGATGGAAGGAAGGAAGATTGAAGGGGAAAGGAAGGAGATGGAGAAGGAAGGAGATTGAAGGGAGAAGGAAGGAAGGAGAGAGAGAGATTGAAGGGGAAGGTATGGAGATGGAAGGAAGGAAGGAAGATTGAAGGGGGGAGGAAGGAAGAAAGGAAGGAGAGAGAGATTGAAGGTGAAGGGATGGAGTTGGAGATGGAAGGAAGGAAAGAAGGAAGATTGAAGGGGAAAGGAAGGAGATGGAGAAGGAAGGAGATTGAAGGAGGAAGGAAGGAAGGAAGGAAGGAAGGAAGGAAGGAAGGAAAGATTGAAGGGGAAGGGAAGGAGATGGAAGGAAGGAAGGAAGGAAGGAAGGAAGGAAGGAAGAGAGGATTGATTTTTGGAGAGTCATGTTTTCTCAAATGGTGATGAACTGCAACTCCCAGCATTCCCCACTCTTCCACAGTGCTTTTTAGGGCTGCTGGGGATGGTAGTCTGGATCCCCCATCCTCATCACGGCACCTCTTACCCTCTCCCAGCCGCCCCCCCGGACCTGCCCGCACCTCCAACCTCCTGAGTGCCATTGCAGCGGCAGGATCATGGGAGCCCCTTTCCACGCTGTGCAGCCCTTCACCACCAAAGCCTTTCCCGATTCATCAGACGTGAGAGGGGCGCGGCCGGAGCGCCAGCTCCTGCTCGGAAGGCATCGCTTCTCCCCTCCCAGCCTGTCTGGCTGGCCTCTGACGCACATGCGGGCATCGCCCTCTTCTCCGCCGCCTGGCCGCTTCCGAGGCCCGGAGCCCAGCAAGCCAGGAAGGAGCCGCTCCTGCCCATCAGTCCCAGGGCCGCGCCGGACGCCAGAGGGTCAAGGTGGCCTCCCATGGTGAGGGAGGTGGGCTGGGCGGTGCGGTGAGGGAGGAAGCTCCAGCATGGCGTGGAGGGCGGCCAGGGGAGGAGCGCAGCTGGACAACCATGAGGCGTGGAGATCAGCTCAGCACCGCAGCTCAGTTCAGCCGGCAGCAGCAGAGCAGCCCAGTGGCAGTGCCGGCAGCGCCCCAGACCTGGCTCGACTCGGAGTGGTTGCCCACGCAGCTGAGTCAGCCCAGGGCAGCGTCAGGGGCGCGTTTCAAGCCCCTGGGCTTGCCATGAGCTGGGAGAAAGGGAGGATGCAGCCAGCAGCCGGCCAACGTCCGCATGGCCTCCAGGAGCACAGCCCAGCTCCCGGCAGTCAGATGGGAGTTGGGTCGGAGTCCGGACATCGGTGGGGAACCGGTGGGGCTGCTACACACCGCCCGGCTCCCGACAGCCAGCTGAGATTCAGCCCTACGCGTGCCACCTACCCTCCCAGTGCCCGCCGCTGCCCTGCTAGCCTTACCTTGGCCACTGCCCATTCGGTGCAGTGGTAGGCAGGCTCCTGGGTGGCCATGGCGAGCAGCAGCGATGGTGCAGGCCGATCACCAGCTGGGCCACCAGCTGGCCCAGCCCAAGGGAAGTAAGCCATCCGCCAGGCCCCACGCACGCCAGCTACCCTCCCAGCGCCCTCCTCTGCCCCGCTAGCCTCACCATGGCCACCGCCCATTCAGTGCGGTGGCAGCCAGGCCCAGGTGCTCCTGGGCAGCCATGGCAAGCAGCAGCAACGTTGCAGGCCGATCACCGGCTGGGCACCCTCTGCTGCCCCGCTAGCCTCACCATGGCCACCGCTCATTCAGTGCGGTGGCAGGCAGGCCCAGGTGCTCCTGGGCGGCCCTCCCCACCAGCCCTCTTTTACTTACATTTAGTAGTTGCTCAGCAGGGAGGGGTGGAAACTTCAAGAACGCTCGCCTTAGCTGCAGACAACTTGCAGCAACATTTGGCGACTGGGACTTTTGGCAGACTCAGCAGGGCAGAGACAGCCTGGACAATTCCTATTGGCTTTTGAAAACCAATAGAATTAGACTCTATTCAAGAGAGTCTATTCTATTGGTGTTCGAAAGCCAATAGAATAAGAGGGAGTAGCACAGCTCATGAAAAAGGGGAAAAAAGCAAGCAAACAAAAAATGCCGGACTGCAATTTTATAAGGAAAAACTCCAGGACTTTGGCGACCTTTGTGAAATGGTCGTTCGACCCCAAAAGGGGTCGCGACCCACAGGTTGGGAACCACTGTTCTACAGAGTCAAAAATGAATTTAATTTCCTAAACTATACATTGACATCTTAGCAGTGGTGAGATTCAGCCAGTTCGCACCAGTTTGGTAGAACTGGTAGCTAATTTTTTGTTGCCCAGGCCCAGAATGGACTTCCGGAAGCAGCATCCACACAGAGAACCGGTTGTTCACATATTTGAATCCCACCACTGCATGTTAGGCATACATGAGTTGAGATGGAATAGAATTAGACAATTTCAATCAGAAAATTATACTGTTTGCTACTCAGGACATTAAAAACCAAGAAGGAACAAAAGTTGGTTACAGTGCAATCAATGACTGATTAATAACAATCAGACTGCCATTATTATGATTATCCAAGTTTATATTCCTACTACTAATGCAGAAGAGAAGGAGGTTGAAAGCTTCATGATCAAGTTCAATTTGAAATTTACAGAACATGCAAGCAAATGTGCTGGCTGTGGCTGGACACTGGAATGCCAAAGCTGAAAATACTAAGGAGGACTTGGACTGTATGACATAAGAAACCAAAATGAAGCAAGAAAACAACTTATGTTTATGCTGGTCCAATGGTTTCTTAGCAATAGCTAACACCGTTTTCAAACAATCAAAACAATACCTATATGGACATCACTAGATGGAGTACCAGAAACCACCAGAAATTAATTGGATTATATTGGTAGAAGGCAATAAAAATGCTCAGTTATACCAGAAAAGATTGCAAGTTTGCAAGTTTCATGTTAAGCTGAAGGGGAAGAAGAAAACCACCTAATTTCCAGGACACTATTTTTATCTAAGGAAAAAAAGTGATCGTTGAATAAATCAACCCAGCGTTCTCACTCAAGGTACAAATGACCAAGCTCAAATTATCATAACTGGCTCATGATATGCAAAGACCTAGTTCTCTAGAGAAGACTGTAATACTGGTGAAAGTGGAAGAAAAGAGAAGAGGATAGCCAGTCACAAGATAGATGGAATCGTTTATATTAAAAGGGTACCTTGATGGAAGACCTAAAGTAGAGGTCCCCAACCTCCCAAGCTGTGGACCGGTGCTGGTCCCTGGCCTGTTAGAAACCATACCATGTAAGTGGTGGGGGAAGCTAATGAAGCTTCATCTGTGCATGATCAGAATCTAGGTAGCATGTGAAACCATTCCCACCCATCCCCACCCCCAATCCATGGAGAAATTGTCTTCCATGAAACTACTCCCTGGTGTCAGAAAGGTCGGGGACTGCTGATCTATAGCACCATTTTGGGGAGAGATCCTCAGATAGACAGATCCTATGTCTATGTATGAGTGCACAGTAATTTGATGGCACATAATCATGAGCCAATACTTCGTGGTACAAGATAATTATAAATTATTTTGAAATAACTGGAAATTAGTCATGCTACCCCACCCCTGCAACCCTTTCCCCAATAAAACTTTCTAAAGCAGAATTGAAATTATGTTTTCAATAACCTAGCAAAATAGTCAAACAAATGTGTTAAAGGCTTCTATTCAGTGGATCAATTCAGCAACGAGAAGCAATGGAGCTATACTTCATCCACATTACCAAAAAATGCTAATATAAAAAAGCACTTCTTCAAATGTCTGCATTTAGAGCAAGCAAGGACATTATTATATGTATCTTTGTTTGTTTATTAAATAGATTTATATGGCCACCGTATTTAACCAATAAATATAAAACTATGTCTCTTTATATGATTTTAAAACTCCAGTATTATTTCTTCATTAACTATTTAGATATATAGAACTCAAGTGACTGTAATGTTACCTGACAATATAAAGGGAATCTTTAATAATATTGTCAGTGTCAAAAACAATTAGTTTGGCAATATCCCTCTGTGTTCTGGAATGTCCCTTCACTCATGAGCAGTGATGCCCGACTGAGTTAATGATTTGGTTTTAATTATAAATGGGACACTGAGCTAGGAAACCATTTTAAACCCCTGTAAGTTATTATGAAGGCAATTCTTTACACAATTATTACTGCAAAATTCACTCTCTGGTGATGGAAGGCCACTCAAAATGAAAAGAGAACAAAGCAATCTTTCATAGTCTTCTGGCTCAATAAACTCTTGTACCACAGGAATGAAATTTGTTTTGTTTTCCTAATGAAATATTAGGTAAAACAAGACAGCAATGACATGTGTTGTTGTGGTTCTGTCAGATGAATTACACATGAAGCTGAGTTAGATAATCTGTTCATCTAATTCAGTGACTTCCTAAATGGTCTGGCAGAAGTTTTTTTTTCCATGCTGCCTACTGACGTCTCTTTGAAATTGTGATGGACATTGTATAAAATGTGTGGCAGTGTAATAATCTGCTAATGAATTAGTGGTGTATTAGTCTGCTAATTTGATTTAAAGGCATCACATCAAAGGGCAAAAATAATGGTTCCTTATTGTAATTCTTTAACTATCTGAAAAAAAAACTTTTAAACCTTTAACTTCCTTCACCCAATCAATATGCTATGATAATATCGGTCCCCATTTCCACTTCTCCATACCCACTTTTGACATCATGCTGGTGGAAATATCTTCAGACAACACTGGCTCAATCAACATTGAAACAGACATGAGCATCATCCCATATAATCAGCAACAACTAGCAAAGTAAAATCTTTTATACCTACTTTGAATAACCTGTGAGTTTTGATATGATCCAGTTAGAATTGTTTGTTCAAAACTTTGCACGTGCGTTGCCTAAAGGGCTAGAAAAGTGCTTGGATGTTTTTTTGCATGATTATCAATCATATAGTAGCCCTTTAATGTTATCATATTGATACTGTTCCATGAAGATTCTTCCACAAAATGATTATTTATGCGGAGGCAAAGAAATAAGGACAGAGAGAGACAACTGCTGTGTGATTAGCATAACAGAAGAGTCCCCTTCCTGTTTCTTCCAAAATCTTCCAATAACTCTCTTTGAGATAAACTAATAAAAACAGAAGTAAGATGAAAATGGTGTGAATCTGTTGCCCTTAATCCTGGGAAATATGAGGGTGGCATATTTTGGATAAAGAAACATTATTTTCAAAGCATCAATGGAAGTTCTCAGTCATCCAGGTCATGGTTGTCCCAAAGGTGCTTTTTCCAAAAGGCAACTGGACTTTGTTTTTCCTTGAAGATGTTTTGCTTCTCATTCAAGAAGCTTCTTCATTCCACTGGTTTATTGTTCTAACTCAGGAAATTTCTCCTTACTTCTAGGTTGCTTCTCTCTTTGGTTAGTTTCCATCTGTTGCTTCTTGTCCTGCCTTCAGGTGCTTTGGAGAAGAGCTTAATTCCCTCTTCTTTGTGGCAGCCCCTGAGATATTGGAACACTGCTACCATGTCACCTCTCGTCCTTCCTTTCACTAGACTAGACATACCCAATTCTTGCAACTGTTCTTCATATGTTTTAGCCTCCATTCCCCTAATCATCTTTGGTGCTCTTCTCTGTGCTCTTTCTAGTATCTCAACATCTTTTTTGTACCATGGTTACCAAAACTGGATGCAGAATTCCAACTATATGATAACAATATGATCTTGATACTATCCCTCTGTTGATGCAGCCTGGTACTGCATTGGCTTTTGTGGCAGCTGCAACACACTGCTGGCTCATATATAAGTGGTTGTTCACTAGGACTTTAGGACCCCTGAATTTGAGAAAGTACCTTAATTGATTTATAAAAAAGCAAATCAGATTTAGACATTGTTTATATTTGGAGGGCACACACACAGAGACACACAAACTTCCAGGGTTCTACGCTAAAGTGGGAAAAGAAGATGATTGCAAATTGTTTCCACATTTTTATGAAAAGTGAATGGATGCATCCATGAAATTTCTAAATTATGAACTGTACTTTATTTAACAAAAGACTCACAATTCAAAAGACATTGTTATGTATTTCAAGACAACTTGTGTATTTTTAAAAACAATTTGATGCATGGTTTATATTTTTAAGTAAGTTTGCATCAAGGAAATGATTTAAATTACGAAAACATATTCTAAAAAATCCAGTGCTCAGAATAAGTGTCTTTTGTACATGTGTCCATTAATTAAACTTGTTTGGAAATCAGTAGCAGTGCCAGAGTGGAAAAAAAAAGTTAAAACAAAAGGAGCAATGTATATTTGGGAGCAGAAGATAGCTCATAATTAGTCTCACAGCTAAAATAAATGCATGGATGTAAGAATGTTCTGCATCCTTAAAGCTGAGAATTCCACAATGGAACATGGAATTCTTGATTCAAATGTGCTTATTCTCTATTGCCCTTCAAGATGAATTTATCTCTCAGAATAGCAAAGGCATCTGTAGGTCACAATGTACATTAGTTTGTATAGCTATCCTTTTAATCTCATAATATTCTAAGTATCTATACATTTTAGCTGAGGTATTATCTTCAATATTAATGCATTTTACTGTAAATTAATAACCATGATGATAATATGGATTGACATCTCTTTTACAAATGAAATTTTACCAAGTGTGTTCTCATGTGCATTTTTATAATAAAATAGCACTGAAAGTCTCATGTTAAAACACAGATTTATTGAAATGTCTTTATAACAAAATTGTCAAATGTTACTCATTAAAATGCATTTTGTAATCCAGACAGTATTTTAGATGTTTACAATGGATTTATTTATTCCATTAGGAAACTTAGTGTCACAAGTAAACACAGAGAAAATAGTATAAGATCATCTTCCCCAAAATATACTGAGCCTTCAATAACAGATCATAAATAATTACAGTAAGGTTTTTAGGAACTCTTGATAGGAATAACTATGAATTTGTTCATATAAATATTAATATCTTTTTTTATCATTGGAAATCCAGAAGTAAAATACACTCTGGGTTTGAAACAGGCAAAATATTTAGCTAGTTTTATAAATGAACATTATCATTTGTTAGTGGAAAACAGAATGTAAGCTTAATAAATAAACTCATGCATGATACTGAAATGGAAACTTTTGGGTAGAAAGTTGTGTGATTTAAAATATTTTAGTTTAGTTTCTGGCTTCCTTGAGACAATCCCAAATATAGAGTAGAACGGGATAGTTGGGGCGATTTTAACTTTGTTTAAGATTGAATAAGGATCTCTAATTTAATCTGTCCTCACTTTTTCCTCCAGTATACATTTGAGATCAGAAATGAGGAGGTGATAAGCCACCTGGGAAAGCCAAGGGAAATCATCAAAACAATTAAAAAACGAAAGTTAGAATATTTCGGACATGTGATGCGACACCCAGAAAAATATGGCATACTCCATTTAATCCTCCAGGGAAAGATTGAAGACAAACGAGGTCCAGGCAGAAGAAGAACATCATGGCTTCAAAATCTCAGGGACTGGTTTGGACAAAACTCAGCAGCACTTTTTCGTGTGGCTGCTGATAAAAACAGGATTGCCAACATGATCGCCAATGTCCAATAACGGATATGGCACAACAACAAGAAGAAGATACATTTGAGAGTTCCCAAAGAGCATTATCTTTTTATCAGAGGATCATCAGGTAGATGGTGATACACACAAAAAATTGAGAGTTAAAACATTTGTTCATCTTACCATTTCTGACTACCTATCTTTTTAACTGTCTGGCTTATATCTGGCATGCGTTACAGTCTAATTTTCCTGTATATTTCATTTTATTCAAATAAAGAAGATCTCTATCATCATCTGTCTCTCCTTTTTATAGTCCTATTTTGTAACATAGTAGCCAAAACTCAGGAACTGCAACTGGAGGGACTGTATTTTTATGCTTGAACTGAACAAAGCTCAAGGTTTCATCTTTCACATTTCAACTATAGTTAAAACCCTGAAGAACTGTCGTGACTCAGAGAAACAGCATCAAGAGCTGTAGTGGCACAGTGGTTAGAATGCACTATTGCAGGCTAATTCTGCAGAATGCCAACTGCCAGCAATTCAGCAGTTCAGTTCTCACCTGCTCAAAGTTGATTCAGCCTTCCATAGTTCTGAGGTTGGTAAAATGAGGACCCAGATTGTTGGGGGCAATAGGCTGACTCTGTAAACTACTTAGAGCATCGTGAAGAGGTATATATGTCTAAGTGCTATTGCTATTGCTATCAACATAAATTAGTAAAATAACTCTGAGGTATACTTCTTGAAACCAGTATACACACTAGGTGAATCAGATATAACTTTTGCCATCTATACCATGGCTAAGTAGAAAGCACTGAGTAGGAAGTATCTACTGTTTCTTTAGTGTTTTCTAGTATCTTGGAAGCTCCTAGATTTGATGAGACATGCTATATAATGAAACTATAGGAGGAAATAATGTGCTTCATCTCTTGTCACCCACACAACCCAAATCTTTCTCTATTTTGCTGCTTTGATATTTAAGGGCTCCACCTGCACAGTGTTCTGTGAGATTCCCTACATTGATTTTAGCTGCTCTTTGGCAGCAGATGGTAACTCTGCTCTTGATAGTTTTTCTTACCTGCCTTTATGCTGCACTGTAATGTGCTGCACTCTGCTTACTCTGATTAACTGTAACCATGCAGAAAGTTTTCTGTATTTATTTTTGTACTATTTTGCTGATGAAAGAATCTGTAACAGAAACTCAATTTGGTATATTGCAAGACCCTGGAAGAGACTATGAAACCTCTCAGATCTCAGTTTACTGGTGACAGTTTTGATTAATTTCAAGAACTCTAAATGAGGCATGAAATCCTGAGTCTTTGATTTAGTGTACAGGCATAGGAAGTCACAAACCTACAATTGGTGGGCTGTTATAGATTGCAGGGAAAGCCACAATGTAGTTTCCTGCCCAACTCTACCTGTTTCACCTTCTAGTGGTTTATTTTGTTGTACATGGATTCATAGCTAGTGATTTACCCTCCATGCACAGAGCAGGAACTCAACAAAAGAAACTGCAGCAGCACAGTTGGTCACCATAGGTGAGGAGTAATGCTATTGGAAGTGTTGAGCAATAGAAACTGTGCAACTGGTCAGTGAAAAGTAACTCACACCAAGACTTGTATGTGCATAAGAGTGTAGTCAAATACACATATACATGTCCATACCCAAGAGTTATGCAAAAGTTTTGTTCAGGATCTTTTTTTGTTTCTTTTCAGACAAACAAAAATCTCATGCCAATAGTGAGATCTGCCATAAGTACAGACTTTTCTGCATCTGGATGTATTATTACAGGTTATGGCACTAGTAACCATGGAAAATATGGATGTCTTTTTCTATCTGTTTCCACTGCTTCCACTGAAGGAGTTTGAATATTGATATTCAGTATTAATATTATTATTGTTCTCTCTGCAAAATGAACAAATGTGACATCTAGAACAGAAAAACAGAGGCAGGTGTATCCACATTAGCAGTCTGTGATAACATTATGCTGCTTACATCATGAAGTAAGGTTCAAATAATGGTCACACTGTCTTTGTTTGGCTCTAGCAAACATTTCACCAGCCTTCTTTCTGTTTTGTCTGAAAATATGACCAGGCAAGCCCCTACCCTTTCCCTAACAATCAGCCTTTGTGATTGTAAACTACTCAAGTTTAACCAATACTTTATGTGCATTGAATTTCATAGAGGGAAGAATTGGTCTTCAAAGGTAGCTCCATATAGGGTGGTTTGAAGTAGCCCAGGTTTCTCTTGATATGTTGCCTGAACTTACTTCTTTTAACTCATTGACTTTGGTTCTAGCTTTCCTCTCTATTTGTTTTATGATAAAAGTTTTTTAGACTCTATTTTCTGCCTTTTGGATTTAAAGTAAAGTTTTAGAAACTGGAATCCTAACTTTCTCATAGAAGTTCAATATATTTACAGTACAGTGCCGAGAGTTTTTCCAAATTGGAATCTAAGTATGCCTTGACTTTTTTTTTTCTTGTGATGTCATTTTCAAGCCCATTAACTTCTTGTCCTAGCAAGAAAATGGGAATTTATTCTGACACCATGCAAGTCTAAAAACTGCATTGAATGTATTATGTGATAGGTGACAGCCATGACTTGAAACAGAGGCAATAGAAGTAGGCTAGGAATCAGCAGTGGGAAGCACAGATTTCATGTGTGTAGTATTTTCTGTTGACTCAGGGGATGAGTGAAAAACTCTGCTTTCTCTAGAATTATTGTTTTCATTGTTATGTATTGTGTTGTTTTGTTGATTATTTCTTAATTAGATAATAGGAATGCTGAAAGGAATGAAAGCTGTAAAAACTTCATTTTGTTCAGTGTTTAGAGTAGATTGACCAGGAGACCTATTATATCTCCTGGTTTATTTGCAAAAAGGAACAGGAGGAAACCCCATGAAGATCATTCTGGAAACTTTTCACTCCATTTAACATGCAATGACCCACCCAGTTAAAACAAGTGAAAATACTGTTATTTGCACCAGGCAATCATCTGCTTTGTAGATATTTCATTGGTTACATTTAACTCTTGTTGAAAAAAAATCTAAACAGTACAAACCAGTGATTGGGGGAGAGAACTTATTTCTACCATTTATTCATTGTACAAATAAATGCTATTGGTAGTTATTTTGTATTTTATTTTGGGAAGGTGCCAAACTGAATGCTTTTGCATCCTATACTTTAAAAACCGTTTTATTCAACATTTCATACTGATGGTAAATGTTGTTTCCATCTTTCTCCAATTAAGTGTAAGTCTACTTTCTGCTGTCTATTTTGATAAGCATAAGGGGAAAAATGTCATGATTGTCTGAGTCTTACGTTCAAGTTTGAGGCCTGAGTTTAATAGGGATTTCCAGAGATAAAAGTATAGATGGTGAAACAGCCTATATCTCTTTCACTTGCCATCAATATCCATAGATGCCAATTCAACATAAGCAACTATTACATATGTACTAATAAAGGAGAATATTTGCTGCTCAGGGTTGACATGAGGGGTCCTTGGAGCTCTGTGAGCTTGCTTGTTTTCTTGCAGATGTTTCATGAACCAAACTAGGTAACATTGGCAGTGCTAGTAAGGAGTGTAGTTGGCTGTCAGTTTATATTCTAGTGGCTTGCCTGTCAGTGTTGGTGGGGGTGGTCTTAGAGATTCTTTGATTGGGAAAAACCACCCATACTAACCAGGTGGTCCACTATCGAAGCCACAGCCCAACCTCCCACAAGAGAGGGATTATGTAAGGACTTGATTTAGATTAACCCAAACACACTGCAGCAACCTGGAGCAGCACACACAAAAAAGGAAATAGAACATCTATACAACATATTCCGACAAATTGGATATCCATGCAACTTTATTAAAAAGTTCCTGGCCACTCAACCCAATCCTGCACAACCAACACAAACCTTAAAAAGAATTACACTGCCATATGTCAAGAATATCTCAAAAAGACCAACAGACTACAACAACCCACATTGAATCAGCATAGCACACAAGCCAACTAAAGCTCTTCAAAATATCTTAAGCAGAACAAAAGACTCAGTAACCCCAGAAGAAACAACAGGACGCATCTACAACATACAATGTAAGAACTGCAACAACCACTGTGTAGGACAAAAAGGCAGAAGACTGGCAGAATGCATCCATGAGCACCAACTAGCAGTTAGAAGATATGATGATAATTCTTTAATTTCACAACCTATAGATAGATTTAACCATAGTTTCAATTGGGAAGATGTGACTATCCTAGAGCAGGACAAGTCCAAAAATGCCAGGTAATTTCTCGAAGCCTGGCACTCTAACAAATTAACCATCAATAGGCACATAGACATTAACAACATCTATAGACTATGCAAAAGAGACTATCACCCAGCCTAAAAAGGAACAAAAAGACCCAAGCACCTCTCCACTAGCAATCAGCACCCAGATCAGCATAGATTAACTCCAAGGTTAACATCAGACCAACAATCAAGTAAACAATATCCCAATCAAGAAATTGCCAAAGAAGCCAACAGCAAACAGCCCAACCAAAGAATCTCCAAGATCATCCCCACCATCACTGACACGCAAGCCACACTAGAATATAAACTGACAGCCAACTGCACTCCTTACCAGCACTGATAAAGTTACCTAGTTTGGGTAACAAAACTTCTGCAAGAAAACAAGCAAGGTCAGAGAGCACCAATGTAAACGAGCGAAAGGAGTCTGTATATATTGGTCTACATCTCTTCAGTGTCAATATTACATTTTATCATTGAACCATACATAATTATGCTGATTACAAGTTAGCATTTCCTTATCTACATATTTTATACATTTCTTGTACATACCCTTTGCAAATGTGTATTTTTGATCCTGTTTCCTTAAATCTGAAAGATGTTAGGTTTGAAATAAGAAATAGTTAAGATGAATTGTAGTGGATTCTGTGAATTGCATGTTTTGGGGCTATACTAGATTCTATTTTGGAAGATAGTATTATTTTGCTTAAAGAGAATACTTAAGTGATTTTCTCGCCAATATCTCTATATTAAACAAAGCAAGAATAGAATTAAGATAAATAGTGCTTTCATCCAAAAGGAGTACATATTTGACAAATGTGTAGGAAATGAAAATATTAACTCTTGTTATCAAGGACAAAGATATATAAAGAATTCAAAAGTATACTGTGCTGTGCAGTATACTCTAAAATACAAATTTCTCTTTTCACAAGGATTTTGAAGTAGAAGTTTTTCTTAAGTAGCACAATTGGCTAACATCTGTTGTTTACATTAAAAATTGGTTTGAGGTACTGGGCATTTCATTCATTCATTCATTCTGCATCCTTCTATCTGATCAGACACTCAAGAAGTCTAACAAAACTTTAAAATGAAAACAGAATGTAAAATGTTAAAAATATTGATTTAAATTAATAAAATAGTTGAAAGGCTGGGAAGATGTGCTAAATGTGGTGGGAGGACACAAATCCCAATAGCAATTGGCCACTAGTACAGATCTTTCTGAAAGTGTAAGCTTCATCTATATTTATCTTCCACCAGTTATAGCTGTGGAATTTTGCTCCAATTGCAACTCTTAAAAACTTCTCAACAGTAGTCCCACACAAAGTGTGCTGTAGTAATCCTATTTGGAAGAAGCAGATTTGATGAATGATTCAGGGACAATGTGATGCCTCCATCTACAAAAATATACTGTACAAGCTCTATAGTGTGGAGATTCCAGAAGAGTGGGGAAATTCTATAAGTGTGCCTTGCCAAGGGAGAAATATTTTTCAATTGAATCCATGCCACAACCTTAATACACATGGTATTATATATATAGCATGTGTATATATGTGTTATATATGTTTATGGGTAGATATTTACTTTCTTTTGAGGGCAGGCAACATAATTTCATTTTTAATGTGGGCCAGGGTGCTCACAGTAAAAAATGACAATATAGTTTAACTTATCTTATCTCTTATCTTATGTATATTAAAGAAAGAAAAAAATGCTAAGCCTTGGTTATGATTCTAAATTCTTCCCCAAATAACAAAGTTACTACAGCTTTCTGTAAAGTGGCCACGTAGCAATTATTTTTTGTAAAACTGAGAATCATATCACAATAACCACTTAATTAAGCAACAGTAGTGGTATATATACAAGTACAAACATTTTTTAAAAGTTTTCATCTAGATATTTTTAGACATTCTCAGAATTATCACACCCTATGAGTTGTTTTGTACATTAGCCAACAAACTCATGCTGACTTTGTGTGCCCAGTAAATTATGCATAATTTCAGCAATTACCAGGCTGTGTTTGATGAAATATGCCATAGCATGCACATCAGTGTAACAGTCCAAAACTTTTATAATACTTGTTTCTTTGTATGTAATCAATGTGAACTTTACACAAGAGATCTTGAAGTTATAATGAGATCAGCCAGAGTTAATTGCTCTGGGGATAAATAGAATAATTTTAGCAGTATCTTAGCTGCTAATAAGGAATAATTTAGGTCTTCCAAAACATGGACAGATTTGGTTGTTCATAACTATCCAACTACTTTGCACTATGTTGTAAATGTATTCCACAATACAGTAAGCAGAAAGGCGGTGCTGTATAAAGACAATAAAAAACCACTTCTATATTGTTTTTGATCCGAAGCAGCTCCTTTGGACCGACAAAGAAAAGATCGGCCATCAACATGGCCGATCAGTAAGCCGTACCGGCCAAAAGTCAAAAGCACATATCCAATGAAGATATTGGTATTTACCATATTACCATATTACGCTGCTTTGTCCAACAGAAGTGCCATTTGAAGATGCTCCAAGAGGAAACTAGAAGAACTCAAGTATCTAATTCTTTTTTATATATAAAGCATTTTATTAGGTTTTCTAAGGGTGGGAAAGGAATGGGACCAGTACGAGTATGGAAAAAGGTAAAGATAAGGGGTTAGGGATGAGGTAAGGATGGGTACAATAATGGGGTTACCTCCAACAGAAATTCCATGCTTTAGCGAACAGATTACCATCCGGGTGTAAATATTAAGTAAGCATAACTAGTATAGTACTAAACAGTTACAATAAACTGTATTAACAATAATCATAAAAATAAAGGTTAGTAAATACAGATCATTCATCTTACTAAATAACAATAATTAATAAAGTACTAGTTAATTATAGTCACTAATGCTTCAAATCACTGGCGATAGTAATATTCATAAACTAAAAGAGAAGCTTAATTGTAAAATATCATTCATCCTATTTGGTTTCAGAACCTTTTTTCATTCTATTGTATTGCTAACCATTGATAAAAAAATTTCCCATGTTTTAAAATAGATAGAGTCTTCTTTCTCTTTGTCCAACGGAAGTGCCATTTGAAGATGCTCCAAGAGGAAACTAGAAGAACTCAAGTATTCTATGGTATTCTAATTCTATGGTAATGGAACATATGAGGGAACCAACACATTGAGACGAGTAACACTTTGTGGAATATTCTACTGAGTTGACAGATGACAGAAGCCAATTTCATTCAGCTTTTATTTTTTTCTGCAAAATATAGCTGCTTTCTTGCAAAAGATACCTGCTGCCTTCTCAAAGGGAGTAAGACCAAGAAGATAATGGGTTCTCAGCTGAGGCCTCAATAGATTATATAGGAAACTATCAAACCAAATATAGATAATAGTACACAAGGAGGTTCCACATCTTTTAATAACAATAGCATGTAGATTTATATACTGCCCCATAGTGCTTTACTGCCTTCTCTGGGTAGTTTACAATATAGAAGCATTATTTTCATATTTTCCCCAATAATCTGGGTCCTCATTTTACTTACCTCACAAGGTTGAGTCAACCTTGAGCCCCATCAGGATTGAATTCCAGGCTGTTGGCAGAGTTTGCATACAATACTGCACTTTAACCACTGGGCCACCATGGCTCATACCACCCAGTATGTTTGTGGTTCCAGCTAGACTAGATAATCATTGTATCATCTGTAATGAGCCAGGTGCCTTGTCAAATGATAATTCCTAAGAATCTTTGTACATGTTATTGCTGTTGGCAAAACCTTTTGGATTACTCAAAGCCTGGGGTTCCTATCACCCAATTTCTTAGCTCTCCTGTTTGAAAGAAATGGAGAAAGAGCAGGAGAGAAATAGGGCTTGCTTGACCTTTTTGATTCTGAATGGTTTGATTCTTGATACCTGACATGTTTGTGAGGTTTTAAACAATTGTAGGAAGAAGCCTGAGTTAATTCTGAATGATATTTATTAAAACAAATAAATAAAACCTTATGAACTATGGAGTCAATCTATATGAGCTACCTCCTTGGCCAAAACAGAGATAACATGCTGGGTTATTATTGACTGATTACTTCCCTCATATAACCTCTTATCTGTAGCTTCAAGCACACAAGACTTCTATCTCATGCTGCTTTGGGTCAATTACATTTCTTAACTTCAGCAAGCTACAATTTTTTTAAATACATCAGCAATCAGACAGCAATATCTTTTTATATCAGTTCCCTATGGTGGACAGCTATAAATTAAGCAGTGGTATGATTCTTTTTTTAAAAAAAAAGTTAACTCAATATTTATGATATTGGTGTGGTAGATTTTTATTTATGATTTATAATGCAATCAGATGACATGACAAATACATGCTAGCAGTTTTCTTCATGCACTCATACAGTGTCTCTCAAACAGCAGGAAATCATTATTTGACTGTTTGCTTTGACTTCTTTGACCTACAGCATTGTGTTTGATTCCTAGATTCAGCAGAAGCCTATCATAGGGCATAAACAACTTTCTTAAAGATTCTTTTTGATGCATGAGTTTCTTCAGCACGAGTTCTGTTCACAATGTGAGCAGCCAAAAAGTGAAACAACTCTTTATAACATGTTTTCTTCCCAGAAGACCCACTTCAACAACTTCAAACCAAATTCACTAAAGTCTCTGAAGAAGTTCATCTACCCTTTGTGAGTGGTTATTTTTCCATATGATGAAACCCCAAAACACTAGCTGGCCAACTAAGTTTATACTCAGTTTATTCACAGAAAATAACAAATCAGATAATCCAACTTTTTCAGGAACAGCACATTGTCAGTTGGAATACAAAACTCAAGGACCTCAGTAGGACTTATTCTGAGATAAACAAATAGGATACAGTAGCCTAAACATCCTATATTACATTAATAGTGAGCTGAACATACCAAATGAAAAGAGACTCAAAAGCAAATAGTGAGCCCAAATCTCACAACAGAATGGAAATAAAAAGCAAACAGTAAAGATGCATGCATGAATAAATATAGAATTAAAACAAAGAAGGCCTTTATTTTAAATATATTTCAGCAATATAAGTTTTGATCAACATGATTATCCTGTAGCGAGATCAGAAACATAAGATAAAAAACAGAAAATCTCATTTTAAGACAGTTGGGTAGATGATGCATTGAAATCATGCAATCATTTTTTCAGAGGAAGATGCAGTTTAAAACGTGACTGACTGATTAATTAAAGAGAGAAAGTGAAGGTTGATTAAAAAAATCTTAAAAATACATTTTTAAGTCTTAAACTGCTGGCATTTTCAAGGAAGAGAAAATAGCAGTCATGACACTGATATCCCTTTCTTAAACAAAAAAAAAGTGGAACTGGTTGACTTTATTTACCTTATTTAGCATTTGAACATGCAAATAATGCAAATTATGCAAAAACTATGCAAATAATCTAGAATTCCATAATGAATCCTAGAATTTATTATGGAAGTGATGCAGTTTCTCTTTGGGGAAGTAAAGAGGCAATATATCTGGTCTTAGTCAGGCACAGCTCCTTGTACAAGTGGTCCTCATTTAGTGATCACAATTGGGACTGGTAACTCAAGACAGTAAGCGAAGCAGTCACTACTGAACTCTTGATCTTAGTTTGGCTTTTCTTTTCTTTACAGACCTGCAAAGGTCATATATGTGAGGATTGGTCACAAACTTAGTTTTTCATTACTGTTCTACTGCAACTGCAAAATGAATAATAATATGTAATGAATATATAATGAGTAATGTTATTGTAAAAGATATAGAAGTAATTGGCTTTATGTTTGTGAAAGCCTGATTCTGAGTATGTATAAATGAGGATGTGCTAAAATTCAAGGGAATTGGCATGTAAATACTGTTCCCTTAATTTCTGTATGAGATTTAGCTTGAAATAGAACATTGCTTTGGAGCTGAATATCAAATTAAAGGCTTGAATAGGGAATAGGGAATAGGGTTAGGGTTAGAGTTAGGATAAATGAGGCAGTTACTGAATGTAATAAATTTATACATGTAATACATTTTGTTTGTTTGTTTGTTTATCAACTTTATTTGCTGACCATCTCACAGTTTAGGTAGGAGTCCAAGATTTGAAAAAAAGTATCAGTAATTATTGATTAAATCCAGTATTTGTACAGAAGCCCCTTCTGAATCTTCTGAATGCTTTGAACTTGGAAATAAGGGAACCACATTGCTTCATAAACCTACTTCAAGGCAGCATTTTGCACAGATTTCATTAAGTGAAGCATTCCCTCAAAGATGTGTATAGCCCTAATCTTAATGTAAGTCACTTGAGGAAGAAGATAATGAAAACAGTCATATCTGTTCTTCCCTCCTTCCTTTAATTATAATAGTGGCTTGGATAAGCTGGAAATCACTGGATCAATAAGTTGTATGACCTAGCTTTATTGTGTGTATTGTGAGTTAGGACTGCACCAGAATGAATTTTGCAGAAAATTTCCAATTCAAATCTCCAAAATGATTTGTAGGATTGAATCAAATTGGTTGCCTCCAATCCATATTGGCACGATTCAAGTATGTTTGATTATTCAAAAGATATGTGTGTGTGCCTGTATAAATGGGGAAGTGTGGAACTTACCATATTTTCATAGCTTGCCTATACTACTGCTTGTTAGATCTTCATATACTGCTTAGATGTAATAATGTCAACATTTCAATTAAAGAAGAATAACGGATTGTCTTTTTTGAAAGTGATCCAAATATTTTGACAATGATGGTGATTCAAGCCACGATAAACATTCATTTAGGAACTACACTATTTGGCTGACAACTCCAATATTCTGAAATGCAACCATGCTCTCTTTTTGCTCCCCCATGCATTAAATGAACTATTCTTTGCCAATGATACCAACCTATGAAGCAACTATTTCATTTATGATATTTTCTGATGGACACAAATCAATATTTGAGAAGTTGTTTATATTTCAGCCTTGTGATCTCTGGAAATCATGGAAGAAATAGTAACGCTTACATCTGCATGCCAGCACTCACCAGGAATTTAAGCACATTTGCTTAGTGCTTCAAATGTTGGTGTTATTTTGTGATAGCTGAATTGTATATTTGCAACAAAGAGTTCCATAGCCAGCTGGGTGAATTTGGGCCAGTTATTCTCTTAGCCCAACTCCACTCACAGGGTTATTGTTATGTGGAAAATAGGAAGAGGAAGATCTATTAGGTGTTCACTGCCTTGAGTTATTTATAAAAAAAATAATAAATGCATAATCTAAAATTAATAAATAGACCCCCCCAAAACCTGAACCTCACATTGATTTGCTTGTATAACAAGAAGAAAGGGAAGTTTCTTATGGATAAACCACATTAACTATTCAGTTTCATAGGTGAATAGTTACTTTCCCTATGTTTGATAACTTTAAGATTTACATTTTACCTTTAATAGAATATTATAGTCAGATACATTTACAGTCTGGAGGGGATAAGGAGGTCACAGTTTGGGCATTTGTATTTGTCTGTATAAACAGTGCAGGTCCAAAGGGATGGGACTTTGATCTGTAGCCACATCCAGCCTCTTCATCTTCTTGGTCACTTTGCAGCTGACTTTAATTCCAGTTGTCCTTGCTAAAGAGAGATTTTTTAAAAAATAAATGTTTTTTTCAGGAGTGGCTTCTATGAGAATTACTGTTACACATGTGCTGGATCTTTCTTTCCATTCCTTTAAAAGTTCTATGGATTACATTCCAGATCTTAGATATAATCTAAGATCATATTTATTTATTGAATTTATTTGCCCCCCCATCTCACTACTGGTGTCTTTGGACAGCTTACAACATTAAGGGCAATATATATGTATATAAACAATAAAAGAAAAAAATATAATTAGAAATGGGGAGGAAGGAGGTGGGATCTTCTATATTTGTTGTTAGGAATTCAATATGTTCACATTTGAATTTAAAACAAATGGCTCTAGTTTGAGGCTACTGAACTGCTTGTTTTGAGTTTGTCAGTGAAAACTATAACTTCCTCTGTGCAATTTGCTATTATTCATGTTAAGATCTTCCGTATTGAAAATATCAGTTCAGGCAGGATATCTATTCTGCCTCTTTTACAATAAAAACAATAATACAATTCCAATATTCCAATAACACAATTGACTTCTGTACAGTATCCATATTCCTCTTTGACATCCCTTTGGCTCCCTTGTCATTCAGGGAACAAACTGACTCACACATATCTTGAGCTTCTGAGCTACACAAATCAGCCCTTGTTGGTTTCACTATTATTAATATGTTTCCCAGAAATATTCCTTGTAACTTTTGTTGGCTGCTTGAATTTTCATTGAAACCACAATGTGGCTGCAGGTATATGCAGCTTAAACTTTTTTAAAAATAATAATAATTGTATTGAGTTTGAAGAGAACAATAGAATATAAAATAACTCAGGGCTCTTGTTGGCACTAACAGGGTATTTTCTATGCATGCTTTGTGAACTTCTCTCAGTGCATCTTATCTTGATTTAGAGCAAAGGAATTTATTATGATGAATTTTAAAAAAGAATACTAATTCATATTACACATTTAAAATATTATATAGTTTACTCTATTACCCTCCTTTTTTAAACTAAAGTAAAATTACAAGATGTATATTTCAGCAGGATTAATTATTAGCTAATTCTTTATTGATATCTAACCTAAAATACCCAATAGAGATAGATAATTCCATTTTCACTAAAAGTTTTTCTTTTCTGAAAATTTTATTTAATTTGGCCTGTTTCTGAATTTGCAATTGTTTCCTTTTTCCTTTTACACATTTATTTTATTCATTTCTTGGCCATTTCAGTTTACACATTTAGTGTACATGTTTCTTGGGATTTCTCCAAAAGTGAACATGAATGAATGTGCCCACTTTTTGCAAGCATTTTTTCCCCAACTATAAAATGCAGTTTTGTGCCTATGGCTGAATACTTGCTAATTAATACTGAGTGTTTCTCAGGTACTGTTAAAATTTCAGTTGAGGTACACTGCATTTTAAAAACATTTCTGAGTTTACTACTCATTAAATTATTGAAATAATATCTGTGCAATGTGCAAAATGAAGCTGTATTTACTACTATTGTTAAGTTTACTGTAATAAATGCTGGATAAAAGAGAAAATTTTCAGGGGGGTTGGAGTTATATCTTACAATTATGTAGACTGGGTTTGATACCATGATTGTGGTTAATGTTATTTTATTATCTTGTTACTTTATTGATATCCTTTTAGAATTGGATTTCAATTTTATTTTGTTTTGCAAACAGAAATGTGTCAGTTTGATTCAGTGCAATACAATACATAAGCAATAATAATAATAACAATAATAAATAATAATAAATGGACTGAACTCCCCATTTATTAATCAAATTTCTATACCGCCCCTCTCCCGAAGGACTCGGGGCGGTGTACAGCCTAAAATTTAAAAAACATATAAATATACAAAATTTAAAATAATTAAATGAATTAAATAATTAAAATGAATAATTTTAATTATTAATTAATTAAAAATGAATTAAATAATTTGGCCGAAATCCCCATTTAAAACCCAAAACATACAAAGCTTAAAATCTTAAAAAATACTCAGTCCCCCTAAAACATTTTGACCCTATTGGAACCGAAGCTTCTATGCCAGGCCGGCCTGTCGAAAAAGGAATGTTTTTAGTTCCCGACGGAAGGTGCGTAAATCTGTTATTATACGGAGTTCGGGGGGGGAGCTCGTTCCATAACGTGGGAGCTCCCACAGAGAAGTCTCTCCCCCTGGGGGTCGCCAGCCAGCACTGTCTGGCCGACGGCTCCCTGAGGAGGCCCTCTCTGTGGGAGCGTACTGGACGGCGGGAGGTATTTGCTGGCAGTAGACGGTCCTGTAAGTATCCGGGTCCGATGCCATGGAGCGCTTTAAAAGTGGTCACTAACACCTTGAACCGCACCCGAAAGACCACCGGCAACCAGTGCAACTCACGCAGGAGCGGTGTTACGTGGGAGCGCCACGACGCTCCCATCACTACCCGCGCGGCCGCATTCTGGGCAAGTTGGAGCTTCCGGGTGCACCTCAAGGGGAGCTCCATGTAGAGAGCATTACAGTAGTCCAGCCTGGAGGTCACGAGGGCATGAGTGACTGTGCGTAGCGAGTCCCGGTCTAGGAAGGGACGCAACTGGCGCACCAGGCGAACCTGGTAGAACATCCTCCCGGCCACGGCCATCAGATGGTCCTCTAAGGACAGCCGTGAGTCCAGGAGGATTCCCAAATTACGAACCCTTCCTGTGGGAGCCACTGTTTCACCCCCAATACACAGCGATGGAATCAGCTGGCTGTACCGGGATGATGGTAACCACAGCCACTCGGTCTTGGAGGGGTTGAGCTTGAGTCCGTTTCTCCCCATCCATACCCGCACGGCCTCCAGGCACTGGGTCAGCACGGCAAGGGCATCGTTGGGGTGGTTCGGCGTGGAAATGTACAGCTGGGTATCATCAGCGTACTGGTGGTACTCCACGCCAAAACCACGGATGATCTCACCCAGCGGCTTTACATAAATGTTGAACCGTAGAGGCGAGAGGACCGACCCCTGAGGTACCCCACATACGAGGGGTCTCGAGGTCGACCTCTGGCCCCCTGTCAACACAGACTGCATCCGGCCAGAGAGGAAGGAGGAGAACCACTGCAACACAGTGCCTCCTATGCCCAGCCCCTCCAACTGTTGCAGCATGATACCATGATCGATGGTATCAAAAGCCGTCGAGAGGTCCAATAGCACCAGAACAGAGGAGCAACCCCTGTCTTGGGCCCGCCAGAGATCATCCACCAACGCGACCAATGCTGTTTCCGTGCTGTAGCCAGGCCTGAAGCCCGACTGGAATGGATCAAGATATGACGATTCCTCCAGGTGCTGTCGGGCAACCACACTCTCAACAACCTTCGCAAGAAAGCGAAGGTTGGAGACGGGACGGTAGTTTGATAAAACAGCTGGATCCAGGGCAGGCTTCTTGAGGAGGGGTCTCACCACTGCCTCTTTCAAGGGAGCGGGAAAGACACCCTCACTCAAGGAAGCATTGATAATTGCTCGGAACCAGCCTCGTACCACCTCCTGGGAGGCCAGCGCCAACCAGGAGGGGCACGGGTCCAGTAAACATGTGGTCGCCCTAAGTCCCCCCAGCAACCTGTCCACGTCCTCGGGGGTCACGGGGTCAAACTCAACCCAGGTAACGGTCTCAAGACCAGCCTCCGCCTCTCCCATTGGACATATCCAGTTGAAGTCGAAGCCTTCCCGTATCTGAGCGATTTTATCATACAGATATTTTCCAAAATCCTCAGCTCTACCCTCTAAGGGGTCTCCCCTCACCTCCTGATGAAGGAGGGAGCGGGTCACCCCAAACAGGGAGGCTGGGCGGTTATCTGATGATGCAATAAGAGCAGTGAGGTAGGAACACTTCTCTGCTCTTATCGCCATTAGGTAGGACCTAATATGGTCTCTTACCAATGTTCGGTCAGATTCGGCACGGCTCGATCTCCAACTGCTCTCTAGGAGTCTTTTCTGGCGTTTCATCTCTCTCAACCCCTCGTTATACCACGGGGCCAGTCAAGACCCACGCCGAATCAGAGGCCGCAAAGGCACAACTCGATACAGGGCACCGGCAGCTGCCCTGTCCCAGGCCGCCACCAGCTCTCCAACCGAGTCGTGTGTCAGAACCTCAGGAATTGGCCCAAGCTCTGCCTGGAACCGCTCAGGTTCCATCAGTCGCCTGGGGCGGTACCATCTCACCGGTTCCGCCACCCTGCGGTGGGGTGCAACGGTCCGAAAGTCCAAGCATAGGAGAGAGTGATCAGACCATGACAGGGGTTCAATGACTATATCCCCTACACTCTGACCACTCAGCCACTGTCCAGAGACAAAAACCAGGTCAAGCGTGTTCCCCCCTGTGTGTGTGGGGCCTTGAATTACCTGGGTCAGGTCCATGGCTGTCATGGAAGCCATGAACTCCCGAGCCTCCCCGGACGCCCCGCCCCCAGACAGCAGGTTGAAGTCACCCATGACTATTAGCCTGGGGACCTCAACCACCACCGCGGCGACAACGCTCAGGAGCTCGGGCAGGGAGGTTGATACGTGGCAGGGCGCCAGGTACGTAATCAACACCGCCCTCGGACCCCCTAGGTCCCACTTCACCAGAAGGGATTCACAGCCTGCCGTCTGAGGAACAGTGACCTCCCTCGGCCTGAAACCTTCCCTGATCATGACCGCCACTCCCCCACCCCTGCCTTGAGCTCTCGGCTGGTGGAATGCAACGAAACCCAGTGGGCACATTTCCACCAGAGGGACACCGCCCTCTGGTCCCAACCAGGTCTCCGTTATACCCGCCAGGTCTGCTCCCCACTCTGAGATTAAATCTTGAATGAGGGGGGCCTTATTTACCACAGACCTGGCATTGCACAGCATCAGCCTACAGCCAGGGCCCTGTGGTTCTGAACAACCCTGAGAACAGGTTGAGCCTTGGGGGTCGGAGCGCATGACCGCTCGTAAGCAGCGGGTGCGCACTCCCTTATTATGATACGGCCCCCTGCTCCCACCATACCTGCCCCTCCGGCTAACGGTACTTATTGGAACTGAGTTAGTCTTAATCAACCCCCCGTCCGCACCCTCAGGACTCCGTCCCCTTCCGTCACCTGGCCTGCCTTCTTGTTCCCTTCTGACAATTTCTTCCCCTACCCTAAACACCCCTTCCCCACCCCTCCCCACCCTTAAAACTTTGACTAAATACCTATTTAAAAAACCCCAAAGCCCCTTTTTTAATGCATGCCATCTCTCAGGACTCCAAAGTCCATCCTCGAGATGGGCCCTTGATAGAACAGAGGGCCATAATTGCGAGAGGGGGGAGTCTCGCAATGCAAGAAGCGTCCACTTCGAGTAAGCAGCCAGTCAAGTAAGGTGAATCGACAGGGTCCGGCAAGAAACCAGGCAGTCAAGTCTGGATTAAGGTCCAAGTACCAAGTTTCTATCAGGGTGATGGTAATAATAATAATAATAATAATAATAATAATAATAATAATAATAATAATAATAATAATAATAATAATAATAATAATAATAATAATAATAATAATAATAATAATAATAATAATAATAATAATAATAATAATAATAATAATAATAATAACAATAATGAAGGTAGATTTTGAGTGGTCCGAGCAGGAAAAGCCCCTATGTTGTTCCATCCTGCTTCGTTTAATCCACTATCCACAGGTTCGCATATGTGCTGCCGGGGGCAAGGACCAGGTCTCTGAAAAGGGGTCCATAAGGGCAGCACCAGAGTCATAATCCGGGATTCTTTCTTCAGTGCTGTCTTACTGCCCCTCCTGATAGTGCTCAGTTCAACTTTCCTTCCCACACAAAGCTTATGGGGTGGGGGAGGCCACTACAGTTCTCCCATTTGGCCTCACCGTTGGCCGCTCGTTCACCAGTTCACAGGGGAGGGGGGAAGCATGACCTCATTGTTTCCCTCACCGCCAGGTCCATGCTGCCCCCTCTATCCTCTGCAATTCTCAGCTGTCTCCCCGAACCACTAGCTCACATGATGGTGGGGGGGGGCGCCGCTGATCTTCCCTTTTGCGGCGGCCTCCCAGCACCAACGCCTCTCGACTACCTACCTAAGCATAATGATGGTAGAAGGGGGGAGGGGGAGGCCAGCTGCCAAGCTGTTCCCCCTCGCGGTGGCCTCTCAAAGCCAGGAGCCTCTCAGCAGTCTTTTCAAGAGTCACTCGTTCACATGGTGGGGGAGGGGGGAGCCGCCGCCAAGCTCTTCTCTTTCGCGGTGGCCTCCTGACTCCCAGCTGGCTTCTCACCTCACCGCAGGCCGCAGGGGGAAGTACGCTGTTACCACCACTCAAAAGAAATAATATTTTTAGAAAACTACAGAGATGAAACATAGATATAATTTGTTTGTAAGAGACACATATAAAAAGACAATACTATAAATTGTTGGAATACCCAAAAATTGGGAAACTTTATCATGCATTAGCGCAGCAGAATAAAAGAGGTGTAACTGTATATATTAAAGAGACAATAGACTCTAAAATGATTTATTCAGATGAAGAAGGAAGAATTGTGATGGTAGAAATATTTCTACATCAAAAACAAACATTGTTGATAATAATATATGCACCAAATGATAAACAGGAAGAATTCTATCAAACTGTCCATAGAAAAATAACAGAAATGGAGTATCAAAATATTTGTTTAGTAGGAGATTTCAACACAATAGTGGATGGGACATTACATTATAAAAGTAGTAAAACAGGAAAAAGTGGAAGAAAAAATTACCTAAGACTTTTTTTAATATGATAGAGGAAATTGGGGTACAAAATGTCTGGAGGGAAATTAATCCAGGAAAATTACAATATACATTTTATTCAAATACTCATAAATCCTGGTCCAGAATTGATATGATTTGGATGACATCTGAATTGAGGACAAGTATGCAGGAGATTGAGATAGAACCAGGTACATGGGCAGATCACAACCCCTTAAAAATGATATGGAAAGGAATACCAAAAAAATTAAGATGGACCTTGAATCAATCCATATTAAAATAATTTTTTATAGAACTAGCAACAAAAGAAATGGAGTTTTTCTTTAAAGAAAACAAAAAAGAAGATACATTACAAAATGTATGGGATACAGCCAAAGCATATTTTAGAGGTATAGCTATAACATACACAGCAAAAAAAAAAGAAGACAACAATATATATTATTAAGGGAAGAATTTGAAAAATTAAAATCACAACTGCAAATGAATCCATAAAAGAAAATATTGAAAAGAGAAATGGAAACAATAAGACATAAATTAAATATGTTGGATTCAGAAAAATTGGCACAGCAAATCAAAAGAGCTTTTTTGAAAATGCAGACAAACCAGGAAGATGGTTAGCTTATAAACTTAAAAAACAGAAGGAGAAGAAACTGATAAATAACTTAGTAGATGAAAAGGGTTGGCTACAATTTAAAAACAAAGAAATAAAAAAGATAATTAAAGACTACTGTAAGAAACCTTTGGAGATCTCTCAGATAAGTAAAAAAAAATGAAAGAAAAAATAGAATTACAAATAGTTAAAAAGGTTAAATACCTGGGAATATACCTAAGAGCAAGATGTTCAATGATAAAAGATGGTAATTATATATAATTATTGAACTAAATAAAAGTGGACTTGGAAAAATGGAAAAACTTGCAATTGTCAATATTAGGTAGAATTGCTACAGTGAAAATGAATATATTACCAAAAGTTTTATTTCTATTCCAAACAATACCTATAAAACATGAGAAAAAATTATTTGAAGATTTAAATTCATTAATTTTGAAATTTATTTGGCAAGGAAAGAAAGCTAGAATCAAGATGAAAATGTTACAAGATGCCAAGGAAAATGGAGATTTTGGTTTGCCAGAGTGGGTTTTATATTATCAAGCACCACCACCACCATCATCATCATCATCATAAAAGTTGGAAGGGACCTTGGAGGTCATCGAGTCCAACCCCTTGCTCAGGCAGGAAACCCTATACCATTTCAGAAAAATGGCTGTCCAGTCTCTTCTTAAAAACTTGCAGTGTTGGAGCATTCACCACTTCTGGAGGCAGGTTGTTCCATTGGTTAATTGTTATAACTGTATTAACATGGGTAAAAGAAGGGATAACTCTTAGAAAAAAAAGGTTGTTATATTTGGAGGGACATGATTAGAACTGGGGTGGCACACTTCTTATGGTATGGGAAAAATAAAATTCATAAGTACTTTCAAAATCACTATATAAGAAATGCATTATTATCAACATGGGGAAAAATAAAATGTAAAATATATCTGGAAATCCCAGGGGGACTTTCAACAATGGAAGCATTTGTAAACCCAAATTTAGTCAATTTTGAAAAAATCTGGACATATAGAGATATTCTAAACTCTGAAGGGAATTTAAAATCTAAACAAGAAATGGAAAATCAGGGTATCAATCTATCATGGTGGGCATATTTACAAATGCAAGTTAGATATGATAAAGATGTCAAACTCTGTGGATTTTATAAGGAACAAACTTTGTTTGATAAGATATTATTAACCTCTGATGAGAAACTAATTAAGAAAATTTATAATTTTTTATTAAATTTGAAAATAGAAAGCAAACAAATTAAAGAAACAATGATAAGATGGGCAAATATTTTTGGATACAATATAGAATTAGAAAAAATGGCAAAATTTGTGAGAAAGAAATTATAAATTGACAATGTCAACTTCTTATAAAGAAAATGTATATAAAATGTTTTATAGATGGCACTTGCCACTAGCAAGACTAGCAAAAATGTTTAAAAACATGTCAGATAGATGTTGGAAATGCAAGCATAAGTCAGGTACTTATTACCATGTTTGGTGGACATGTGCCAAAGCAAAGAGTTATTGGAAAAAAAAAATATGCCTGGCTAGAAAAGATGTTGGGAGACTATGTAGATTTTAAACCTGAACTTTTTTTATTAAGTATAATGCCAGAAAAGATTAATAAACAAAGTATATATTAGATTCTACATGTTACAACAGCGGCAAGAATTATATTTGTGCAGTATTGGAAAAATGAAGAAATACCATCAGATGAAGAAATAATTTAAAAAGTACTAGAATGTGCGGAGATGGATAGACTGACTCTGAGGCTGAAAGAAAAAGAAGAAATGGAATATTATCAAACTTGGGGCTTATTTTATCGATGGCTAAAGGAAAGAATAAAGGATTAGGAATTAAATATGTATTAGCCAATGTAAACTCAGACAGCACAATTGTTGAACAAATACTATTGAATGTATGAAAAAATCAATAAAAAATAATAATCATCATCATAACAGTTCTATGTATGTATTTTGATTTATATAGCCACCATCTCATATACACAACTCTGGGCAGCTCACAAGTTAAAATAGCAAAACCAAAAATTATATAAAATAAAAATTACAAACTTAAAACAATTAAAACAAGTCAACCAAAAACAAAACAAAAAACGCAAACAAAACCACCCATCCAATGTGAGGGAGAGGGCCAACAAACAATCCATTTTGCAGGCTGCTCTTCCTTCCTTCCTTCCTTCCTTCCTTCCTTCCTTCCTTCCTTCCTTCCTTCCTTCCTTCCTCCCTCCTTCCCTCCTTCCCTCCCTCTTTGGTTGTATCTTGGGTGTTCATATTTCATGCCACTTAAAGAAGCAGCAAAAACTTTCTTCCTGCTTAAATACATGTGTTCTTGGTGTTTGGAAAGACTGAAAGTGACATGTCAGTAAAATCAAAAATGACAAAAACAGCCAGCCAAGCCAAGCAGAGTAATAAAAAAACAGGCATACAGCAACCCTGACCAAAGCAAGTAGTATAAGTACACATAAAAACCCAGCAAACCCATTCTCTCTTGTCAAAAAAAAAATAATGGGTAATGTTACTTAGTTCAGCAATGAAATGTTTGCAATAAGGAATGCCAACTCAGTGAACACCTATATCCTAATACAAATATTCCACCATTCTGGTTCCAATTTTGTCTTTCACCTACTGAAATTTGGCAAGCAGAACATCAATAGCCTGGCAAGAAGAACAAAGTTAGTCCAAATACGCATAGAAATAATAATTAATTTTGTAGACTTGTAACAGTATAAAGAAGGAGAAACTCACTCCGAGTCCTCCATTGATTGGGATCCAGTAGTTTAATTTAAATCCATGCTGCTTTTTCAGAATTTCATGTACAGAAAGACAGCTCCTCAGTCGCTTCTGCATCAGACAGTTCTGCATGCTAGCTTTTCAGGAAGATGAGATCTAAAGCAGGCCTGTCTTTGGGTATTACTTTAAAACTCCTGTGAAGTTGTCTGTTAATGAGCAAAACCCTAACATAGACATGAAACAGGGCAGGAAGTATTCCTTAGACAACAATTCAGGGAGAAGCCTTTAGGGACTTAGCTGAGTTTGAGCCAGGAGTTCCAAGACTGAAACTCTAAAACACACACTGGGCAGTTTCCCATTAGTTCAATGTGCCAAATGCCTGAACTTTTTCTGCACATTAACTCTACAACCAGACTTTGTAAGGAATGGTCTAACAATAAACTCATATCAGAGATATATAGGCCATTGGTTCACAACAACAAGGAAGAGAAACCAATAAAGAGAGACTACAGTGTAACATCTTTATCAACTTATCTCTTTCCCCCATCAGCTGTACTCTAAAGTGAGTAAGATTATTCGTATATTGGTGTGGGATTAGACTGAAACTTAAGGCTTAGAATTTAGAAATTGGTATGTGGTATCAAAGCTTGTTAATTTCTTCATTCCTTGTTTTCTTTTCTTGGAGGCTATATGAGTATTTTTTGTTAAATTTTCCACATAAAAAATAAAATTGTTTTTGCTCTCTAATGAACCTTGCCTTATGACTTTTTCTCTGCATGTACATTAACTCATACACTGAAGCAAATAGAAACAAAATCCCATCACATTCCACATTACATTTTTTTTTATCCTGAAGCACAATATTTGCTGGATAGCTTATCCATGGAATACCCCAATTCTCTACAATCCATAGAATGCCTTGGTCCTCAAAATCACTTTAAGTAAGAACCTGCAACTTAAATCATCTTAATCTGACTCTATGATGGCTGCAATTGCTGGAATTTATTGCAAATCTAGTTTGGAGGGATAGCGCAGAGAATCTGAAACTACAGCCTGTCTTGTTCAAGGATGGGTCTTCATCAGGGGTTTGTGACAGCAATGTAGTCCAAAAGGGTAATCAACTATTACTGAGACGAAGTTAATTCTGAAGCGCGAATGAACAATATATGATAGACTAGATATAGTAGATAGACCATATACAAGAGCTGTATTTTCAGGTCTTATGAGGACAGCTTATTAATATGAGCCCAGGTTTAATGTTGATTGCTTTAATATTGGAAAAGCGTACTGAATTTCTACCTCAGGATACTGAATTTCTACCTCAGGATCTTTTGCTAGGGATCATAAAGGATTGCACTACTATTGAGACGAATTCACTTCTGAAGCTCGAATGAACAATATGTGATAGACTAGAAACAGTAGTTAGAACATATATAAGAGGAATGTTTACTAAACCAGACGCTCACAAAGACTAATCCTTAGTGTTGTATTGCAGGTTATATGATGATTGCTTTCTAATATGATCTTATGTTTGATGTTGATTGTTTCAATAAAAGAATTTTTTACCCCCCCCCCCAAAAAAAAGAATATGAAGTCATGAATCAATTTTTGTATCCTGGTACACAGTTCAGAAGACCTGAGAGAGATTCATGAGATGCCCTTAGAAGAATCTCAGTTGCAAGCAACTCTAAGGGAAATAAGATAGGAACATATCGGCAGAGCAGTCTGTCTCCTCAGATGTCTCCAGACCTCCTTTTCTCCAAAATACTACTTTTGCCAGAAGCTCCAGCTCTCGACTTTCAAATGTACCTTCTATATTTGCTTACTCTTTGGAAGCTAAAACTAAATCCAACTTGGCTAGAGACAAAAAATAGGGTATCACAAAGTCAATCCAAGTAATAACTTTGATTAGAGACAAGGTCCAAATAAAACCCAAATATAGGCAAACAGGAACTGGTGAAAAATGAGTTGATGAGTGGCACTGATGCAGCTCCTCAGAAGGACTGACTTTTGAAGCTGTATTCTCAGAGCCCCACCTAAAATTCAGATGCAAATGAGCAGAATGAGTATACTTGTAGGAAAAGACATACTCATGAAGAGTTCAATCTTTAATTTGCTGCATGGGCATTTCTTCACCTGACCATTACTTCACTGTGCATATTTTACTGCCTGAGATTCTTAGGACTATATCAGAATCCGAGGATCCCATCACATCCCAAGTGAGCCAAAAATGATTCCCTTTCAGGAAGGAACAGGAGTTTTCTGGTTAACTTCAGAGTCTTGGAAACTATTTTCTTCAGGTAAATTTCTTAACTTAGTTCTTTGAAAACAAATCCTCCAGGGCATGGAGGCAAAGATGACAGAATAGACTCTTTCGACTATTTTCATGCTGTTAATCCAATTAAATATCTCTATAAGCTCTACCTAAGCAGTTTTTCTAAAATTAGACTCAAAGGCAAATTTTGTGTCACGTTGTAATGTTATTTAACTGATGATAACCAGATTTTTTTTTTAAAAAAAAAAGGACAGCTGAAATTGCTTTCTCTAGCCCTTGAATCTGTGCACCATTTTTGGATGACTTTTGGGTGAATTCTATCAGTCAAATGTACATCATGCTCAGACTAAATCTGTGACTTTTGCCTCTCAGAGAATATAGTTATTGTTTTTCCTACTTCTCATGCCTACTCATTAAAATAAAACAATCTTTTGTGGTAAATAGAACACTGATACAAATCCTTGCCATTTTCAGAGGAAATTGGCAGGGCAGTGCCTTATATACTTCTTAGCCATATAAGAAACTGGAATCTCAATTCTGTGCCACTATGTATGAAACTGTATGTATTAGTGTCTTTAAAGCAGGTGAAAAAAGTTTATAGTGAAATATTTTCACTGTAATACTGATTAACAAGCCACTCTATATTCTTTGTCTTCTCATTTTCAGACTTTTCTGAGATAGTGTTTTCTTTACCTTCCCCAATTTTTAAACACAATCTGCTGCTTTACCCTAGAAACAGTCTAAGAAACTTAATAACATAAGAACATAAGAAGAGCCATGCTGAATCAGGCCAAAGCCCATCGAGTCCAGCATTCTGTGTCACACAGTGGCCCACCAAATGTACATGGGGATCTTGAGCAGAAAGAGAATGCAAAACCCTCCCTTTCCCTTGACCCCCAAACAAATGGTACTCAAGGGAATCCTGCCTGCCTCAACCAACATAGAGGCGGCACATGGACATCTGTTTTAATAACCACCAATACACTTTGCATCCATGAATCTATCTAGCCCTGCCTTGAAGCTGTCAAGGCTGACAGCTATCACGACCCCTTCAGGAAGTGAATTCCATAAATCAACGACCCTCTGGGTGAAGAAATATTTCCCTTTATTTGTCCTCACTTTCTTAGCTATAAGCTTTAGGGAGTGCCCCCTTGTCCTGGTATTGTGTGATAGAGAAAAGAATTTTTCTCTATCCACATTTTCTATCCCATGCATGATTTTATACACTTCGATCAAGTCACCCCTTAAACGCCGTCTTTCAAGGCTGAAGAGACCAAGGCGTTGCAATCTGGTTTCATAAGGGAGGCGCTCCATTTCCTTGATCATTCTTGTTGCCCTTTTTTGCACCTTTTCCAGTTCCATTATATCCTTCTTGAGGTGCGGTGACCAGAACTGTACACAGTACTCCAAGTGTGGTTTCACCATCGATTTGTACAGAGGCAATACAACACTTGCTGACTTATTTTCGATTCCCTTCCTAATCATGCCAAGCATGGAATTTGCTTTTTTTACTGCTGCTGCGCATTGGGTTGACATCTTCATCGAGCTGTCCACCAAAACCCCAAGATCCCTTTCTTGGGTTGTCTCAGAAAGTTTGGTCCCCATCAGTTGGTAAGTATAATTGGGGTTCTTTGCCCCGATGTGCATAACTTTGCACTTGTTTAGGTTAAAATGCATTTGCCACTTTGTTGCCCACTCACACAATTTCGAGAGATCCTTCTGGAGTTCCCGACAATCAGTTTCACTTTTCACAACCCGGAACAATTTAGTGTCATCAGCAAACTTGGCTACCTCACTATTAACTTCTACATCCAGATCATTGATAAATAAACTTGATGCACAGCTTGACAAGAAAATAGCATGTTTTCAAATAGGTATAAGTTGTAATCCCCTTGGTGCTACCTTAAAACTTTCAATAATCCTTTAGTAGATTTTTCAGTTAAACATCTTGTCTGAACATAGGGAGATACTTTATGCCTACCCTTAGTTTTGCAAAAAAGAGAATTTCTGAATGTGGAATGGTCAATTTTTAATTTTATAGTCAAAACTCCTTCAATAACAACATTTACTTAGGAATTCTTTCATCCCTTTTCTCCCTGAAATCCACATACCCTGAGTCCTTTTAGGTAAGCAGTGCAAGTCTATGTCAATGAATAAATTTAAATAAATGGTTCACCAATCTAGGGAACCATTGTGTATCAGTTCATTTGCCCATTCATTAGTTTTTCGTCCCACTTTTCCACTAAGAGCAGAAGACTGCATTCATACCATGTCCTCCTCTAATTTTTGACAACAATCTTGTGAAGTTGAATGGACTATGAAATAGTGACTGGCATAATGTCACCCAGTTATACAAATTTTAAGTTAGGTAGTCCTACTAATAGCAAAAAAGACAGAGATAAAGACAAAAATATATAAGAACCATCTTTACTTTAAAAAGGATTCTTAAATTTGCTGTGTGGTGGTACAATTCTCAACAGGGAAGTCCCTACAGAGACTCACTTTTACAATCACTGCTAAACAAAAATATTCCTGCTTTAAACAACAGAAGAAGCTCAAGGCTCAAGAGAATTCCATATAACTCAAGATTTTAGATACAAGCACAGCACAATAAATGTTTGACTGACCTGGTTCCCATTCTACAATTGAGAACATGCCCTAAGCTGCTGCACAGAAGTCTCACATTCACTCACATTTGTCTTTTCCAATGGCCAGTGGATATTTACTATATTCTATTTCATTTTATATATCTGCTTAAAATGGCCATTTTATAAAATGAATAGGTCGATTGATCATTTTCTCTGCCTGAGAAAAAGGGATGTGTACAGCCTAAGATCTTCCCCTCCCCTCCATTTTTAAAACAAAAAATCACTGTCAAAAGGTCACAAAAGGACAATATTAACATTTTCCCTCAATGTGGAGCCAATTTTTGACACTGGCAATGTTCTCATCAAGGAAGATGCTTTGGGATAAGAAATACATCAGGATGTACAAGCAAAAATTGTAGTGAAAGTGGAGCTGTCCCAAATGAAGACATTTCTGTTCTGTTTGGATCCTCTGTGACTTTTTAATTTCTTTTCATTATGAGCAGAACTCGCACCATTATTTAAAGGCACCTTCCTTTGGTAGCTTGGGGGATGAGAAAAAGGAAGGGAGCATTCCCACGAGAGATTACCTTCATTTCCATAAGCTTAAATTCAGTTTTGTGAAATATCCTTCCCTGTAGGAAAAACAGCAGGTGTCAAACACACTGGCAAAGAACAAATCCCATTAGCTGGTGACCTTTCTTTTCCAAGATAGAATGGCACTGTTTTTCAATATTGCTCTAAGAGGTCATTAGCAGCTGCTGTGACAGATGTTGTCAGAACTTTATATTTTCACTGGGGCTTGTGTTGTGTCCGGAGCCTGCAAAAGCAAGCTTGGGATGTTGCATTGGTCCCGGGCATTACAAAAGCTGCCCGGGACCAGACAGAGCGGCGCCAGCCTTGTGCGCATGCACAAGGCACAAAAACGCTCTGTTCCTATTGGTTGACATTGTCTGGGTTTCTGGCCATATAAAAAGGCCTGCGTGTCTTTTGCTTATGCTTGGTTGTTATAGAAGAGAATAAAGCGTTTGTTCAGCATCACCATGTGTCTTCATCATTTGCACACAAACAAAGTACACAACACTAGCAACGAAGGTGGGATCCTTTGCAAGCTGGAACAAAAGATTTGAGGACTTACCCAGAAACTCCTGAAGAGGGGAAGACGGCGTCTGAATCAGCGTCCCAGCCTGCCAGTACAGTGTCGCTGGAGGTTGAGCTCAGCTAAAGGACCCTTTCCCAACAGCAGCTTGTAGAGGAAGCGAGTGGTGAAGGTCGTAAAGCTTACAATGTCGAAGATTGGCCACTTGACTGATTTTGATGTCTCCCACCCTGAGAGATGGAATTCCTATGTAGCAAGGATGGAGAATTACTTCCGAGTAAATCAGATTAGAGAAGATGGCCTGTGTGCCTGTGGACAAGAAGCTTTTGACATTGCAGAAAATCTGGTGGTCCCTGCATCTCTGGAGTCGGTAACCTATGCTGACTTGAAGAAAATGTTGAAGAAACATTTCCAGCCGAAGTTATCCATCATTGCTTGGAGGCACACACTTGAGCAGAGAGACCAGAGGCCGGGTGAATCTGCTTCTGACTTTATTGAGGCTTTAAGGCAAGCAGCCAGACCTTGTGAGTTCAAGAATCTGGAAGAGAGGCTGCGAGATCGTTTTGTCTGGGGCTTAAGGAGCAGAGACTTACAGCAAAAGATTTTTGCAAAAGAAGATGTCTCCTTCCAAGATGCGTTGCGAGAGGTGGCAGCTGAGGAAGCAGCAGGCGGGGCTGTGAAGGCCTTGTGCCTCGCCAGGAATCCTCCAGACACAGCTACAGTCCATCAAAAGGACGCTCGAGAAGGATCAGAAGTGGATCCTGAAGAGGAAGTCGACAGACTTCACTAGCCAGCTGAGAGGAGGCAGAAGGGACGTCCGGTCAAGACCCCAGCATCGCTTCAATGCTTCGGGTGCGGAAGATGCCACAAGCGAGCTGACTGCAGGTTTCACTCTGCCATTTCCAAGGCGTGTCGCAGACAGGGCCACATTGCATCCATCTGTTTGGGTCGCCAGAAGGTTCAACCCTGGGAAGAATTGCTTCAGAAAGGTACCAGGGTCCCCAGCCAAAACAGGGTGGGTTTCTGAGCATTGCGCAGGAGCATTCTAAGAACAGGGACACACAAGCCCCTTAAGAAGAAACTTTCCATTAATGTAAGGTTGCAAGCCTAGGAGGGTACCTTTTGCCCTCAAAGGTAAGATTGATGCTGAGCTGGACAAATTGCTCCAGCAGGGCATTCTAGAACCTGTGGATTCAAGTCCATGGGAAACCCCCATAGTAACACCTCTAAAGGCTAATGGGGACATACGTATATGTGCAGACGATAAATGCACACTGAATAAAGCACTGCAACAGCATGCTTATCCAGTGCCTGTGGTAAGTCACATTCTGGCCTCCCTCAAGGGGGGGTGCATTTTTGCAAAGCTTGACCTGGCACAGGCCTATCAACAGCTACCTGTTGATGAGGCAGCTGCAGAGGCCCAGACTATTGTAACTTACAGGGCGGCCTTCAAGGTCAAGAGACTGCAAGTTGGGGTAAATGTAACCCCTGGCATATTCCAAAGTGTCATGGAGAGCACACTTCGGGGTATTCCTGTGGTCTGTCCCTACTTCGATGATGTCCTCATTGCTGGGGAGTCATCTCAAAATTTAGCAGAAAGATTAAGGGCTATCTTGCTTCGTTTTCGAAAAGCAGTCCTTAAACTAAAGAAGGATAAATGTAAGATAGGAGTCACTTCTACTGACTTCTTAGGATTCAGTTTCAGCAGGATTCAAGGCATTCACCCTGCTGAAACTAAATTGCAAGCTATCCAGCAGGTCCCAAGCCCTAAGTCTAAGAGTGAGCTGCAAGCTTCCTTGGGGTTTACCATGCATTTCTCCCACATAAAGCTGCAGTGGCAGAGCCATTACACAGGCTCTTAGACAAGCAGGCTCCTTGGCAGTGTACTAAAGTCCATGACAAGAGTTTCAATGAGGTCAAGGCCTTGCTCACTTCAAATGCTGTTTTAACACATTTTAATGAGCAACTGCCTGTTTGCATCGCATGCAATGCATCTCCTTATAGGATGGGAGCTGTACTTAGTCATCTGAAGGCTGATGGGACACAGGTCCCTGTGGCCTATTATTCAAGGACTCTGTCTTCTGCAGAGCGAAATTACACTCAAATTGACAGAGAAGCCTTGGCCATAGTGGCTGGCATTAAGAAATTTCATGATTTCTTATATGGCCACCATTTCATGGCCTATACTGACCATAAGCCTCTGCTGGGTTTGTTTACCACTTACCACTAACAAACAGACCCCACATATCATTTCTCCTCGTATGCTGAGATGGTCCATTTTCCTGTCAGCATATGACTATACATTAGTTCCCAAACCAGGAAAAGAAATGGGTCATGCAGATGGCCTGAGCAGATTACCCCTGAACCAATTAGAGCCAGATCCTGCTCCAGCCATTAATATTCTTTCCATTTAGGAGTTTCCTGAGTCTCCCCTCAATGCTAAGGATGTGGCTGTAGAAACTGCCACTGATCACACGCTTACACGCGTGCTGACATGTGTGTTGTCAGGATGGCCTGACAAGTGTCCAGATACTGAGTTCCAAAGCTTCTGGCACAAGAAGCATGAGTTTTCCACTTTCAAGGGTTGTCTGTTATGGGGTAGCAGGGTAGTGATTCCAGCCTCATTGAGGTCTAGAATATTGATCTCTCTGCATGAAGGACATCGTGGCATAGTTAGGATGAAAGCGCTTTTGTGCAGCCATCTTTGGTGGCCTGGCCTTGATAAAGCCATCAAGGCCCAGGTGCACAGGTGCCAAGTGTGCCAACAGTCTCGGCCTGAAATGCCTCAGGCCCCAGTAGATAAGTGGGAGGAAACTCAAACCCCATGGTCTAGGATGCATATAGATTATGCTGGGCCCTTTCAGGGGCAATTTTTCCTGGATGTTGTTGATGGCCATTCCAAGTGGCTAGAGGTTGTTCCTGTTTCCTCCACTACCACTGCCAGGACCATCCAGGTGTTGAGAGGAATTTTTGCATCACACGGTCTTCCAGATGTTCTGGTTTCAGATAATTGCTCTCAATGTACCTCTTCTGAGTTCCAGGCTTTTCTTCAGGCCAACCTGATATGGCATGCAACATCAGCTCCCTTCCATCCATCCTCCAATGGACTGGCAGAGAGAATGGTGTGCACTACCAAAGATGCTCTCAAGAAACTGATTTACGGTAACTGGCATCACAGGTTAGCAGATTTCCTTCTTGCACACTGCACCACACCATGCACAGCCACAGGGAAGAGTCCTGCTGAACTCCGCTGGGGTCGCCGCCTCATCACTAAACTGGACAGACTGCACCCTGACCGGGTGGGTTCACAGGTGTCACAACCACGGGCACCTAGGAGACTCCAGGTGAGTGATCCGGTTTGGGCAAGAAACTACGGGCCTGGACATCTCTGGGTCACAGCTGTGGTCTGCAAGGTCTCGGGGCCATTGTCATACGAAGTTGCCTTGGGTGACGGCCGCGTTCTTCATAGACACATAGACCAACTGCATTGGAGACTGGACTCTCACCCTTCCACTCCTGGCTCTGCTCTGGGGGGGGGAGGAGGACCATAATATGCATTCTGGGTAACAGTTTCCCAGAACTAACAGTCCCTTACTAGCTGCTACTGAGGCTACTTGGGATTCATCCCAAGGTTCCGCAAGTGCTCCTAAGAGGAATTAACTGGTTAGGGGGTCATCCCACATATCCATAATTACAGGGAGTCACACTGGGGGTATCCACAGTATTTACATATGTCAGATAGTGCTCCAGACAGGGAGACTGACCGGGGGTATCCACACAAATCACAAGCAGCAAAAGAAAAAGAATTCCAGCAGGGGTGCTTGCCAAATTTCGCAATTGCTCCCAAAAGAAGGTCACCAGCAAAGGGGGTTGCCATGGAAGTGACTCCTGACTCTGGCACCTCAGGCACGTGATTGGGGGCCACAGAGTACTGGGGCGCTTCCGCTACCCAGCACTCTCTATCTGCTGGCCTTGGGCTCGAGGGACAGTGTTCTCAAGAGGGGTCCATTGTGGACTTCCATCCCTCCAAGATATGCTGGCTTGGACTTAGAGGGTCCAGCCAGCCAGCAGTTGGGCAGGTCAACCGGGTATTTGGGGCGGCAAAGTCCTGGCCTGCCTAGCCTGGTAGGCAAGCAGGTAGGCCAGGCACCCTCACCAGGGTCACCTGGGGATTTAGGGCAGCAACGCTCTGGCCTGCCCAGCCTGGTAGGCGAGCAGGTGGGCCAGGAAATCTCTCCGGGCCTTAGAAGGTCGCAGAGGGCCAAGTGCTCACCCAAACATCTGAGAGACTTTGTGAAGTTGCTGTCAAATCATGAGGGAACTGTTCATGAGGCCCCTGAATAACGGGAGTAACTCTTGGGTAGACTATTTTGTATTTTTTTTATTTCGGATACATTTATTGTATTAATCATTATTGAAGAGAGTTTGCCTGAGGGCAGACTCAAGTATTCCATACTCCTTGCATTTGATTAATGAAACTGTATGCTACTCGTCCCTATGCATGACGTACATGAGTGTACACGAAGTATGTTCCATCTAGGCGGGAAGGGTGTTGTGTCCAGAGCCTGCAAAAGCAGGCTTGGGACGTTGCATTGGTCCCGGGCATTCCAAAAGCTGCCCAGGACCAGACAGAGCGGTGACAGCCTTGTGCGCATGCACAAGGCACGAAAACACTCTGTTCCTATTGGTTGACATTGTCCGGGTTTCTGGCCATATAAAAAGGCCTCCGTGCCTTTTGCTTTTGCTTGGTTGTTGTAGAAGAGAATAAAGTGTTTGTTCAGCATCGCCATGTGTCTTCATCATTCGCATGCAAACGAAGTACACAACAGCTTGCATAATGGGCTTCGAAAATCACAATCTGGCCTTGGCTTTTCTGAGAGATTTCTGCCTTATCTTCCCAAGACATTCTCAAAGATGCACAAGGCATGGCTTTCTTTGATAAACTTTGGAAGGAAATTTGAAAAGTTGATCCCCTTTGTGGCCATTCTGATATCATTCTTTTACTGTAGGTTGTCTGGAGGACAGGGTCTAGTTCTGCTGAGTGAAAGAAAAAGTTATCAAACAGCTTATATTAATTGTACTAAATGCTGTTAAAACAAAGATTCCACAATGCTGGAAAGCAGCAGAAGGATGTAAAATGTACAGACTGTTATTGGAAAACATGGGAGATACCATAGCTCATAAAAGTAACTTATTTTGCTAGGGGTCAACACAACTTAGTAATGATTTTATCCAAAGAATATAATGTGATAAACTTTGGGCAAGATACATTTCACAATAGGATTTAACTACATGCAGTTGAGTGCAATATTAATGATTGTGCATTTGTTGCTCTTTAAGTTATTGGTATTTCTTTCTTCAATATATTCATATTAATTTTATTAACTTATGGAAGAAATAAAAATGGTGAGGAAAAAGATAATGATTGCAATACTTTAAAATATTTTTCCTTAGAAATTAGAAATGAAGGAGGCTTGCTTGTGCTTTGTTTTAAATAATTTTTATTGGAAATTTTTACTTGAATAAAAAAAACCAATACAGATATATAAAAAAAGTAAAAAAGAAAAAAGTGTGGAAACAATACACTTAAAAGAGAAGAAAGAAAAAAGATAATTAAAGAGGTGATATCCAACCTTATTACAGCAGTTACACTCAAAATGATTATCCCTTCTCCCTCTTAAACATAACCACAATCCCTTTGTCCACTAATTCAACAGTTTTTAAATTGTCCAGTCTAAAAATATATTATTTTAGCTCTTTTCATTTTCAGCAAAATATTCAGCAACAGTATTTGTTATTTTAATTTTTGTTTTGGGTATATCCATTTTATACATGTAATATAATTTTGCTTGTCAATGAAATTATATCTTCTTCATTGAATTTATTTATCATAAATATATTCTTTTGGAGTGGACCAACAATCCTGTCAGAGCTGCTTGAATTGAATAATAATAAATATTAAAAAAAAACCTTACTGAACATGAAAAGCCTGGCTGGATTTTTACACTCTCCTTGTTTGACATTGATGTCATCAGGACTGCTTCAGTTTAATAATAATAATAAATAATAATAATTTTCTGATCATGTGAACCTGGCTGGAATTTATATTCTCCCTGATCCACATTGATGTCATCAGAATTTCAAAATGACCTCAACCTGATGATAAGCAGTTATTTTTTATTTCTTACCGGTAGCTATTTTAACTTCCCTGCAAAAATGTGTGGAAAGAACAGTAATTATTCTGACACAGGACTAATTCTCTTCTTAAGCGTGAACGTCAAGGGATAGTATTCTGTGTGGCATTTCATAGAACTGCATCTGTGCCCAACAGAGACTTGCCAACAAGCATAGCTGAAAAGTTTCATGCATCTCAGAAATGAAAGGGACTTTAACAAGCAAAACATGAGAAATGTACTCAGGGCTGGCAGGAAAGCTCCATGCATTGTAAATCCGGAGTTTGCAAGCACCAAGCAATTGTCTCCAGTGAGCAAACTGGGATTCCATCAGCCACAATAGGCTTATCAGGTGCCTTTTAAAAGTGATGCTTCCAAAGCACATTTACTGTTTTTCAGGTTGATATGTTGCGCTCTGACAGATCACGTCAAGTTGTGTCGATAGGGCAATTTACAAAAGGATATTTTTCCCTTTTAAATTTGCAGTTGCTGAGAAGTGCTATTTGGAAAGGAACTTTTATAAAAAAAAGAAAGCAGAAATACAAAACCATCTTTACAGAAACACATCAAAATTTGCACTACTTATATTTTTCCCATTATGGCTAGAAATGTGGAGTGTCCATGACACGTTTATACATATAGAACATACTGTTTGATGTACTTTATTTGCCTAGAATGCATATTGTTTGCATCCTGGGAAGATCCAATTAATCATAAATGCTATGAAAACAAATTCTAGCCCCTGTTCTCTTCAGAGTGGGGAAAAAAAACTCTTACCCAAAAACGGTTCTTTTGAAATTAATTTCAAATTTGACATTTCCACTCTCCCTTGACTGTCTTCATGAGCTTTCTTTCCCACTACCATCTATATTCATCGTCTTTGTGTGAGGCAAAGAAGTGACAAGGCACTTATGCATCAATAACATTTTCTTTTCTCATATATAGCTTGCTTGGCTAAGCTCCAAGGGGGGGGGAAAATGAGGAAAGGATGTCCATGGAGGTCTTTCTGTGTGTCAAACTGGCGATCACAACTTGTGATCAACGCACCACTCCTTTTAACACCACATGCACATACAAAGAGATCAGATTTCAAATGCGTAATTGTGACCATCCTTTCTCCAACCACAGCACATATAATCTTACATAAATGCAAACTGACAATTATTGTATATGAAAGAAAAAAATCAATCAATTAATTAATACACACAAACATACAGGCACTTCCACTTATGTATCCTTAGTGACCATGATGGCTTGTTTGTAAATATCCATGCTGATCTGATGAATCATTCCATAGTACTCTTCAGTTGGGAAGATGGATGTAAGCATAGTTAAAGGTGCCATATTGCATTTAAAAAGAATAGCTAAATTTAATTTCTCTCTGCCCCCCCCCACCTCTCCATGTATATATGTATAAATAAAATCTTGAGTTTTCTCCTGGATGTTCACCATGCACCCTATTGATATTTGCTTACTTTTCAACACTGTAAAATCCAGTATCAGCTACTGTGTGTAGCTCCGCATTACCCATCAAACTTAAAAATCAGCTAGCAACGTGCCCCAGCCATGAACCTGTTGTTTTTCAGAGGGAGGGAAATAAGAGGCAACCATCATCCACACTGGTGATAATTTGAAGTATAACTACTATCAAATAAAAAAAATAAGCAGCACAATCCTTTTATGTTTTTAAGGATGCTTGCGAAAGATCAAATACTTTTTATGTAAATGCAACTTTGTCCAGGCTTAGCAATATCAATGTAGTCATTTATGTTTAAATGATTTTGTGAATAAAAGTACAGGAGATGGATTAACCCAGGAGGGCTATGTTTAATTCTGGAAAAGCTGTGGATGAACAAATGCAAATTATCTGTAAAGCAAGGAAAGCAGATGCTAACTGTAGAGTTGCCATATTGTGAGTTGATAGATGAGGTTGAGAACCCACGATACCCTATTCTCATATAATAAATGGTATTAATTTTTTGAACTATATTTTCAACATAAAGAAAATATTAAAATCTTCTTGTCGGAACCATAGAAAGTTACTTCATATATGAAATTTAGGAACTGTTACTATTTAATAACATAACAGACCACTCTTATGCTTGTTTGTTTCATTGTAATTTCCACTCTGTTCAGTAAAATTGATTTTAAGGTAAAAATGTATAAAACTGCAAATCTCATGCTATTTTTTTCTTTCATTTATTAAAAGTATTTGGAAACACCATCTCTATTATATAAACTCCCAAAGTGATTTAAAAGTGCATTAAAATGTTACTAGAGAAAAAAGACAAATGAAGTTAGAGCTTAGTGATTGGAAAAGGTCAATATTTTTTTAAAAAAGTTTATATTTAAATTTGTCTTGGTGAAATAAAGGATGACTATGGATATGTCCATAACATCTCTGTTGTTTTGAATAAAACTGAATGAATGAATAGCTTCTTTTATTTTCAATAAAGAAAAGAGAAATAAGTATTTGTTTATTTTGTAGATTTATATTTTACATTTTCTTCTCTAGAGATTCAAGATGACATGGATATTATGCCCTCTTAGAATTCTAATTCCATGAGTTACATGGGCACCTCTGGGTGCAGACAGTCAAAAAATTGAAGACAATGATCATGGCCACACAGTCAACTCCACCCTTTTGTCCATGCCTTGGACAATCATTACTGCCATATTAACTTTTTGACCCTTCCCTTGTGAATGCAACTCATAAATTTGATGGTGTTTGAGCCCAAGTATCCAGTCATCTCCCTTAGCTAAAAATATTGTCAGAACCCTATCTTTCTATGGGCATGGGGTTTCTTATCCTTTTCGGGTTCTGCCATACTCCAGGAGGGAGGGGGAAGCTTGGGGTGCTGATGTGTATTTCCTTTGCTTTGTTTTCTGCTCTATCCTCTTTGATGTTTCTCTAATGGGGTGAGAATGGAATGTGCCTCCGGCCATCTGCCTTATCTCCAGCCGCAGAAGAAATGGCGCAGACACCTAACAGCCTTGGAAGTGGTGCCTTATCATTCTGTTCCCATGATGCTTTCACAGTTGCAGATTGGTCTGTTTGAACTGCCGGATGGACAGTTGGGATGGGGTTACTATGGATACTTTTGATTACTTGATTTGCACATGAAACCTTCAGATCCTGCCTTCTATTCCTGCTGTCACTATCTCCCAATAAAAGTTCCTTTTGAAATGATGCTATTTCAAGAGTTCTGGTTTCTTGGGAGGACTGATTGAGGTGGGCCTCAATATACAACTGCTCTTGTATATAGTAGTTAGATTTAGAGAAAGCAGTCATTCAACAAATCATATAGTAAGAATATTGTAAGTTACAAATAAAATTTGGATAAAAAGTCATATGTTAACTTTTAATCTGCTTTCCATCCTGCTAACCTGGGTCACTTTTGCTTGGTTTTTTTTTCATGTGAAAAATGAAAACATTCAATACCTTGCTGTGATAAGAAGTAATGCATTTCTTAGGGTTCCAAATATTTTTTTGCTTCTAGCCATTCGTACCATTTATTCCAGGTCTTGTAAAATATTGTGTCTTCTTTATTCTGTATTTTGAGAGTTAGTTTGTTCATCTCGGCTACTTCGTTTATTTTGTTGATCAAATTCAGAGTTGATGGAGTTTTTTCAAGTTTCCAATTTTGGGCATAGACTAATCTGGCAGCTGTAATTATGTGTATTGTTAAATATCTGTCTTCTTTAGTTGTCTTATATCTTATTATTCCTAATAAAAATAGTTCGGGATTCATTGGAATTATTTGGGTAGTAATTTGTTCAAGGTATTTTTTAATTTTTTTCCAAAAATTTTGGCTAATGTGCAATATTTGGAACCCTAAGAATATAAATAAAATGCAATACTAATAAATAAGATATAGATGACAATCTTATTCATCCTCTGACCTAAACATATTTAAAAATCCCTATCGATATACTTTGATAAGAACTCTGAAAATTATGACATATCACCTAAATCGAAATATGTGATAATCTCCCTTAGATAATTAAAGACAGAATAAATATATGATGTGTATATCTGTTAAATTGTATATATCTATATATATACATTAATTATGTATATCTAGTCAGTTTATATGACACAATTATATTATACCTTGTATAGACTGCACATAAATAAGAATCAACTAAATAGTTGATATTATTGTTAAATGTTGTTTGTATATAGCTATAGATATCAACTTAAGATACAACTATAATCAATTTATGCTCTATGTCTTTGTTTTATGTACTGTACATTTGTACTTTTAAAGTTTGTATATATTCAATAAAGTTTATTTAAAAAAAAAGAAGTAATGCATTTCTATGTAAACTGTAGCTATTTTAACATATAAAAATTCATACACATTTTCATCCCTTTTTCCAAATGGTGTGGTGTCCTCATGCACCATCCTGATATACACTCATATAAGCACTTATATACTGCTTCATGGTGCACATTCTAAGCAATTTACATAGTCAGCATATTGCTCCCAACAATATGGGTCCTCATTTTACCAACCTCAGAAGGATTGAAGGCTGAATCAATCTTGAACCAGTCAGGATCAAACTCCTGGCAGTCAGCAGAGTCAGTCTGCAATACTGCATTCTAACCACTCTGCCATCATGATTCCCTTAAGAAGAATTAATTGCAAGTTGGAAAAATCTACTTTTCCTCGATTCTGTCCACATTTAAGATTTCAATTAAAACTTGTTTTCTTTTTCTCCAGGTATTTGTTTAGAGTGGCTTGTCAAGCTTGTATACAATTTTATATGGTTTTTTTTAATGTTTTAACTTGTGTGCACACCCCAATCTTTACTCTATTACATGAGTTTTTCCTATTTTAATACTTCATGCTGCTCAGAGGCTTGATGCAGTTGGGTGATCTTATAAATCTGATGATTAATTAAATAAATCTTCCATTCACTAAAAAAGCTAGCAAATGAAGGAGGGACAACCAATAAACCTGGATAGCTGAAACTGGAGCAGGAGAGAAGGAAAAAATCACTGTTTTCCTAGGAGGAATACAGATGAACATAGAGACTGTCATCCTCTTTGCACTTTCCATGTGTGGCTTCTGTGGCAAAAATTGTTCATACAGGGTGGTTCTCCCTGGAATTGAGAATACTGGAAAATCAAAACCTTGATTCTTGTGGTTACAACAGCAAGAATAAGTTTTTCTCAAAACGAAAGAAAGATACAATCCCAACAATGTCTATGTATAAACTTAATTTTTGAGAACACACAGCAATGACAAAACTAACTATATACTTACACAATGGAAGTCTAACTAAATTTAAGCAAGAATGGTTCCCCTAGATACAATGCATCAGGTAGCATTGTAAATATAACCACTTATAGTTTGACTTTTAAGGGGGGCTGAATGCCGACAAATTAGAAAATGATTTTTGATTCCTAGCAACCACATAGACAGATTTTCTTTATGATATCCTGTTCCTAAACTTTTAAGTTTCCCCAGTCATGTATGTGTATACATAATAATGATACAATTAACTTAAGATCAAAACCATTAACATAAAACCAATACTTTGATGTGAATTGCACTCATTTTAATTTTATATTTAACTTTGGATGAAAAAGCAAATTATTTTAACCTTGTAATATTGACACCATTTATTCTTTGTTTCATCTATTTTCAATATTTTAAGCTATCTAAATTATAGAATGTTAATCTCTAATCATATCATATTAAGTCACTGCAATGAAATAGTACCTGGTATCAATAGTTATAACAATATAATAAAAGCTAAAACAAGTAAAAATATCAGTGGATGATTCTAAGGACACAGAGTCTATGATTGTAGCATCTATATTAGAGGAGAATGGGATTAATTTGCTCATGAAACAAACCTTCAAGTTATAAGCTTACTAACTTGGTAACAGGAGTTTTTTAACTCAATGGAGCTTATGATGGAATAAGGACATATATATATTTTCTTGTATTCGTGGGCCAGTTCAATGGTCTCTGTTGACCTCTTTCCTTTTAAAAAAAGGTCAGTGTGGCAGACGTCCATCTCAAGCATACTGTAGCAGTAGCTCATGCATATATACTTGAACAAATGTAAAATGGGACTCCCTAGAAGGTACTTAAGGTTAGATCTGTGTGTTATCTCTAAAAATGTATGTGCATCATGAAGTATTTCTAAGAGGAAGAAAGAGAAAAAGAGAGAGGAAGGTTTCTTGGGAGACAATGAATTGTATAAATATTTGTAGAGAAGATCATGGCATTTTAAAAGTGAGGTGTCTTATTTTAAAACTGATAAAAACTTATTTTATTAATCATCAGTAATTGTATTTTTCTCTTGGGCTTGTGCTCTTTCGGAGTATGTGTGCATGTGCATGTGTGTACATGGAAAAAGTAGAGAGAGAGAGAGATTTATACATGCATAACCCACATACCACATATTTGCCCACCAATCAAGTATGCTGTTGCTGAGGTGGTGATGTATATTTGTGTGTGGTTTTTGAAAGGGATGAGTGAAGAATAATAAGATTGTATACCAATTGGTATTCACTGGAAGATCAGCCAAGGCATGAAAATTATCCCATCGATCAGTCACCTATTGGGTAGCAGCAATATAGCATGATGCTGATCATAGAAAATTATTTTAATAGCAATGACATTTCTTACTGTGTGAGATAAGGCCTCTTGCCTCTTGTATTTTACAAAAAAATGGATAGAAAGTATAAAATTAGCAATATAATGCTGGATGTTGCACTACTGAGTTAGGATGACCAAACAATAGGTCATGTCAGGGTTAAGTGGAAGTAGAAAGCCAATCAATTTTGACAATATGATCCTGAGCACATAACCACCATTTTCAAGAAGAACATCACAAATAATATTGAAGTAATGAACCTCATTGATAGAGAACTAAAGGAATTGTGGAATGAACATAAAGACATTAAAGATGAATATGAAAAGCCACTGCCACAGATCAAGAAACAAAGAGAAAGCAAAATGGAAATGATTAAGAACAAGAGAGAAGCCAAAGCCAAGAAAAACAAAAAACTCAGGAAGGAACTTAACAAAGAGTTTCAAAAATATGTCAGAAGATACAAGTAGCAACTATATGCAAAGTCACCAAAGATGTAAACAGACATGAAAAAATAAGAAAAGCTATACCAGCAAATCTGGAGAATTAACTCAGTGGCCAACAGATTGGAAAAGATTAATCTACATATCAATAGCAAAGAAAAGAGACTGAAGAGAGAGTGCAAACTATTGTACATTAATCTTAATTTCACATGCAAGTAAAATATTGCTTAGGATCATCCAATGCAGATTAGATAGAGCCCTACAGGGAAAAAGAGAGGCCAGATGTTCAAACTGGCTTTATAAAAGCCTAAAAAACTTGAGGCTTTATTGCTGATTCATGTTGAAGAAAGTCAGTGAATGCGAAAAGAAGTCAGTATGTGATTATAGAAAGGCCTTTGATTTGGTCAGTCATTTCAAGCTGTGAATGTTCTTAAAAATTGAAATCCCAAGGCACAGAATTGTTCTCATGTGAAACTTACATACTTCTCAGGAAGCCACAGTATGGACAGAATATGGCTAAATGGACTGGCTCCAGGTTAGTATAGGACAAGATTGTTTCTCCCCTTATTTATTCAATTTGTATGCTGAATATTTATCAAGAGAAGCTGAATTGCAAGATTAGTACAATTTTTAAAATTGGAGGGAGAAATTCCAGTAACCTGAATCCTGCAGAGGACACTACTCTTATAGATGAATGTGAAAAGTGACCTGCAAACTATAAAAGAAAGTCAAGGAGCAGAGTGAAAAAAATTGGACTAAATAGGTTAAATACTGTATAAAGAAGATCAACATTATGACAACTAGTGCAGCATCTGGCCTTGGAAATGACAGTGAAGATATTGAGATGATAGATAGCTTCTGCCTTTTAGGGTCAACTATCCAGCATCAAGTTAGGTATCATAGATTAGCCCTTGATAGCATATTTTTATCTGCCATAATAGATCTATGCCTATAGATATAAGAATGATACAGGGAATGATTTTCCTGGTGACACTCTTTGGGAGCCAAAGTTGGATTTCAAAGAAGCAGTATAGAAAGAACTTTGGTGCTTTGGAATGTTAATGTTGAAGAAGACTCCTGACATACTGTGGACAAGCAAGAAAGTGAATTGATAAATTATCAAATAAACCAACCCAAAGTTTTCAGTCAAGGCACAAATGAACAATCTCAAATTATTATTCTTCAGACACTTTATGGAAAGACCTTGCTATCCAAGGAAATTCATAATATTGTTACATTTGGGAAGAAAGAAAAAAAGAAGGTGAGCAGCATGCAGGATAGATAGATTTAATTAGAGTGACAGCAGCACACTGTTGGAACAACTAAAGGACCATGTTGGAAAAAGATCTTCCTGAAGAAATTCTGTATATGCAATTGCTAAGAGCCAATACCAATTTGATGGCACACTTCATATTTATATTTCTCTTTATGAACATACAGACATACCTGTGCATAAAATGCAAGATTGTATACATAGAACTATTTACTGGAGTGGTGACTTTCCAAATTTGTTTCCAATGGAAATTATCAATCAATGGTGATATGAAAGACAACCTGGGCAGATATATATTTTTTCCTTCATATTTATGCATTGCTTTTTTTGGAGGGGATCCTTTTGGGACAGGTAAGGTTATCTTAATTTTGGAGTTGTCTTTCTTTAGGGTAAATTTTGTTCAATCTTACCAATCACCCAAATCATGAAAAGGTTGGCCCACTTGGTTATCAAGATACCACGAGCCATGCGTTCACACCTTCAGTCAGTTTCTACAACAGAAATGCAATAACACAAAAGCCATCCCCACTACTGCTGTAATGGGACAAGACAATGTTTTTGTCATTTCTGATCCACTTCTACTCACGATTGTACATCAATTCCTTTGAGGCTCAACTACTTGGCAGGATACCCACCAGCTCTTTTTTGTATGAAAATTATATCAGTGATGGAAAAGTCTTTCAAATGAGCAATTTGCATAAACCTGCCAAGTGGGGTTTTTTTTTGAAATAGTTTGAAACTGTTCAAATGTTAATGTGTCCAAGAATATATGTAGTCATCCTGTTTCTTAACATAGGAAAACATAAGTCATTGTTGCATGTTTGTTTCCACTATTTAGGTTTGTGGAATTTAATATTTTAGAAAGTTGTCTTTTACTTCTACAACAGTAAGAGAATGTCTATTGATTAGGGTCAGTTATTTAATGGAAAGAGATTAAGAGACTTTACATTTAAATCCTAATCCAATAGCTATGTTTTAGCCAAACTAATAATTTGATATCATATTTTCTTTCTTCAATGTTGTGTCCTTGTATGAACTGTGAATTTTGTATTTGTAAATTATGCAGCATACCACATGCATCCACATGCATGGGATAGATAGATAGATAGATAGATAGATAGATAGATAGATAGATAGATAGATAGATAGATAGATAGATAGATAGACAGACAGACAGACAGACAGACAGACAGACAGACAGACAGACAGACAGACAGACAGACAGACAGACAGACAGACATTCTAAAAATAAATAAATAGTTGAGAAGAATTGATCCATATTGGAGCATTCTAATACTGTATGGAATTGTATGGATATTTGTCTTACACTGATTGTGGGCCCATTTAAAAAAAACCCCTATATATTTAAACAAAAAAACCCACCTAAGTTTCAAATACTTTGGCCATTAAACACCTTCTTCTAGCAACTTATTCACATTTCTGGCACCTTAATTTTGCAAATATTATGTTCAAACAAAGAGCAGGTGCAGTTATATCTGAAAATATGGTTACAAAGTTATCAAAGCAGATTGTTCTGCAGAAGACTGTATTTGGAAAGAAGAGATCTTTAAAAGGGAAGGAGGACCTTCATCCATACAGAATTCTCAGCTTGTGATCAGATTATATAGATAATATAAAGAGATGCAAGGGAAGGAAGAATAAAAGAATCTAAGCTGTAGTTATTCTTGAAGCCCCTTAAAAGAAAGAATGTCATGGTGATTTTTTAAAAAGTTATTAACAGGCTGCATTTTACAGGAGAAAGGTCCTAAAGCAAGCAAAAAGAGGCTTCTTTTTATTTACAAAATAATAAATAATATAAAAATAATTTTATATCCTTTCTTATTTGCAAAATCCCAATGAGAGCAGTCGTCTCCTGATGTCTTTTTTTTTGCATTTAATTAAACTGTGGGAAACGAATCAAAATGCAAAGGTTTCCATTCACAGACACACACATATATACACACACCTTGAACTTCCAACCACTTCCTTTCATGTTCTACATTGTTCAAATCTTACATGGCTACAAACTTTCTTTCAAAGGATTTGATTTGTACATTTGACATAGCTATCAGATATAATGAATGAATAGAATGGAAAACAAGAGACCGGCTGTGCCCTAGAGTCTTTTGGTATATGTTCTGGCAGTATATTGTAGGATTTTTCATAAAGTTTTCATAAACTTTTATGATTCACTTTCATGTTTCATGCCACTGTATCAATATGAACTACACAACCCTGCCAATTAGTTTTGTGAAATTGAATTGCTATGACAAAAGGATTAACTGTGATATAATTATTGAGTGATCTTGAATGAAAGAGAATAATGTTGGAAGTGTGGAATTGGGTCTAAGACTGTCTTACTACTTAGTAACACAATATTACTGCTGACAAAGATCAAACTCAATTGAAGCCATTGTAAAAGACATTGGGGAACTTAAGAGTTGAACAAGTAGCAAGATCAACTGATTTATTTCTGTTTAGATTTCTAGCAACTCATGATTCTCTTTTGAGAAGTCATATCCTAGTTATCACTTTGGCTGTTGAAATCATCAATTACAATTGTGTTTTTCATTTTTATAAAGCTAACTCCATGAAATAAAACATCATACATTATTTGTAAAGCAGGCTGGCTTACATTCCTCAGTATCTCTATCCATTGCCCCTGCAGTTGTCATAATGCATTACATTATCAGTACGAAAGCCATGACATCTTTAATTTCATATCCTTAACTAGGGCAAATTATCATCTTGGTTCTCTGCATTTCTTTTAAAATGAGCATTTGCTATTTTATATATTTTAGTAAATGAGGGCCTATTGGCAATTTTAGTAGTCTTTGATATGTCTTTAGATATGTAACTGTCACTGAAAGTTCTATAGGGGCCTTTTATCATACATAAAACATCTAGACATCTTTAAAGTTCACCTTTAGATTATCAGTGAACCTTAAATCGTATTAGAAGATTAGTAGTCAATAATCAAAGAATAACTCCTAGTAAAATATGATATGATGGTTGAATTATAAAATCCTATTTAAGTGTGTGAAATTTGTAGAGCTCCTGGCCTGAATGAAATTTAACTGACCAAATAAAAACGTTTTAGACTGAAGAAACAAAAAATGCTGAACCTCACCTGAAATATTGAAATATTGAAAACAATTTTTTAAAAAAATGTAAGAAAGCAAATATCAGAAGTGTAGTGTTGATTGACTGCTCAGCTACAATCAGCATGGTTAATCATTGCATTTGGCTATGGAAATGATACAATCTGACAAAGGATTTCAGATTAATTATTATGTGACTGCTCCACAAACTCATGGAAAATTGCTGCTTCCAGGTTGACCTTGGAGCCAAATGTAATATCAGCATTTTCAGTGGAAGGTCTCCCCACAAGGAAATTATTATTATTATTATTATTATTATTATTATTATTATTATTATTATTATTATTATTATTATTATTATTATTATTATTATTAATTTATTTATTTATTTTCTATGCTGCCCTATTCCGGAGAACTCAGGGCGGCTCACAACATGATAGAAATTACAATAAAATACATAAATATAAAAACCCTTAAGTTAAAAAAGAAACCAATCATTCCACAAACATACACACAAACATACACTGGCTAGGGGCAAGGTGTTAGCTGCCCCAGGCCTGCCGGCAAAAGTATGTTTTAAGCAATTTACAAAAGGCGGAGAGGGTGGGGGCGACACGGATCTCCAGGGGAAGTTGGTTCCAGAGGGCCGGGGCCGCAACAAAGAAGGCTCTTCCCCTAGGCCCCGCCAGGCGACACTGTCTGGCTGACAGGACCTGGAGAAGGCCCACTCTGTGGGCCCTAACCGGCCGCTGGGATGTCACCACTCCTCTTTTATATTTATATGAATGATCCACCAATCCATCCATACACAAGAAGCTATTATGTATTGTGACAATTTTGTCATACCAGGCCAGGTTTGGGAATATATTTAATCTGAATATATTCAGATTAAAAAGAAATAACAGAAGCATTAGAATAAAATGACTATCAGCCAACTTTTCCAAATAAAAGTAAGTATCTGATCAGCTTCCTCTAGTTGTGCAACCAAGAAGCAATTTATTTAATACCGTGTAATAACTTTGGATCAGATACTTCATTTAAAATACATACAGAGAAATTCAGAAGCAAAATTAGTGCCACCAACCTTTGAAATTTCCACTAGAGATGCAATCAGCAAATGTTAAAAGCTTTCTTTTGGTTCTCTGTTACTCCAGTGCATGTCTGATGTGGCAATATTTCATTCATGCAAAAAAAAAAATGACTTGCTATTGAACAGCAGCTGCTGAATTATTGCAGATAGTTTGAAGCTTGCTAAAATATGTAAAATATATATTCCTGCTGCAGTAACTGTTCCACATACCCAGAGAACTGTAACCAATTGATCTGAGAGAATGCAACAGTTGGCAGATGCTAGACATTCTCAGTTCAATTGCACCAATGAACAGAAATGGCTGAGATGAGCCAATTTTTTTCTGATGGCAACAAAAGTATGAAGTACCAGAGCAATTTATGTTAGAGAAGGATTATAGCAGACATGACTAAAAAGACCTTGTGGAAGATGACTTAGGTATTGATATAGAAGAATATCTATCTGGTAGAGCAGAGTGGACATTTGGAAAACCTTTGTACCCAGGTAATAAAGCCAAGCACCAAATGAGGGTATTCTGGCAGACTAGAGGCTAATGACTATGGAAAGAGGCAGATGATGTTCTATTTTGTTCTTTATCAAGGGCAAACTGCTGCATTGCACAGGGCCTCTCAGAGGCTGACTCACAAGCAGTGAGATATGCACAACAGAATAAAGAAATATCATGTGTTGAATGGACATAAGAAAAAGATTTCTTTGACTCCTCTCAAAAAAAAAAAAAAAGTATAATCCCTGCCTCCTATCCACGAGAAAATCACTGAATTGTTATTCTTTGGGCATGGGAGGGAGGAATATAAGGCATTTTTAATGACATTAAAGAGAAATGATAACAATGCAAAATAATATTTCAAAACAGAAATAATCCTGAAGATCCAGATGTGAGTAATCATTTTAATATATAGGGTTTTTAAAAGAATTTTATTATATAAACTAAACTTAAATAAAGAAAAGAGAATTTCAATGAGGAGTAAAAAGAAAAAAAGAAGAAAAGAGAACAAAAAAGATAGGAATATGGTGAAGAAAAAGGAAATATATAAGGAAGTTACTTCCAGCCTTCATTGTTACAAGCATAAACAAATATAGAGATTATTCACCTTTATGATTACATTTTTCTCTTCAACTCATATCCCCTGTCTTTATACACAAATCCATTAAACATAATCTTTTCAGTTTTGGTATCATCCTAACCTCATCCTTACCCTATGACAGAGAAAAGTCCACAAAGAGTTGCCAGAAGTAACAACATATCTTTTTAAAAATCTTGATCAAGTAAACCAACTTTATAGTCCTTCCTTTTTCTTCTAACTATCTCACTTAGTTCGTTCACATATTTGGTATAATATCTGACTTCTCTTTGTTTCTTCTTTATCCCATTCCACTGAGTTCTTCAAGACTTTAAGCAAGCACCTTTTTAAAAACGTTTTATTAGTTTATTGTATACATTACAATGAAAATACAAAAGTAAATAGCGGGAAAGATGGGGAAGGGAAAAGGGAACAGAGAAATAAGGTAGGGAACAGAAAAAAAGAAAAAAAAAGGCATTGACTTCCGACTTCCTTTGGTGCAGCAAAGTAGAGTATCAACTTTAAGCCTCAACTTTTTACTTTTACAAAATAATATAAGCTAGTCATTTCGATAACATCAACTCTATTTAACTGGTAAAACCCAAAATCAAAATTTCATTATTTTGCATCATTTTGCATGGCTATATATTTTTCTTCTACTTAAAATCTTTAGTCCTCTTTAGTGTCCAGTTTTTGAAATCATGGAATTATCTTTGTTAGTTTTATAAAACCCAAAATAGGATCTATAACCCATGAGAAGTTGTATACCATATAATTAATTCCAAAATGTTATTATAAAAGTGTCAACATTCCAATTTTATCTGGACTGTTAATTTATAACTTTCTAAAATCAAAATCTTATTTAGTTTTTCTTCTGTCTATTTCAGATTCTTTAAATTCTTAAGTTTATGATTAAAATTTCCTTTCTTTTAGGATTGAAGGCAGAGTCATCCAGCATTTTTAAACTTGTTGCTCCAAGGGTCTCTACTAACTTAATAATAGTTAATGAGCAATTTTTCAAAAGTGATTAGAAATTGAGGTCTGTGAACTTGGTGTCCTTTAAAAATTGTTGCTTTTGCGAGGAAGATGGCTAATCCTATAATCTCCTGGCACTCAAACCTATAGAACGTAACTGTCCTGCAGTCTCCTTGTAAGGAGCAAGTATCCAGAGCCCATGTGGGTGATCTCCCTTTTTCCTCTTACCCAGAAAGTTTCCAAGGAACAGATCTACTCACCAGTTCTTTGGTCTTTGACACAGTTGTCAGTTCTACTTCCACTGAGATGTTCTCAGTTTGCCATACCTCCATCAGAAGTAAATAAGTGAGCAATCATATAATACATCTTTAAACATCAGTGTCTATTTTTTTATCCATTAGAAACTGCTACTACATTTAATACAAGAAAAAAATAGGGATGTAGTCATAAATTAGATGAAAAAAATGAGCAGATATTTGTGTATTAAATTGCAAATGGTGTTTCAGTTTAGGTGAGCTCAACCATTGAAAATTATATCAGTTTACAGTATTTTTACCACTTTATAGCTAATATTGTATTTTGTTAATCAAACACCTTTCTAAGGCTTTCACTATACAAATTTGTTATATAGTTTAACCGAACTTTATCTACCGAGTGCTAAAACTCTACACATCAGTTCTTTTTTTTCCTCTAGAAAGTCTTTCCTAGATTTGTCTTGAAAAATTATTTCTATTTATTAAATTAAAACATTTATATAATTTTGGCACTAGAAGGAACTGTGAAACATTTAAATGTTTGGTGTAAATTTAATAGGCTGCATTAACAGAGGGATTAAATCAAGATCACGTAAATACCACTTTACAATGACTTGATAAGGCCACACTTGGAATACTGCATCCAGTTTTGATTACCACAATGTAAAAAAAGATGTTGAGACTCTAGAAAGAGTACAGAGAAGAGCAACAAAGATGATTAGGGGACTGGAAGCTAAAACATATAAGGAATGGCTGCTGGAATTGGGTATGTCTAGTTTAATGAAGAGAAGGACGAGGGGGGACATGATAGCAGTCTTCTAATATCTCAGGGGCTGCCACAAAGAAGAGGGAGTCAAGCTATTCTCCACAGGCAGGACAAGAAGCAATGGATGGTTGTTATTGTTGTTACATCCAAGTATTCTTTTTCTACGTTCTACTGGGAAGTACAAAACACAAAGCTCAAAATGGTATTTGAGTAAATCTCAGACTGATCTGTAAAAAGTTAATCTGGCAAAATATGAGTTACCTGGTTCACAAATGGACTGGATGTTCAAATTGTGCATGATTTCCTAAATGCTAGTGTGCCATTGTCTTTGCTTATGCCTTTGTAAAATTATTTTTATCTCAACTGAAAATAAAAGGTTTGTTTTGAAGAATTAAATTGTTTTTCCCAAGTACCTCTTACTTATGTTCTTTCTGCTATAGCCATAATGGCTGTTCCTTCTTCTCATCCTCTTCACTGGCTAAGATCACAGTTCATTACAATGCTTACCATAGACTCTGAGCCAAGTAAATCTTGCTGTGGCCAGACACTTCCAGAGCATTACATGCATGCTAATAATAATGTTGGCAATGTGTTAACATTAGGAAGCCTACATTTGCAGCCATGTATTAATGGATAACAAACAGAGAAGGACTTTGAAAATGGCATCCAGAATCCTTAATCTTGTTCTTGGAAATGAAAATCCAGTATAATCCATCCTATATTATTTGAAAATGTATTTATTTAATGTAGAGAAAGCAACACACTTAGTAATTTTTCTGATTTTAAAATAATAACAGAAGAAAGAAAAACAAAAAGAACAAAACAAAAAGATGCATACATAAAAACATACATAATACAGTAAGTATATTAAATATTAATATATTCCAATATCTGTATGCCACTTAAGAACTTCATGTGCCCACAGCACAGTTTTCAAATGACTTAACAATATTTGTTCCAAGAAGAAAGATATACGATATGATGACTATGGCCAGGAGGTCATTGGAGATTTCAAAATAGTGTCATTTCTGATGGGCATCCAAGACAGTTTCACAAATTTTCCTTCTTTTCTTTGCCTCTGGGACAGCTGAGACACTAAGGCACACTATCACAGATGGGAATGGCCACAGTGGACCACGTTCTCTGTAGGAAAGAACAACATAAAGTGAAAGCCACTGATAGACCCTTGAAAGGGCTGATGCCACCCCTGCACATCAAGTTAGGCCTCATCAAATAATTTGTCACAGTTCTGGACAAGGAATCAGCAGCTTTCAAGTACCTCCAGGATCTCTTTCCACAGCTGTCAGAGGCAAAGGTTAAAGATAAAGATAAAGAAGATCATAGAGTGTGACAAATTCACCAAGAAGCTGGGAGAAAGTGGCTCAGAAAATTTCTTTGTAATGGTTCATGGCTTTCTTGGCAATCACAAGGCTGAAAACTATGAGCAGCTGGTTCAGACACTCATAAAGAATTTGCCAAAATGGGATGCAGAATATCCCTCAAAGTCCATATCCTTGATGCTCATTTTGAAAAATTCAAGGAGTACATAGGTGCTTACTCAAAGGAGTAAGACAAGCATTTTCACCAAGATATACTGGACTTTGAACATCATTACCTTAGACAGCATAATGAAAACATGATGGAGGACTATGTTTGGAGGCTTTTTTGAGAAAGCAATTTGCAGTATAGCTGCAAATTTAGAAAATCTACTCATTTCTAAACCCTTTTGAGTGGTTTTGATTGTCTTTGTATATTTGCCATGCAAGTGTTGTGAGTGTCCCTAGACCAGCTTGGGAAGTGTCAGAGTATAAGGATGCGCAGCCAGGCCCCTCTGGGTGTTTTCCCCTCCCGGCAGCCGAGGAAGAGCAGCCAGGCCCCTCTGGGTATTTTCCCCTCCCGGCAGCTGAGCCAGACAGGGAGGAGATTTACAGGCAGTCTGGGTCAGATTCACAAAGTGAGGGGTCAGATTTGGATCAAGAAGATAGATGGCTTGATCCGAGATTCCAAAGGTTTGATAAGCGACGGTGTCAGTTAAGTGGAAAAAGGAAGTAATGAGGGGAAGTGACGTATCGGACACTATATTAGAAGGGGACAGAGAGACTACGCCTTTGTCACGAGCAACGTTAATCAAGGAGTAGCCTGATATCTGGAGCAGTGCGTTTGAATTCAGTCTTCTGATGTTTTGGAAATCTACGGAAGAATAATGAGGTATTGGACAATGTGATAAAGAAAGAGTGAGTTAATTGGAAGGTGTGGGAGAGCATGTTTTAATCTAAATGTAAATAAATGAGACTTGGCCGTTCCTGCCAGCAAAATGCCAGCAGCGTGCTTTGAAGTGAATCCTTTTGAAATGTGTTAAATAAACCTCTTAAAGACATATTTATGTGGATTTTAATGAGCTGAGAGGGGCCAGACAGAACAGCAAGTATATATTGTTCTTTCTCTAACTGCTTAAAAAGATAAAAAAAATTGCCTGATTTGTCTCTAAAATAGGAAACCTTTATAGGCTGTGGTCACAAAATCAAAGTTTGTGATGAATATAGCCATTTTTGTATAGACTTTAGAAATAAGCAGTTGAAATAGGACATTTAGAAGCCAGGAACATAGTGTAATACTTGTAACACCATCAAACAACACCTGCATATCCCATGTCCTGGGAAGGACTTCATAGGTAGACAAAAATGAGAAACTCAGTGTAAACATCATCATAATAATAAAACTCATCAACCTGATGAAAGCATCATCATGCCATTGTAACACAAGAATTACCCCTTTTGAATGCATGTTATGATATCATACACATGTCCATAAAATACAAAACTTACAATGCAATATTGCTTTTGATGATGTGGATGGCCATGTCTTCTTCCTACGCATTTGTTTGTTGATTTTTACTTCCTCATCTACACTGCAGTCTTGGCAGTTACTGGTGATTTTTCATAAAAGTACTAAACTGACCTATTCCTGCTTAGCTTTGAGCCCAGAAAAGTTCAGTATGTTGTTGTCATTTGCTGAGGCATATACAAATGAGGTCTGAACAAATATTCTCAGAGGACTCTTTTTGCTGACATTCATTATTCTTTCTTCAGTTTTCATTTTATGATTTAGGTCAAGTTAGATTTTTCCCACAATAAATAGATTCTTCCAATTTATTTATTTCTCTGTACACTGTCTCTCATCTTCTATTTTTATTAGTGTTGGCATTGCTCCATCTGCTTTAAAGTCTGGTACAGAGGCATCCAAGCTGGCAAAGCACTGTAGAAAAACATCCATTGAATGATTAGTGTTGTTTTGACTACAGAAGAAACTGAAATTACAAAGAAATGATAAGACAAAAAGGCACCCAATACAGAAAGAAAATAATATGTCTCTCATTTAAAGATTTTAAAAGACATTGCATTAAAAATCATTTTTGAGTTGAGTACATTGATAATCTAGATGGATGAAACTGATTTCAGGACATAACAAACATGGGAAGCTGTTTTTTATATTGAATAAGATATTGCTCCATCGGTACTGCTAAAGTTAACTGATGAAAGCATCTTCAGATTGATTGGAATATGCTAAACCTGGATATAGTCCAAAGCTCAAAATGCTGAATTGCAGAACTCCAGAGGACTAGTAGCAACAACAATCACCAGGGAGGATGAGATAGTAGCAGGGACTATCATCTAATCATTATCCAGATTTTTGCAGATCACATCTTGTGCCCTAACTGAGGTAAAGTGGCTTATTGCATACCAATAACATAGTTAGTGATTGATTAGGAGGGGATAAATACTTAGATAAATACATTTGAAAAGGACCATGGCAACAATTGACACTATTAGATGGGTAACTCCTACTTAAATTTCAAAATGTATATTTGGATGACCAAAAATTTCAAATTTATAAACTCAGTCCTTGTTTTTCTAGAATGCGTGTTTGTTGAATAAAGGAAGGCATTTATTTTTCTCTTTTCTGTAATTATGCTTTTTGTTACATTACTGTCCTACTTATCCTCTATGAAACTGTTATCACATCCATACACACCACTTTTATTTTTAACTGAAACTATTAAAACAAACAAAAAATGAAAAGAATTTCCTTATACAAATGAAACCTATTCCTACAAAAACCTACTAAAACGTGAACAGTTGTATAATATGACATGATTATACAACTGAATTATTCACATTTGCCAGTTTTTGTAACCAAAACATAGGAAATTAAAAATAAATTAGTATGTAGTCTGAATTTCAGAACAATGCTTCTGTCAAGACTTTCAGCAATAAAAAGTACTTCATCAAGAAGTACATTTTAAAAGACCACCATATTCTTGATGTAGAATGGAAACCTGGAATTCTCTTCAAGAATCTAAATTCAAGGCTAAACTAGGCTGATTTGGTTTTTTCATAAGACATATCTAATGGGTGAGAATAAGGATTAGATGAAGAAAAATAGACATCTGAACAATGACAACTTTAGCGTATTTGATTAGGCAGAAGATGGCAGTCATGATCTAAGGGAAGGAGCAGAAAGTAGTCTTATTTAGAATTAGAATTTTTTGGTAAAGTTCGGTCTTCCATACCAAATACATTTAATTAATGTATTTGGAATCTTTCTGTGTATTACACTACTTAAACACTTTGCTTGGATCAATGGAGGGTAAAACACCTTTTAAACCTACTTCATAATATTCCAGTTTCTCCATGTACACCTTTAAACAAAGAGGAACCATTGTTCACAACTTGTCAGGATACGCAAAGGGGTGGATTAAGGTTAACAGGATTTCACTACTAGCCCTATGCCTTTTCTATGTGGAGTAAGATATCGCACCCACACCTAAAACTAAAACTAAAATTAAAACTACAAATTCTACAACCAAATTCTACAGTCAAAATCCACAGTCAAAGTTGAAAGTGCACCAGAAAACTACATATAAATGTCTGTACACGAATGCTAGAAGCATTCGAGCAAAAATAGGGGAATTGGAATGCTTGGTGAAGGAAAATAATATTGAAATTATTGGCATAACAGAAACCTGGTGGACAGATGATAACCAATGGGACACAAGGATTCCAGGTTACAAATTGTATAGGATGGACAGGAGAGGGAGAAATGGTGGTGGCGTGGCCTTGTACATAAATGAGGAGTTAGAATCTCATGAACTCGAAATTCAAGAAAATTCAAACTCACCCACAGAAACATTGTGGATAAAAATCCCAGGACAGGAAACTAATCTGACGTTAGGGATCTGCTATCGCCCTCCCAACCAAACTCCAGAGGCAGATTGCTATTTGGAAAATGAATTTAAGGAGGCCTCAAAAAGAAATAGGATAGTCATAATGGGGGATTTCAACTATCCCCAAATAGATTGGGTAAATTCTTGTTCTACACATGAAAGAGAGACAAGGTTCCTCGACACGTTAGCCAATTATTCCCTTGAGCAGATGGTCATGGAACCAACCAGGGGAAAGGGGATCCTGGACTTGGTTCTGACTAACGCACAGGATTTGGTTCATGATGTCCTTGTAACCGAGCCCATAGGAACCAGTGATCACAACACAATAACCTTCAACTTAACCATGGATAGCAAATCGTCAGTGAAAACTAACACAGAGACCTTAAACTTTCACAGAGGGAATTTTGACAAAATGAGGAAAATAGTAAAGAAGAAACTAAAAAGAACAATAAAAAAGTCAAAACCCTCCAAAATGCTTGGAAACTGTTTAAAAATACGTTACAGCAGGCTCAAATAAAATGCATTCCTAAAAGAAGAAAGAGGACTGGAAAGTCGAGGAGGATACCAGTATGGCTTACGAATAAGGTAAAGGAGGTTATTGGAAAGAAGAAAAACTCATTTAAGAAATGGAAGGCTCTTCCTACCGAGAAGAACAGGAGGGATCACAAACTCTGAAAGACCAAATGCAAGGTGATAGTCATGAAAGCCAAGAGAGACTTTGAGGAGCATATAGCCAAGAATATTAAAAATAATAACAAAACCTTTTTTAAGTACATCAGAAGCAGGAACCCAACCAGAAAATCAGTTGGGCCACTCGATGACAATGGTCAGAAGGGAATAATCAGAGAAGACAAGGAGATTGCTGAGAGGCTAAATGACTTCTTTGCCTCCGTTTTCACTGAGGAGGATAGAGAACATTTGCCTGCCACTGAATTAGTTTTCCCAGGGAGGGGAAATAGAAGAATTAAACCTGATAGAGATAAACAAGGAAGATGTTCTTGCATGCCTTTCTAAACTAAATGTCAACAAATCGCCGGGTCCAGATGGCATCCACCCTAGAATTCTCAAGGAACTCAAGTGTGAAATTGCTGAGCTTCTAACTAAAATATATAATCTTTCCCTAAGATCAGGCACTGTACCGGAGGATTGGAGGGAAGCAAATATAACCCCGATCTTCAAGAAAGGATCCAGAGGTGATCCAGGAACCTATAGACCAGTCAGTTTAACCTCAGTTCCAGGCAAACAGATGGAAACAATTATTAAAGATAAAATTACAGGGCACATAGAAAAACAGGCATTGCTGAAAGAAAATCAACATGGCTTCTGCAAAGGCAAATCATGTCTTACTAACTTGTTAGAATTCTTTGAGGGTGTAAATAAATACATAGATAAAGGGGCCCCAGTTGATATTGTATATCTTGACTTTCAAAAGGCTTTTGACAAAGTCCCTCACCAAAGGCTCCTAAAAAAGCTCTCCAGCCACGGAATTAGAGGACAGGTCTTGTCCTGGATTGGTAACTGGCTAAATTGTAGGAAGCAAAGGGTGGCAATAAATGGACAATTCTCTGGATGAAAAGAAGTGAGAAGTGGTGTACCCCAAGGTTCAGTTTTGGGACCTTTACTTTTTAATTTATTCATCAATGATCTGGATGTAGAAGTTAATAGTGAGGTAGCCAAGTTTGCTGATGACACTAAATTGTTCCGGGTTGTGAAAAGTGAAACTGATTGTCGGGGGCTCCAGAAGGATCTCTTGAAATTGTGTGAGTGGGCAACAAAGTGGCAAATGCATTTTAACCTAAACAAGTGCAAAGTTATGCACATCGGGGCAAAGAACCTCAATTATACTTACCAACTGATGGGGACCAAACTTTCTGAGACAACCCAAGAAAGGGATCTTGGGATTTTGGTGGACAGCTCGATGAAGATGTCAACCCAATGCGCAGCAGCAGTAAAAAAAAAAGCAAATTCCATGCTTGGCATGATTAGGAAGGGAATCGAAAATAAGTCAGCAAGTGTTGTATTGCCTCTGTACAAATTGATGTTGAGACCACACTTGGAGTACTGTGTACAGTTCTGGTCACCGCATCTCAAGAAGGATATAATGGAACTGGAAAAGGTGCAAAAAAGGGCAACAAGAATGATCAAGGAAATGGAGCGCCTCCCTTATAAAACCAGATTGCAACGCCTTGGTCTCTTCAGCCTTGAAAGACGGCGTTTAAGGGGTGACTTGATCTAAGTGTATAAAATCATGCATGGGATAGAAAAGGTGGATAGAGAAAAATACCAGGACAAGGGGGCACTCCCTAAAGCTCATAGCTAAGAAAGTGAGGACAAATAAAGGGAAATATTTCTTCACCCAGAGGGTCATTGATTTATGGAATTCACTTCCAGAAGGGGTCGTGACAGCTGTCAGCCTTGACAGCTTCAAGGCAGGGCTAGATAGATTCATGGATGCCAAGTGTATCAGTGGTTATTAAAACAGATGTCCATGTGCCGCCTCTATGTTGGTTGAGGCAGGCAGGATTCCCTTGAGTACCATTTGTTGGGGGTCAAGGGAAAGGGAGGGTTTTGCCTTCTCTTTCTGCTCAAGATCCCCATGTACAATTGGTGGGCCACTGTGTGACACAGAATGCTGGACTCGATGGGCTTTGGCCTGATTCAGCATGGCTCTTCTTATGTTCTTATGTAAAACTAGCAGAGGTAGTTACCTAATTGCCTAAAGGTAATTGGCACATTGGGGACTATGTAGGATCATGTTGTGATGCCATTTTTATCAGAATGTCCAAAATATTGGGTTTGTATGGATGCTATTGTTCCCAAAGGCTTTGTGGGCAGGTCCATGATAGGAAAGGCTCCTATGCATGTGCCACACAAGTGCAAAACCATTTCTGGTTTTCCAGTCAACCTTTAGAAGTAGCAGAAGGCAGCATCAAGGCAATGCAAAGAACCCTGCATTGCCTCCATTTCTGAATGAAACAAAGAATGATGCATATTATCCTATTGAGGCAAGGATAGTTACCTTACACAAGCCTAAAGGAAATTGGCACACTGGGGACTATTAGAGCTAAAAATTATTTGGACATTTTTGATGATGACCAAACAAGTAACTGGCAAGGAGGAGGATGAAGAGGTCTTGACCAGACTTTAGAGTACCTAAATCAGTGGATCAATGCAATATGGAATGCTTTATCCTTTCACCTTTATGCTTTTGTTTATGGAAGAAACATGTTCATACAATATATCATACAACTGACCAATCAGATTCAGAAGAGAAAAAAGAGACAGAGAGGCAAACAAATGTTGGCACTGCAGTGTCCTTTCATTTGTCAAAACAGATTGTGATTGCAACACCATATGCTTGGAATGCTAAAGAAGTAAGAAAAACAGCAGAAAATAAATATTACCCAATATAGATACTGAGGTGTTTGATTTAATTTAAGAAAAAGACTATCTATATATCAACATAGCCAGACATACCCCACTCCCACCTCCATAATTTAAAATATACAAAGGGCACATGATTGAGATCTTTAATAATTAGAGCATCCCTGTTTTCATTCCTTGGTGTTCAATATTCATCGCTGTGATTATGCCTACAGAACTCAAACTTTTCAGTTCCCAGTTAAGCCAGTTTCTGTCATCACTTAAAAAGTGCTCTGCTATTTAAAAGATTGGTAGGAATCAATGGAAATACATAGATAACTCTTGCAAGACTAGCTTACTGTAGTTATACTAAATATGGTGCAATATTAATATATTCCACCGTGATTGTGATGGAAAGACAATTCTATGCCTGAAGCTTAAAACTTTATGGGGGGGTTTAAAAATTGCATCAGTGCAAACCACAGCTGCTTGGTGGCCCAATCTTAAATCTGCAAGACTCAAAAAGGTTTTCTGACAACCAGCAACATTACAGGAAGAATAAGATCTGAACGATGGCAGGTTTCTTCCTTGGAATTGGACCTACACTACATTTCTCCACCTGTCATCTTACATTTTTTTTTATTCTTCCCCCCAAAGATACCAATGCCAACATGGTTGTCAAAAAGTAGAACATTAAAAATCATGCTTATAATTACATACAAAAATAGCCAAACTGTTTTTTTTAATTATACTTCTCTAATATGGAAGAGGCTTTCTCACAAGTCAGTGTGCAGTAAACCATGGATTCCGTCCATGATACTATGACAATTAATTAATTACAACATGCTTTTATAAAGGTGACTTTATATTAGGGTCATAAAAGAAACCTGTCCACATATTTATTTTTAAATCAAATGTTGCAATCCATCAAAGTAAATTGACAGCACAGAAGGTAACAATGAATGGAAACCTCTGCTATTTATCATTCTTCATTAGAAGGGCTTGCATGCCAATTGGTATATTTGAGAGAATAATACTTAGAGTTTGGCACAATGTTAATGAACAACAATTACTGTATATAAGAAAAAAAATGTATAGCTTAATTGCTGCAACATAAGAAAATTATGCTGGGGGTGCCTACAGTGGGGTAAACAAAGGACATTTGTATACAAAATTGCTTGAACTTATTTATTTATTGAATTTATATCCTGCCTTTATTTTATACAATTCAAGGTACTATACATAAACATGTTTCCTATTTTCCTCAGAAAAAAACTCTCAGATTGGCTTGAAAAAGAGGGATTGGCCCAAAGTCACTTCTGTTCCTAAGGAAGGACTAGAACTAGGGGTGGGATTCAGCAAGTTTGCACCACTTCAGCAGAACAGGTAGCTAATTTTTTGTTGCCCAGGCCCATAATGGACTTAGAGAAGTGGCATCAACACAGAGAACTGGGTGTTCACATATTTGAATCCCACCACTGACTACAACTCATAGTCTCCCAGTTTCTAGTCTACTATTATAACTATATTGTTTTATATATATTTTAAAATATTTTGTAGAAATCTGTAAAACATTTAGGAAAATTTCAAGGACACGTTCTTTCATAAAAATTAGTTTTGACATTTGTTGAAAAGAATATGATAAAAGAACACAGAGTTTCTTCCCCAACTAGATATGAATTTTTATAGACAAATAAACCTTTCTAGGCTGTCCTGTCTATGTTTTCTGGTAAAATAAAACAGAAAATCCTATTTGGGAAAATTCCATTTGGGTTAGGGTTAGATAACGAAGAAATCGGAGAGCAAAATGGATATTGCAAACAAATTCAGGGTGCTTGGGAATAGTAAGGACAGCACTGATTTTTCTAGCCTTCGATCTCTGTGTTTCCTGCTAAAGTACATGTGAAACTCCTATTTGGGAAAATTCCACTTAGGGTTAGGGTTAGGTCACCCTGAATTCGGAGAGAAAAATGGACATCACCAAGAAACTCACTACTTGGAAATGGTTAGGAGGGCAGTGATTTTTCTAGGCTGCCCTATCTGTTTCCTGGTAAAATACATGGGAAAATCCTAGTTGGAAAATTCCATTTAGGGTTAGGGCTAGGTCACCCTCAACTCGGAGAGGAAAATGGACATGGGCAACAAACTCGAACTTCTTAGGAATGGTTAGGAGATAAATGACTTTTCTAGGCTGCATTACCTACGGTATGTTTCCTGGCAAAATACATGGGAAAATCCTATTTCGGAAACTTCCACTTAGGGTTAGGGTTAGGTCACCCTGAACTCGTAGAGGAAAATGGACATCGTCAGGAAGCTCGGAGGTCTTGGGAATGGGTAGGAGTGTACTGACTTTTCTAGGCTGCACTATATATGTATCTTAGCAAAATACATGGGAAAATCCTATTTGGGAAAATTCAACTTAGGGTTAGGGTTAGGGTTAGGGTTAGGTCACCCTGAACTCGGAAAGGAAAATGGACATCGCCAAGAAACCCAGAGTGCTTGGGTATGGTTAGGAGGGTACTGACTTTTCTTGGCTGCACTATTTATGTTTCCTGGCAAACTACATGGGGGAATCCTATTTGAGAAAATTCCACTTACGGTTAGGGTTAGGTCACCCTGAACTCGGAGAGGAAAATGGACATCGCCAAGAAACTCAGATTGGTTGGGAATGGTTAGGAGGGTACTGATTTGTCTAGGCTGCACTATTTATGTTTCCTGGCAAAATACATGGGAAAATCCTATTTGGGAAAATTCCCCTTAGGGTTAGGTCACCCTGAACTTGGAGAGGAAAATGGACATCGCCAATAAACTCGGATTGCTTGGGAATGGTTAGGGGGGTACTGACTTGTCTAGGCTGCACTATTTTTGTTTCCTGGCAAAATACATGGGAAAATCCTATTTGGGAAAATTCCACTTAGGGTTAGGGTTAGATCACCCTGAAGTCGGAGAGGAAAATGGACATCGCCAAGAAACTCGGATTGCTTGGGAATGGTTAGGAGGGTACTGACTTGTCTAGGCTGCACTATTTATGTTTCCTGGCAAAATACATGGGAAAATCCTATTTGGGAAAATTCCACTAAGGATTAGGGTTAGGTCACCCTGAACTCGGAGAGGAAAATGGACATCGCCAAGAAACTCGGATTACTTGGGAATGGTTAGGAGGGTACTGACTTGTCTAGGCTTCACTATCTATGTTTCTTAGCAAAATACACGGGAAAATCCTATTTGGGAAAACTCAACTTAGGGTTAGGGTTAGGTCACCCTGAACTCGGAAAAGAAAATGGACATCGCCAAGAAACCCAGAGTTCTTTGGTATGGTTAGGAGGGTACTGACTTTTCTTGGCTGCACTATTTATGTTTCCTGGCAAACTACATGGGGGAATCCTATTTGAGAAAATTCCACTTATGGTTAGGGTTAGGTCACCCTGAACTCGGAGAGGAAAATGGACATTGCCAAGAAACTCAGATTGCTTGGGAATGGTTAGGAGGGTACTGACTTGTCTAGGCTGCACTATTTATGTTTCCTGGCAAATACATGGGAAAATCCTATTTGGGAAAATTCCACTTTGGGTTAGGGTTAGGTCACCCTGAACTCGTAGAGGAAAATGGACATCGCAAAGAAACTCGGATTTCTTGGGAATGGTTAGGGGGGGGGCTGACTTGTCTAGGCTGCACTATTTATTTTTCGTGGCAAAATAAATGGGAAAATCTTATTTGGGAAAATTCCACAAAGGGTTAGGGTTAGGTCACCCTGAACTCGTAGAGGAAAATGGACATCGTAAGGAAGCTCGGAGGTCTTGGGAATGGGTAGGAGGGTACTGACTTTTCTAGGCTGCACTATCTATGTTTCCTGGCAAAATACATGATAAAATCCTATTTGGGAAAATTCCACTTTGGGTTAGGGTTAGGTCACCCTGAACTCGGAGAGGAAAATGGACATCGCCAAGAAACTCGGATTGCTTGGGAATGGTTAGGAGGGTACTGACTTGTCTAGGCTGCACTATCTATGTTTCTTAGCAAAATGCATGGGAAAATCCTATTTGGGAAAATTCCACTTACGGTTAGGATTAGGTCACCTTAAGTTGGAGAGGAAAATGGACATTGCCAAGAAGCTCGGAGGTCTTGGGAATGGTTAGGAGTGTACTAACCTTTCTAGGCTGCAGTATCTATGTTTCCTGGCAAAATACATGGGAAAATCCTATTTGGGAAAATTCCACTTAGTGTTAGGGTTAGGTCACCCTGAACTCGGAGAAGGAAAATGGACATCGCCAAGAAACTCGGATTGCTGGGGAATGGTTAGGAGGGTACTGACTTTTCTTGGCTGCACTATTTATGTTTCCTGGCAAAATACATGGGAAAATCCTTTTTCGGAAAATTCCAATTAGGGTTAGGGTTAGGTCACCCTGAACTCAGAGGGTAAAATGGACATCGTCAGGAAGCTCGGAGGTCTTGAGAATCGTTACGAGGGTACTGACTTTTCTAGGCTGCCCTCTCCATGTTTCCTGGCAAAATACATGGAAAAATGCTATTTGGGAAAATTCCAATTAGGGTTAGGGTTAGGTCACCATGAACCTGGAGAGCAAAATGGACATTTCCAAAAAACGCAAGATCCTTGGGAATGGTTAATAGAGCATTGACCTTTCTAGGCTGTCCTTTCTATTTTTTCTGGTAAAATAGATGGGAAAATCCTATTTAGGAAAATTCCATTTAGTTTTAGGGTTATGTCACCATGAACTCTGAGAGGAAAATTGACATCGGCAACTTGCTTGGGAATGGTTAGAATCTTGACTTCATAACATTTTTCAGCCCTGACTCCAATGGAATCTAAATCTGACCCTAACCCTAGTTTCATTTTCATAGTCAAAGCAATTTTCCCATCTATTTCTCTTCCACCCAAAAAAGTGTCCGAATGAAAAGTTTTTATTTTTTCTCTCCTTTGGGAACGTCCTAGAATGTAGCCCTCGAACCAATTTGCAGCCCTGATGCTAAAAGAGTCTAACCCTAATCGATACTTGAGCCCTAACCCTAACCTTCTTTCATTTTCATCATCAATAAGATTTTTCCATGTATTACAGTGCAGCTCACAAAAGAGTACGAACAAAAAGCTATGTTTTTTTTTCACTTGTGAATTTCCTGGAATGTAGCCCTAACATTGTTTTTCAGCCCTGACTACAAAGGCATCTAACCCTAACCTTAGCTTCAGCCCTAACTCTAACCCATCTTTCATTTTCATTGTCAATGGGATTTTCCCATGTATTTCACTGCAGCCCAAAAAAGTAATACTAGTAATAATAATAATAATAATAATAATAATAATAATAATAATAATAATAATAATAATAATAATAGTAACAATAATAATAAAAATAATAATAGTAGTAGTGTAGTACAGTTGGAAGGGACCTTGGAGGTCATCTAGTCCAACCCCCTGCTCAGGCAGGAAACCCTATACCATTTCGGACAAATGACTCTCCAGTCTCTTCTTAAAAACTTCCAGTGTTGAAGCATTCACTGCTTCTGTAGGCAGGTTGTTCCACTGATTAATTGTTCTAACTTTCAGGAAGTTTCTCCTTAGTTCTAGGTTGCTTCTCTCCTTGATTCGTTTCCATCCATTGCTTCTTGTCCTTCCTTCAGGCGCTTTGGAAAATAGCTTGACTCCCTCTTCTTTGTGGCAGCCCCTGGGATATTGGAACACTGCTATCACATCCCCCTTTGTCCTTCTCTTCATTAAACTAGACATACCAATTCCAGCAGCCGTTCCTTATATGTTTTAGCCTCCAGTCCCCTAATCATCTTTGTTGCTCTTCTCTGTAATCTTTCTAGAGTCTCAACATTTTTTTTACATCGTGGTGACCAAAACTGGATGCAATATTCCAAGTGTGGCCTTACCAAGGAATTGTAAAGTGGTATTAATACTTCACGTGATCTTGATTCTATCCCTCTGTTAATGCAGCCTAGCACTATGTTGGCCTTTTAGGCAGCTGCAGCACATTGCTGGCTCATATTTAGGTGATTGTCCACTAGGATGCCGAGGTCCCTCTCACAGTTACTACTATTGAGCAAGGTACCCCCTATACTATACCTATACATTTGGTTTTTCTTGCCTAAATGTAGAGCCTTGATTTTTTCACCATTGAATTTCATTTTGTTAGATAGCGCCCAGTGTTCAAGTCTGTCCAGATCCTTCTGTATCTTAAGCCTGTCTTCTGGAGTGTTGGCTATTCCTGCCAGCTTGGTGTTGTCTGCAAATTTGATGAGTTCCCCATCTATCCCCTCATCCAAATCGTTGATGAAGATGTTGAAGAGCACTGGGCCCAGAACTGAGCCCTGGGGCACCCCACTATACACTTCCCTCCATGTATATGGGGTTTCATTGAGGACCACACGCTGAGTACGGCTGGTCAGCCAGCTACGAATCCATCTGGTGCTGATGCTGTCTAACCCACTTTTTTCTATCTTGTCAAGTAGTAGGTTGTGATCTACTTTATCAAATGCCTTACTGAAGTCCAAGTAAATTATATCCACAGCATTCCTCTGATCCACTAATTTTGAAAGTTTGTCAAAGAATGCAATAAGATTTGTCTGGCCTGATCTATTTTTGACAAACCCATGTTGGCTTTTAGTAATGACTTTGTTTGCCTCTAGGTGTTTACTGATTCGTTGTTTGATTATCTTTTCCAGGATCTTCCCAGGTATTGAGGTCAGGCTGGGTCCACTTATTTTCCTTTTTTGAAGATGAGAACTACATCAGCTCTTTTCCAGTCCTCTGATAGTTCTCCAGTGCTCCAGGATCTTTGAAAAATATAGTTTAGTGGTTCTGAGCTCACACCTGTCAGTTCCTTGAGAACCTTGGGGTACAATCCATCTGGTCCTGGCAATTTGAACTCATCTAGGCTGGACAGGTGCTCACTTACCATTTTCTTGCCTTAACTTGGGCTTCTATTCTGTTTTTTATGGCACTATTTTTGATAAGTTGGTCTGTTTTTTCCCTTTGTGTAAAGACAGATGCAAAAAAGGTGTTAAATAGTTCTGCTTTCTCCCTGTTCTTGTCATCTTCTTGCCACTTTCACCCACTAATGGACCAATCATTTCCTTCACTTTTTTCTTGTTTTTTTCATGTTGAAAGAAGTTTTTTTTTGTTATTTTTGACTTTGGTTGCAAGCCTTAGTTCATTTTGAGCCTTGGTTTTCCTCACTTCATCTTTGCAAGCTCAGTATATTTGCTGATATTCTGACTTAGTTATGTGCCCCTCTTTCCACTTTCTATACTTGTTCTTTTTATCTTTCAATTTGTCAGAGAGTTCTTTATGTAGCCATGCTGGTTTCTTTTGAGAGCTGTTATTTTTCCTCTTTGTTGGTATTGTGCTAGACTGGGCTTTTATTATCTCATTTTTCAAAAATTTCCCAAGCTTCTTGGATTGTTTTCCCCTTGAGGATTCTCATCCATGGAATCCTTCCCAAGCCCTGTCTAAGTTTATTGAAATTAGCTCTCTAGAAGTCCAAGACTCTAGTTTGACTATGTTCTATGGCTTGTGCTTCCATAATGTTGAATTCCAATATTGCATGATCACTTCCTCCCAGGGTTCCTATGGCTTCAACATCTTCTATCATTTCATCTCTGTTAGTGAGAATTAGATCCAAAATGGCTAATCCCCTAGTTCCCTTCTCTACTTTTTGGGAGACAAAGTTGCTGCTCGGTTTGCCAGGAACCTGTTTGATCTTCACTTGGTGCAGAGTTTGTCTCCCAGTTGATGTCGCAGTTTATGTCAGTGTCCGAATGAAAAGGGTTTATGTCTTCTTTCATTTGAGAACCTCCTAGAATGTAGCCCCCTCACCATTTTGCAACCCTGACTCCAAAGGAATCTAAGGCTAACTCTAATTGAGCCCTAACTCTAACCCAGCGGTTCTCAACCTGTGGGTCGCGACCCCATTTGGGGTTGAACGACCGTTTCGCGGGGATTGCCGGACACCGCAGTCTGCCATTTTTCTTTGCTCGTCGCGTCACGCATGCGCGGTTCTGGTCATCGTGCGCGTGCCGCGCATGCATGGTTTGGGTCGCTGCATGCGCACCACACATGCGTGGTTTGGACCGTCGCACCGCACATGCGCGGTTCAGGTCGTCACACACGTGCCGTGCATGCACGGTTCAGTCTGTTGCATCGTGCATGCGCGGTTCGGGTCATTGCACGCATGCTGCGCACGCGCGGTTCAGGCCATTGCGCTGTGCATGCGCAGTTCGGGTCGCCGCGCGTGCACCATGCATGCACGGTTTGGACCGTCGTGCCACGCATGCGCGGTTCGGGTCATCGCGCGTGTGCTGCACATGCGTGGTTCGGGCCGTTGCGCCGCGCATGCACGGTTTGGTCCGTCGCATGCGCGCCGCACATGCATGGTTCGGGTCGTCGCACCGCGCATGCTTTACAACCTGTACCACCATGCTTTACACATTGTACCACTTTTAGGACATGACAATATTTGAGGATCACCAGTGCTTAGCAAGGTGTCAAAAACTTGATGATTTAAAAAGAGCCTCCTCTCTCCCCCCTCCTCCTCCTTTTCTCTTCTGGGTGTCCTGGAAGCGCTGATAAGCTGAAAGTGTGCATGCTGATCCTGGGTTCTCAGCACAGTCCCAGCAACATCGCATGCAGCTCCAGCTGAATATCCACCCGAAGACTGCATGCAGCTGTCTGTCACTCCCAAGGCCCCTGGAAGCACCAATCAGCTGTAGTCATGCATGTCAATGCTGGGCTCTCAGCACAGCCCCAGCAACACTGTAGCTCCAGTTGACTGTCCCACAGCCCTGTGTGGCACTGCCACCGCTTCACCTCATCCACTTTTTACACTTTTTTTTACAGTGCTTTTCAACCCGTCGTATGCATTCCACCTGACAGGTGCCAAAGTACCTCCAGTGGTATACATACCATGAGTTGAAAAGTCCTGACATCGGTAACCAAAGTTCACCTAGTTAGTTTCTAGAGTTTGTTTATTATTTCAATTTATGTAGCCACTCAAAAATTCTCCCTGTACATCTTTTGAAGCAGGGGTGGCAGGATGGAGAAAAGGACAGAATATAGCCTGTATAGGAGTTGTGATAAACAATTTTTTTTAAAAAAAAATAAACATCATTGCAGTTTGCTTTTCCGAGTGGCAATCTTGTTGATATAGTTTCTTGGAAGTTTAGCCTCTTCCTGGAGTAAATCATTCCATCTGGCTTAAGCACCTTTTTTTAGAAAGCTCTGAGAAATGTGTTATAAATTCAGTATTATTATTGCATATTGTATATAATATCTCTTATATAAAGAAGTAATTCATTTTGTATGCCACAGTCTAGCAGCAAAACTGTTGGAATATTCATGAGCAGGAAGAGTCATGTGGTAACTCAGTCAGCCAATGTGAAAAAAGTGCTACTGAGTCTGTGCAAAAGGTGTTGAGTTAGGAGCTGAATTTTCAGTCTCAGGTTTGTCTCTGTATCTCTCTGTAAGAAGTCTTCATTAAGCTATGTTGCTGTAAAGAAGAATGTATGGTATTGTAAATATTTTGATATAAATATAAAGAAGTTATTTTGAATCAGCTAAATGCAGTCAACTGTGAGAGCTTCTGATTTATTTTTTCACCAACAGAGAAATTAAAATTCTCTAACAAAAACATTATGTCAAATTCAAACAGACAGCAAAGAAAACTCCATAATAAACAAGATATAAACAAACCAAAATGAAAATACAGAAGGAGCTGAAAGTCTTAAGAATAGAGAAAGGCTGGGCACAGAGATTTAGAAGGGACTATGCTACTTGTCAGACACATAGATTCAGAGTTAAGGGCTAAGGGAATAGGAATGTGAAGAAAGATAGAAGATCACATATAATAATGTCCAACCAAGATGATGATGATGATGATGATGATGATGATGATAATAATAATAACAACAATAATAATAATAATAACAATAACAACAATAATAATAATAAACCCAAATCTGACTCATTTTCCTGGTAATCTGCTTGAGCAAATAGTGGTCTCCTCATCCTCTTCTCTCCATGGTGTCAGGATTGAAGTTAGTTTCTGCTCTGCTCTTGACTGTGGTTTCTTTAATAGCAATGCCAAATTGTTATTAAAATACTGTTTTTCTTTGCTACCGATGGATTTCTCACTACTGTTTCCCCACTGTTCTGGCTTGTTTTGATGCTTAAAGAACTGCTTAAATTAAATAAGTAGTTTGAACAATCATGGGGAAGGAGAAAAAAAGAACAGGAATGTATTCGAGGTACAGTCATGCTCCTTCTTCATTTCTCCATTCCCACCACAGTTCCAGAGCAGGGTGAGATTAAGAACCTGCTATCATATTGTTATTGTCTCATCTGTAAGGAGCAATAATTTATTCTCAAGTAATAAATATGATCCAGTAGAACACCTTGAACATACACTCGCCCCTAGCCAGTGTATGTTTGTGTGTATGTTTGTGGAATGATTGGTTTCTTTTTTAACTTAAGGGTTTTTATATTTATGTATTTTATTGTAATTTCTATCATGTTTTAAGCCGCCCTGAGTTCTCCAGAATAGGGCGGCACAGAAATTAAATAAATAAATAAATAAATAAATAAATAAATAAATAATAATAATAATAATAATAATAATAATAATAATAATAATAATAATAATAATAATAATAATAATAATAATAATAATAATAATAATAAGATGGAGAACATTCCTATACTTCACTTTCAGTCAGAGGACAATGTCCATTCTGGGAGCCATGGAAGATGACAAACACCCCAGCCCTCGTTAGGTTTTTAACTATAGCAGCACTAATGATTTTATGACTAAATAGTGTCTTCTACCTGCCAATATTGTGTCCTTTATTTTTAAAGAAAGGGTGGCAATAATTATATATATATATCCCAAAGTCCTTTTAATTTCTGCTTTAAGAGCAGAATGGAAAAGTTTTAGGAGTTCCACTGGGGGGGGGGAAACATTAGTGGGTTGAAATGGAAGCCAGTGGCATGATACAGTGCAAAAACACAATGTATATTTCTACCTGAGCAATTAATGCTTTTTTAAAGAGATAACAATATTAATAAAGAAAATAATCTCAGAAAGACATCATTTCCTCCTTCAGCTGGCTCAAAAGTTTCAGGTGGACCTGCAAAGGTTTAAATGGGTACCAAGGACAAATGACAGCAACAAAATTTTGCTGAAGCTCAAATTTCCAACTATTTTACTAACATTTTTCCCACCAAATGATGATGTTCTTGGAATCCTTCCAAATATACCCAATCTGTTTATTTGAAGACACCAGTATTACAGCACCTCTCCCAAAGGAAGCAAATGTGCAAGACTCTAAACCAGTTCCCTGTTCAGAAGCAAACAATTTAGATAAGAACTCAATGCTAGATGACCTTGAGGAGAGAAAAAAAAGCAAAGCACCTTCTAAAAATTAATTCAGTATGCTATCTAATGAAGGACAAACTGAAAATATATGCAGTCTGGAAGACTATATCTACCCTTCCTTCACCAGACTTTGCCATACTCTTTCTTGTCAGTTCAGAGCTCAGAAGAACCACAACAGCATTACAATAGATAGTGACTAGCCTGATCCTCTCAAGTGATCAGTCTGAAAAAAGTTTGCCTGGAGGAGCTGATAATTAAAACTTGAACCGGTTGATTACATCACAACAGCCTGGGTGAGAGGTAGAGGGAGGAACAAACTAATAATCTCAACCAAAGTGACTACAACCTAATGTATAACATGAAGCCCCTGTTTATAGGGACTGGAGCTACCGGCTCTTGGTTTATTATTGGGAAGCCCCAAGATGAGATATATATATCACTAATCTTACAATTTATGCTGCCCATGAAATGGGCCCTTATTGCTTTAATAAGACATCATCAGCAAAACAAGCTGAGTAAAACTTTTTTTTCAGAGATCAGTATGAAACCCTACTGATGTCCTGGACAATCATAATATCTCCTTAAATGAATTGATGTAACTTAATGTTATATTATCATAGGATACTTCAATGGCTAGCATGGAAATCATGTTCTGAAAACATTAACCATTGTTTTTAGCCTGAACTTTGGAAGCTGTAGCCTCCATTAATCTAAAGTCCACCTCTCTCCACAGAAGTTGTTGGAATTAGCAAACAACAATTGGGATCAACTATTTATTGAAGCATCTATTACTCTACTTTGCTTAGATGTAATACCAACATCAGTTGTTTTAATTCCACTCCAGGCCATAATGACTGTTTTCTAGGCTTGTTTCAATAGCCAGATTTAAATTGCTTTTATCCCTATTAATCACAAACGTAAACAATTAACTGGGATGGGAGTTGGTGGTTGCTGTATGGTCCAAAAACATTTTAATGCATTTAACTGTTCTAGAAAGAGCTGCAGAAAAAGATCATTCTTTTATTCCAATATAATCTGATTTTAAGTACTTTTTTTTTTAAAGACATACTCCAAACACCTCCATGTGTATCTGTCTTGTATTATGCTTGGAATCAGGACTGGTTTCACTTGTAATACCTGTGAGGCTACGCCATCTCAGATTTTGGTCCAAACTGATTTCTTAATCAAAGGTCTTTTACCTTAATTGTGCTGTATGGCTACCACTAAAAAAAAAATGGCTTAGCAATTCAGCATTTCATTTTTCTGCTGGAAGAAGATAGTAATTCAGAACTAAAATTTGTCCTGGACTCTGATCTTTAAAATGATCAGACTGTTATCCCCACTTCTTTATTGAGCAGGGCCAAGGCTGAAAATCCATCACTCATGCCAACTGTCTATTTAACATCTTATGCTTTCTGTACCACACCTTATCCTTAATGAGGTTTAATACTTCACCTTCAATGTTATTGAAAGGGAGATAAAACAACCTCATTAAAGACAAAATATATCCATGACAGCTGGGAGTCATTAAGATAGACACATGTATACTACTGTATTATCTATTCTACTTAAACTGGTATGAAGACTTTTCTGCAAAACTTATTTTGATGGGTTAGATGAAGGGAATGTGTTATTCCTTTTCATGGACAACTATACAGAAACTTATAAAAAGGTAGCCAAGTTCTATAACTATTTAAGCAGGGGTGTCAAACTGCCAGCCTGTGGACCAGACACGTCACCAGGAAACTGCACCCACCCCATTGCCGGCAATGGGGAAAAAGCTCCGATATGTTGTGCAATGTCATGGTGACGTTGTGAGTTTGGCATGTCTGATTTAGAGACTCTTCTCAGTCCCTAAATATATATGTTCTTTTCTTCCATTGTTGAAAATTTTAATTCAGTTAGCATTTATCTTTGCATATTATATCTTTCTGCTCTATATTGTATATCTGTATATTCATTTTGGACAGTTTGTTCTTTGTAATGTATTTGAGACTTCCTTTTTAAAATTAGTTTTATATAACATAAAATGTGAAAATCAAAAGCAAATAGTAGGGGATAACAGTAGAAAAAGGGAAAACAAAAAAAGGTGTGAAGAAAGGGAAGGGAAGAAACAAAAGGCATTGACTTCTGACTCTCTCTGTTTCAGTAAAATCAGACATTAAAATCAAATCTCAACTTTTTACATTTGTATAGTAGTATGCACTAGCCATTTCTGTATCAGCAAATCAGTCTAATCCGTAAAACCCAAAATCATAATATCATGTTTTTCCACCTCAAGCACAAAGTGCAGAAGCGGTTTCCAAGTAGAAACAAAAGTACTTATGTTCTTTTCTTTTATCTTATCAAAATAGTCAATTTGGCCATCTAATTCCATCAGCTTTTGTAACCATTCCTCCATGGTAGGAATCGAGGCATCCTTCTTCTTTTGTGCATAGAGCAAACTTGCTGCCGTTACCATATATAAAATCAGAATTCCAATTTTTTTTCCAGTTCTGTTACCATTAGACCCAGAAGGAAAGTTTCTGGTTTAATCTTTATGAGACTTCCTAGATACAACAAGCTCTCAAAAAATTCATACAAATCCCTGAATCACCTCCAACTTTTCTGAAAGTGACAGGAAGGCATGAAAAATTGGATTTAATGGATGATTTGATCACAATTGTCCTAGTGAAGAAGTTGATTTGAAAATGTTGTAGTGCCTCTATCTCCCTTAATTTCTAGATTTACTCTCTGGCTAAGTAAAATAAAATTCATTTTCAGACCACAAAATTTTAGCTGGTAGCCAGCTGAAATGAATTATCCAATCCTATTCAATCCAATTTATATCTCATTGCACTGATAGTATACTACTTCAGTAAAAAGAGATGCATGTTCTGGTTTGTGCCCCTGGAATTAGATTTATTTTTACATTCAGATCTTTCAGAATTGAATATTGCCTATGACATACTGTAACTGTGTTTAAACTACACAGTCTAGTGCAGAACATGCAAGTTAATATTATTCTGAACAAGCAGGTATTGTCCTATATTTAATTCAAAGTGGATCTGTCTTAATCAGATAACATGGAGAGCATCTGCTAGATATTAGGAATTAATCCAATTTTAAAGTTGCTTCCATATTGAATGAGTATATTTCTCAGCTTTGTTGAATCCCTAACAGACTATCAGTTACAATATAACAGTTCTGAAAGCATCTCTCTACCTTTAAGAACTGGGTGTTGCCCCAGGTTTCTACATTTCAGAGAATGCACATTAGTGGTAGCAGAAGTAGCAGCAGCTTTTTCACTTCAGGCAGTGAATATCCTTGGCTGCATCCAGCATCATTTAACCCAAAAATATGGAGAGTATTCAAATGTGTTATGCTTTGTTCTTTGATTTCAGTGTCTGTAATATAAGTTTCTTTCTGCATACTTTTAAACATTTTTAAGCTAATTCCTATTTGATTTTCTCTCTGCCCTAAAAAGTGTTATGGTCTAAGAAGAGAGCAATTTCAGAGACTATTCCCAAGGTTTCATGCTGCCATGAATCTTGTGTAATAAAATCAAGATGATTACCCTTGATTAGAATTGTCAATGTATTTACAGATGTGCCTGAATTGGTAATAGCTTTCCTCTTTAAAGTGAGAAGCAATCATTTTAATTCAACCACCATTCTCACCACCCTCTAGTTTAAAATCAGTGATTGGTTTTTTTTTTTAAAAAATACTCTCATATATTCTTGTAAATGATGAGTACAAAGGCAAAACACCATGTCTGAAATCATACCTCATCATATTTGATTCACCTCTTTTCACAGCCTTGAATCTTGATAGCTTCTGATATTTCCTTCCCTGTTGGAAAAGGTGTTGTAAGCTGTCATCTATACTTCCAATTAATACATATCAGTTACAGTCTACAGCCTGTACAAATCTAAAACTACCAAACATTTCTTCAACTTTGCCTATTGCTCCCCAGGTGTTGCTATGATTTCTAGCTGGGCAAGCAAAAGTAGTGTAGCCTGGATTTGACAAGTCTGTTGACAAGGAGAACTTTCTCTTAGCAAAATAGTAGCAAAGAAAATGAGCCTCATGCTATAGCACAATTCAATTTATTAATATCATTCTGGTAAACATATATGATCATAGGGAGGCCTTATCATAACAAAACAGCTTATGTTGACACTAAAGGAATAAAGTTGCTATTAGCCAAATTGAAGAAGGTGGTTCCAGATGTAAAAAACATAACCTTGATTTTGGTAGGACACAGTTGTTTGGCCAAATTTCGGTTGATGTAACTGAATCATTCTGAGTGGCTGAAGATTTATTTATCTCCAGCTGTACAGGAAACATTTAACTAGTTCTAGTGAAACTGGAAAATGTTCCCAGGAAGAAAAATCTCCCCCTCCCATCCCAAAAAATAAAAAAAATGGGCATGCTGTTTTGATTTTAAGAGAATCCAATCTAGAGATATATAACTGAATTCTGGTGCATGGAAAAATCCCTGCAAGACAAATTTTGTTCATAGGTAAACAAATGTTTCATACATTTGCTGACTAATAAGTTATATCTTTTATAGGAGAGAACTGATCACATCCATACATGCCTGGCTAAGGAAAAGTTTGTATTGAATGTCACTTTGGCTATCAAGCATAGGGTAGCACTAACTGACCATCACATCACATAGAGTTTGAACTGAACAAAGTTATATTTGATATAGATAAGTAGGCACTGCACTGCAGGACAATGAATCAAGGTTTGGGCTTCCAGAGGGCAACAAATACTTAGTTTCCCATATCTCTTTGCTGCCATATGGTGGACATTTGGATTTTGCAGTATCTGGCAGGATAAACTTTACTCTTTACTTAAAATGCAGTTTGATTTAAGGTAGCATACAGCTTTTTCTGAAGTTTATTAAACAAATTGCCCTTGAGCTTTCATATTCTTGATAAAGCTTCAATTATCACTTCAGGATTGGTTTTTCAGTATGAAAGAAGGGTTAAAAACTTCATAAATAAGATTAGGTCTTTGCTTTGGGTCTGGGAAAATGTTGTTTCTCCTATGTTCAGCTTGTGTTGTATTTACAGTACAGAGCATTATTTTATACTGGAAATGGTGATTTCAATTGTATTGCCCAACAGAACGGGATATGCTCTGAAACAGCGGTGATCAGTACTATTCATTGTATTTACTTCAAAAACTGAAACTTGGAATGGTTTGGCATATAATTCTGATCCTCTTTGCAATCTCAACTGATCATTGTTGCCTTGGAGTAATGAACTTTGCAAGTTAATTATGTCTCAAGAAAGTAAAAGTATTGAATTTCCTTCAGTATTTTTTTTAATTCTCTTTACTTGACTCAGTTTGTGCCATTTCAGAATAAATCCAGACACCTTGTTACTCCACTGAATCCAATTTTTGTTCTGTGATGTTTCTTTTGCCAATGATATCCATTGAAATTATAATTATTGTTTTCTACCATTTCTGGTACTAGAGTTGCAGTTGCTATTATATTATAATGCCAGAACAAAGGAGATGAAACAGTGTATTGAAAAAAGCACACACACACACACACACAATAGCATTTCCCTCTGTAACTTCATTGTTACCTTAACTGAACACCCATGCGAAAGATATTCATATTGCAGCATTATCTGATTCATCATTTAGCTAGCAAGGAAAGGAACAATTACTCACTAGAAACTGTTCACTTTTCAATATGCACCATTCTCTTTGTTTCTTTGTAAGCTAGAGAATGATAGATATTAATAAAATGGTTGACCAATAAAGAAAATAATTATAGTAATTCTAAGAAAAAAATCAGTATAGAGAATCCAAAAATATAGCAGTATCTGAAGAAAAATATTCAGATAGAAAGAGGTGATAGCCAATGATAGAGAAAAGATAAATAGTTAAAAAAAGAATCTAGCAAAAGAATAAAATGAAATCTTTCTGCTCAAATGCCAAATTGATGTTTCTATTTGATAGTTGATATTTGGCACCAGTTCATTAAACCAACCTTCCTTCCTTCCTTCCTTCCTTCCTTCCTTCCTTCCTTCCTTCCTTCCTTCCTTCCTTCCTTCCTTCCTTCCTTCCTTCCTTCCTTCCACCAGTTTCCCAATAGTGAACCAATGTCAACAGGATCTACCAGTCTCAACAACAGATCATACACTAGAAAACTGCAAACAGATCTATATTACCTAAGTTGTTTCTGATTCTTTCCTTTCTAGGGCCAATTCATTTTTTTAAACATATAAGGAGTCATGAAATTGCTACTGATTCTACTTTGCGAGCTGTTGCTGAAGGAGAAAATTGCTGTTCAGAGGAAAAAGCAATGATAAAAACAAAACAAAAATTACTCACTTGGCTATTCTATCAAACTATGGTTAAGGTCAATAAAATTATTTAAAAAGACTCATTATATACTATTTTGGCTTTAAAGTGCATTAAAATTCTAAGTCATATGGCAGATGTCACAAAAATACAAAGAATGCATTTCCATGCAACACTCGGTCTGTGTTATCAGAAGTGTCCTCAGGATAAGATCCTTTTTTTTTAATGGGATACAAACTCTACTGTCTTCATACAATGTTACAACACAAGCATGAAAGAATGATGCTTGCATCATGATGGTGCAATGATGCTATTGTTGTTTGTCCTCCTTTCCCCCTGCAGATACCTCTATAACATCATAGTCAGATTGTACTGCATTATATAGAATGGACATTTCTTACCTGTTGCTTATTTGCTACCTTTCAGGCAACCAAGTACAACAAAGTGGAACGCAATATAGAATTCAAATAAACATTGCTATGTGGATTTCACAGGTATATACTAAAGAAAAGGAGAATTTGGATTTTGATTTTATCTATTTTTTAAAACAGCAAACAGCAGAAAACCTTGAAAATCTGGACATTCTCCCAAGCTTTGGAGTAGGATAGATGGATCCACTTGTTTAAGTTTGTCTGGATCGCTCTCTTTAACTTTTTTGTGATTTTCTTTTGAATTAATGCTATTGTATTTTTATTTACCTGTTACATGTTTTTATGTTGTTCTTAATTTATGAGCCAACCAGAGCTGGTTGGAGTTAAGCAGCAATCAATCAATCAATCAATCAACTACAGAATTTCTAGTCTTTATAAGTGAACACACATACATACATACCTGAAACTGGATTGTCTACTGACATCTCAAAAAGTTCTCTGAAATGAATATTTCTGCACATGTTGATTTTCTCATGCAAAACTAACTGAAATATTAGATAATTCAATATGTTAAAAAAAATCTCAAGCAATAATTAGTAATGGTTACACAGTCTTTACCACAGCATTACATTTTCTATATTAATTTTGTTAGAGGACACAGATTGTCTTCAAGTCATTCAAAAGTGTAACTACTTCTTGGAATGAGATATTGCCCCATTCCTGAGATATTTCAAGTGAATGAATGCAGTATGTTTGACAGGTGAGCCTGTAGCTCTTCTAAACACCCAACAGGTTAAAAATTGCATCTTAAAGCATACCTGATACTGTGCGGTGGAGGAAAATTAAAAGAATTATGAGTTATATTCCTGAGTAATCTTTTCTCTGAGAAAAGCTTGTGATTAATAAGATAAGCATCAAGAAGTGCTAAAGTATAGCATGGTGGTTAGATCCTTTCCTTTTCATTTACAGCTAAATGAGATGATGAGCTTCAGGAAGTGAAGAGATTTGCAAGACGTTTATGAAGTGCAGATCTAATCAAAACTTGGGAGGAAGATTTTCTTTTAGTTCAAAACAAGGTTAGAATTAAACATGAATTATAATAGACATCTTTTCTTTCATAAGAAACTCTGAATTGCTGAAAAACATGAGTGACTTATTCTCTGCTAGAAAATCCTAAAATTCCCACAGACCCTTTTATTTTTATATCCTGGATAAGGCTGGATTTTGAGGAGCTAAAATTTTTCTTCCACCCATTAATTGGAAAAATAGCTGATTTTCTTCCTTTAAAAAAAGGTGACCGAAGCTTTTGAGGTGGCATTGGCAGTGAGTAAAAGACAATCCCTCTACAACCTAGTCTGAACAATTTTGTCAAGTTTAAAGCTTTAAGAAATTTGCTGCAAGCTTTTCTCATGTGCAAGCTAGTTCTTTTATTTTCTTTCTCTTTATCATTACTCTGGCACTGTCCAAGGACAAGCACAAGGTGCATAAGATCTCTTAGAGTTGTGGCTCATGACTTTGATGGAAAGTCAGGAGTCTCTACTGCTGGGGAACAGAGACAATAAGGAGAAAATTAGAAATATGAGCAGTGAGCAATGAGGATGAGCACAGCAAATTTCAGGTCAATCTATTTTTCTGTTTATGTTCTCACACCTTTACCCCCATTCTGTATATGTCCTCACAATTTTACTTCTTACCCATTGCTAAAGCATCCAAAGCCATCTTTTTATTTTACTGATTGAGGAGTGCTTATTTTCCTTCTGCTGATTAGACAATCTAAGGTTCATTAGAAGATCTACACACGACATGATCAGGGATATACTGCTCACCTAATTGGTTGGTTAAGTCTGTTGTAATACTACTCCATCTTTATAAAATTAATGAACACTCTGCCTTTGCTTCTATTTTACCTTGAGTTAAGGAGGCTGGTTATCTGGTGTACTGTCAAACATAAAAACCCAGATCCACACATTAAGATTCAATTAGTTCCTTTATTACGTACACAGGAATCTTCTCAAACTGATGGTTTGACCTCGGTCAGACTAGGTAAGTTTCAATGGCATTCAAAAGGGGTTGGATCTTGCTCTCTTGTGCCTACAGTATGTAAAGATTCCAGACTAATTCCCTGCTTAACTCCTTCTCCTGGCTCAGCCAGTTTCTCTCCAACATGCCCACCCTATTTCTTTGGGGTAGGGGTAATGATCATGGGAGTATTGATTTCATAGAAGAATAAATGTTTAAAAAGAGAGGGGGTTTTTTTTGGATGGGAACCCAAATGCATTTGATTTGGGTTCTCAGCTGATGATAATCTGAAATAATTTTCATTTTTAAAAGTTGATAAATTCTAGGCTGCAACTGAGCCTGATTTCCACATTTGTCAAGCCACTAGAAATAATCCCCTTCGCCCTACTGGCACTTCTCCAAAATAAATGTGGGTATGGATTCCACCAACCTAGCAGTTAATATTTATTAATTGGATTTCTATGCCACCCTATTCCAGGAACTCAATATCAATCTTTAAACCTTTCAAATATTGATATTTTAGAGTGAAGGTTTAGAAAACTAATGCTTGGTTACACCAATCTCTGTAGTTCCTACAGATGTTTGGATTAGGCTTACTCTGTGTTGGTTCCTTCCCTATGCCAAGAACATCACTAATATAGAAAGCCAATTGGCAGCTTGCCAGTTTTAGCCAAGCTTGAGGGATTTTCATCTCTTCCAGGAAATCTTGCCAATGTAAATGAAAAAAAATGTTTTATTTAAAGGTCAAATTATTTTTAACAATATTATCTCATGCTACCTAACCAGCTGGTCTTCTTTTGATTTCTTTATCCCAAACTTATATATTTTCCCCTTGAAGTAAGTGGGTAGAAATCTTATTTGTGATTTAAGTTAACAATGTTAAGCTAAGAAGTCGTGATTGAAAATATAGTGAAACTATATTTTTTATGACTCTATGTGTACAATTTAAGCACAGTCACAAAAAACCATTTCCCAGGATCTGCCTGATCTAAATAATAATATTAATAGCAGAGTGATTCTAATTCATATTTTCATATCTCCTTTAATATTCTCTATGACATATAGGAAATAATAACAGTACAAAGATGATTAGGCAACAAATTCCAACAGAAGCAACCTTTCTATAATGTTCAAGGAGGCAAAAAGGAAAGCTTTTTATCATTTGGACAAAAACTGTATTTAATAAGAATAATAAAATGAAATTACTTTTTTATATTTATATATACAATTATTATTTTCTCTAATCAAAGGAATTTCTTTTTAGGAATTTGGCTCTGGTTGCTCTTGTTTTCTTTATTCCAACTTTCGTCCCTTCAACAGATACACAGATTCTGTTGCTCCCCAGCTCTTCCTAAGCAAACCAGCTCACTCTTCCTGCCAATTCTCCATATGTTCTGCCTTGCCATGACTAATCAGATGTCAGTAAGGGATTTCCCCCTGCATTTGTTTTCATATTTTCCTAAACTGAAATGGAAATAGAACGCACACTAAAAGAAGAGGAAGAATAAGAACATAAGAACATAAGAAGAGCCATGCTGAATCAGGCCAAAGCCCATCGAGTCCAGCATTCTGTGTCACACAGTGGCCCACCAATTGTACATGGGGATCTTGAGCAGAAAGAGAAGGCAAAACCCTCCCTTTCCCTTGACCCCCAACAAATGGTACTCAAGGGAATCCTGCCTGCCTCAACCAACATAGAGGCGGCACATGGACATCCGTTTTAATAACCACCGATACTCTTGGCATCCATGAATCTATCTAACCCTGCCTTGAAGCTGTCAAGGCTGACAGCTGTCACGACCCCTTCTGGAAGTGAATTCTATAAATCAACGACCCTCTGGGTGAAGAAATATTTCCCTTTATTTGTCCTCACTTTCTTAGCTATGAGCTTTAGGGAGTGCCCCCTTGTCCTGGTATTGTGTGATAGAGAAAAGAATTTTTCTCTATCCACCTTTTCTATCCCATGCATGATTTTATACACTTCGATCAAGTCACCCCTTAAATGCCGTCTTTCAAGGCTGAAGAGACCAAGGCGTTGCAATCTGGTTTTATAAGGGAGACGCTCCATTTCCTTGATCATTCTTGTTGCCCTTTTTTGAACCTTTTCCAGTTCCATTATATCCTTCTTGAGGTGCGGTGACCAGAACTGTACACAGTACTCCAAGTGTGGTCTCACCATCGATTTGTACAGAGGCAATACAACACTTGCTGACTTATTTTCGATTCCCTTCCTAATCATGCCAAGCATGGAATTTGCTTTTTTTACTGCTGCTGCGCATTGGGTTGACATCTTCATCGAGCTGTCCACCAAAACCCCAATATCCCTTTCTTGGGTTGTCTCAGAAAGTTTGGTCCCCATCAGTTGGTAAGTATAATTGGGGTTCTTTGCCCCGATGTGCATAACTTTGCACTTGTTTAGGTTAAAATGCATTTGCCACTTTGTTGCCCACTCACACAATTTCGAGAGATCCTTCTGGAGCCCCCGACAATCAGTTTCACTTTTCACAACCCAGAACAATTTAGTGTCATCAGCAAACTTGGCTACCTCACTATTAACTTCTACATCCAGATCATTGATCAATAAATTAAAAAGTAAAGGTCCCAAAACTGAACCTTGGAGTACACCACTTCTCACTTCTTTCCATCCAGAGAATTGTCCATTTATTGCCACCCTTTGCTTCCTACAATTTAGCCAGTTACCAATCCAGGACAAGACCTGTCCTCTAATTCCGTGGCTGGAGAGCTTTTTTAGGAGCCTTTGGTGAGGGACTTTGTCAAAAGCCTTTTGAAAGTCAAGATATACAATGTCAACTGGGGCCCCTTTATCTATGTATTTATTTACACCCTCTAACAATTCTAACAAGTTAGTAAGACATGATTTGCCTTTGCAGAAACCATGTTGATTTTCTTTCAGCAATGCCTGTTTTTCTATGTGCCCTGTAATTTTATCTTTAATAATGGTTTCCATCAGTTTGCCTGGAACTGAGGTTAAACTGACTGGTCTATAGGTTCCTGGATCACCTCTGGATCCTTTCTTGAAGATCGGGGTTATATTTGCTTCCCTCCAATCCTCCGGTACAGTGCCTGATCTTAGGGAAAGATTATATATTTTAGTTAGAAGCTCAGCAATTTCACACTTGAGTTCCTTGAGAATTCTAGGGTGGATGCCATCTGGACCCGGCGATTTGTTGACGTTTAGTTTAGAAAGGCATGCAAGAACATCTTCCTTGTTTATCTCTATCAGGTTTAATTCTTCTATTTCCCTCCCTGGGGAAACTAATTCAGTGGCAGGCAAATTGTTCTTTTTAGTTTCTTCTTTACTATTTTCCTCATTTTGTCAAAATTCCCTCTGTGAAAGTTTAAGGTCTCTGTGTTAGTTTTCACTGATGATTTGCTATCCATGGTTAAGTTGAAGGTTATTGTGTTGTGATCACTGGTTCCTATGGGCTCGGTTACAAGGACATCATGAACATCATGACATCATGAATGGCCAAACAAGTGCAGGTTAGGAAATAAGTCTCTACTATTGGGTTATTAAAATATATATAAACTAAACTCCAATTTGTGCAATATTTTTCAGTTCATTTTTTTTAACACCATGGTCTCGTCATTTAAGAGCCATCGCTGTATCATTTCTGAAATCAGTGTTGTGAATTCAATAATACTCGTTCGTCCTGGAGCAAAACAGTCCTGACACCAAAAGCCCATTCCTTTACACAGTTTTGAATTGATAGATTGGTAATGAATTCCTATGTTGTACAAGGTACACTGAAGTCAACACAGAGTTGGGATGGGGCTGGATGGTGACAACAGTCTATTAGGGTTCAATTGCAAAGTTATAAAGGTAAATTGTTCCTTGAGTTGAAATTTTACTCTTGACTACAATGTCTTGTCTATATTGTTTTCACAATAGCAATATAGGAGTGACTTGCCATTTCATTCAAGGAAGCTCCAATCTTCAGATTTCTTAATAAAATCATTGCCATCCTTTTTTTTTTTTTTTGAGAAGTTTGGCTAGAATGCTGACATCTAATATAGGAGGCCTCCAAGTTTAGAAACATGTCGCTAAACATTTTACTTTAATTTAAATTATTTCTCATATGTGAAGTAGACTCATTCCATGCACAAAGGCCACCTTGGGGGTGTCAAGTAACATCCCTGTTCTAAATGTCTCAGTCATCCAGGTCATGGTTGTCCCAAAGGTGCTTTTTCATGAGACAACTGGACTTCCTTTTTTCTCTTTGAAGACATTCTGCTTCTCATCCAAGAAGCTTTTTCAGCTCTGACTGGATGGTGGGGAATGGAAGGATTTATACTCCTTGCAGACAGCATTTTTAGAGAGTTATTGAAGCCACTTGGAGGTTTATCTGTGTCGTCAACATCACCTGAGTAATCCACACCCATTTGCACTACTCAGGTGACTTTGAGGACACAGATAAACCTCCAAGTGGCCTCAAAGACTCCATGAAAGAATGCAAATGACCAGCTGTCTGCAAGGAATAGAAATCCTTCCATTCCCCACCATCCAGTCAGAGCTGAAGAAACTTCTTGGATGAAAAGCAAAATGCCTTCAAAGTAAAACAAGAAAGTGCCTCTTGAAAAAGAACCTTTGTGACTTCCCTGTTCCATTGTTCAGACATATGAAGGCCTTTTTCTGGATGCTCCCAGAAGAGATATTTTTACCTTTTTTCCAGAAGAGATGTTCCACCTTTGACACTCTGAACAACCATTCAAATTATATTTCATTTTAATTTGTGTCTTACTTTGTTTTTGTATGTCATCATTTTAATATTTTTATTAAGATTAGAGACCTCAGAATGGGTAGCAGCCAGGCTTGGCTGAATTTCTGAAAGGACCTCAGTGACATTTACCTCAGGGATTGTGATGGTGGCATAAATTTAGGTATCAATTCTATCAAAGAGGTTTGCAACAGAACTTGTAAGAGATCTTAAATTCATGTTCATATGAGACCCATCTCTGCTAGTGTTTCCAAAATGGAAACTGCAACCATTTCACTAATGCATGAATGAAATTTTAGCTTTGAAAGATTTCATGATACAGAATCATCATTCCATACTACAAGCCCATTGTACATAGTCATCTTGTCTCAACAAAGATGAACTGCCCATATGGACAACTCCCATTGGAGCGTCATAGCTAAGGGCAGATGGCTGAGATTTTTCACCAAGCAAAAGGCATAATTAAACTAATAGCAGAATGCTGAGAGCCAAAAGTCATCCAACATTAATTAAGCCCTGGGCACTAGGATCAAGGAGGAGGAGAAAGCCTATTCTGGCAACCATAAATAGCAGGATGTTATGAATACTAAATAATATTAGCATAATGTATTAAGCATACATTGCTTCATTGTGCTTGTCATCAAATAACTTCCTTAAAATATGAGATATTACTTTGGATGGCTGTTATCGTTGGGTGCAGAAACGGAGCGTGTTTCTCTGAATAAAGAGTAATATTATTGATTGATAAGTTCTCTTTTCTCACAAATAGTTAAAAAAGTTATGCTTGGCTTTTGCTCTGGCCTCATCCAGTCTTAGAGAATAGTGATTGCCTCTTAAGGAATGTACAGGAAGGGAATCACAAAGCAAGTATTTTTTTTATTCTGATGAGATGCCAGAGAAGATGTGAATTCATTGTGAGAAAATGCTAAGCTCCCAAGGGCCTCGACTATTAAATTTGCTTTGCTTTCCACCAAAAGGGAAAATAGAGGAAAAAGAGACACAGAGAGAAAAATGCTATGCAATCATTAATACAAATGGGTTCAGGAGCTTCAGTTCCACATATGAATAACAATCAGCTGACAGGGACAGTAATTTTTGGAAGGTTAATCCAGGAGTAGGGGAATAATTCAAACTAGAAACTTATGGTGATTTTAATTACTGTATTTCAACGTTAATCTGCTAAATATTTTCAGCACAGTTTTACTCTTGCAAATGAGGCAGTGGAAAAACAAGGCAAATTTAACTTAACACAAAAAGAAAATGCAAAAAATAGCAAAAAAAACCCAAAACAAAATAGCATCATGAGGTTGAACCCTAATGTCACAAACTGAGGGAACATGTCTCCCTGATTACATCAGCCCGCCCCATTAGGTCAGTGGTTCTTAACCTGGGCGATATTTCCCCCCAGGGGGCGATTTCACTTTTCAGGGGGGTGATGGAATGAAAAGGGGCAACGCGGGGGCAAAGGAACGAAAAGGAGGCGATATGGGGGCGATAGAGCGAGAAGTTTTGGGGACACTTTTGAGCCTTCCCTGTGGCTCCAAGCCTCCTCCGCCATTTGCAGAGAGAGACAGAGAAAGAGAGAGGCTCTCTTTCTCTCTCTCTCTCTCATGTGGATTTGGCCCCTCGCAGGGTTACTGATTGGCCCTGCGCCCGGGTGCCCTGCCCCCTGGGAGAAGCATGGCCAGGAAGTCCCTTTCCCTGGCTGGCCCCATCCGAGGTGCATGTGGCCGGGGGACTGTGCAGGGAAGCCCGGGGATCCCTGCTGGGAGCAGCCTGCCAGAGCCTCAGCTGAGTGGGTCAGCCTTCCCGCAAGCTGCAGCCCCGAGGGAGAGCAGCCCCTATGATCCCCAGCCATGGGACCATTGGCCCAGCTGGCCGGGAAGGTGCGCCGGAGTCCTGGCTGCTTTGTCGGCGAAGAATGTGAGGTGAGCAGAAGATGGGGAGGAGAGAAAGTAAGGGTGGAGGCATTTTCCAACCAGCAGCAGAAGAGCCCTGGCTGGACCTGTGGGAATGCCTCCTCCTGGAGCCTGGCACCGGCTTCCTTGTCCTCCTCCTCCTCCCCTTCTTCCTCCTGCTGCCCCCCGGGTGGCAGTCCTGGCTGGGGCAGCGGTTGGTGGGGGCATCACTCCCTGGGCAATGCTGGTGGGTCGCGGATCACCAGAAGTGCCACACGGTGCGGAGTGGCCCCAGCTCCTCCAGCACAACAGACCTACTGGCAGCATGGGAGGCTCCAGCATTGGTCCTGGTGGGAAGCGGATCATTGCTCCGGTTCTGACCGAGGACGCTGGTGGCGCAGGAGAAGGTTTGGCGACGCAGCTGATGGGGGCGTTCAGCGGATACCCCGCGACTTAAGCCCAGGGATGCCGGTGGCACAAGGGGAGGCTTAGCGATGCAGCGAATGTGCGGGGCATTCCGCAGATGCCCCGTGGCCCTGAATTGAGCTTGAGGATGTCAGCAGCATGTGGGATGGCCTGCCAATGTGACCATGAGCTGGGGCCTCCCTACAGGCCTGGTGGGCAGTGGAGCTGGGTGCCTCCAGCTGCGATATGGGGTCTTCTGCTGCCTCCTGCCCTGCTGCCTGCCCCTTCAGTGCCCTCTGCTTTTCGTTCTCTCTCTCCTCACCTGGAGAAAGAAGGGGGGAGGGGGGGAGAGGAAAGAAAGAAAGAGAGAGGGAGAAGGGAAAGAGAAAAAGAGAGAGAGAGGAAAGAGAGAGAGAGGAAGCGCAAGTGCCTCTCTCTCTCTCTCTCTCTCTCTCTCTCTCTCTCTCTCACACACACACACACACACACACACACACACACACACACACACACTGAGTGGAGGAAGACGACTGGCAGACCAAGGGCAGAAAGAGGGAGAGAGAGGGAGGGAGGGAGAGAGAGAGGGAGAGGGAAGGGAGAGGGAGAGAGAGAGAGACCCTTTTGACATCTAAAATGAAGATAACACTGAAGATATTTCAGTGAATGATTTCTTCCTCCCATATTTGGGTTTACAGGGTGCAATCTAAAAAATAACCACTTGACACACATATTCACTCCCTGAATATTAACAAAGCGGGAGAGAGCCTGTGGCTTGAGACTAAAGCTTCTGCCTAGCATGCAGACTGCCCAGGTTCGAATCCTGGAAAGGGTGAGTTCTGACTGAAGAGAGTTAAATAACTCGAAATAGCTATCTCAGAAATCCCTTATTTAAGGATTTTGCGGCTCCCAGTGTTTTGTTTTCAGTGGACATTACATTTAAGTGTCTTGAATAAATAAGATAATAATGAAATACATGTATCACAAAGTTTGGAAATAAAGTGACGGGTGGCACCAAAATTTTTCACACAGTTGAGATATGGGAAAAAGACTGGAAATAAATTATTTGCATCATATGTCCTGATGACAATTTTAAAGAAAACAAAAAAAGGGTTTGTATAAATAGAAAAATTATTTCCTATGTTGTGATTGAGAGGTTATACTAGGGGAGGGGGGCGAGGACAACTTCCTCATTGGCTCAAGGGGGCGATTCATTCAAAAAGGTTAAGAACCACTGCATTAGATTTGCCAGTGAAGGCATGCTGCAGGTACTATACTACTTGGGAGGGACTTACATTTGGTGGATCCCAGAAGATGGGCCTTCTCTCCTGTGACACTCACCTTATTGAACTTTCTGCCTTCCCAAGTTGGGCTTTCTTTCTTTCTTTCTTTCTTTCTTTCTTTCTTTCTTTCTTTCTTTCTTTCTTTCTTTCTTTCTTTCTTTCTTTCTTTCTTTCTTGTCCCATGACTTTTATTGTTTTATCAATGTATAATATACAAATAAAAATAAAAATAGGAAATTAAGGGAAAGAAAAAGAAAGGGGGAAAGAAAATATAAGCTACAAGGGAAGAAAGAAAAAAGCATTGACTTCCTACTCTTTTTTTTATAACAATACAAGATAACAACATTACAGCCTCAACTTTTCACTTTTACACATTAGTATATAATTATCCATTTCTATAACAACAAATCTATCTGATCAGCAAAACCAAAGTTTCATTTTTTTATCACAAGCACAAAACCTAGAAGTGATATCCAAATAAAAAACATAATTAAATATATTCTCCCCTTTAAATAAAGCAATCAGTTTAAACCATTTCTGCTTTATCTTCCTTGCTTTGGAAATAATATGTATTTTTGTTTGCACTTAATAATCTTTATAAACAATCACCATTTATATTAACAAAATTCACTGTATTCTTTTAGATTCTTTAACCTTAAAGGGAAAAATAATCAATTTTAATCAATTTTAAAACACTAAACTTTTCTTTAAAAACATTTCTAAAATCAAAACATTGTAATACATCTTTTGTTAACTTCCTCTTAACATACATACTTTAAAGTTCAAATGCTTTCAAATACACTTTCATTAATATTTTACAAGCTTTAGGAATTGCTTAAGCATTATACATAAAGGAAAAATACATTTTCAAACTTTACATTAAGATTTTTTCAATTACAAATATCAAACCAATAAAAATCCATCCTAATTACAATTGACTCATTAAGTTTAAGTCACTCCTTCCAGCTTATTTTCATGGAATAAAACTTTTTTCTTCTCTGGAATGTTTATCAAGTAGTTATAAGTTTATCTTTTTCTCAAAGGTTTCTCAACCCTGTAAATGTCCATGAGGAAAACATCCCAAACTCGTCCTTTTAAAAGTTATAGATTTTCTTAGAATTCTTCTTTCAATTGTGCTATAAGGTTTATATTTAAACCATCATAATAGAAATTGGTGTCAGGTTTATATTCCAAAATTGCAATTGACTCCTCTGCATTTTCAGCTACTTGTGAAATTGTCTGGGTGGTTTGATAACTTTCTACACATATTTGCATCTCTGAAGTAGTTTGAGTAGTTTTTTTGTAACATCCCTGGAGCATAGCAGGTCTATGAACTGATGGATTTTATTTAAAGATTTTTCAAATACATCTCTAATAATTTGTTCCTCCATCTTATTAACTTCCTCTTTAGTCAAAGAGTAGCTTTTTTATAAGTCGTTTAAGAATTGCTGGCCAATCAGGAATCATAAAAAATGGAAAGTTTTAGCCATCACAGCAAAGGAGATCAAGCTACAAATTACTAAAAATAATAAACTAGAACCACAAGTTTCTGCCCTTTTATTTTTCCATCATTTTTTCAAAAAGATATTCCACGCTTCCTTATTTTAGCTTGCCTTTAGTAGTCTTCCTCCTTGTTGTTTAACAATAAAGAAATCCCCAAAATGGCACAGATGTTCAAAAAGAAATAACAGGCCATGGCTAAAGAAAGCTTGTTTTAGCTTAATAAAGATTAATAGTCCTTAAAAGTGATTAAGAAATTTGATTGGTGTTTCTCCTATCTGTTTCAATATTAATGTGATCAACATTAAACATAAGATCTTATTGCTAAGCAATCCTCCTAGAACATAGCATACAACATTAGGTATTAATCTTTGTAAACATCTGTTTTAGTAAACGTTCTTCCCTCCTCCCTTACATCTTCAAGTATACTCCAAATACATTTTGTTTGGTTGGTGTTTCTCTTATATATGGTCTATCTACTGTTTCTAGTCTATCGCATATTGTGCGTTTGCGCTTCTGAATTGACTTCATCCCATTACTAGTGCAATCTTTTATAGTCCCTGTAACAGGAGTATAGTTGAGGCTAGACGCGAGGAGGGGGGAAAAGGCTTACTAATTCAGACGTTTTCAAAGACTAATACTTAGTATTGTATACCAGGTGTCATGATGATTGCTGCATAATATGTTTTTTATGTCCAATGTTGATTGTTTTAATAAAAGAATTTTTATATTAAAAAAAAAGTGATTAAGAAATGGAAGGCATAACTTACTGTCCATTTGAAAAATAAATTTCAAAAAGGCTGCTTCTTCACAAAGAATTCTTTCGGAAGAAAAAAAAGCTGCCTTTATTTCACTAAATTGGTTACGAGGGGAAGAAGTAGTTCATCAGAGGAAATGTTTTTCATTTTAAACAAAACGAAGATTTTTTTTGTCTCCTTAAATAATAGCTCATGTCCTATTTTATCCCTGATGATGATGATGATGATGATGATGATGTGTGTGTGTGTGTGTGTGTGTGTGTGTGTGTGTGTGTGTGTGTGTGTGTGAAAGAGAGATACGGAAAGAGAATCAGGAGGTTTAAGGTTACCATATACATTGGCTGTGCCACATACTGAATAACATTCTGATTTTAACCCTCTTGCAATCTTGTTCTTATTTATATTGAATTATTTAAATATTTTAAGTTGTTTTGTAATATATTTTTTTGTTTTTTTTTTATACTGCCCAAATTCAACCTGTGTGAGATGGAAGACCATATAAATATCTGGGCTGCAAAAATCTAGAGGACCATAAATGGTAAGAAGGAACATTGATGATGACAATGATGATCTCAAAGAGCACCAAGGACTCCAGAGCTTTCTTTTCTGCCAAATAATGGACAGATAGTTGCAGTCCAGGTATGTCAACCTTAATATGTTGTGTTGGGTCACCAGCAAGATTAAGGACAAGCAAGTCAAGAACAGATCACAGTTATTTGTGCTTATAAAGTATTACTAGGAGCTTTGTGAATGGTGAAGAATTCAACCGAATAAGCAGCCATTAAGAGCTGTGTAACATCCTACCTAAATTCCTAAAAATGAATCACACTTCAGCCCTTCATAAGATTCTAACTGCCCTAAATCTTCCAGTAAAAAAGCAATACTGTTATAGTATTGGCAGTTAATAAACCAGAGTTCAAAGGAGTAGAATTAAAATCTATCTACCTACTTCTTTGTTTCTAATGAACACAGCACACCTTGTGCCCTTATAACAGTTTAAAAGTAAAATATAATTTCATCATTCTGTCAGACCTTTAAAATAGGTCAGGTAAAATGTGACGAGGAATATTATTTTACTGTTGTCTGGTATATTAACAGAACCTTGAAAACTGTCCAAAACTTTCACTGCTCCTTTTTAAGGGCAAGATTATGGTGGGGCTATGCTGAGTCTTTTTATTTTTTCAGGACTCAGCAATTGTACATGTAGTCTTCGATTTACAACCACTATTGAGCTCAAAATTTCCATTGCTAAATGAGATAGTTAAGTGAGTTTTGCCCATTTTACACCCTTTCTTGCCACAGTTGTTAAGTGAATCGTTATGGTTGTTAGTAACGTGGTTGCTAAGTGAATCTGACTTCCCCTTTGGCTTTGCTTGTCAGAAACTCACAAAAGGGGATGACATGACTCCAGGACTCTGCAACCACCATAATTATAAGCTGGTTGCCAAGCATCTGAATTTTGATCACATGACCATGGGTGTTGTGTTTTCTATTCGTTGGCAATTGACGAAGACACATGGTGAAACAACAAGCTCTTTATTACTCTTCTCCTACAACCAAGCAAGCAGCAAAAGGCACGCAAGCCTTTTATAGGGCCTGAGACCCAGACAGTGTGAACCAATAGGAACTGACCATTTTCGCGCCTTGCACATGGGCACAATGCTGGCGCCACCCTGTCTGGTCCCGGACAGCTTTTGTTTTGCCCAGGACTGTTTGCAACTATTCTGAGCCTGCTTTCTGCTCTAGGACACAACACCCCTCCCCCTAGATAAAATACACATAGCTTTACGCACAGGTACATTGTTCAAGGCAGGGAGAGTGGAGTCACTCTGGTCTGTGCACAGGCAAGACACTTTGACAAAATAATTATTAAATTAAACAAAACGCACCCAAAATCATAATAGTATATGATACTCTTTACTGAGTGTTAACCCCTATCCAGCGACCTATTAGCAAGGTTCCCCATGTGTTGACAGAAACCTCACATAATCTCCTAATGTTTGGGTGGGCACATGGCCTGCTGTGACCTTCTAATGGCTGGTGAGTGTGCCTGACCTACATGCTCGCCTGCCAGGCTAGGCAGGCCAGGACTTTGATGCCCCAAATACCCAGGTGCCCCACCCAGCTGCTGACTGGCTGGACCCTCTGAGTCCAAGCCAGTGTGCCTTGGAGAGGTGGCAGTCCCCGAGTCCACAATGGACTCCTCTTGAGAACTCTGTCCCTCGAGCCCAAGGCCACCAGTTGGAGTGGCCTGAGTGGCGGAAGTGCCCCAGTATTCTGAAGCCCCCATGCACGTGCCAGAGGTGCCAGAGTAAGGAGCCGCCTCCATGGCAAACCCCCTTGCTACAGACTTTCTTTTCGGAGCAATAGCTGAATTGTGAGATGGCCCCTGATGGAATTCCCTGTCAATGGCTGTGTTTGAATTGTGTGGATACCCCCGGTACATCTCCCTGTCTGGAGCACTATCTGGTGTGTTTGGATAATGTGGATACCCCCGGTGTAACTCCCTGTCTGGAACAATAACGGATGTGCGGAGTGACCCTCCTTTCTGGGAATTCCTGTTTGGCGCACTTGCGGAAACTTGAAATGACCCCCAAACAGCCTCAGCAGCTTGTGAGGTCCTGTTAGGCCTGGGAACCTGTGACCCAGCATGCATATTATGGTCCTCCTCCCCCCCAGAGCAGAACCAGGAGTGGAATTGTGGCTGTGAAGCCTCCAGTGCAGTTGATCTATGTGTCTGCGAAGAACACAACCATCCTCCAAGGGTACTTCATAGGAGAGCAGCCCAGAGACCTTGTATACAACTGCTGTGACCCAGAGATGTCCAGGCCCATAGTTCCACGCCCAGACCGGATCGCCCACCTGAAGTCTCCTAGGTGCCTGCAATTGTGACACCTATGAAGCCACCCGGTCTGGGTGCAACCTGTCCAGTTTGGTGATGAGGTGACGACCCCAGCGGAGTTCTGCTGGGTTCTTTCCTGTGGCTGTGCAAGGTGTGGTGCAGTGTGCAAGAAGGAAATCTGCTAACCTGTGATGCCAGTTACCATAAGTCAGTTTCTTGAGAGCATCTTTGGTAGTGCGCACCATCCTCTCTGATTGGCCGTTGGTAGATGGATGGAAGGGAGCAGAAATCACATGCCAGATCAAGTTGGCCTGAAGAAAAGCCTGGAACTCAAAAGAGGTAAATTGGGGGCCATTATCTGAAACCAGGACATCTGGACACCTGGATGGTCCTGGCAGTAGTAGTGGAGGAAACAGGAACAACCTCTAGCCACATGGAATGGCTGTCAACGAGGAGAAGGAAGAATGGCCCCTGAAAGGGCCCAGCATAATCTATATGTACCCGAGACCACGGGGTTTGAGTTTCCTCCCAATCGAACCAATCGAGTCCAATAAGACTTGTGCGTTCATCCCCAACAACCACCACATCCAAGAAACCTCAAAATCCTTACGCTGCATCTTGACCGTAGCCTCCCCCTTCACACTGACTTTGGAATTCTGAAAATCAGTGAGTATTAAATTTGATGGCCTGAGTTTAACTCGAAGGCCACTACTGCTGCAAATCCTTTTGAAGGTGTCAAGTGAAATGATTGATAGTGCAGACCCTGTGTCCAACTCCATCAATCAGGGAACCCCTTGCAACTTCACGTCAATGCGAAGTTTTTTCTTGAGGGGCTTGTGTGTTCCTGTCCTCAGGATACTCCTGCATGATGCACAGAAACCCACCCTGTGTTGGCTGGGGACCCTGGTACCTTTTTGAAGCAATTCTTCCCAAGGCTGGACCTTCTGGTGACCCAAACAGATGGAGGCAATGTGGCCTTGCCTGCCACATGCCTGGCAAATGGTGGAGTGAAATCTGCAGTCAGCTCGCTTGTGGCATCCTCCTGAAGCACTGAAGAGATGCTGGGGCCTTGTCTGGATGCCCCTTCAGCCTTCTTTCTGCTGGCTGGTGAAGTCTGTCCACCTCCTCTTCAGGATCCGCTTCTGAATCTTCTCAAGCATCCTCTTGATGGACGGTCATGGTGGCTGGAGGGTTCCTGGCGAGCCGCAAAGCCTTCACAGCACTGCCTGCTGCTTCCTCAGCTGCAACCTCTCATAAATCATCTTGGAACGATACCTCTTCTTTCGCAAAGATCTTCTGTTGCAGGTCCGCAGCAGATTCACCCGGCCTCTGGTCTCTCTGCTTGAACACGTACCTCCAAGCAATGACAGATAATTTAGGCTGAAAATGTTCCTTCAGCATCTTCTTCAAGTCAGTGTACGTTACTGACTCCAGAAGTGCAGGGCCACCAGATTTTCCGTGATGTCAAAAGCTTCCTGTCCACAGGCACACAGAAGAGTTGCTGCCTTCAGGCCGTCTTCCCTGATTTGATTTACTCTAAAGTAGTTCTCCACCTTTGCTACATATGAATTCCATCTCTCTGGGTGGGAGACATCAAAGTCAGTCAAGCGGCCAATTTTCGACATTGTAAACTTTTACGGCCTTTGCTAATTGCCTCCTCTGCAAGCTAGTAGTTGGGGAAAGGGTCCTTTTTGCCGAGCTCACCTCTAGCAATGTTGTACTGGCCGGCTGAGTCACGAATGCAGGACACCGTCTTCCCCATCTTCAGGACTTCCTTGGTGAGTCCTATTTGTTTTTCTTGCTTGCAGGGATCCCATCCTCGTTGCCAGTGTTATGTTTTCCGTTCGTTGGCAATTGACAAAGACACATGGTGAAACAACAAGCTCTTTATTACTCTTCTCCTACAACCAAGCAAGCAGCAAAAGGCATGGAGGCCTTTTATACCATTTGCAACAATTCTGAGCCTGCTTTCTGCTCTAGCAGGCTCAAGACACACCAGTGGGGATGCTGTAAGGATCATAAACATGAAAAGCAATTATAAGTCACTTTTTTCAGTGACATTGTATTTTTGAACAGCTAATAAACAAATTATTATAAGTCAAGGACTACCTGTACCAACTTTCCCTCCTGCTTCTCAAGCCAAAGCTGCACATTCAAACTGTGCTTGAGTCATAATGGCTTCATGAATACATGTAAATTCTTTTCTTGGTTAAAAAAAAAAAACATTGTTCTTCAGGATTTTTTTATTTATTTATTTCAAGCCTACTCTATAGCCTTGGTATTCCCAGGAGAAATTCCCCTTCTCTAAAATCATATAATTTCAGTGGACTACTGGTGCTTGTAAGAATGGCAAATCTATAAAACCAAAATAACCAAACTGATAGGTAGAGAATGGGTAAGAATTTCATCTTGCCTAATTGCTTGTCAGCTAGACAACTTTAGGTCAAAGGTTTACCAGTCTTACAAAAGACAGTAGATGGACCATTCTTCCCATTACTTGAGAAAACAGCTGCCAGTTTGAAACACCTCCACTTCGGTGTTCTGTCACTTGGGCAATTTGCAGGATGGCTAAAGCCTCCATCTCAGGCTTTACTCTACTCTGTCCTGAGAAATGTTTTTCTTCCGCTGGAAGCAGCCACCTCTGGATGTAATAAGGCTCTGCCATCTCATTTTTCTACAAAGGTAGAGAGGTACCCAGAGAAGCTGTGTGACACAACACTGCTGGCTATATAAATCTAATAAATAAATAAAGGTATAAACAATAGCAGGGGGCTGGACTAGTAAGACCTCCAAGGTCCCTTCCAGCTATATTCTATTCTAATAGTGCATGGTTGGAAATAAGAGCCAAAGTCTCAACTTCTCATGTTAGGCCATTTTAAGCTTCTGCCACTCTTTCTCCCTAGTTCCTGGTTTTAAAACCTGCCATCCTACCAGCTTCTCTATTTTGTACATATCCTCTTTGTATGTTTGGAACTTCCTTCCAGCCAGTTTTAATTAGGTCTCTGTTTGCCCTTTAGGCTTGAGGTTTTAGATATGCACATTTCATTAAAAATATTTTACTAATCCTCTATTTGCTCAAGGTAATTTTTTTATATTTTATTCAAGATTTTCCAATAAAACTTTCTTTGTGGGATCCTTGGTGCTCTCTAAGCTGGGTTGTTTTCTTGCAGAGGTTTCCTTACCAAACTAGATAACATTGTCAATACTAGTACAGATGATGTTCAACCATGAGCTACAAATATCCTCTTCTATCTAAACCTTTCTCTAGCTATATGACAAACTTTAGGAGCTCCTGTCTAAACCGAATCCCTATATAAGCAGAAACTGACATAGCCTCTGCATGGTACAGGTTAAACATGATATCCTTCTGCAAACGTTTAGACAAATGAGTGTCCAACAACATAGTGGGAGAGAAAACCACAAATCCCATGAGAATATTGAAAAAATGGAAAAGCTGAAGGGGTAGATCTTAAAACTGGATAAATGTTAAAATACGAAAGTGATATGCTTACAGTGTTTGTGTGGCTTGTTTAATGTGTGTACAAAGAATGCATCTGTACCTGACAATAGAAAAAGCTGTTATGCAAAATGAAAAATAGCAAGTGGAGATACAGAAGCTACAGAGGGTTCCATAAATATGCCTGGGAAAGTGTTTGGCAGCATTTGGATTGAAAGGATAAGACAGTGACAATGCACAAGATTTGGGAAGTGCAGTGTGTCTCTAGGACTGGTAGAGGATTTGCAGAACAGATTTCTGCTCTTCACTAAGAAATGCAGGAGTCTGAGAAAGAACACTGTGTATTTTTTGACCTATAAAAAATAATTAGAACATAGATAGCTTTGAATTGTGGAACATTTTTGCATGAATATGGAACTGAAAATTAGTTGCTCCATTGTCAAACATGATCCTGATCTCTGGTGATATAGTAAACCATAATAAGGGGGGCGAGGTAATCTACTTGAAAAAAACAATGCTGTTTTTGTCCAGGTCAAGGCTTGAACCCTGCATGGAAAGGTCCAAATAATCAGTTTCTTTTACAGTACTCTGTAGTTTTCTTCTCACCATAATCTCAACAATGGATTTTATATCAGAAGCTATATTCCAGAACTCTTATATCAGCTTCAATGCTCTTTGTCAAGCTTTATCCTTCAGAAAGACGTATGTGAAAATTAATATTATCTAACACAAAAAGACCGATAAAATGGATCTTTTAAGAACTGTATTTATCTGTTAAACTGTCTGTTCTTCGAGAGTTTAAGGCAGCTTATGTATCATCTCCTTTTTATTTTATCCCCACGACTCTGTGAGGTATTCCGAGCTGAAAGACAGTGACTGGTTCAAAGTCTCCCAGGGGCTTTTCATGGCTAAAGAAGGATTTGAACCTAGTCACAATCCAGAAGTAGTTGCAACACAATGGGTGGGATTTGCAAACAACTTTAGATTTTGATCCGAACTAAATTAAAACTTTTCTTCCCAAAATAATTAAATTGGGAACAGTTCCTTTGATTTATGCACCAAGTCAAATGTTTTAGTGAAGAGGTCTTTAGCCTGAGCTTGATGCATGCATCAGCTAGACTTTACTGTATTTTCCCTGCTCTGATTGTGTTTGTCCCTTTGTGTTTTTCTTTTCTATGACCTTGCATTCTTAGAATGTTGAGAGTCTGTCGGTATTCTTCATGGTACACATATTTTGACAAGCTTGGTAATATTAATTGGTCCCTCAGGAGCTTTCAGTAATAAATCTGTCTTACTGGCAGTCAGAAGTACATGCAAAGAACTCTGCTTTTCTTACCTCCACTATTCAGTGGGGGCCACACCACAGAAATATGAGAAGATATGACAAAGTTGCCCCTTCAAACACCTCTTTGCACCTCTGCTTGCAAAGAGGTGGGAAGGAGAAAACTGTGATCCCATATATTGCAAGTTTTTTTAAAATAAATAAATAAATTAAAACTAATGTGTTAGTGTTCAGAGTATATCACATCCAGTTTGAATGGTTAATTTAAGGTTTTTGAATCAGTGAATTCAAAAAGTCAGATTCTTAAAGAAAATAGCTTTTCTGCCTATTTGCAAAAGAGCATTGAGTCACTGGAATACTTCTGACACAATTCAATTTGACAATTTCATCCAACCTGACAGACCCAGGCAGAACATTGATTTGGTTTCAGGTTTCAGTCAAATTACTTTCAAACTGAGTCTCCCAATACAGGGCAACCTGTATTGCTCATTAACCAATGTAGTAGCCATTTTGTGAATAAACAAATCTCGCAGGGTGACTATTTTGTAAACCTGCTCACCCTGTACTTTCAACTGTCCCTGGCTGCCCAAATTACTTACTAGTTTGTTTTAGTTTTTGTAATTTCAATAAATTTTGTATTTATAACTGTTATTATATGTTGTTTTATCTTATGTAAGCTGAACTGTGAGATGGGTGGCAAATAAAATTGATAAATAATAAATAAACAAATACTTTAGATTGCATCAAAATAGTTTTCTAAAGCCAAAGCCTCTCACTATATAAACTTTCTTGTACAGCCCCATTTGGAATTGTGAATTCATCTATTTGAAAGAAGGTTCATGAAATGCATAATGGATCACTTTTTAAGTAAATGAAGAAAGTATTGGTAATTCCTTCAAATGGGAAATTTTCTTGGTCCAAAAAGCTCCAATAATATCCTATCTTCAGGCTACTTTGGTTTTGAGACTGCATTCATGCATTCATAGAAGTAAATAAGTCAGAGTCTTAATAAACGTACGGAAATAATTCACTAAAAATGAACAATTGGTTCAGTCCTCAGTTAATGTAAACTGATGCATTTTCTATTGATTCCAGGGAATGAACTAACAATGATTTGCACCATTATGTAAATTATTCCTGAACTGCATACCTCTTTTCATGTATTTGAGAGATTTATATATTTACCATATTGCAAAAGTCCTTTAATATTTTATAGATTTTATTTTAAGATTTTGAAAGAATAGCCTGCCAACATTTAGAATCAGAATAATTTTGTTTTGTATGATGTTCATAAAATTAATGTATTTCTTTATAATTTCACATATCATTTGGACATCTACTAAAGGATATTGACCTTAATTACAAAGCTCATATACATACTGATGAAATTGTAGTGTGATTACCATCTTATGGTCTTGAAAGTATTGGCAAGTTTCACAAGAGTAGAAGAAAAACAAATTTATTTTACATGACCAATACCTGGAAACAGAAATAGAAAGGTATCTTAAAACTATTCAGTACTTATGCAACAACATCTACAGGAACCAGAGAACAGTGTTTTTGCAAAGAGATCCAGCATAATTCAAGATATTCTTAGATTAATTTGTTGATGCTAATTATCTAACATCATCTTTTACAAATCAAATAGTTTTAAATTCTTTCCCATAAAAAATACACATTTCATTGTAACTTTTTTTAAAGAAATTAATGGAAGTCCAGGATAACAATACCTATTATTCTGTGGTTTTCTGAACTTTTGTTCCGTTTAGAAAGTCTTTTACTGGTCCTCCCAGGCAGGTTAATACTTCTTATAAATCAGTCCTTGATTCTTTTCTTTAGGCCTTGATTCCCAAAATTCCATATGTGTGCATTTGTGCATGCTGATAGCAGGCTTCACCCTTCCCCTGGTTTCTTCTCTGTCATGTGACTCACTGGATAATGTTTCTTCTCAACCTGTGCTACAATAATTTCTGGTTTTTGTGGCAGTCCTACTCTCATCCCCTATTCATGGAACATGTGGCTACTCAGCCTAGACTTCATATTATTACTGAGGTATTTTGCAGTCAGTATTTGGCAGGACCACCTCTCATAACTTTCAGTTGGATTTGTCTGGGACAGTTGCTTGCTTTGTAAGAATATACAAAATGGACAATTCCTCTGCACTTTGTTCACTAGAATAACTTCTGCCCATGCAGAGATGCAACTTTTGGGTGAAATTACTTAGAAGCAGCAGAAAGGGAGTTGCTCTGAAAGAGTGCATTCATCAATCCTTCACTGAAGCAAAAGTGCCCCTTGGAATCTTTGCATGGTTGTGTTTTCCTCAGATATTCTAAATTTTCATTGTTCCTGACATGTTCTCCCCATGACTTCCTCAGGCGTCAGAGACTTGACTTTCCTTCCAATGTGAATACTGTACAGTTCCTCCTATCTTTTTCCTCCTCTGTTGGTTTATGAAAGCCTTAAGAAGAGTTCCTTATCTGAACTAAAGAGATAGGTAAGAAGGATACTTTCAAGGTGACTACTTTACATACCCCAAAGTAAATGGATTGTTTCTTGCCTTTGATGAAAGGAGGCATATTGCTAAATTAATGTATTTGTGCTCTCTCTCTCATCAAAAAACTTAAAAACTTCTGCAGAAAATATTTTATTTCTGAATTTTTCAAGTATCTTTCAAAATTTGCAGAGTATAGTATAGACTCTAACTGCACAATTATCAACATTATAAAATAATGTATTTTAAGAATGACACATCTGATGCAGAAAAAGAAATAGGCAGAAGACCCAGATGGAATACTGGATGGACACAGCGACCAGCTCTTAAGTATAATACCCATTTAATTTTTCAGTTTATATTTCTGACTCAACTATGGTTTAGATTGTATACAGGTGATTAGGGCTGGCCTAGATTAGTATCACTCAGAAATGTAATACATAAGATAAGGTAAGGTAAGGTAAGGTAAGGTAAGGTAAGGTAAGGTAAGGTAAGGTAAGGTAAGGTAAGGTAAGATAAGATAAGATAAGATAAGATAAGATAAGATAAGATAAGATAAGATAAGATAAGATAAGATAAGATAAGATAAGATAAGATAAGATAAGATAAGATAAGATAAGATAAGATAAGATAAGATAAGATAAGATAAGATAACCTTTATTGTCATTTTTTTTACTGTGGGCACAATGGCACACATCAAAAATGAAATTTAGTTGCCCGCTGTCAAAGTGAAACACATACATGACATATACCTAAACATACTATGAACAACATATGTATAGACCCATACCCCTACATATACGTAGCAAATAAATATTAAATATTGGAGGAGAGACTTGGTAACAAATGGTAGAACAGAAAATCTAAAAATAATTTTCCCCTTCTTATTTCCCCTCTGCTACTGAAATACATCTGTGTCTTTTTCATTCTTTGGCTTGGCACTGAACATTTGAATTCCCTGGGATTACTTTGTAGGAATAACTGACATGCCTGGCATCTGCATATAAAGGGGTAGTGAAGATATAATTCTGTTTGGGCCCACGTTCAAAATTGGTGATGGTGCCCCAGTTACAGAGAAGGCCCGCCTCTATTGCAAGATAATGTAAGATGAGAAGTTTTAAAAAGTTCTGTAACAGAATATTTTCAGAAGTCTAGGATGTTTATGAAACACAAGTGCCTCTTTTCGCTTTGAGTCAGTGGGGGCTCATTGCAACAAGTCCCTGCAGACCGGCTGAAGGTTGACTCAGCCTCCCATCCTTCTGAGGTCAGTAAAATGAGGACCCAGATTGTGGTGGAAATATGTAAACCACTTAGAGAGGGCTATAAAGCACTATGAAGTGGTATATAAGTCTAAATGCTATTGCTAGTGCTATTTCCTGGCAAGACTTTTCAGAAATGATTTGCCTTTGCCTCCTTCCTAGGGCTGAGACAGAATGACTGGCACAAGCTCTCCCAGCTGGCTTTGTGCCAAAGGTAGGACTAAACTCATGGTCTGCCAGTTTCTAGCCTGGTGCCTTAACCATTACACCAATCAGGCTTTCATGTGCCTATTAAAACAAGCAAGCAGACAATCACATTTATTTAGGAGCTAAATAGTGATGTGTGATAATTTAACAGTTAAATAAAACTTCATCTTCTCCTTTTCACATATCCTTTCCTATAATGCAAAATTATAATAATCTAGAAGAGCAAACCTGTATGTGTCTGTTTAAAAGTAAGGCCCCTTTAATTCCAGGGGTCTTAATTAGAGATTTAGAGTATAAAAGACCAGCATCAGAATGTTTTCTGTGTAGTATTTGTTCTATATCCTTGCTTGTGCAAAAAATGGCTCCATTGTTGAAACTCATGTAAGTACCCTTCAGAGATTATCACTTTAGATATCAATAAAATATATTCCTCGTGTTGCATGCAATCAGTTCTTAATGCTTTTTTCTAAGAGTGCATCTCTTCTTTAGGCATTGTTACCAAAGTGCCTTTAATGTGTCTATGACGGCTTCAGAATGCTTTATTTTGCTATGTTATTAATGGTGATATTTCATGGTTCATTTGCTCCTCATAATAACCTTTTTGCTCTTCAATGGTAAAAAAAAAATACCATTGTGTTTGATCTCTGTGGATCAATAAAATGAGTCCTTGGAATTTATTTAATTTTTTTCATAATTAAGTTGCAGGCTAGAGTGGTTTTTTCCTAATTAAAAATAAACTTGATTTCATCCTGACCAATGTACTAGACTAAAATGCAGAACACATGGATCTTGAACATTTCTAGAAATATACTCTGCTATAGATATTATATTCTATATTTGTCATCTATAAACACTTCAATAATGTTTTAAATATGAGCACAAGTACAATATAGGAAGCTGATTTATATTATATCAAGCTATTTACCCATTTACCCATGTAGCAGGGCTAGATTACTATTATCCTTCTCATCTTTCTTATTATCTTTTTCTATTGGTACTCTTTGATTTATGATTTGTTGTTTGAATGTGTACTGAGAGCTTATGCACTGGAGTGTCTATGGAGATTCTCAGTCACCCAGGTCATGGTTATCCCAAAGGTGCTTTTTCAAAAGGCAGCTGGACTTTGTTGTTCCTTGAAGTCATTTCACTTCTCATCAAGAAGCTTCCATTCAGAACTGAAGAAGCTTCTTGGATGAGAAGCGAAACATCTTCAAGGAAAAACAAAGTCCAGCTGCTGTTTGAAAAAGCACCTGTGGGATGATTATGCATCGGATACAAATTACTTGTGTGTCTAATCACACTTGGCCAATAAAAAATATTCTAATTAATTATAATTCTAATTTGATTATAGGTAACCCTCGCCTTACAACTACAATTGAGCCCAGATTTTATATGGCTGTGAAAAATTTATTAAGTGAGCTTTGCCCCATTTTTCCTGCCACGATTAGTTAAGTGAATCACTGTAGTTGTTAAGTTAGTAACATTGTTGTTAAGTGAATGTGGCTTTTCCATTGGTCACAAAAAGGGATCACATGACCTCGGGACACTGCAACAGTCATAAATATGAACCAGTTGTCAAACATCTGAATGTAAATCACATGACCATGGGAATGCTACAGTGGTCATAAGTGTGAAAAATGGTCATAGGTTATTTTGTTCAGTGCTGTTATAACTTTGAACGGTCACTGTTGTAAGTTGAGGATTACCGGTATATCATAATGACATATTATGATGCAAGCTCAGAAATTTAACAATTCAGGGTTCTTCCAGACTTTGGCTATCAGAACCATTACATTGTGCAGAGATGGGTGGACTTGAGATGAAGATCCACAATTTTAACAGTAAAGTAAATGTTATTCTGGTTATAGAAACCATGTCTCTTCAGTTGCTCAGAATAAGGCAGTGGAGCCCCACCAACAGCCCTTCCTTGACTAGTATTATAAAAATAATAATAATCAAGATGATGATTGTAGCCAGATGGTCAAAGCCTGCACCATTTGTACTGCATGCACATACAGAAAGAAGAGGCCTAGTCACATCCACCATTTTTATTTTTCTGACCCCTTGAGAAACACGCTGCCCGAAGGCAAATGTTTCACATTGCAGCTGGCTAGTCCATCGATGATGGGGTTCAAAATAGCACAGGGATGGATTATTTCATCACAGACTTCCACTCCTAAATTTAAGTGAGAAAAAAGGTGTAATTTCAGACTAAACTTTGCCGAAGAATGTATGTTTACCACAGTTCCAGAAAATTCCCCTTCACCCTGCCATATGGATCTTTAGGAATCTGCAATGGCCATTATCCAAGAATCTCGAAGACTTTAACTAATAGTGTATACATATCATTATACTGAAACAATATAATATATTAAGATTTATAACAATACAGTAAACAGTAAAATAAATGAATAAATTATCCAGCTTCATTTTCTGCCCAGGTGGGTGACAGAATATGCTGCAATGTCTTTATCCTTGAGGAAACTCATCACATGAAATTAATGGCTTCAGGTCAGCCATCTGGAAGGAAGGAGAGGTTCTTTTTTTCTTTTCTTTTCTTTTCCTTTTCTTTAAGGATAAGAAGCACAGACTAAGGAAGGAAATAAAATAGCCCTGCCCTAAAGCAGGACAAAAAAAATAACCATAAAGTAACAATCATTAAATCAGTGGGAGAAGCTCTCTATCTTAATAGGGCATCATTGCTACATGTATTGTGAACTACTCTTATGCTAGTGTGGGAAGTCAGTCCCCCAGAGAAGGAAATATTAAAAGGGCAGGAAAATATGTTTCCTCAAAGGATCTTAAAGATGAAGAAAAGCATGCCCAGTTTTTCTTAATAGCCCCAAGTCTCCCTTCCCCAAGCAGAAACCAGCTCTTTAGAAATGCAGATGTAATAATCCATTCAGGAAGGTTGGAGCTAGACAGTGTTTCTCAACCTTGACAATTTTAAGGCATGTGGACTTCAACTCCCAGAATTCCACAGCCAGAAATGCTGGCTGTGGAATTCTGGGAGTTGAAGTCCACATGCCTTAAAATTGTCAAGGTTGAGAAACATTGAGCTAGAAGCTTAGGAAGACAAATACTCCTAAAATCTACATACCCCACCCAAACTCTAAGACAGGACATAATAGGATTAACACAGAGATACCAAAGGGCACATTCAGACTCAGGTCAAAGTTCATGCCACAGGAACAACTCCAAACAAAAGGCTTCAGAGGATATAAAAACCCACTCCCTACATGTGCTCACTCTTTTTTCTGCCAGAGCCATCTTTCTGTCTGTCTCTCCTCTTCAATAAACTGCAACCTTCTTTCTAAAGCAGTCGCCATGTTGTTTATCCTCAGCTTGGACAGAAGGCTTGTGTTTCTCAATCTCAGACTAGTGTTTCTCAATCTCAGTAATTTTTAAATGTATGGTCTTCAGCTCCCAGAATTCCCCAGCCAGGAAGGGTTTGAGTCAACTTTGACCTCAGCTGCATGCTTTTGTGCTCTTCTGCATGGAATGGAACCAAATCTATTGTGTATTTTTGCAAAAGAAATACTGGTTTTCTTTAACCTTGCAGAAAATTAAAGCAAAACATCACAACCCTTTTTTATGACATTTTAAAAAATAAATAAATACATTTTATTTATTTTATTTTATCTATTGCTACCTTTCTTGAAATCTCTCCCCCACACACCCCATCCATTTCACCTTAATCTTTCCATAAGTTACAAAAAATAATTTTAAAAAACCAACAACAGACTTCTGGCTTCACTTACTCTACCGACATTGTTTTCTACTTGCTTTTCATTTGTTAAGAGAAAAAGTAAGAAAAGAAAGAATTATATTGTTGCCCCTTTATCAGAAGAGGGAGCTGCAGTCCAGACAAAATGAGTCTTTGGGTCACTGTACTCATTTATTGATGAAAGAAGATTTCGGAAACTAATTAGAAGAGGGATATTGCTAACAACCACCTCCCCTTCACAAAATATAAATAAAAAATACCTCTCTCAAATACTCATACAACAAAATAACATAAAACTTTAAAAAAAGAAAAAGAAAACCAACATCCACATTTTCAAAGCAGACCTCAGCATATTATGGTAAGATCAAGGCATTTCTCAGCCAACACAAGTCTTGTTCTCCTGCTCCAGATGATGCTGGATTACCTCATCCCTGTCCATCAAATTATTTCCTTCAGGCTGAAGAAGAGAGAAGGACATCACTTAGTGTCCTTTTTTTTCAATGTCTACTCTGCTGTAATCATACACATAAAAGGATTAAACCTGGAATAGAATTAAAATTTAGAATTGGAATAAGAGAGTTGGAAGGGATCTTGTAGGCTATCTAGTCCAACCCCCTGCCCAAGCAAGAGACCCTACACCATTTCTGACAGATGGAAGTCCAGTCTCTTCTTAAAAAGCTTCTAGTGATGAAACTCCCACAACATCTGAAGGCAAACTGTTGCACTGTTGATTGTTCTCACTGTCAGAAAATTTCTCCTTATTTCTAGGTTGAATCTCTCTTTGATCAGTTTCCATCCATTATTCCTTGTCTGGTATTCAGGTGCTTTGGAAAATAGGTTGATCTCCCTCCTCTCTCTGACAGCTCCTCAAATATTGGAACACTGCTATCATGTCTCTCCTGGTCTACTCTTCACTAGAGTATCCATGCCCAGTTCCTGTAACCGTTCTTCATATGTTTTAGCCTCCAGTCCCCTAATCATCTTCGTTGCTCTTCTCTGCACTTTTTCCAGAATCTCAACATCTTTTTTATAGTGTGGAGACAAAAATTGGTTGCAGTATTTTAGGTGTGGTCTTACTAAAGCTTTATAGAATGATATTAATACCTCACATGATCTTGGTTGAATCCCTTTGTTAATGCAATTTAGGATTGCATTGGCTTTTTTGGCTGCCACTGCACACTATTGCCTCACATTTAATTGATTGTCCACTAAAACTCCAAAGTCCCTCTCACAGTTACTGCTATTAAGCCTGGTTTCACCCAGTCTATACGTGTACCTTTTGGTTTTTCTTGTCAAAGTGTAAGACTTTACTTTTCTCTACATTAAATTTCATTTTGTTAGATAGGGCCCAGTGTTCAAGTCTGTCAAGATCCATCTTGAGCCTATCATCTAAGGCAGGGGTGACAAACTGCCAACCCATGGGCCAGTTGCATCATACAGAGGCCGCGCCCACCCCAGCTCCAGCAATGCAAAAAAAATTGTGATACGTTGCAACACGTCACATGACATGGCAAGGTTAACACTCATGATCTAAGGTGTTGGCTATTCCTGCCAGCTTAGTGTCACCTGCAAATTTGATAAGTTCCCCTTCTATTCCCTCATCTAGGTCATTTATGAAGATGTTGAAGAGTACTGGGTCTACAACAGAAACTTGTGATACCCCACTGCTTACTTCCCTCCATGTAGACATAGTACCATTAAGGACTACTTGTTGAGTAGGATTTGTCAGCCAATTAAAAATCCATCTGATGGTGATGCTATCTATCCCACTGTTTTTTAGCTTTCAAGAAGTAGGTTGTGGACTACTTTGTTGAATGCTTTCCTGAAGAAGTATACTTTTTCCACAGCCTTTCGCTGGTCTACTTATTTAGTCATTTTATCAAAGAATGAAATAAGATTGGTTTGGCATGATCTGTTTTTGACAAACCTGTGCTGGCTTCTAGTTATAACTTTTTTTGTTTCTAAATCTTTGCAGATCTGCTTTTTGATTATGTTTTCTAGTATCTTCCCAGGTATTGATGTTAGGCTGATTGGTCTGTAATTTCCTGGGTCCGTTTCATGGGTTTCATCTCACCAAGCTTCCAGTAATTCCAATTATATCATATCTACCTTCATATATTAATAATTCTAGTTTACCCTGTTTGTTTCTCAAACTTTGTGCATTTGTATATAGGCACTTGAGATCTTTATGTCTGACTCTGGGTAAGCTTCCTATGTCTCCTATTTGGTGTTTGAGTCTTCCTTCCCATCCCACCTTACCTCATTTGTCTTCCTTCCCATCCCACCTTACCTCATTATTTATTTGTTTTCTAGGGGTTTTTGCTTGTAATTAGGTCCTGGAGATCCTAGAGATTGGTCAACCTTCCCCCTCAGTTTTAGTTTAAAGCCCTCCTGATAAGTTGAGCCAGTCGTTTTCTGAAAACATTCTTCCCAGTTTTTGTGAGGTGCAGCCTGTCCCTTGCCAAAAGCCCATCATGGTGGTAGTGCAGTCCATGGTCCAGGAATCCAAGGTTCTTTTGATGTTACCAACCCTTTAGCCAGTGGTTCACTTCTAGAATCCTTTGTTCCCTTACTGGATGTTGACTTTTCATTGACAGTACAGATGAAAAAACTACTTGTGCACCTAACTCCTTGACCTTCTTGCCTAACTGTTCATAATCACTCAATATTGTTTTCAGGTCCATTTTCGTGTCATTTGTCCCTATGTATAATAGTAGAAATGGGTAGCAATCTGTGGGTTTTATTATTTTTGTTAGGTTCTCAGCCACATTTTTGATTTTTGCTCCAGGGAGGCAACATACTTCTCTGGATTGACTATCTACAGATGGCTGATTCTGCTCCCTTGAGAATTGACTCTCCTATCACCAACACTTTTCTTTCTTAGGGAGTTTTGGGGTATTTATCTATCTATCACCGAAGCACTTGATGTTATTACTATTTTAGGGATATTTGAACATGCTTCTTTTCTAAGTATCTGCATGTTTTCTTCTAAGGACAGTCTATGAAATTGATTGCTTGGCACCAGTAGGGCTGCATCAGAATGGATTGGATTGGACATGAGTTTTGTTCTAGGTTTGTGTTGTTTTTCTATGAGTGACATGTTTCCATCTCTCTTCTTCTTCTTCTAAGGGATCAATTCTTTTAGAAGTTGTTTGATCTTTATTCTGTTCAATTTGGGCACATTCTTCTTGCAAGGTTTGGGTTTCTCATTTTGTAGATTGAATTTCAAAGTGGTTAGAGTTTCTCTAGACCTTTTACTTCTAATAACATAATTGGTTTACATTTGGTACATTTATAGTTTGGATCTTCTATGGGCATAAGCGTACATAGGGAATATGTTTTGTAGATCACAATAGCACGAGTTTCTTTTTCCATGAGTGGATTAAAAAATGAAAATGAGAAAAAAAATGAAAATGAGAGCGTAGAAGGTTTTACCACAGATTTTTAAAAGGGAAAAATGTCCAATTTAGAAATTTGATATTATAACAAATTATTTAAAATTTTCAACATTTGGGGAAAGATGTCTAGTTAAAAAAATTAAACTTCTAGCAGTTCGTTTAAAACGTCAAACTTTAAGAATAATCAAAGGCTTTTCTGTTTAGAACTGCCTCAGAATTACTTTGGGTAACTTTCTGACAGATATTAGGGATGGGATTTTAAGAAGTGTCTGTGAGAAGCTTAGGAATCAAGATGTTATACTTCTACTGACACAGAAGACAGTTTGAATGAAAGTTTATGAACCTAGTACTTTATAGGAGGGAATTAAAATACATTTCCTTCTGTTAAAGCTCCTGGGTCCTAAACTAGCTTTCAATTCCTTTATGACTGCCTAATATGATACTTTCCTTTGGGGAATTATCAAGAAAGAAAGCCTTCCTGTCACCAACTGTAAGAATTTGGTTGAGCTTCTCTATTTCAGTATATTTAAAACTAATTTCATGTTGATGCCCCCAAATTGTGTGGTCTCCACTCCCCACTGAAGGTAATATATATTAAAGAGCCAGCATATTTCAAATTGGTCTGGTTTCTCAGAAGCACCGAAGAAGAGGGATGGGTGGGTGGAGAGAAATTGCTAAAATTGTTTTGAAATATTAGCGTCCAAATGGGACCTGTAAGCTTTTAAGATAAACCTTTTAAAATTTATCTCAAAGCTCTGTGGGATTTCTGCAAAGGATTTGAAGTTTTATATCATCATGCATAAAACAGCTATAGTAAATTGTCAAGCTTTGCTTTGTGTAATGGCATAAGGCTATTAATTTTAAAGCAAAATAATAATAATAATTTAAGGACCTTTTTTCAATCAGATGCAGTGCATTTTCAGAGAAAAATCAATAGAGTAAGCTTATTTCTTTTTTAATCATGATTGTTTTCATGTAGTGTTAATTTCCTTACTGGTGCATAGATTCCTCAAACAAATTTAGTAAGTTCTTTGACCTCCACAGGGATGAGAGCAAATTGTTTGGCCATTGACCAAAAAAATAGCACAGGCTAGCTTTATTACACTATATCCAGGGCGTTTTTTGTCATAGAATGCCCAGAACGGAGTTCCAGGACCTTTTTTGGATGGAACCTTGTAGGGTAGGCAAGGCGGGTTGTATGACGTGTGTGAGTTCCAGCACATTTTTTTTTTTTACAAAAAAAGCATTGACTATATCACTTTTTTTTTAAATTGTCTTCCTCCAATCTTCCATCTTGAGTTACAAAGTGGAAAACAGCTTAGTGCAGCTCGGTTTTCCTTCTTCAGATCTGTTTGGAATTAATTTTCAGTCAGGCAGAAGGAGCTGAAAGCATCATATACCAAATATGAAAATGCAAACTTTAGTTAAGTCTGTGCAGTAGCAGTTTCAGTAGGTTGCACCTTAAATCAATAGAGGCCACATCCCAAGTTCTCTAAATTGGTTCATGGCTATTCTTTTATTTATTTATCAATTTTTTATACTACCCATCTCACTTTCATGACACTGCGCAGTTTACAAATAAAACGTTATGTATATGGGTAGGCAGAGGCCAAGCACCTAGTGCAAAGGTACAAGTATAGATTAGGTGAGACTTGGTTTAAAAACAATAACTGTGAGAGGAACCTTGGAGTCCTAGTGGACGATCACTTGACTATGAGCCATCAGTGTGCAGCAGAAGTCGAAAAAGCTAATACTATCCTATATTGTATAAATCCAGAGGTATAAACAAGATCACACAAAGTATTAGTACCGCTTTATAAAACCCTAGTAAGACCACACCTCGAATACTGCAGCCAATTTTGGTCACTATATCACAAAAAAGTTGTTGAGAGTCTGGAAAAAATCCAGAGAAGAGCAACTAAGATGATCAAAGGCCTGGAGACTAAAATATATGAAGAATGGCTGCAGCACTTATGTTTGGCTAGTCTGAAGAAAAGAAGAAATAGGGGAGAGATGATAGCAGTATTCCAGTATTTGAGGGGCTGCCCCAAAGAAGAGGAGGTCATGTTATTCACGAAAGCATCAGAGGGCAAGACAAGAAACAATGGTTGGAAACAGATCAAAGAGAGAAGCAACCAGGAATTAAGGAGAAACTTCCTGACAGTGAGGACAATAAACCAATGGAACAGCTTGCCTCCAGAAATCATGGGCACTCCATCAATGGATATTTTTAAGAGACTAGACAATGACTTGTCTGAGATGGTATAGGTTCTCCTGCTTGAGAAGGGGGCTGGACTAGAAGACCTCCAGATTCTATTCTATTCTATTCTATTCTATTCTATTCTATTCTATTCTATTCTATTCTATTCTATTCTATTCTATTCTATTCTATTCTGCTGTTTTTGTGTGGCATTTCATATATATTTCCTGCTTCAACAGAGCAAGTATCTGGGAATAATTTAACTGATTATTCAATTAATAAATTTAAAGAAGATGAAAAATTGGAAATTCTGCTATTTGTTGAGATCAGAACTAAAATTCCTAACTAATAATAATAATAATAATAATAATAATAATAATACTTTTATTGATTAGCCTGTGGGCCTTATCAAGGTACAGAGTTCCAAATACATGTTATACATACAACCACAACTGAACCCAAAATTTCCATTGCTAAGTGAGACAATTAAGTGAAATTTTGTCCCCCTTTCATTGCCTTTCTTGTCACAATTGTTAACTGAATCATTGCAGTTGTTTAATAACACAGTTGTTAAATGAATCTGGCCTCCCCAATGACTTTGATTGTCAGAAGGTTGCAAAAGACCCCCTGACTCTAGGACACTGCAACCATCATAAATATGAGTCAGTTGCCAAGCATCTGAATTTTGATCACGTGACCATGGAAATTCTGCAATGGGATGAAATGGTTTCTCAGACAGCATGGACCCATGTCACGGAGGCTTTAAATGTAAGAACCAACATCTTTAGTTGGACCTGGAAGCAAACTGGCAACCAGTCCAGCTCCTAAAACAGCAGTGCAACATGGGCTACCCTGTGGATCTCAAGAACTGTTCATGCAGCTGCATTCTGTACCATCTGTAGCTCCTGGTTAATCATCAAGGGTAGCAACATGTACAGTATGCTGCAACAGTCCAAGCAAGAGATGGCTTGAGTGACCATGGCTTGAGTGACTGAGTACAGGTATGCCCGATCCAAGAAAGGGTATAACTGGTGCACAACTTTGCACAAAGTTGTGCAAAGGCTGTCCAAGGCACAACTGCACCTACTCTTCAAGTAGGAGTCACGAGTCCAGGAGAACCCCCAAGTTGCATACTGGGTCTGTATGAGGCAGCGCCACCTCATCCAGAACTAATGTTTAAATCCCAGATCCCAATGCTCCATGCATCCAAAGCCATTCAGTCTTACCAGAGTTCACCTGAAGACTGTTGTCCCCAAACCCCTCACAACCTCCAGGCACCGCAAGATGGCAGTACAGAAATACTGGGTCACTGGGAATGGAGATGTAAAGTTGAGTATTATCAGCTTATTGATGGTACCTCATCCCATGGTAGTGGATGATCTCACCAGGTGGCTACATGTATATTTAAAAAAGAATGGACAAGACACATGCTGATGTTACATTCATAAAAAAACCAGATCATTTGTGGGGTGGGACCTCTATAATAGGAACACTGAAAGCATGAGAGTAGAAAAAGAGATAGCTGTTCTCTATGTATTACAGTCTTTCTGAAAATTGTCCCAAAACTGCTGTTAACTTGGAAGCTTCTGTTAATACCAAAACAAGTTTCAGTCTCAGAGCTATCAGTAAGACCAAGAAAAGCAACAATTGCAGGTGCAAATACAGAGTTCAGCTAAAGCAGGCATGTCAAATTCACAATGTCACGTGACATCGCATGACGTATCACAACTTTCTTCCCATTGCTGGCAATGAGGTTGGCGTGGTTTCAGTATGATGCATCCAGCCTGCGGGCCAGCAGTTTGACGTTCCTGAGCTAAAGAGTTAACTTGCCATTTCTGATCTCCTAATTATACTCTGGGAATAATGCAGCAGTTCCAGGAAAATCAAATAAGCCCTCAAATTGCTTTTATGAAATTAATGTAGGATTGAATCTTAAAAGCAAGAACAATTATTGATAAATAACAGGCAATTATTTTCGATGTTTCACCATGACTATGAGATTAATATTACCATTCATTACAAAAATGTCAAGTACAGCAGCACTTTTGGAGTATTTAAGATTCTGTTTTAAATCAGTATAGTGTGACTTTTCTAAAATTGCACAGAAATGTGCACAAAACATTAAGATACATTAGATTTAATTCCCACTTATTATAAATGGTTTACTACTTTCACTGAGCAATCTTTCCTTGGGGTCAAATCCATCTAGAATATTATTGCTAGTATTCACTGGCCAAGTGAAAAAGTAACCTATTTAAGTGATAGCTTTAAAAGTTTTTCTTTTGCCCTGCTACTCCATTATAAGCAGAGCAGAATGAATATTTGCATACATTGAAATTTCAAATATAAATTAAAGCTTCTAAATAGAGCTTTGGTAGAAAATGGAGAATAATCAGAAAAAATTCAGTGCCAGCACAAATTAAAAAAACACATTTACAGTGGAGCAAGAAAGCATGACTCGGGCCTTTCTCCACCGCAGAAGAGAGACAGTTGAACCTGATCTTATGTATTCACACATTCTCAATGTTATTTCTTATACTGGGGTTGGCTGTCTGAGGTCTATAGTCCTAAAATTGATATTTAAAATTCATTTTGTGAAAACTTTGATTGACTAAAGTCATGATGGATGGTAAAGATCAATTCATGGGCCTACATATTGAAAACCACAATGTAGAAAGATTGGTAATTGGCATATAAGAGAAATGGTTTGCAGAAGTGGCTAAACTGACTTTGATTAAGGAGGCAATTACAATTAGTTTTATAAAAGGCTATGGATTTTTGCTGAAAATGCACAAAAATGAACTGGTGATTTTGGGATTTATTGATTAAAATGTTTATTTATGAGAAGAAGAGAATTGTGTTATGTAATTTGGGAGATGCAGATGGTATTTGTTACATTAATAACTGCTACGAGGAAGATTAAAAGTTGCTTCTTTAGATACCTTTTTCTTTTCTTTCTATTATCTCACGTTTTCTTTTACCCTTTTATATTTGCTTTTTTCCTGCTTTTTCTTTTGTTTCTGTAGTTTTTTAAATCTATGCAAAAACTTATTTTGATAAAAAATATTGTTTAAAAAGGAATGTAAGAGGAGTGCATGGTAAAGAAATATGAACTAATTAAAAAAATGAAAGAAAGTTGATCTTTTGTTTATGTCTGAAACTTAGAGGAATGGAAAGGATGCAATATACCTGAGAAAACATATAGGTGACCCTAATTTAATGATCACCGATTTAAGGACTTTTTGAACTTATGTTAGCACTGAATGAGTGTTATGATCAGTCTTTGTACTTTGTACTTAAAGATCTGCTTTCTGGCTTTTGTATGATGTTCTTAAGCAGGCATGTCAAACTCGTGATGTCACATGATGTCATGAGACTTATCGGGACAGTTTTGCTATTGCCGGCAATGGGGTGGGCGCGGCTTCCGGATAACGCATCTGCTCGTGGGCCGGCAGTTTGACACCCCTGTTCTTAAGGATTCTGTTCATGAAAGTCTGATCTCTGGCCTGGCTGACTGTATCTTAAAACTTGGACTGGATTTTGACTATTCTTCTGCATGTTCCTATTAAAAGCAAAATCATTCAGACAAGCTTCTTTCAGAGTTTCTGTTTTGGTTGTCGCTCCTTGTTTGCTGTTGTTTTTTGACATTGAATAAACTGCTAATTTCCATAGAAATTGTTTGAGAGTATATAATTGAAGCCAAAAGCAGGATGCCTGTTGTTGTCTTTAGACTTTAGACTCTTTAGACTCTCTGCCTCAGAATATCACCTTATCCTATTCTCCACACTCATGAGTTATTATTTTCAGTTTTAGAGTTTTGTTTTATCTGTTATTTGGCATCTAAGTATATGCTAGCTTTGCTTTTTTAAAGAATGTAATTGTTAAATTTTAAATTGTGTATGTTAGTCATCATGAGCTGTTTAAAAAAGAAAGGAAGTAGTATGGATCGATAGCTAATAGCATACTGCTCAGATATTTACCGATAGCTAATAGCATACTGCTCAGATATTTATCAAAATACTTTAGGAAGCAATGAATTTTCTTAAATCTAAACTAGCATTTCATATTTCTGGAATACAGTTAATGAAATGCAGAAAATAACTTTGAATGGCTAGTCCTAGCACTTCTATTCCTAATACAAAACTCAGCAAGTATGAAAGAAACTAAAGTGGATTTCTGATATTCCCATTGTAATTGATGCTAATTAACATTTTTTGCATAAAATGAACTCAACAGAAATATACAGATACTGTATAAGGGTAACACATCTAAAGTATTCGCATTAGAATCATGGCACGTTAAAACAGGAAATGATTAAAATTAAAATTAATTTCATTGAAATTAAAATGCAAAAGATGAAAGCAGTTCAAAATTCTGCATAAGATATGATTTTTTTTAAAAAAATACTTGCATTCCATTTCAAAACGGTTCCATGATTAACATCTGAGCTGTTTCATTTTCTACCACAGAGCAAATACCTCCCGCCATCCGGTACGCTCCCACAGAGTCGGTCTCCTCAGGGTGCCATCGGCCAGACAATGTCGGCTAGCAACCCCCAGGGGAGGGCCTTCTCTGTGGGAGCTCCAACGCTTTGGAACGAGCTCCCCCCAAACTCCGTACGTTGACGGAATTGCGTTCCTTCCGTCGAGAATTAAAGACATATTTATTTCGACAAGCCGGCCTGGGATAGTAGCTCCGGTTCCAACAAGGCCATAATTGTTTTTAGGGGATTGAGTTTTAAGATTAAGCATTGGTTTTAAATGATTGGATTAAATTATTTTTAGGTAATTGGGTTTTTAAATGATTGGGCCAAATTATTTAATTTATTTTTAATAATTTTACCTTTTGTATGTAAATGTTTTTAATTGGGTTGTACACCGCCCCAAGTCCTTCGAGAGGGGGGCGGTATAAAAATCGTAAAATAAATAAATAAATAAAAAAAATAAAAATAAAATGTCAGAAAGTAAAATGGGCAGAAAATTCAATATTCAGATTGATACCATCTAACACTGTGTAAATAGAGAGTAGGATTATACCAATTCTCCTTCTAGTATCCCACAGTCTTTCTCGTCTAAGCCTTGATATCAATGTAGTTAGCCTAAAAGTCTGAAGAAAAAAAGTCCAAGAGTTTGAATGAATGGATTTGCCATAAGGATTCCAGATTTTATAGACACTGCAATATCTGTAAGTGTACTATATTAGTGAATTCTTCTTTGACAGCATGGGACAGCAAATGCAGGAGTTTTCTGTATAAAAAGTTAAATTTGACTAAGTAGTTTTCTTGATGACAATATGGAAGTTATTTGCTCGTTCCTTCTTCCAGGATGTTGTTGTTTACTTCCCAATCTAGCTCATACCTCAAGGATGAACCAGGTGTGACCCCATTTAGTTTTCAAAATCAAGGTGAGCAAAGATCTAATGGCCTCATTTCAGTTCCCTTTCTGCCGTGGTTCCCTTCCTATTGTGAAACTATATGAACTCAATGGCAGGAAATAATGTCTGAATCTTACTGAACTGACTGATTCCTGCATTCCTGATTCATGAGAGCCAGAATCTGACAAACAATTTAACTGAGATATAGGAGGTGGGTGCCAATATTTTCACCTATGCAAGATTCCACATGGTTTGAGTGCTACTAGGAACTGTTATATTGCTCTATGCATTATTCATCTGAACTGCCCACTTTCTGACCTCTAATTACCAGTACGTTGTGGTTAATGTGAAACTGTTGTCACGATGACAATTATTCTCAGTATGACATTGGGCCATTTGGAATCCTGGATGGAGAACCATTTTGCTTCCACCTTGCATTTCATATAACTATTGTTCAGGAAGCAATGGAGACATTAAACATAAGGTTAGCACTGCATTTGTATTTTTTGACAGTCTCATATGGATGAATAAGTAAAGGTGCTCCGTTAAAAGGGATTATTTAGGAAACATAGGCAATCTCATATAAATATGAATTGTAAAGAATACCAGGTTGGTGGTGGTTTTCTAATTCAGTGTGTTATGATTGTTCATCTTTTGTTGTGCAGGAAATAATTTCAAATGTTGTAAAGATGTAACAAAGCTATTGAAAATAACACGGAAAGAGTGGAGGTAGGAAATGTACAGTTTTAATAGCTTTTTTTAAAAAAAACCATCTAATTTTCTAATAACTATTTTACTGCTATTTTGCTAGCTTTTTAAAATTGTATTCATCTACTTTCATTGCAAGGTTGGTTAATGGTCAATAAGTCAAACTCTTTTTTTTCTTTTCTCAGGGCCATGATCACAATGTGACAGTTAAAATATCAAGAATAATGGCACAAATCTGTGTTAAGCTAATGATGGGAAAGGTCTGTTCAAATAAGGTTTTCAAGTCTAGGAAAGGAGTTTTCAAATGGGCTACTGAACTATATCATAGCACATTGCACAAAATGGAAAGCTGCACTGAAATTAAGTTTTTTTTTAAAAAAAATATTTAGGGGAATCCCAGGGCAATCCTGTTAATGGTGTGTTGCCTTTTGAAAACAAACAAACAAACGGGATACCATTTAGTCAGTGTTTCAGCTCCCGAGCTATGTTAGTTCCTGGACTATTTATTATTTATTATTATTATTATTTAATTTGACTTCTATGCCGCCCTATTCCGGAGAACTCAGGGTGGCTCACGACATAATAGAAATCACAGTAAAATACATAAATATAAAAACCCCTAAGTCAAAAAGAAAAAAACAATCATTCCACAAACATACACACAAACATACACTGCCTAGGGGCAAGATGTTAGCTGCCCCAAGCCTTCCGGCAAAGGTATGTTTTAAACAGTTTACGAAAGGCGGAGAAGGTGGGGGCGACACGGATCTCCGGGGGAAGTTGGTTCCAGAGGGCCGGGGCCGCAACAGAGAAGGCTCTTCCCCTAGGCCCCGCCAGGCGACACTGTCTGGCTGACGGGACCTGGAGAAGGCCGACTCTGTGGGCCCTAACCGGCCGCTGGGATTCATGAGGCAGCAGACGGTCCCGTAAATAACCTAACTAACTAACTAACTAACTAACTAACTAACTAACTAACTAACTAATTAACTAACTAAGAGGAATAAATTAATAAAGTGAATAAATAGAATTGCTACCTTTACCATCCAAGGGGAATGGATAGAATTGATACCTTTTCTCTCAATGTTTTCAGTACTTGTTTTATACCTTTGTTGGGCTGTTTGCAAGAAAAATCAGATTGATCATTATGAATGAAAGCTGCAAAGTATCAAGCCATCCTTCCTTTGCAGAGTGTGAGAGTGAAAGGATTTCATGCTGGCATTTTTGCAGCCAAGAGCCTTTCTCAATTGTTAATCATTTGCACATTGCTGCAGCTAGTTATTTATTTATTTCTATTTTCATGACCACTCATCTCATAGAGGTCACTTATATAAGAAAGGTGACAAGTGCAGTTAAAAACATCAACAGAATAATATAAAATGAACATTAACAAATAAGAATATAATATTTAAGGATTTTTGAATAAATTCTATGAAGTATGTATTCCTTGGTTGCCCCTTTATAGTTTAATATCTTTTTTGTTCTTGATATGGTATTGATAAGAAAGTTAAGATGTATAAAGATAAGGAAGTAATGTTAAATTGTTCACTAAATATTTCAAATTTGTCAGTCTGTAAAAACTTTGGTTGTTGCAAGCTTAGGATGTAGCTAAGAATATGATGATGTGTGGCTAGAAAGAAACACAACATAAATCTTGGACTGAAGAAATGTATTCACTTCCAGCTTTCAATTTTTAGATATAACAGAAAGACTAATTAATACAACTGTCTTTTTGACAAGGCTTAATTTGTTGTTTAAAAAGTAAGATGTGATTGTAGTTTATGAATATGTGATTTTAAGAGGTTTTCTTCTTTGTAAATATTTTTCTTTATATTTTAGCAAATAAAACAGTACAAATATTTTTAAAGTCATCTTTACTCCACCAAGTAGTGACAATGAGAGGATAGCATAATTTGTTATTTTCTCAGTAATCCTATCAATTTTTGAGGATGCCTGAGTTCCAGATGACTCTGGGTTTATAATTAAAAAATAACAACGTGCAAAGAAATGTAACCATACAAACAAAGAGCAAAATATCTCAACCATAAGCCTACCAGAAACAAGCCATACCATACAGAAACAAAAGAGGTTCCATAATCAGATTGTTCCCAAGGCTTCAATTATTTCCCAAACCATGTAAGGTGGGAAACACATGAATTTTTGTTATGCAAGAATACCTAGTAATTGGAACAAATTCCAACAAACTATATAAAACTACAGTATTGTTAAAGCCTCCCACTTATGATGTGATTGGTTCTGAAGGAGAACAAATTATTTACATAAATGAGTCAGTAGCATCTGTTAGTGGGGAAATGTTAATGAATATGAAATTTAAAAATGAACCTCCTTTCAGAAACCCATGGAATTTCCCCCAGGGAATTCTCAAGAAGCTTTCTGTTATGAGTATCAAAATATCCTGGGTTTATGACTTAAAGAAAACTTTGTTCTCTTTCAAGTAAATCTGGACAAGATTCCCATTAAAATGTTGTCAGGCAACATCAGGGAATATCTGACAGGTGACATCAGTGATCAGACAAGTACTATATGTTCAATCCTATTTCTTTTTCCAATTTACACTAAGAATTACAGAGTCTGATTTAATAAATCTGACAAGCCTCAGGTTAATACACACAACAGTATCCTATATAGTCCACTCTAGTAGACCATCCTGAAAGAGTCAGCATGTCTGAGATGGGATTCCAACTACATTTTGTGATTGACACTGATTTATGCTTATACTTTCTCTTTACTATGAGATCATATAACTTGATCATTGTGTGAGGTGACCACCAATAGTGCTGATTTATATGAAAATTAAATAAATATATGCAAAGTATATAAATATATGTATATGCAAAGTTTATTTCACATAAACTTTGCATATTTATCATTTAGAAATTATCTATCTATCTATCTATCTATCTATCTATCTATCTATCTATCTATCTATCTATCTATCTATAATCTAAATCTCAGAAAATTCTTTATGCTAAGTCCCTATTAAATCTCTGTATTTTAAAGGTCTAAATGTGCCCTATCTCCCTAACATTAAAACAAATCAATAGCTTACAGAATCAACTACAAGTAAAAATAAAACAGATTCGAGCCAACTCAGATAGGTATGCCCTTGGTTAGAGCCTAATTCCTAAATATATCTGAGTATCTCTCTATATACATATTTCTAGGAGCAATGTTAAAATAAAACCTAACAACAAAAACTGCAGGACTAGCATAATAAACAGTATGTTCTTCTTTTTGCATCAGAGTTGTAAAAATAGAAATGGACTTGGTATTTAAAGTGATAAGTTTCTGAATAGATGTGATAGTACAAATTTCATGAATAAATTTAGGATTTAAAGCATCTGAAATGTTGATTTTTTTCACTCAGCCTAAACAGTTTCCATTTTTAGTGAGTTCATGTTGACAGAAGGGAAACAACATTTTTTTAAATAAAACATCAAGGTCTTGGAATGTTAAACTGAGTGTTCAATCAAAATCAACACCAAGTAACAATGAATTCATGTCAATCAAAATAGACTTGATATCTGAAAATAAAATTTGGGCATAATGTCATAGAGGTGATACAAATGCATATACACATACATCACATATATTCCTGAAATCTGTTAACCATGTGGTGATGTAAAAAATAAAAGACCCTACTAAGATTTTTTTTCCTATGATGAGTCTTATGAAATTAATAATAGCTAGCTCTCTATTTTAAAAACAGATCAAACATAAAAGCTATGTATAAAATATATGTGATGGATTCATGAGGCTAGCATTCTCATTTTAGGTGTTCTTAAGATTTGTGTGCTATGCCCATAATTTCTATCCAGCCTGGATTTTGCTGTAAAGCCTGAAGAGTTTAAGTCTACTCATCTATAGGGCATTCAGGATGAAGAAATCTGATCTAGATAAAGTTTCACAAATCTTTCTTTAATCCATGAAATGGTGGAAAGTGGCATTACCAGACTCATGACCTGGGGACATTTCCTGAATGTCTTCATAGATTACCGTTAATATGATAGATTGCAGTAACAATTGCATGTCAACAAGATAGATTAATAGAATTTTGATGAGAAATCTTGAAAAGCAGAGGGTTGTATTCAGTTGTATCTGACTTATCAAGTTGTCAGCCCTTTGAGATAGGTCAGATAAAAATGGAGTACTTTTTATTCTAGTATAACAAAATTTTGAAAGCCTGTCCAAGTTTTTCCCTGTTCCATCATATACTAAACCAAGACAAGATGGGGTTATTTTGAATGAACAATTCATTGCAATAATCCAATCATGAGGTGACCAGGGCATAAGCAATTGTCTGAAGGGCCTCCTGATTGAGGAAAGGGTGCAACTGGTGCATAAAATGAACCTGTGCAAAGGGCCTCCTGATCTCAGCTTCAAGCAGCAGCTCCAGGTCCAGAAGAACCTTCACATTTTGGACTAAGGAAGTGCAGCCCATCCAAGACCAAAATGGTGATTGTGTCAATAAGAACATCAAAATGGGCTTTTTTTCACTTGAATTGTATCCAGAGGTAGTTATCTTGTGTTGCTTTTGAATGTGGCCTGCAAGTAATACCTATCATTATTATTAGAATATTACTCATATAAAAGGATAGTGCCCTCTATCTACTCTAAGCTGGATTCCAACTGGAGAAGTCCATGCAAGTTGGATAAGGCACTGTCTTGTGTTGTTATCTAGAAGTCATTTGATTCTGTACTTCCTGAAGTAGGGGATAGGATCTGTGGGGTTAACCTACCCAGCTGTCTTTTAGATCCATGCCTGAAAACTATCATTAGTTTGAAAATCAATGGTAAAAGCTGCTTCTCAGTGTGCCCATGTGTCACTAATGTTACACAAGTAGCAGGGGCTACCAGATGACTTCTGAGTGCAATTCAAGATGCTGGTTATTACTATAAATGGTTATTGCCATTTCTGCCCACACAGCATGTTCCAGCAGAATGGATACACTCCAGGTCCTTTCTTGTGTTACCTAAGAAGTGTGCCTTCACTGTCACTGCCATCACCTTCTAGAGCAGCATCTCCCTCCCCCCAGAAGTAAGAATGGCACCCTCTCTTCTCCAGTTCTGGAAAGTTCCGAAAACCTGGTTTTAGTCTCAGACCCCTGTTTATTTCATTTTGGTTTTGTTGGTTTTGTTATTAGAGCATTTTCATTTGGATTGCCTATTGACTGAGTACCTTTAGCTATTTTTATGTCTTTGTTATTTTTGTGCATGGTCTAGAGCATGGGTGTCAAACTGGCAACATCATGTGATGTGTCGTGACATATTGTGACTTTTTTGCCATTGCTGGCAATGAGGTAGACGCAGTTTTGCTATGATGCATCCGGCCCGCAGGCCAGCAGTTTTGACACCCCTGGTCTAGAGTCCACTGGAGTTGGATGGTCAATAATGTTTAAAATAATAATAGTAATAGTAATGACACCTTAACATGGGGAGGCTTATATTACAGATAAGGAACGAGAAAAAAATATCTAGTTCAGCTACTTCATCCCTAGACTGGAAAAATATTGATCACTCCAGAACTTTTTCTAGTTTTTGCAGAATCAAGACCTCATTTTTTAAAAAACTTTTTTGTGTGTCTTAATGCAGATGGTTGCATTGGTTTCAACTACTGTGTTCAACTGTGTTAATATTCCTAAATAGGTTCTATCCTCATAGCCTATGACCTGACTAAATATGCTAAAGAAAAAAAAGCTGTAAAATAATTTTGTAATTCATCAAAGCACTTTGAAGTGTGAGTTGAACAAAGGAAGTGTGTCAAACATAGAATTAAGTTAATAGCCTTTAGTGGTTACTGACCTTTCATGCTTGACCTATGTGTAAACCTGAGGAAGTCAGCCATGAAGATTTTACTTCCATTATAAATTCAGAGTAGCTTGCTCAACTGTTGCCCTCAATCAAATTATTGTTTGGATTTATTTTAGTGCAGCAATTGATTGATTTCTTGGCCTTTTGATGAATCCCTCATCAGTTGCCTTTTACGATAATTGTGAAAAATGAATGGTTGTGTGAAATGAAAATATGAGGATCTAATTTAGGTTTTGGTGCCTGATTAAGGTACCAATTCCAGGTTCCTAACAGTTGTAGTTTTATCACAATTGTACATCTAATATTATAAATAGGGTATCATTAAAGCCTATATGGAATTCTCATGGGCAACTACATTAATCAGAAAACGTCCACAAAAAAATGAATAGTGGAATATCTCAGAATTGTTCCAGGAGTTCAACTTATAAGAAAGTAGCATTAGATGGTAATAGATTCCATGTCATTTCTGTTTATTTCCCCATTTTAAATAGCAAATCAAAGAAGAGGTGGAAAATCAGAAGATGTGGAGAGACCTAGCCCATAGAATCGTCAAGAGTTGGATATGATTGAATGGATAACATTACCATCAAATAGCAAACAAACCAGAAATAAAAAAAACAGCACCATAAAAGCAGAAATCTTAGGGTTTTTCAAGCCTGTAGCAAGTAGCACGTCTTCTGTGTATGAGCAAGCTAAACATGAAGCCAGCTTAGGAAATTCATTTCTGGATCTGAAACCGCTCTTCTATTTGGCATCGTGATAATTGGTCTGTCCAGACAGATGTTAATACAGTCCCTGATTGGTGGATCCTTCTACTACCACGTATACCAGGAAAATGAGCACCAATTGCTTTTCATTCTGTGGGTAGCCCTTTGGAGGGGTAGTGAAAGAGGAAAGGACAACAGTTTTACAGTTCTTTTGATCACTTGGGCTATAAGGGAAAACTGAACTCTTGTTAGTTTAATCTAGTTAAACCAAAGCAAAGCAAAATAAAATGCCAGCATAGCTGAACCTGTTTGAAACAGAACAAAGCCAAAGACTGACCAGCATTTCCCCATTCTGTTTTACTTTGCCTTTTAAAAAGAAACAAAATATGTGCATACAAATTTGGGGGAGGTAAAAATGTTCATTAACTCCTGGCTACCTTTGGTCATTGATACAAAATCTTGTCTTCAATAAGGCAATGACCAAACTTAAAAAAAAGGGGCATACATTTGAGTTTTGTAGCTAGACAAAACTTTAAATTATGTCGTTTGTTTTTATTTTGAAGTACTTGCCTAATTTTGATTTCGGATAGTGAAAGCAGCCAGCCCCAGTTGGATGCCTATTGCTCCAAAGTGCCTGACTCTCTTCCAGGAATGACTTTGAGCCCAAAATAGTCCCATAATCTTTCTTAGGAAATAGAAATGATGGATGGCTGCTACCCAAATCTCTACGTGATTTGAATTGATTAAAAAAAGATTCATTAACCATAGTTAGATTAAGAACTATAGATTTTTATCCATAGTTGGATTTTTTTAAAAAATAAATAATAAAATTAGTAAAACTATTTTAAAAATTACAAAGTTTTAAATAATACAATAAAAGGGAGGGAGAAATACCACTATGATGGCAAACTAGCCAGAGTCAAAATCAGAAAGGATTTTTCTTAGAAAACTGTTTGGTTCCATTTGTTTTTTATATGGTTGTGATTCCATTGATGATAATTTTGAATAAAATTTCATCAGACTATGAATGAACCAAGCAGTGGACAAAAGTGTTCCATTTGTTCTACATGGACAGTTTGAAACCACATGCAGAATCATCTAATCTAATAATTTTAAAATACACTTCAAACCTTTAGTAATGACCTAAAAAAGAAAAAAGAAAATTTAAATACCTGATGAAATTGACTCATGCAATGGTACTAAAATAAAAAAATGACCATATAAAAAGGTTACAAGTATTTGGGGGTATTGGAAATAAAAAATATTTTGATGCATGCTTATGTGAAAAAGAAAACCAGCTCTGATATAATGAGTCAGAAAAGTTTTTAAATTAATGTTTCATCAAAGATTTAATACCGTGGGCTGCTCATGTAATATATTACATCATAGGTGTTATTGGCTGGACACAAGCTGAATTAAATACTTTAGATCATAAGATTTGAAAACTTACGGCAATTCATTAGATAGGCAATATATCTACCAAGAAGGAAGTATAAGAAACATAATATTTGCAGCACAAGAATGACCACTAGCAAGAAATGATATAAAAATGAAATGTTAAATAAAATTGGAAACAAGAGCAAATGATTACATTTTTAGACTAGGCAAAGAGAAAAATGAAACTGCTGACTACAAGAAGCAGTTGTAGCAAAAGTTTTCAGATAGCTATAGCAGGGCAATAATGTTACTTTTTTATTTAATATCCCAGATTATTGGTATGATCACAACACTGGAAAAACTGTGCCATAATTATAAAGTAAATAGTTTGTGGGATTTGCATATTCAGATTAATTGAAATGTAGAACCTAACATGCTTGACATTACAATATTAGAGAAAAGCAAATTTTACTTACAGATCAGAATCCCTAACACGTTTAAATATTTGAAATCACAGCTATGTGCCACAATGTAAGTCACAAAGAGGAAAAATAAAAGCAAATATGTGGTAAATATAGCTAAGTTGTTAGACACAGATATTTCTTGCCTAAAAATGGTTGCAATGCACTTTGCTATATCAAAGAGTTCTGTAGCTGTGGATCAGAGCTGGATCACACAGAGAAGTATTGCACATAGGCAAAATAAGTACCAAAGCAACATTATACTAGGAAATTCATAGCTCTCTTTCTGTTTGTTACCCAAGTTTCAGAACTTGTCTTGTGTTACAAAATGCCTTTAAGATCCTGACATATTTCTACTAACTCTTACCACCCTTTAAATTATGGAATATCAAATATTTCCTTGCTCTGATCATAAGTCTATCTTTCAAATGAATTTTGCTATATTGTGCTTTCTGGAACATTACTTGATGTTTGAACCTTTGCTGGCCTTACCATATTTTATATTCTGATTTGTTTTTTGTCTCTGAGCTGATCACTGCTAATCCCGACTCCTCTTCAGGCTACTACTATCTTGTCAGAGCACAGCAATGAGTTTACATGGATCCACATATTGCTGCATTTTGAACACTGAGCATTTCATGCTGGACTTCTCGAGTTGTCATATGTAATGCAATGGCCCATGTTCACTGTTTCTTCTCTAATTGGCTCTATCTTGTGGGCAAAAAGAACAAAAGGCACAAGGACGCACACAGCTACAGAAAATGGTAGTCCTGAAGTAAATGCAACTTGGAAATACAATAGTACCGTATTAGCAATAACAATAGCAGATTACATACCATTTCACAGTGCTTTACAACCCTCTCTGGGAGGTTTACAGAATCAGCCTATTGCCCCCCAACAATCTAAAATGGTACTCATTTTACTGACCTCAGAAGTATGGAAGGCTGAGTCAACCTTGAGCCAGCCAGGATTGAACTGCTGGCAGTTGGCAGAGTTAGCTTGCAATACAGATGGTCCTCAACTTACAACAGTTCATTTAGTGACCATTCAAAGTTACAGTGGCATTTTAAAAACTGACATGACCATTTTTCATACTTATGATAATTGTAGCTCCCCATGGTCACATGATTTACATTTGGATGCTTGACAAATGACTCAGATTTATGATGGTTGCCATGTCCCGGGGGGGTCATGTGATCCCCTTTTGCAACCTTCTAACAAGCAAAGTCAATGGGGAAACCAGATTCACTTAACAACCACATTACTGGAGTGATTCACTTAACAAATGTGGCAAGAAAAGTCATAAAATGGGGCAGAACTCACTTAATAAATTTTTCACTTAACTTAAATTTTGGGCTCAATTGTGATCATAATTTGAGGACTACATTCTAGAATGTACTGCATTCTAATCATTGTGCCACCACGCAGTGGTACAGGAGTGAAGTACTACAGTTGTCTTTTTCTTCCAAATATTTAAAATATCAAAACTAGAGAATGTTGGTTATTAGAGTCATTTTTATGATGCAAAGATTAAATATATTCAAAAGCAGGACCTTTAGGGAGGATGGATGGGAGAGAGTGAAGTACATACTGCCCGTTTTTTACCATTCATCAATTATGTTGTTGCTATCAGAGGGCTGTGGATTATTAGAAATTTTTCATAAGGTGTCAGTGCTTTAATTAATTAGCAGACAACTACAATGAAAAAAGAGTGAAGGTTCAGCTCACAGTTTTATTTAAATGCCAAATATCTCTGATGTAGTAGAAAGAAAACCAAGTCATAATTTATAGCAATTCAATTTAACTTTCCATGGATGAACTTTAGGCATTTAAACATGCTTTTCACAATGTTAACGGGATGTGCCACATTTGCGTATTAAAATGAAAACTGGATTATTATTCAGACAGATCCGAATACATTTGTATTTGATGTTAGCCATAGTTGAATATTTTTGGAATTGGCAGAAAAAATTGAATCAACTAGCTAAGAATTAGGTGAGGCTGAAATAAATGATCTTTTGGGGAGAGGAGTATGATCCAGTCAAACAGTTTATATAGCAACTAGGGCAGAAAGCTCAGTGCCTCTATACAAAATGAACAATCTTCGCATGTGTGAAGCCGAAATTAATAATAGTAATTTGAGGAAGGGGAGTCCATGTGATTCTTTCTGCAGAGTTCTAATTTATAAAGTTACTTCATTAGATGGCAACGTTAAATAAGGAAGTACGGAAGGGATAGGGCTATCCTAAGCATTTTAGCTGTGCTCTCAAAACATAATTTGCTCAAAGCAGAGTACCATGGCTCAGAAGCAGGGTACAGGATACAGATATTCCTGGGCTTATGAGCATAACTGAACCCAAATTTCCATTCTAAGCAAGACAGTTATTAAATAATTTTTGCCCCATTTTACAGTCTTTCTTGCCACAATTGTTAAGTGTCCCAAAGGTGCTTTTTCAAAAGACAACTGAACTTTCTTGGATTTTTCCTGAAAACGTTTCAATTCTCTTCCAAGAAGCTCCTTCACCTCTGACTGCCTCATCGACTTTGTGTCAATGCTGCAACGAATTAAACTGAAGCCATTTTCACTTTGTTTTCGGTTGCCGCATATTTAGAAGGGGGGAGGGGGAAGTGTAGTTTTAAGCTAGCCATAACAATTCTTAGGTATGGGAACCAAGGTCATTGCTGATTACATTTTAGCGGGCTGAAGATCTGGGAGGAGTGCCTGCGTTTAGTAGCAATTGGTGAACGTGATTTATGACATCTAATTGGGGTGGGAATTGAAACTTTGCAACCTTGTAACCAGGGGAGGGGGATTTAGTCTTGGGTTCACCTTTGTACATGCCGTTATTTTTTAGCCAAATAAAAATGTTCTTTGAGAAAGAAATCCTTGGCTTGAAGTTCTTTTAACTGGTCACATCTATCAGAACCATGACACTTTGCTTCTCAGAAAGTCGCGAAAGGTGATCACATATCTTCGGTACACTGCAACCATCACAAATACATGCCAGTTGCTAAGTGCCAAGAATTTTGATCAGGTGACCACAGGGATTCTGCAACAGCTGTAAGAGTGAAAAAAGGTCATCAGTCATTTTGTCCCCAATACCATTGTAATTTAAACGGTCACTAAACAAATGGTTGTAAGTCAAGGACTACTTGTAGTCAGTCAATTCTCTCTGTTATAACTTGGGGTTCTCAGAGGAATTAATATCTATTTTAGAAAGTACTAATGCTTTTGGGGCACAGTCCATAAAGATGCCAAAAATATGGGCATGGGAGGCTGCCTTTCACATACGGGTACATTGTACTCTGCTCCTATTTGAGTATTTGCCACTAAATTCTATATACAAAAAGAGCTTTTTAAAACTACATTCACCTAATATGTTTATCAATAGTTTGCTAAGTTACTCTAATATTCCATTAATCTAATAATTATGACAAAAAGTAATCATTTAGCTGGCTTTGCGCAGGAGGCCAATCTAAAAGAGAATTGGTTGGTTTGTGTATTGCAAACACTGCCTAATGGAAGTAAATAAACTTCTCTAACCATTCCTTCTATTTTCCTCTCTTACTTAGCAGAACAAAACAAAAAATAACTGTAGCTTAATAAATCACAGCCAACCCATTGATCGTCAGGCAAGGACAGTTGAAATGTCCTAAAACTTCTACTCCCCCAGCAGAATGTTATGGATGATCAGCCTCTTATCTGCAACTTCTTTATCTACTTCTTCCTGGGTATGTTAGATAATTCTTCTGTGTCCTCTATAAGGGTACCCTTAGTGGCTGAAGTGGTTCTAGGCTCTTTTTGTCCAGAAAACTCCATCTACCTAAAGCCACAGACACAGTATTTCAAAACAGTAATGTTCCGGTGCCTTGGCAGGGACATCCTGCTCTTCTCTCTTTGACCAGAACCCAAGTTCTTTTAAAAATTAAAGACTGAAAGAAAAGATACAACGGGGCTTGATGCACAGCTAGGATAGTAAAAATATAAACCAACAACCACCTACTCTATGAATAATGTTAAAAATGATTGTATTCCAGAAAAGATTTTAAAGAGACCTGCTGCATGTGAAATTTGAAATGTTTTTTTTTGTAAAAATTTTTATTGTTGTTATTAATTTTATAATTATAAATACAATGTAATTGTAAATAATAAACATAATTATATCGTAAAAAAAAAGGAAATAGAAAAGAATAAGAGGATCAAAAGGGAAAAAATGGAGGTGGAGAAGATAAACTGAGAAGGGAAAAATATTGAATCTTGTATTCTTTCCCTCCCTCCATCACTCAGGTATTGTAGGGGCCCTTTTAATCCTAGATACATATAATAATTAAGGCTATAAGGAAAAATGGACTTGTTAAACATTGTTCTTTCATTTATATATATTTAAAGCTTCTATATTCCTTTGTATTTCTCTGCCCTTTTTTTCTGTTGATGTCTCTGATTTTTATTTCCTTTTATTAGCTTCATAGAATAATATATATTTAAATTAATTGACTTGTATCTACCTTTTTTCTAAATTCAAAAACCTCTGTTGCTCTGTTGCTATTTTTTTTCAGGTTTTGGAGTTTCCTAGATTTCAAAAGCCAGACCATTGACCATAAGTGATGCCAAGCTTATTAAGAACATTAAATTCCATCATAGCAGAATAAATGAGTTTTTATCCAGCATGCACAAAGATTTTACTGCACAAGCATAGACACAATTACATTTGTGTCAGCAATCTGACTGCTGCTCAACCACATGGCAACACTAAACTGACCTAGTTTATAACCCTATAGTTATAAACTAGACCAGAGAATTGAAAATCTTCCCAAAAGGCAACAATAAGCCACTTGGGTTTGGTTGCTGAGAAAGTAATGTGAACTTGTTCACATCCCCAGAAGTTCAACTCAGCTTGAAGAAGACTTTACCTATCCAGTAAAATGTAGTCAAATTATCTTTTAACACAAGAACAAAACACAATAATAGAGATATATCATCAAATTTAAATGTCTAATTTTGAACAAGTTTGCCAATGACTTTTATTTTTTAATAATAATAATAATAATAATAATAATAATAATAATAATAATAATAATAATATTTTATTAGTTTTCTAATTTTACATTTAAGTATTTAGAAAGCAACGTGGTGGCTGGGTTAATCAATAGTTCAATAACATACATAAATCTTTAGTACAAATCTCAAGTTACAACATCAAATATTTCTTCTCTTTTCCCCTTAATATCTACTATCTCATATTAGGCTAATACAGTTCTTAGTATATCAACTAAGTAAAAACCTCATTATTATATTTATCAATAAATTTTTAGATTATACATATCTTAACTGCATTTACATTCAATCCTTATAGATAGTCAATGTCCTGTTATTAGTTTTTTCCCAATCTTTAATTTCCCATCAATATTCAAATTAACATTTGATATTTATAATTTCCAAGCTTTAGGTAACCAGAGTTTCCCTTATCTCAATTCATAACAAGATATAATATTTGAAATACACATCTTATCCATTTGAGTATAGTCTTGTTCTATTTTCTAAAAGTTATCTATTTTCCACCATATTAAATCATCTAATTAATAATACAATATTCCCTTCAATAAATCAAAACCATTATATATATTGTCTGGGTTAACCAATAAATCAAACATAATCATTCCATTTGGGTCTAATTTTTAAATATTAAACAAATGGAATCCTTAGTTTCAGCTGATTTTCAAATATTTTAAATTAAATGACCAAAATTCCCCTTATCTCAACTTTTCCCTTTTTTCCTTTTTCCCTTTTGATACCAAAGTCTATTAGTCTTATTCTCCCTATTACTCCAATTTCCCATGATTGTCCTCATATGTTTATCTTCCATTCAATCTGTTCTTCCTTCTCCTCAAATATCTTCTGATTTATATAGAAAATCTTTTCCATTTTCAATGTTGTCACTCCCTTTTCTGGGTTTTCCATTGGCTGGATTTGTTGATCAATTGAGTCTTCAGTCTTAGTATTTGATTGTTCCACTTCTCCTGTTATTTTCTTCATTGTTAGTTCTTTGGTTGAAGTCAAGATCTGAGCTGGCATCTTGTTCCTTTATGTTGCAACTTATTTTGTCACAAGCTGAAAGAATGGTTTCATGTATTGCTTTCAACATGGAAAGGATCTTTTCCTGAACTTCATCCATATTCTCTTAAAAGTATGTTAAGTTGAATTCTTTAAAATCCGACATTAAAAATATTTTTATAACTAGGTAAGGGACCTCTATTCCATGTATTATAAGTGGACTTTATAGTGGAAGATATTTGTCAAAGGTATTCCACCATCTTGTGTAATAACAAATGTTTCTCATGTAAAAAAATAGGAAAGCAATCCCCCACATATAGCTCTGAAAGTCAGTAAAGGTTTACATTCATAGTTCAAGCAGGCCAATTATGCTGCCCAGAAATTCTCTTTACAGCGGAGTTTCTCACAGATGGTATCTATCAAGGTCGAAAGAGTTTTATCTGAAGTCTGGGCTTCAAGCCAAGTCTCTTTTAGGCAATAACAAGTTGTAATACCATGCTTTGCCACAAGATGTCACCAATGCCGTTTAAAGCTTTTTAAGTCCAAAATTTTTGTAATCCTTTTTTCAGTTTAATTTCTTGTTTTTTTTAGATAAAAACAAAAGTCTCCAGTAAGAATAAGAAAACTTTTGGTCCCCAAATTTCAGAAACATATAGATCCAATTAGATTAAAATTGTTCTTATAGTGCTTTAACTCCCCTGGGTAGTCATTTGCCACTGTTCTTAGAGGGTGGGTACAAATTCCCTTTCCGCTCTCCTCACAGGGAGGAAAAATACTTTGAGCAGTTTTTGCAAGAAGAAAAAAGATACTTAAGGTCTTAAAGAGAAGATCAGATCTCACCCAGTTTCATCCACATTGTTTTAAAGGTGCTTGATGGTAAATTTGACTTCAGCTGTCAGCAGCTTAGTGATGAGCCATATTGCTATGGCTGGTCTTTCCTCCACTGGTTTGGAGGGCTGCCCCGGATCAAGCGGAAGGGTTGCCACCCTCCCACAATCAAGCGGGGTCCCCTCCTTGCTCATTGCTCCTACAGGGCAACTTTCGACCCTTTCCAGGGTCCCCCAATGGAGCAAAATTGAACGCGGAAGATGGAGCTCACCTTCCAGCATTCACAGGGGCCACAATGGCAAATTGGAATTCGCCAATGATTTTTCTAAAGGCCAAATTGAGGTCAAATACAAATGCAGTTTGTATAAAAGTAGAGCATCTCCTATCGCCAAATGGAAATGAATAGATAACAGTTCTAAATTTAACAGTGATCAGTTTGGAGCTGTTGAGAAAAAACTCTGTGAAGTTGTACAGTCTTCTGTAAACTTTTCTTTATTGATTTCATGAAAATTGTTTTATTTTTAACCAGTGCTGCACATTGCAGACTAATTTTTCCAACAAAAAAAGCAACAAGCAGACAGATATTAATAGTCTTTTAAAATGTTACAATAGCACCACATCGTTGTAGCTGTTTTGGAAAATTTCTGTTAAATAACCCTCTTTTTTCCACCCTGTATCCCAAATAGAGGAACAGTATATGGCATTTTTTTTTACTTTGCTTTGTTTCATGGGATGTTTTTTTGTGCAGCATGGAATAAAGTTTTTTTACATTTCTCATTTTTAAAATCATGCTTAATGCTACTTTCATTTTGTTTAGCTGAATGGAATTACCCAAAATGAAGATGAAACAAAAGCCACAACACATTCAGCATATATTTCTTGACATAAACATTCATTGACCTACAGTTTGAGACATCCAGGTTTTTTCCAGTGGAAAACCAAAAATCTGCAGCATTTTGCTAGTGTTCCCTGCTTAAAGAAAGGAACAAAGCAAAACAAAATTTCAGCACAACTCAAGTGGTTGAAAATACACCATTGTATAGCCTTTTCAAAGTACAGCATAACATATTCAACCCATTAGGGACTCTGAGGTGAGGCTTTTGTCTCTGTTGTGTTTTCTTCTGTGATAGCCTGGCATCACAAACTCAGGAGGGCATTTTCAGGATGAAAGAAAGAGGAATATTTATGTATTTGTGCCTCCCCCGTCTTTGTCATTTTGTTCCCATGTTGAGACTATAATAAAAAGTATTTATAACCAGCAAGGAGATCTGAGTGGCCCTCCAGTTAATTTTGAACTACTAGCATCTTCAGTGAGCAAGGTAAGGGAAGATGTGATTTTCAATTCCAAGACTTCTTAAAGGTCTCATTTTGTCACATACTATGCTTTGTGTTGTGTTTGCATGTATAAATTATACTTATTTAATTATTCAGATCTAATGTGGCAAATGTGATGGATATTCTTGTTTTTGCATATATATGATTTTCATTTCAGAGTGCAAGGTCTGTTAGATTGAAACATGCATTGAATTACAGGAAGCAGATTCGGATTGATCTAACAATTAACATCAATTTAGTGATGGAACCTTTATTGTATTCTGAAGTGTGGTGGTCTCCTTTTCATAAGGAGGCAGATAACTATCTTTTGGGATGCACTAACATAGATCCCCACAATGACCATAAAGTCGGGCTCTATCACAATAACACAGTGTTTCTGTGATATGAGAATCTAAGTATCCCATATCCATTCAGCCTCCAATTTACATATCAGGAAGTATTAGTCATGATAAGGCAGAGATCTGGGTGAGGAATAGGGATTATGTAAATTTTATACTTTTAATAGTCTAAAATCTTTTCACTGGGACTTGTTCTTCCTTTCCCGTGATTTGCTTTTGAAAGGTTGCCTTTTCAGTGAAGGAGTCTAGCTCTTAAGTCTACTTCTTTTTTTTTTTTGTAAAAAATTATTTTATTAAAACCATCAACATTAAACATAAGATCATATTAAAAAGCAATCATCATATAACCTGCAATACAACTCTAAGGATCAGTCTTTGTAAACGTCTGGTTTAGTAAACATTCCTCACTCCTCACGTCAAGCCTCAACTATACGCCTGATACATTTTATTTGATTGGTGTTTCTCTTATATATGGTCTATCTACTGTTTTTAGTCTATCACCTATTGTTCATTCAAGCTTTAGAAGTAAATTCGTCTCAGTAATGGTCTATTTCCAAGATCACTTTGGAAAGGGATCGGGTAAAGATGTATTGTTGGAGGCTAATATTTTATGCCTGTTAGGATGGATGTACAATCAAGGATTCAAAATCTTAAGGGGACTGTGCAAGACCACACAGTTTCCAAATGCTGTGTTTTATTCAAGTTCACAAAGGCAGAAGTAAGTACTCTGAATATAAAACAAGGCTTATCAGAGTAGTTTTGCTTCCCCTGGCTTGAGTGTTACTAGTTGTTTGCAATATTTTGCAATTTCCTCCACCCAAATCATAAACTTGACACAGTTTAAAGTGAAAGTACCTTGAGCAATTGTCTCTCCAAACTTGTACTTTTTCTCAAAAGCATTCTGAATAAGGAAATGAAGACAGAATATGACATGAGACATTTAATTGTGTATTTCTTTGTATTTCTTTGTATACTCACCCTCGCTTAGATTCCCAATTCATATTCTATTTCTCTTTATCTTCTAGGTTCAAAAAAGGAACTTAATCAATTGGCACTGTACCTTTTAGTGGAAAAAAATGATATGTGACTGGCTGGTTATTGTAATAGTATGCAGGAATGACCTTGTGAGACAGGGCAATGAGACCCAAGTAAACAAAATGTTGGGTAAAAGGTAACTTAGCCTTCAGCAAGAATTTTGGTAGAGCAAGAACCCCAGCAAGACCAACTCTTGTTTTGGGGTTCCAAAGGGGATAGGGGGGGAGAGCAGTGTCTTCAGATTTGCAAGATTTTGTTAATGTAACCTTACAATAAATTAGAATGGGCTCATCTGATTGTGTCTTGTATCTGGTCTATTTTGTAGGCTGACAGTTATTTTCTGACAGCCATATTTTTTTATCTTGTTATCACCTATTACCTTCAACCCAGCTGAATCCTAAGGTCATCTATTTGGCTGTCCTATTAATATTTTTTATTAATTTACATTATAAAATGCAAAAATGCAAAAGAAAATAGAAGGAAAGATAGAGGAGGAGGAAGGAAAGGGAAAAGTGGAGGAAAAAGCAAGAAAAGGTGTTGACTTCTGACTCGCTTTGATGCAGTAGAATAAGATAATAACATCAAACCTCAACTTTTTACGTTTACATAATTGTATAAACTAGCCATTTCTATAATAAAAAAAACTATCTAATTTGTTAAAACCCAAAATCAAAGTTTCATTTTTTTCCACCTCAAGGGCAAAATCCAGAAGCGGTTTCCAAATAGAAACAAAAGTAATTATCTTTTTTTCCCCTTAATCCAAGCAGTCAATTTAGCCATCTCTGCTAACTTTTGCAACTATTCATCCATTGTGGGAAAGAAGGGACTTTTTATCACTTATGACAGAGAGGTGATAAAGCAAAGAAATATTGGAGTAGGATTCACATCCTAATACTGAAGATTCGCAAAGTGAATTTAAAAATCAAACCAGAAACTTGGGGGGAGGGTAATGGAAAAAGACTTGGAAAAAAATGGAACTTTGATGCTATATATGTTGATAGCAGCAAGATTACTTTATGCACAAAAATGAAAGGACACATCTATTTGTCTGTCCTATGATTCTTTTCCTCTTCAACATTATTAGCTCCATGAATTATGCTCTCCAAAACCTCAACGAGTATTCTGGCCTCATCAAGCATTTCATAAACCCTAATTAGCATCAACTGCTTAATCAATTTTAGCTTTACTAGCCAGCCATACTTTGGATGGAAATCAACAGAAGTAATTCATCTTTAATAACTTTTAGAGCTGTTTATTTTACCCATTGCATGACCTCTAGTTGTCAACCTTTTCTTTCATTACTCAAAGTTTTCCTCAAAATCCTTTCTGATAATATGTGATCCAGGAAATCTGAAGGTTTCCAACTATGATGCCAGCTCTGTATCTGACTTTCCATTTTCTATGAATAATAAAATCATAAAAAAACCAAAAGATTTTTTTTATTCCAAGCTCATCAGCAAAGCACAAATTTTTAAAGAAAATACATTTTCTTTAGGCTACTCTCCATCCTTCCCTGGGTTTGTTTATTTTTTCAGAGTGAGTCTCACATGACAACATCCAGGAACAATTATTGCAAAGAAAATCATCATGAAAACAGGGAGTGGAAATCCCCAGTTACTGCTTATACAGGATTTAAGAGAGCTCCAGAAATCAGTATAAAAATTAGGGTGAAATTATATACTGCAGATCATTGTATGTGTCCATTAATTATTCTTTACTGTAGATTTTTCTCACTTTGTTGTTTTGGATGTATTTCTATTTCCATTGCAAATATTCATCTCTTCTTTTGTTTTCAGCACCCTTGTAATTGTTTGACTTCAAGGCTGATATGATATTCAACTCTTCCAAGATGGACTCTCTCCTGCATTTTGGAGTTTTTATATTTTGCAAAAATTATAGGTTTGGAGCAAATCACTATGGTGATGAATACGCTGGTTGGTTGTTTCCTTATGAAAGGAAGGCTTGGTATGGGTGCAGAAACCCCACCATAGGATCTTTCTAATTAGCACTCCAACAGCCAATTCAATGTTGATAGTATATTTGTCAGGAAGACACATGCAATTAGAGATGACTTTTTAGGGCAAAAGGGCATCTGTCAGTCATGATTTTTCTTGCTCAATTTATTTGACCAGGAAAAGGAAGTATGGTAACAATAAACAGGCAGAAGAAAGAAATAGAATAGCCATGAAGGTTCTTTTGGTATCATAGATAAACAAAAAGTAAAGCAGATTTTATTTGCTATCAATTCCTTAACCTTCCAGTCCAAGTGTATTTGTGAGAGTAGTGTACTTTAGCTTTCACTCTGGGCAAAATCAAGACATTGTAATCTATTGTCTAAGCCTCATGAATTGCATTTTTACTCTTTATCATGCTTCTATATGCAGAGGAAGTTCCCTGGAGTCCCTCCTATGCCTGCATGCACTTGCAAAGATCTTGTGTGAATCAATAGAGTAACATGTGAGTGGCTACTTTTGGAACTGCAAATTGGATTTCAAGTGTTGCTGTTTGCAGATCTGTCATGGGAGCCCGTTGTGTATATTATTCGCTCACACAAGATATATTTATGGATTGGAATGGGCTATGGGAATCCTCTTGTGTCAAAAGTAATGTAACAAAGAACCTTATTGAGCACCATATAAATACATTTTCCTTTTCCTTCTGCCATTAACTATACTATACTGTTTAATAATTTATAGAATGGGGTAGGGCAGAAAGCTGATAGAAGAATGACTATATATGAACACTAGCAAAAGATAGATTCTACTTTGCAAAATATTAATGTCTTGATTGCTTCTGCAACTTTAAGGATGCTCATGCTTTGTCTTATGGTGTATCATACACATGCAATTTTCCTACCTCACATCGGAAATTCTTTAGGCATAGTCATAATCAAAGAGGTGAGATGAACTCTCCAGCAGAGCTTAAGGTGTTCTTTTAAGATATTCTACTGAAATAGTAAGTATACTCTACATATGCTTAATCCACCCTCAGATATAGAAACATCCCAGGTGACGTTGAGTCAGTTGCTCTTTCTCCCATCTCATCCGATAGCTGTTGAGGGAGAAAATAGAAGAGAAAGTGCTATACATAGCACCTTGAGCTCCTGAGTAAAAGGAGATATAAATCTAATACAAGCAGCTTGTACCAAATATCACCGAGAAAATTCACAGCTACTCTATTCGGACAGTATCTTCTAATCATAGGAACAAATAACAATGACCTCTACTACTTCATAACCAGTGAATATACATTACAAAAATCATTAAAATTATCCTGATATTTCACTTGTCCTTCAAATAACGATGATTGCTAGCAAACCTGACATTCTTGTGTGTCTCTCACCTTCTCTATTTCTTTTCATTCATTGTAATTATGTAGTATGATAAGGCAAGTCATAATATTGATTTATTCATTTCATTCAGCCAGCATAGAATCTTAGCAGCACACTTCCACTGCACTCAAATATTCTGCAATAAGGAATATGAAATTCCACATTTATTGTTCCGTACACATTTATTGGCAGTATGCTTTATGCAAGACCAAAGTCTTTTAAAATGTTAATTTGTGGTGGAGGCATACTGAGTAATTTTCAGGAATAACAGAAACAAAGACCATTGGCCTAGGCACATTTCCTTTTAAAATTAAGAGGGACACTTTTTATGAAGTTCTCTTGTCTCCAGTTGTATCTGTCTACCCAGTACATTCTGACAGGGAGCGCTTAGGTCATCTGTATTAATCACTGTAATCTGGTGGGACTGAGAAAGTGTTCCTTCTCTGTCATGGCCCCTGCTTTTGGAAACAGCATTCTTCCCCCACCCCCAACCGAGATACAGACAATGCCCTTTCTCCTGCAGTTATGGAAAGCTCTTAAGGTCCCACTCTTGTCCCAACTCTGAGGTAAATGTAATTGTTTATCAAGGGCCCCTCTCTTGTTTGGTTTCATGTTTTCTTTTTTGTGCCATTGTTTTTAGTTTGTATGCTGGTCAGAGTCCATGGAAGTTGAGAGGCTTATACATTCAAATAAATAAATACCTTTTACAGCCCTTCAGCTCTTGACTTGGCTGTCCTCAAACTATTTGGCTTCTATTCCACCTTTTCTTAGACATTGAATGCTCAGTAAAATTAGGCACAGATGAAGGGTCTTCCCAGGACATTTCTGAAAAAGGTATGCCTTTTCCAAAATTGGAACCTCCTTCTCTAAGAACAGAAAGAAAAAAACAGAAGCTATAGCATTTTTGAATAAATGTACAAATCTGTACACTGGAGAAACAAAACAATCATTTCACAAATGCATGCCACAACATAGGAAAACAAACCCATCAGATATGACAGTCCATCTGCATTTGAAAGACAAATATCACTCTTTTGAAGACAGCAAAGTCCACATTCTGGACCACTGGTTTGAAAGAGGGGTCAAAGAAGCCATCTACATTAAGACTAAACATCCCTCTCTTAACAGAAGGGGAAGAATATGATACCATCTATCTCCTACTTACAACACAGTCCTTTCAGCAGTTCCAAGAAGGTTCCACACTCACTTGCACTATTAGAGGTGGTCCTGAGGGCACAGATAATAATTCTCAGAAAGAGTGCTAATAACCAGATGACTACAAGAAATATTTTTCCTTCCTCCACCATTCAGTCACAACTGAAGAAGAAGTGAAACATCTTCAAGGAAAGACATAGTCCAGTTGCCTTTTGAAAGAAGTAGCTTTGGAACATTTTTAAATAAAATTCCCCCCTCCAGCTTCAGTGTTGATTTTGACCTCCTCTTGAAAACCATGAAATTTTTCTCCCTCCCTCTGTCCCTTTGTACAAGAATCAAATGCAGAAATGCAACATGGATGTAAAAACGTAAACAGTTTTTTTGGAATAAGCATGCACACCCAAGCTTTGTTATACCATACCAACCCAACCACATCACTGCTTCGGTCTGTAGATTCTTCTGCAGTGAGTACTAAGGTGGCTGGGGATCTTGTCAGTGTATTCATTTGGAATCACTTAATTTGCATACATATGAATCCCTAAACAGGATTTTGGAAGAAGGCATTTGCAGACCTTCTTCTAGAGCAACCAGGTAGTGGGGATCTTGAAGGCTTTCATATGAAAGAAAGAACTTTGATTGCAAATGTTCAGTTAGATTCATATTATTTTGTCTGGGTTGGTGGAAGGGAATAGATCCTATTGACCTTGCTATTATTTATCATAGGTCTGATCATCACAAGTTCATGTATCTATGTATCTGTAATATTGCTATCTATCAGTAATGCAGTCTATTAACAGCAGCAATGAAACAAGGAAAAACATTTTTTCATGTGTACTTTTTCAAAAAGATAATTATGCAAATGCAAGAACATCACTCTTTTTTTTCCCCACTGGAAAAAGATGTTTAAAACTTAACAGTTGCAAGAAAATGGGGAACTTAATTAATTATCTTTAACAGAGGATGAGTTTGCAAGGAAACGTTATTGTTAACTGGGGTAAGTTGTACTGGTTTGCAAAATTGGTCTGCTGGGATGACACTGAGAAACAGAAATCGTTATCTAAAGAGGGGCAAAAAAAAAGAACAAACAGCTGGAATTTTGTGGGTGGAAGAAACATTATGAAATATGTATATTAGGTCTGAGTAAATACCTGGTCATCTGTCTTCCTTCCAAAAAGCCTGATTGTGCACAAATGCCATAAAATTAAAATTTTGTATTATAGCCTTGATCCCTTCAAGCTGTCACTAAACTTGTGGCTCTTGCCAAATACAATAGTGCTATAGTTCTTTTTTTCCACCTTTGTATTCAGATTATGTTGTTTCTGAAGTTTTTAAAATAATAATAATAGTGTGTATGTGTTTGTGTGTACACACTCATGTGTGCACAAGCAATGACCTGTTGGCATATTTTCTTCATCCCATTTGCTTTTCTTGGCTGCTGATCACAAAAACAGAGAAATCAGAGCAGGCAATGGGATTTGCTGCCCAGTCAGTCAAGAAAAAATAACTTTTCCATTTCTGTCAAAAGGACGCTAGCTCAAAATCACTGCTATTGCCCTTTGCGTTCTGTCAAGCATCAAGACTGCTAGCTAACATGATCTGTAAAGGGACTCACTCCATCCAAATTAGCCACAGTGGTGAACACCACTGTAGTTCTCATCACAATACAGGTGGCAAAAGCCATGTAAGAGGAAAGATGTTCTCTGTTGAAATAACATTGATGGGATTAATTAAGGTTTTCCAGAAACATGCTACTTGCAGTAGCTTTCATTACCCATTGTGATCTAATGAACATAAACTAGTGATTGAAAATGGTTGTATAGCATTATTGCAGCACTGCTTTTTGTTCTGACTTTATTAACTTAGAGTCCCTGTAGATTCACAGAAAATGTTTGTTCCCCAAACATTTTTAACTAGATTTTTTTTGACATAATCTTGCAAGGCTATTTATAAAGTGGAACTCACATCTGCTAAATCACAAAAGTACAAATAGGGGGCTATCAAACAATAGTATCTTTTCCTTTGAGTGAATAAAGCTCTGTGTTGTTCAGTATGATCTGATACAAACTTAGGTAGCCCCATGGATAATTATTGAAAAATTGATCAACTCGGTACAATAAATTTATCATGGTGAGCAGTAGGAAGTGTGCAATTGATCATAACCAATTTCCATCATTGGTTCAATTCAGATTCAAGTCGATGTGATTTGCAAAATGGGTCAGTGAGGAGTATTTGAAAGTATCTTCCCAATTTCTCTTTCTTGTGTTTTTGAACTTAATGTACAAGAGGGCAAAACGGCTATTCTTCATTTTCAATCTTTCCATCATTGAAGCTTCCTTCTCACTATGAAAAACCCCAATGGGATAAGTTCTTCATTTGGGATTTAACTGAATTATGGAAAGTTCTACAGAATGCTGGAGAGACAATTACACACAGAAATAAGGCATTCACACACCTCTGAATTAAATAGATTTTAAAAAATATGATATTTCAATGAAACTCTCATTAAAATTCAGTTATATTTTGAAAGAAATGCTAAAAACAAGCATCTTATCATCAGAAGCAAAGAGCTGACAAACATTTAGGAAAATTTGTTTGCAAGATTCTAATTTCCTTTTCCCTGAGGCAACTTCTTTCTTCAAGGACCTGAAGTCATAGAAGTGGTGCAGATATTACTAAAACTGTATTATTCATATAAATTATTGTTCATCTGAATATTCTGTGTATAGAAGTAAACATAAAATCTTTCTTGATGGAATGAAATCTTGGTGGTTGCTTATCTGACATAACCAGGTAGGGTTTTTTTTTTCCAGAAAAAAACATGGAAGTGATTTTCATAAAAACATAGAGTTGGAAGGGACCTTGGAGGTCTTCTTGTCAAATTCTCCACTGAAAGGATTTCAAGCAGGAATCCTCATACCACCTCAAATATGTTTGTTTTGACATTATTGCAACCCGTGCTGACTACTAGTTATAACTTTGTTTGATTCTAGTTATTCACAGATCTGTTTTTTTTTTATTATCTTTTCCAGGATCTTCCCAGGTATTGATGTTAGATTGATTCATCTGTAGTTTCCTGGGTCTGGTTTTTTTCCCCTTTTGTAGAAGATGGGAACCACATCAGCTCTTTTCCAATCTTCAGGTACTTCCCCGGTTCTCCAGGATTTTTGAAAGATATGGTACAATGGTTCTGAGATAACATCTGCCAGCTCCTTCAGAACTCTGGGAAGCAATCTGTCGGGTCCTGGTGAGTTATATTCATCAAGGCTGAATAGGTGTTCTCTTACCATTTTCTTGCTTATTTTAACCTTTCCAGGTTATGTGACTTCAGGGTAGTGTAATATTGATCTAGGACAAGGTCAGTCGTCTTCTCTTAACCTGACTCACTTCATAAATATGCTATGAGGGCCAAATGGGAATAATAAAGGAAAAAATAATTGCTCACTTACCACTAACTATAAAAGTATAATGCATGCCCACACTATTTATGTTTTTAAAATATTAAGTTAATTGATAGTGTCAGAGATGTGGGAACATATAATAGAAGCAGGCTGAATATTTATGTTTCTGCTTGTCTCTTAATTAAGCAGTGCAGAAAGCATCCTGTGATACTTATGTAAGATGAGTAAATCAGTAATTACCTACTGATAGTAACAATAGACCATTGTCCCTTTTATAAACACCAGCCATATAGTTTGGAAAATAGCCTAAACTCTCATTAATTGTCCTCTGGACATTATATGGGGACTGGCTTTTTCCTTTTTCTTTGTTTTGTAATGCATACAAGGAATAGATTATGATATAATAATAGAGACTCTCTCTGTCTCAATACACATTGCACAAGTGAAAGCATATTTTAATCTGTTTCAATGAACTCTTGTCCCAGACAAGGGTTAGTTGATACTGTTCTTGCAGAGCCAATTGTAATTTGCAGCAAACACATGAAATGCATCATGCGACAATACCTTTAGCACCATCAAAGAACAACATCTGCCTATCCCAGGTCCTTGGGAAGGACTCAATAGTTGGATAAAAATGTCAAATCCAATTTGAAAATTTGACTGACTGTGCAACCAACCAACCAACCGACATAATAATAATAATAATAATAATAATAATAATAATAATAATAATAATAATAATAATAATAATAATAATAATAATAATAATAATAATGAATGTGATAGTACCTGGAAATACCAGAGTAAAAGAGACAGAACTGGAGAAGATAACAAAATTTAAAAGACCCGCAAATGGAAGTAGAATGACTATGGAAAAAGAAAGCAAAAGTAGTACCAATAGTAATAAACACCTTGGGTTCTCAATAAACCCAACCATAATCCAACTCTCAGCTTTATTAAAAGCTTATGGGCTCTTTTGTCTGAAAAGGTTCCACACCTTCAAATTCAAATGGAGCTTGGAAGGAGTAGATGTTCTGTCCCACTTGCTCTCATACACACATAACTGTGGTTTAATGAGTTTATTAATATTCCCCAGCAATTCCCTTTACCAAAACTCAGAACTGTCCCAATTAAATTTAGCCATGAGCAGGCCAAGATAAGTCCACAGAGCAATGACCTAATAGTCCACAAAGCAATTGAAATTTGCTCAAACAAAATAACTCCACCTGAAAATTTAAATCCACACACAAGAGAGCTCATGAGACAAGAAAAGTCCAGAGTCTACAAAGAACGAATCAATTCCAAATATGGTGTCAATCCAGGAAACACAGCGACCAAAAACACACAACTAAAAAACAAACATATTGTTTCCAGCAACATCTCCATCTGTCTGCTTGATAAATAGCTAGCTTTCCAGTGCAGCCCATCAAGACAGGCGGGCTCTCTCCTCGCTAGTACTCTGGCTGAATTCTACTGCTCCTGCCTTTTCTCTGCCCTATGTGTTCTCAGATCAGGAGCAGAAGGCAGTTCCTCCTCCTCTTCACTGACCGTCTGCCCCTGCAAACTTTACCCAGCTGGAGCCTTCTCCATATCTCTTTTGGATGGTTGATCAGAGCCATCAATCAATTCAGCTCCTGACATGCCAGGAATAGGCTCATCCTACATGGGGCTACCCTTGAAGAGTGTTCGGAGACTACAATTAGTGCAAAATGCAGCTGCGTGAGCGGTTGTGGGCCTGCCCCGTCGTGCCCACATTTCGTCAACTCCCCGCATGCTGCATTGGCTGCCTATTGGTCTCCGAGCACAATTCAAAGTGTTGGTTATTACCTATAAAGCCCTTTATGGCATTGGACCAGGATACTTACGGGACCGTCTTCTGCCACATACTTCCCTTCGACCGGTGAGAGCGCACAGGGTCGGCCTCCTCCGGGTCCCGTCAGTGAAACAATGTCGTCTGGCGGGTCCTAGGGGGAGGGCCTTCTCTGTTGTGGCGCCCACCCTCTGGAATCAACTGCCCCCTGAAGTCCACGTTTCCCCCACTCTCCTGGCCTTCTGGAAGAATTTGAAAACTTATCTATGCCGGCAGGCCTGGGGATGATTGTGGTTGTGTCTGTATGATGAATGTGTTTGGGGGGTCTTTTAAATGCTTTGTCGACTCGGTTTTTTGTTTTTAAATGCTGTGATGTTGTTTTTTGTTCATGTTGTTAGCCGCTCCGAGTCCTTTGGAGAGGAGTGGCATAAAATCTAATTAATAAATAAATAATAAATAAATCCTCCACTTAGCTGACATCTAATAAGGAATCTTGGAGTCATCCAAGGGAGACATCACAATAGGAGGGACTCTGATATCACCCACCAATAGCCAATATACTGGTAGTAAACAAGATATACCCGGGGGCATCTATGGAGGGAGGGACACAAAAATTAACTATGATGGTTAATTCCGTGCAAGCAATGCACCATGATGCACATAAAAGGGGGAGGTTGAGTTTTGAATGAGTTCTCATGGTGGTCACTTTAGTTTTGATTATGATACATCTTACAACCACCCCTCCTATTGTGATGAGATGCAGAGTTTTATGATTTCCTGGAAATTAGCACGTACGCTTTCACCAAATCTATGCCTTTTTGGTGATTGGCTGCTTGCTTACTGGTTACATATAGGTGCCTTTCTTCTCAACTCTTTTCTATCCCCCTCAAGTAAAATGGGTTCTTTTCAGCACAGGCAATACCATACATGCCAGGTGTCTGTTTTTCCAGTGAAGTGATCAGGAAGCTTAACCTGATATAGTTTTAATCTGATTAAAAAAAATAATCAAAGCAAACATTTAAATTACCACAGACTGGAATATTGCTTGACTCACACAGATTGTAAATACAAAATTTTTATTTTTGTAAGCTGTTCAGAGTCATCAAGAATGAGTGAGTGACCATACAAATGTTCTTAAATAAATAAATGAACATTGAACAGATACAGATGAGATCAGTAATTAATTAGCAGAATATTTGATGCTGATGAAATGGGCTCTCATATTACTAACCATCTTACCTCAGAAGGTAGTTGCCAGGAGAAGGTGCTTTGACAATTATCTTAGCTGTTTGTATCATCTGAAGCTTCCTACTATCTTTCAGTGCAACTCTAAGTATAGAATTTATACCAATCAGTTTAAGACTTGTGTTACTGTGAAATGAAAAAGTTAAGAAATGCCTCCTCAGTTTAATAATGGAAGTCCTTGTCATCCAGATTTCCTGGGCCTTGAGGGAATATTAAATAATAATAACAAAACAGTATCAGTATTTGAAATATATAATCTAGAAATATTTATTTGCAAACATAGTTGAGTTCTTGTTTTCCTTTCTAAGGAAATACTATGCTAATGGAAATACTATAAAAGATTATATCCTGTGAAAGCTATAATGCTAGTCATTTGAATTCCCATCATACATTCACAATCCATACTTCCTTACTCCACATCAAAGTCACTTACTGTCATGATTTTTGGAAAGTATAAGATGAGCACAAGTTTTGAAGAAAAAGTTGTAAATATACAACTCTTTAAAAATAGGTGATTTTTATGAATTCCAATCATAAAAAAATCCAAACTGTTTATTATGCATTAATATCATTTTCAAATTGCTCGCTAATGGGACCAGCAGAATCAAGATATCGTACAATGCTAATTAATTGATCAGCTAACTATTATAACCTTGAGGTTGTCTTTCTGGGGTCATAGGACTAACCATAGTGTTATGCTGGAAACAATAGATTATTGAGCTCATCTATATTTGTTTTGTTATATTTTTTACAATAAAATACAGGTTCTACATATTGAATATTTATTCTATTGTGTCAGGGCATATACAAGTTCTTTGAATAGGCATCCGGAATAGGGCGGCATAGAAATCGAATAAATAATAATAATAATAATAATAATAATAATAATAATAATAATAATATTTTGTGTAAATAAAATAATTTACTGAATATACTTGCTCAGAATGTTTTGTATGCAAATCAGCAGGATCTCTGCAAAGACACCTTTTTATTGTTACTATTGTATCAAGAATTAGACTCCTACAATCAATGAAATTTTCTCTTTGCTGCTCAGCTGACAAGCAAATCGAATATATCTCAGTTGTAAAGGGTTGTGAATAATTGAGACAGAGTTATCCTTCTATTTTCCTATTAGCAGGATTCTCCACTCTATTTTTAAGCCAGTGCAATAAACAAATCATATTTGAAAATGAGTGTACAGGTATATGTACATGCAATATCTTCTGTAGACAATTAGATATCATATATTTAATTTGAAGGATAATTCTTGTATGCTGGACATGTATACTAGCATTTAAAAGATAATATTAACAAAATAACCATTTGCTTATAATCAGTCTCTTTAAGTGAAATAACATCAAATGAGTCTGTGTGTGTATGTGCATGTATATACTCAAATTAAGTTAACTTTGGAGGAATTGTAAAACTTTGTTTTTGTCAGGATAATAATTTAACAGCTAAACAGCTTATGTAAAGATGTAATATAATGTGGAGGATGAAATGATAGGATGATGCAATATTAGGAATGACTCTCTCTCTCTGACTGCTGTAATTGCTGTGTATTGGAGTTTTCTGTTTCATCACATGTGTGTATTCCATTTCTAGTGTATATTTGTAGATATAGTATAATGTAAACCACCATTTAATACAAACCACTGTGTACTGCATTTACTCCTGGGTTACCTCAATGCAATAAGACTGTGCACACTCTGACAGTTTTCATACACCATTTGGCTAGAAATTGAGTAAATGCGCTTTTTCCAATGTTCTAAAATCAACAAACTGCTATAAAAGATTTGAAAAGTGTGTCAGAGCACCCTGATTTTATTCTCTGTTTTGAAACAAATCTCCACTGAATTTCACAAATCTGCTTAGGTCAAGTTCTGCACAATTCTAATAACCTTGCACATAATTTCTGCAAAGAAATAACACATCCATTTCAATGTTTTCTCTTGTATTACACAGATTTCCATGGAGGGATTGAAGTTATCATTCAATGTATTATCATAACTAGGAACCCTGACAAGAAATGTCTAGGACAGGATGTATGTAGGACAGGATGGATCTATAAGTATAGATTAGGTATGGTTGCAAAGGCAACCAAGATTATAATGAAAGATGAAAGTTGTAATGCTTTAGGCAAAACCAGTAAGTAATATTTCATAATATTGAAAGTGGATAAAAAAAATCTTCAAGACCTCTCCCAACCCTTCCTTTAAGAAACTTCTAAAGAATATTAGTAGTAGACACATCTATGCTGAAGTAATTCATCACCGAGCACTCACCAAGTATCCTAACCATATGAGTTGATTTGGGCTAATCAATTCTTAGCCAAGGTTATAAATAGTTTAAAGTTATGGTTATAGTATGGGATTTGGTATGTGTGTGTGTTTCTGAAATTTGGCTAGAGACTGTAATTATGTAAGTATTGTAGTAGCCATTGAGATTCTGACAGTGCTGTTGGATATTTTCTTATTACCAAGAACTAAACCTGTTTCTCAGGGAGATATTAGTGGTGATATGAGAATTATTGAAAGTCTAGTCACTATGGCATTCAGTTGAGGCAGTTCATGTAACTATGAAAATATCAGCAATTAATCACAGATAGGAAAGAGGCTTCGGGGAGCAAAAGGGGAGAAAGCATTCTGAACTAGTCATGAAGATGTTAAGTATCTTAACATCTTCATGGTTAGTTCAGAATATAGTATAGTGGTATATTTCTTAGCAAAAGAAGACGGCCAGCACATTCTTTATCACCATACTGCATTCTTTATCAGTAAACAAAGCAGTGTATTTTGCCAATTTTTAATTCTAAATTTATTCCTAACTTTGCTGAACTGACAATCTTGATGACTTGCCTGCTGAGGTTTTCCTTTCTGTGAGATTCTGATGGTTAAACAGCATTCTTTCACTACATTTCACAGCCCACCCTCTGCATTCAGATCTCGCACATCTACTTATCCTTTGTATAGGATGCTACTCCTAATTTTTCCTTACAATCTGCTCCATTCTGAAAAGAGACTCTTGTCCTTACCTTCCTTTCTGGGCAACTTACTCCTGAAAGAAACTATGATACTGAAGTTCTTGATCAGCCAAAAAACATGTCAGCCCTAGCATTATCTTCTCAAAGAAGGTAGAGAAATATTTGTTTACAATGGAAATTTTATTTAGGGGGAGAAAAATGGTGGAATAGACACAATCTATTCACATTATGTGTATTTTCTCCAGAGTTGTGTCGGATAACATTAGTTAATATATTCACATCCATGTATTATATAATGTAATACATGCTCATATCTATTACTCTGAAGAAAGAGTTGCTACTTGATCATAACTCTTTTTAGTTTCTCTCTCTAATCTCTCTGAACTTTTTTCAGTCAAAAGTCTTTGCATATAGTCCAAAGTTTTAATGAAAACCACTAGCAAATAAGACCTCAACTTTTCCCCTTGGCTTTCTTCCCTTTCTACTTACAACATAAGCTCTGATTGTGAGAGACCAGATGTCTGTAAGTATCAGGCAACAACCACAAAATGTTCTTCTTCTGCAAAGTTTGAGTTCCTAATTGTGCTAAGAATGTCATAAATTTTAGCAAACACATATGTATGCTTACTCACAAGGGAACACTGTTTTTTTTTAATCTTTTAGATTACTAGAGCAGTGAATTTATTCTGCTGGTCAAATTAGAGTCCCCAGCTTGGTGATCTCATTACTGATGAGCTCCCCAAGCCACCATTCACTGTAAGACAAACTTGACAGCTGGTGCTCAGGGGAAACATAGGCAGCTGGAACTAAAACAGCAAAGTACTATAAGTCAGGAACAAAATTTCTTTGCAGAGGTGTAAGGATTAAGTAAAGCATAGCAACTGTCAGCACCATGCACAGAACAAGCCTGGACAGTCAGACTCTCATTTTACTAAGAATTAAAGTCTCCCAAATACTCAAAGACAAGATAAACTACTGTGGGAAGTCAGTCCCCTCAGAGAAAGAAATATTAAAAGGGCAGAATATTATATTTCCTCAACGCATCTTAAAGAGGCAGAAAAGCATGCCCAGTTTTTCTTAAGTCTCCCTCCCCCAAGCAGAAACCAGCTCTGTAGAAATGCAGATGTAATAATCCATTCAGGAAGGTTGGAGCCCTCCAACTAGAAGATAGAAGATTAAGAAGTCAAAGACACCTAAAATCTACATATCCCACCCAAACTCTAAGACAGAACGTAATAGGATTAACCCACCAATACCAAATGGGCACACTCAGACTCAGGTCAAAGTACATGACACAGGAAATACAAAGCCTCAAATAGGAACAGCAAACAACTCAAAACAAAAGCCCAAGAGGGTATAAAACCCACTCCCTACTACATGTACTCTCTCTTTTCTTCTAGAGCCATCTTTCTGTCTCGCTCTCCACTTCAATAAACTGCAACTCTGGCTCTCCACTTCAATAAACTGAATTATATCTTCATAAATACAATGTATTTCTCCACAAATATACACATGTTGCAGTCCTTCCTCAGCTCATTGAGTGACTTGAACCAGCAACTCCTTATTGGCCAACCTGCCTCACACTGAGCTCCTGGATGAAAGATGGGATACAGAAATATAATCAGCAGCTAAATAAAGCAAGTCAGTTGGATGTAGTGATTAAGGCACTAGGCTAGAAACTGGGAGACTATGAGTTCTAGTCCCATTTTAAACATAAAGCCAGCTGGGTGACCTTGGGCTCGGAAAGAAAGCAGTGACAAACCACTTCTGAAATCTTGCCAAGAAACAAAGAAAGAAATTTTTGCCAGAGGACTAATCCAGGCAGTTTCTAGGAGTCAAATCTGAAGGCATAAATAAGAAAACAAGCAGTAAGCATATACTTATCCTTTCTTGGTTTGAAGCTATATCTTACCTGACTTTGTAAAGTTGTAGCTATGAGCATGCATTAAATTATGAAGCAAAATAATAACATAACACTGTCTTTAAGAATTATAAATGTGTCAAACTTTGAAGTATACTTCACTTTGACTGAAGTGCACACGAAACATCCTTCAAAGCTGCTCCACTAAGCATTGTGGCTACAGGAAAGCACATTGGCCATACTGTTTTACTTTGTGTTTCTCAAATGCCTTATCTAGCAGGTTGGGACCATGAAAATATTCTGAACAGATGCTGAGCATATGCAGAAGTTTTCTTTTCTTTTCTTTTTTTTACTCCAGCTACTGGAAATGCCCAATGAAGCAAAACACATGTTAAAGCCTCTACTAGCTTATGGAATTGTGAGTTAAATAAAATATCTCTATGATGAAACCTACCGGTATTTTGGCTCCATAGTAATAGAGTCATGGTGCTGCAGTAGTTAGAATTTAGGACTGCAGGCTAATTCTGCTGATTGCCAGCAGCTCGATTCTGAGTGGCTCAAAGTTGACTCAGCCTTCCATCCTTCCTAGGTCATTAAAATGAGAACCCAGATTGTTGGGGGCAATAGGCTCTGTAAACCATTTAGAGAGGGCTGTAAAGCACTGTGAAGTTGTATATAAATTTAACTGCTATTGCTATAGAGACCAAGTACATCTACCTCCTACAGGCCTCATAATAATATTATTATAATAATGTTAAAAAAACACTGCAGGTCTCAAATGCTTGCTTAAACCATAAGTGAGTTACATGTCTGAAAAGCCTAATAGCTAAATGCAGGGTTCAGATTATTAGAATTTTAAATGAAACTGCAAGCAAAACCATGGCATTTTATGATAATCTCAGTTAGTATACCTGGGGATAATGTGTTTTATTTTTTTTTTCATAGTTCTTTTTTATTTCATGAGTTAATTCTTTTCCTTCTTTTTCTTCACTGTTCCTTCAATGTTTTATCCCCTTTTAATAACAAGGCATTACTAGATCATAGGAGTTAAGAATAAGTGGTGGTGATGATGATGATGCCTATGTTGTTGTTATCTTCCAAGAACTGTACATGCACAATGGAAACATGTGTGGTTCCTTTGTAATGGAAAAACACTTTTCAGATGATTTATTAGGAAGCAGGAAATCTACAAGTCTTGTTTTCTTGTTGGTCCCAAAGCTAATATTTACTAAACAACTGTAAATGTATTGAATTTATCTGGTAGTTATTCTGAAGCCATCTAAAACTTTGTTTTAAAAATATTCCATTTTGCAGGTTTTGGTCAGTGGGAATATCAAGGTTAATTTGAGGTGCTGAGAAGATATTTTACGTAGTTTCAACAAAAACATTTCCTTTATGTTTCATTTACATTTACCTATTTGTGAAAGTCACCATGGTGTTAGAAATTGGTATATAAAACTTAAAGCACTACTCAAACTCTGAATCCCCAAACTCATGAAGGACATGTAATAAGCATAGTATTTCATTATTGCAACTGGCAATCAATTATGGCACATTTCAGCTGCAACAAGATAGCAGTGTCACCTGGCAAGATTCATTGAATGAAAAATCTTCCTTTACTTACTGGTGATAGCATTTATATACTGTAATGAGAGAACTGCAATTTGAATTGCTGTTTATTGTTTTAACTGCAATTTGAATTGCTCTTTATTGTTTTATTATTATCTGAATAAACATTAAACAGTAAACATTAGCTGTAGCAGTCAGGACTCATACATTACAAAGACTAGCAATGGATCTTTTTTTAAAAAAAATGAAGAAAATAATAGAAATGGAAGCACCAGTGGAGATATCATGAAATAAAACAGAACATGTTTTCTCTTCCATTTTGGTTGTTTAGTAATCCTAATTAGGAAAGCTTCATTGTTGAGCCATTAAATTATATTCATTCTTACATCTAGAAACTTTAGTGGTGCTGAAATATTCAACTAAATATTACTATTCAACTTCATTGTGCATATTATGCAGTACTATCCAAAGCATGCTCCCTCCCTATTTTCATGAAGAACTCAGTGGCAAACTGGACAAACTTTCAGAACTATTTATTTGGCACTGTGTCAATGAACATTAAAAAAAATCCAATTTCTCAGCAGAAAAACCAAATTGGCAGGCAATACTCTGCAATCATTACTGTCTTCCACTATGATGATCTCCTTCCTAACTGCCAAAACTCATATTAAAATAGGTGGTAGTTTACCAGGCATATAAAATATATTTTTCTGACATGATCAAACCACTTTCACTGTCCCACATACCTAAGTTCAACTTGTTACACCAGTTGTAAATGGTGGGATACTCCTACTAATACCTATCTATTGGCATGCTAACAGAAGCATAATCAGTAACTTGGACTAAAAATGTTAAGGTACACTCAATTTTTTTTAAAATTTTAAATTTTTTTTTTAAAATTGAGGAATGATATTAATCAGCTGAAGGAAATACATCCAATTCTAAAATCCAGAAAAAATGAATTATGTTACAAATTAGGGGAAGATACAAAAGACTCAGAACAATAATTATTCATTGAATAGTGACCATATACATAGTCAATGAAATTAATCTGCCAAACAACCCACCTAAATCCACTGTTTGTCAAAGCTACTTTTTGAAAATGTATGTTTTTTATCAACAAATCTACTTAGGACTCATGGAAGTTTGCACCTAATAATTGAAACTTCTATAGCAGAAGTCCCCAACCTGTGGGCTGTGGCCCACTACCAGGTTGTGGTCTCTTGGCTACTGGGCCACCTGAATGGCTGACCAGTGCACGCATGTGTGTGCATGCACTCCCTCCCACTCGTGCTAGTGCTGCTCTGAGCATCGTGTGGGCATTAGCCCTGCCCCAAGTGTTGTGCAGGTGCTAGACCTGCCCCACGTGTTGCGTGGGTGCTTGCACTGCTCCAACTTTGCATTGGCCCTAGTTCTGTCTTGAGCATCTCATGAGTGCTAGCCCTACCCCCAGCATAATGCAAGTATTAGCCCACCCCTGTTATGTGGACACTAGCCCCACCCACAGGGTTGCCTGGACACTAGCCCCACCCACAGCATCACACATGCACTCATGCCATCCCCATTTGCATCGCGCACACACATGCGGCCCCATGACTGCCCCTTCCTTTCCCTCTGGGCCGCCAAATTAGAAAGATTGGGGACCTCTGAGCTATAGTACCAAGATAAACATAATTTTATGGCTAAAACATAAATTATATCAACAAAATTAAACAGAAACATACATATAGTAATTTGATGGGAGCATTGTCAACAGTCAAATTTTAAAAAATCACAGGAACAATTTTAATAAATGATGGTAAAAAGTTAATCCTAAAATACTCTCTATATATTGAAGAACTTTTTGGGGACACTAGGGATGATATAGATATGGGAAGCATAACAACTGGACCAAACATCACTATGGAGGAGGTTGAACATACAATAAATATAGCAAAAACAAGAAAAGCCACAGGACCTGATGATATCCCAGTAGAAATTTTAAAATTGCTGGAAGACAATGGGAAATTGTTTTTACTGCAGCTCTTCAATCAAATATATTAAACAGGAAAGATACCAAATGATTGGCTAAAATCAAACTTTGTGACAATCCCCCAAAAAATAAATGCAAAGAAGTGTAACAAATACAGAACAATAAGCTTAATGAGTCATGGCCTGAAAACATTCCTGAGAATAATTCACACAAATATACAACAAAATTGAGGAGTTTCTAGGTAACACACAATTTGGTTTCAGAAACAATCTTGGTTCACGAGATGTGTTATTCAGCATTCAAGTTCTTGTACAGCGTTGTAGAGATGTAAATCACAGTGTTTACATGTGCTTCATTGATTTTGAAAAAGCATTTGATAAAATAAGACACAGCAAACTATTAGAAATCCCGAAACAAGGGGGACTAGATGACAAAGACATCCAAGTCATAAAGGATCTATATTGGCATCGGGTAGCAAATGTGAGACTAGGCCAAAAATACTCAGCTTATGCAGAAATATGAAGAGGGGTCAGACAGGGATGTATTCTGTCTCCACTATTGTTTAATATCTACTCTGAGTCAATCTTCAACGAGGCACTGGAAAACATTGATGCTGGCATCAAAGTAAACGGTGTTTGGATCAACAATTTAAAATATGCTGATGATACAGTTCTGCTTGCCAGTAAGCATGAAGACCTTCAGCTCCTCAGCCAAGAGTCACAGAAATATCTGAAAAATACAGCTTGAAGCTTAACACCTCAAAAAGAAGATCATGGTCGTCAGCAAACAAGCATTAATTTACTACCAATAAATTTGGAAGGAATAACATTAGAAAAAGTTGAAAGGATCACACACCTTGGTTCTAATTTACATGACAGCTGGGACATGACCACTAAAGTAAAGACAAGGATAGAGAAAGCTCGAACAGCATTCATCAAAATGAAAAAGGTCTTCTGCAGTCATGACATAAGCCTAAGATTCAAAATCCGGCTTGTCAGATGCTATATTTTTTCTATCCTGCTCTATGGAGTAGAGAGTTGGTCTCTGACAGAAGGCCATCTGAAGAGACTAGAAGCATTTGAAATGTGGATTTACAGGCGGCTGTTATTTATAAGCTGGGTTGACAAGATGAGAAATTAGGAGGTAATAAGCCACCTGGGAAAGCCAAGGGAAATCATCAAAACAATTAAAAAATGAAAATTAGAATATTTTGGACATGTGATGCAACACTCAGAAAAATATGTTATACTCCATTTAATCCTCCAGGGAAAGATTGAAGGCAAATGAGGTCTAGGCAGAAGAAGAACATCATAACTTCAAAATCTAAGGGACTGGTTTGGACAAAACTTAGCAGCACTTTTTTGTGCAGCTGCTGATAAAAACAGGATCGCCTACATGACTGCCAACGTCCGATAATGGATATGGCACAACAATAAGAAGAACTCTATCATCTTTTGAAAAGATGTCAGAGAACCAGCTAATTTGATGAGTAAATGTAGAGGTAAAGGTTTCCCCTGCCAGTCATGTCCAGCTCTAGGGGGGTTCTCATCTCTGATTCATAGCTGAAGAGCCATCATTATCCAAAGATGCTTGTGTGGTCATGTGGCTAGCATGACTATACATTGAAGTGCAGAGACCGCTGCTATCTTCCCATCAAAGTAGTACCTATTTATCTACTTGCATTTGCATGCTTTCAAACTGCTAGGTTGGCAGGAGATGAAGCAAGAACGGGAGATCATTCCATCATGTGATACTTAGGTCTCAAACTGCCAACCTTGCAGATGACAAGCCCAGTGTCTGGTTATTCCATAGAAATGAGACCATAACCCAGACCTCGTTCTTTCTGTTAGACCTCTTACACCATAGAAGTGGAGAATAGCAAACAGCTCAATAATCTTCAAAAAAGGAAAAAAAATAGATCTGGGAAATTACAGACCTATCAGCCTGACATTAATACCTGGGAAAATTCTGGAAAAGATAATGAAACAACAAATCAGTGAACACCTAGAGACAAACAAAGTCATTACTAAAAGCCAACATGGATTTGTCAAAAACAGATCATGCCAAACAAATCTTACTGCATTCTTTGACCAAGTGATAAAATTAGTGGACAGAGGAATACTGTGGATATAATTTACTTGAACTTCAGTAAGGCATGTGATAAAGTAGATCACAACCTACTACTTGATAAGATAGAAAAAAATGTGGGTTAAACAGCATCACCACCAGATGGATTCATAGCTGGCTGACTGGCCATAATCAGCATGTGGTCCTCAATGGAACTGCATCTACATGGAGGGAAGTGTGTAGTAGGGTGCTCCAGGGCTCTGTTCTAGGCCCAGTGCTGTTCAACATCTTCATCAACGATTTGGATGAGGAACTCATCAAATTTGCAGACGACATGAAGCTGGCAGAAATAGCCAACACTCGAGAAGACAAGCTTAAGATACAGGAGGATCTGGACAGACTTGAACACTAGGCGCTATCTAACAAAATGAAATTCAATGGTGAAAAAAGTAAGGCTCTACATTTAGGCAAGAAAAAACAAATGTACAGGTATAGTATAGGTGGTACCTTGCTTAATAGTAATAACTGTGAGAGGGATCTTGGAGTCCTAGTGGACAATCACTTAAATATGAGCCAGCAGTGTGCTGCAGCTGCCAAAAAAGCCAACACAATGCTGGGCTGCATTAACAGAGGAATAGAATCAAGATCATGTGAAGTGTTAATACCACTTTACAATGCCTTGGTAAGGCCACACTTGGAATACTGCATCCAGTTTTGGTCACCGCAATGTAAAAAGATGTTGAGACTCTAGAAAGATTACAGAGAAGAGCAACAAAGTTTATTAGGGGAATGGAGGCTAAAACATATAAGGAACAGTTGCTGGAATTGGGTATATCTAGTTTAATGAAGAGAAGGACGAGGGGGGGACATGATAGCAGTGTTCTAATATCTCATGGGCTACCACAAAGAAGAGGAAGTCAAGCTATTCTCCAAAGCACCTGAAGGCAGGACAAGAAGCAACGGATGGAAACTAATCAAGGAGAGGAGCAACCTAGAACTAAGGAGAAACTTCTTGATAGTTAGAACAATTAACCAGTGAAACAACCTGCTTCCAGAAGTGGTGAATGCTCCAACACTGGAAGTTTTTAAGAAGAGACTGGACAGCCATTTGTCTGAAATGGTATAGAGTTTCCTGACTAAGCAGGGGGTTGCACTAGATGACCTCCAAGTCCCTTCCAACATTATTATTATTATTATTATTATTATTATTATTATTATTATTATTATTATTATTATTATTATTATTATTATTATTGTTGTTGTTGTTGTTGTTACTATTACTACTATTACTACTATTACTACTATTAGTATATATAATACTATATAATATAATAAATAAATGATATAATGGATGTCCCACTTATATGTCAGTTGCGACATAAAACAAACACTTAACAATGGTTGGATTAAGAACACATCGGGAGATCCTCTAAATATCTACTTGTAGGTTTTAATGCAGGGTTTCTGTACAAATTTCCATTTATATAGACTTTTTTCAATCTTGTTTGGATTTTTTTTAAGCAGTTCTCAATTGAAATGGATTCCAGGAAGAACAATCAACTGCCATTTCAAATTATTTTAATATCCTAAACTACATTGCTGTACTCTGCAGATCTGCTTCTGACACAGTTCCAGTTTATTATCTACTTTTCATTTTCCAGTGCATCAGAGATGCTACCATGCCAAGCCCTTTCGCAGCTTACAGCACTTCTGAATGCATGCAATTATTTATGTTCAGTGTTGAATTGAACTTGATAGATAACACAAGGAAAACAAAGGAATAGATTTGTTTGTGTAAAGATTATTTTAAGCTGGCTAGAAGCAGCTGAAAAATCTCAAGGGAGAGAACACAAAGCAGCTGGGCAACCAACTGTTTCTCATCTTTCTGTAATTCACAGAGTTTACACATAATAAGATTAGGAAGCAATACACAGACACAATTAAAATGCTTCCTAATGAAATTGGGGGGAAGATATTGCCATATCTGATGATTTATATCTAGCACTATTTTTTTGACAGCAACATAACAAACAAAAACTTCATTGGACTACCACATGTGGATTACTTTTTGTCTGCTTTTTGGTTTCAAAAGAAATTAACATTTTTGAGAGCTAAATTGCTATAATTCCTTTGTCAATGCCATTGACATTACATATGGACTTTTCAGCAAACTTCAAACAGACCAGAATTCTCTGAAAGGGTTATAAATGCATCATAAATACTGGCTACTTGTGATTATTTTTTTAGTTTATATTTAGGACTTTTTTTATATACCATGAGATTTTTTTAATACTGGGCAGGATTTATGAGTTTAAAATGCATACATCTTTTGTCAAATAATTGATAAAGATGTGAAACCAATGCTTATGTGCCTATTGCTCAGGCTTAATAAGTGTAATAAAAGATTACTTGTGTTCTCAAGAATAACTAAATTAATGAATTTCAAAAATTATTTTTATCAGGTTTGCAAAATCTTAACAATATCTTGGAAACCAAATTCTACGAATCATGAGAAAATACCTCTATATTCATTGCGGGAATTGCAACATTTTTGCTTAAATTTTACAAGCTGGTTTAAATGGCAAACTCATACTAACATGTGGAACTGGTATAAATCTATTTTAAAACTTCTTTAAAATTATATTTTCCCAGGCATTCCTTAATTATGTAAAGGATATACTAGTACTTATAGAAATCTTAAATATTGGGATCCATTTAAGCTCTAATTTTGGCTGTAACCCTGATTATCTGGAATAAAAAAAAATAAAGAATTTGGTAACACAAATTTTATTAAAAGAAATAAGAAATCGTTTGAAGAAACTAGCACAATATCTGAAGACCAATAAGATCAATAATGTTAATTGTATGACATTCTTCCTTGTTAAAGCTTCAAGAATTGATTATGTCAACACCAAACTAAGAGGAGATTTTGATTGGCCTCTTGCCAAATTTTAAGGTTTGCAACATCTTCTGTAGATTGAGATCATTTAACACTACTTCTCAAACAGTAAAGCCTTAGTATTTGGTGCATATTTTAAGCATCGTGTTTTTGTGCAAAGTTTGTTTCATTATATAACTTATGCCTCCACCCACCCCACTTAGCTGCTATGGGCAATTTTGTGGAATACAATTAAAGCAGCATTTAAAATTTTATTAAAAACATTACTTTAAAAATAAGTACTATATGATCTCAGTTAAGACAATTAAAAACCAGGGCAAACAAGTATGTTTCAAGCCACTTCCTAAATTATAAGAAAGAAGAGGCCTAATTCTACTCTAGTGAGAGTTTGTTCCATGATGCCCTTCCACAGGGAAAGCAGAATTAACAGCAGGTTAATAGAAGAATTTACAGTCTGTATGGGAAAAGGTTGTATATAAGCCATATAAGCTTTATTTGACCATTTTGTTTTCCCTGCACCCCTATCGCTATGCTTTGAGCTAGTAACATTTTCTAGACAATTTTCAAATTATTTTCTGCTTAAAGTCTGTTTTAAAGATTTGTAAAATTCTGGGATGGATTATTACAGAAAAATCATGAATGTTCTGTTTCCTCAGAACTGGAACAGTTTCAAAGTCATCTGGACATAATATTCTGGATGAAATTGTTTGGGAGGTCAGAATAATCCTGAAACAGCTTAAATTATTTTAGAGGATTTACTTCTAGATATCACTTTTTTATTTATTTATACTTCACATTGCTAAACCACTCATTTCCTCCAAGAGGACTCTGGTCACTATACACACACACACACACACACACACACACAAACACACAAACATCAAAATGTAAAACAGTATATCAAAATTAAAATATTATAGTTATTTTTATTCTAAAAAAATAAAGTTATAAACATGTTTAAGGAATAAGAATAATTAAACCCTGTTAAAAATTAGTTGACAAAGGCAAAGGCAAGGTTCTCCTGGCACCAACCAACCCCAAAATAAATCTTCTATCCTGGAAAGGAATGACTGGAAAGAAAAAGAATGTTCTGAAATTTTCTGGAATGGTCCATTCCATAATCAGGAACTTTTGCACATGCCTAATCTATGGGAAGTCTATTAGAAGCCCTGTAGGCTATGAAATCCTAAGCCACAATTGTTAAGGCAGTCAACCACATGACTGTTGGAGAACCTCAAATTCAAAAACTTTAGGGGTCTCCAGCACTACCTTTGGGACTACTTGCTTTAACTAAGTCAGGGACTCCAACATTATTTCTGTGTTTGTTTGCCAGCTCAAATCTTGGTACATACTCTTAAAGCTAGGGAAGTCTTAGCTGGGTGGTGGACTGGAAAGGATGAAGGTATTTTTTATAGACAATTCATCATTCTTGACCAACAGTTCTCCACCATTCCTTTATAGCATAGTAGGCTGGCAACAATTAGCAACAAAAAGCCCAAATAGCACTCCCAATCTGACCAACATCTTGCTAGATCTTTGTAATGGGCACCAGATTGGCTGCTTGAACCATTATGAGGTCACAAAAACTATAATTTTTAAATCTCATGTTGATTAATATCATGTCTTATGCAAAGTTGACTAGGCTTTTCAAAATATTCAAATTAGGTAAAGAAGACTAAGAGCTAGTATACTTAAAATAGATCATCCTTCTGATTTCTACTATTATTTCCTCTAATTTACATTGCTGGAATAAGGACACCAGTACCAATGATGTAAGATACAACACATATTCTCAGACCACAAATATTTTTCCCTAAGCCACAAAAAGTAACACCAATTGGAAAGGAAAGCCTAGATAAATATAACTAGAAAAAAATGCAAGGCAGGTAATAAACTCAAATGTGACATGACTTCAGTTAGTTCATATCTCATTTACAACTCCATAGCCCTCCTTCCCAGTAACCTCATAAATTTAGCCTATTAATCCATACTTTATGAGGATTACAGCTCCAGGCAGACTGCACTTTAACACTGGCAGGTCTCTCATCCCAGCCCTGCTCAGCTATCCCAGCAGCTCTCACCTATGGCATGCAGAATAATGTCAAAATGTTGATATCATCATGAAAAGGATGCACCCTAGTATTTGTGTCATGACAGCTGACAAAACAATAAATGTTGTATCATATATACAGATCATCTGTACCAGCTTGTCCCATTTGCAGCCACCTGTGGTCTCACTTAGAGAGAAAAGATTAAAAAGCAACCCTAGCAGTTATCTCTCATCCTAGGACAGGAAAAATATTGCCACTCACATCCAGACCCTTGTAAAAGAGAAAAGGCTGTTGTCATTGTCAATCTATTTTTAGGAAGCATCCTAAAAGGGTGGTTTCTTTGCAATCTCCAGCTTTGGGGTCAGCCCCTCAAGGGTTAGCCTGGCTAACCTTATTCAGGACTCAGATCTGGTCCTGCTGATAATGACAGAGCTCCTAAGAAGGCATATAAAGCTTTCACACTGGATAGATTTCTAGTGAAGCCATTTCAAAGCCTTACTAAACATTTATGAAAGAAAGAAATAGTCCTTTTAGTGGATGCTTGAGTGCTTTAGTTTCCCAATTTTTTCCTGTGTCCTTGACTTAGCAAATTAGTCAATAATTGCTATTTAACTTGTTCCATTTTTTACTATCTTCTCACAAAACTCAGAACAGTGTATAAAGCAATAAAGTAACAACAAAATACAGCTGTTGATCTCTAACCATAAAACAAATTACTAAGGATTGCCCAAGGAAAATTCCTAGGTATTTAAATCCATTTAAAATGTACAATATGCACTGTGTTCCAAACTGCCAGAGATGTAGGAGCAAAATATTTCCATATATGTCTCCATATAAGCACTGTTTTTCATTTTACATTTGCTCTTTCCAGGTCAGGAAACAGAGTCCAGAAAACATAGCAGAATTCTACTTTATTGGGCTTTGTGTGTGTGTGTGTGTGTATGTTTGAGTTAGTATTGATTCCTGGTGAGCCCCTGGATTAGTTCCTAAAATTTGCTTGGCAATGTTTTCATTGGGGCTGAAAAAGAGTGTTTGGCCCAAAGACATCCAGCTGTATTTTATGCCTAAGGAAGAACTAAAGGTCACAGAATCCTGGTTTCTAGTTTAGTACCTTAACTACTACATCAGACTGGCTCTATTTACTGATACAGGATATAATAAGAGATGAGGTGGCACAATGGCTCAGTGATTAATATGCTGAGCTTGTCAACAGAAAGCCAACAACCAGACCTGAGCTCCACATGATGGGATGAGCTTCTGGCAAGAACTTGCCTCAGTTCTTGCCAACCTAACAGTTCAAAAGCATGCAAATGTAAGTAGATAAATAGGAAAGGTTACTGCATTGTATATTTTCATCTGGGCCATATGATGATGGAAACATCTCTCAGACAATGCAGGCTCTCTAGGCTGAGAATTGTAGATGAGCATTGCCCCACTAAGTCAGTCATGACTGGACATGGGAAATCTTTAAACCTTCTATAATAACAGAATCTTGAAAGCCTACAGCATTTTTTTTCCCCTCAAGGTGGGAGCAATATTGAGGGCTTTTAAAATTATTATTATTCCTTCTGGTTCTCCCAGACTAAGTTCATGTTTTCCCAACAGATGACACATGGTTTCTTCAAGACCATTTCCAGGCTCTCTTCTATGTCTCTCTTCCCATTTCTACCTGCATGTCCATCAACAAATCTGGCTTCTTCTATTTCTTGCTGTCAAATCTCTTTTGTGATCTCTAGGCATCTGAAGTCATTCCCTAAGTTTCCTAGCCTTGCCACAGTGACTTGGATTCCTGCATCTCACAGCCTCAACCTAGCACCATCCCTAATTGCTTTTCATCTCTTTAGTTATATAAAAAGAATATTTTGAATAGAGTTTCTATCAAAATAATAATGCACGTGGTGGTTAAGATTCAGAGCATTTACATTATGTTTTACAATTCAGAGCATTTCATATTTTATTTAATAATTTATTTTAGAGACCTTTGCCAGATCCTTACAGGTACGTATATGTAGCTTGCAACTGAGAATGTATACCTCCATTTCTGACCTGGTTTTGGTTTTTTCCTAAAAATAAGGAAGAATAACAGAATAACAGAGTTGGAAGGGGGTCCTAGTCCAGCTTAAGTAGGAAACCTTATGCCATTTCAAACAAATTGTCTTTCTTAAAAATTTCCCGTGTTAGAACACCCACAACTTCTGAAGGCAAGCCGTTCCATTTTTAAAAGTTTTTTTTTAAGGTTTATATTTTATTTTGTTATTTTTGTAGCATCCAGTTTACTTCATTTCTAGACTGAGTGACTGACTGAATCTTAGCAGCTGTACATATCTAATGGTCTTGTCAAACATTAAAAAGCAATAAGAAGTTGTTGATGGACCTCCAAAAGCAAAATAGAAGTTCATTGGTCTGTGCATAACTTGAGGTCAATAGATATTTATTATTTTGACTTATAACTCATTTTTTAATCTATCTGGCATTCAAGGAAGAAAGCCATGAAAACTGAAATATGAACCATTATGCCAATATTATCAGATATAGAATCCAGATTCCAGAACAGCTAAACTTCAGATGTGGACCACTGACCTAGTTTTCTAGCAACCTAACTGGGAATATGATGGTGATGATTTTTATAGATGAAAAGATGCTACCAAATGTATTCCTGGCACAACTTTACTTCCCTGAGCAGAAACTGAGCATTAATATTTTGTTATTTTTGTTTAGTAGGAAATATGTTAAGCTTTTTTGACCTGCTGTTTTTGAAGAACAGAAGGAAAACTTCTGAAGAACTGCACAGAGCTCTGAAGTTAAGAGGTATACATCTGGGATTTTGGGGAAAAAAAAGTTACCTTTTTAAACAATTCAGCCTATTTCCCTTGATGATGCTTTGCTGTAAAAAATTGAACCTCAGTAGCTTGGTGGTTTTTAATTTTTAGATGGCCATTCTTTTAAAAGTGAAAGCATCAATGTGGTTTATATATTTGACTGGACCACATTACAAACTGTGGTTCATATGCACCACATTATACTACTTTCGATTTTTTTTAACCTTGGCAAAAAAAAAAAAAAACCCAACATCTGACTCTCTGGTGGTTGTACCAAGCATAAACAATTTAGAGTAAAGCAAAACTAATATATTTGGAATATAAAGAGTGGAAATTAGAAGAAAAAGAAACAGTAATCCAATATGTACCTTTTGCCTAGGGGCAATGGTCTTTTCCACACAGAAAAAAAAATCAATAATATCTCACAGTTCTCTAGCTATAACAAGACTTTAACTACAGGAGAATGTGAAGGTATTCAAAAGAATACATCGACGATATATCATTCCTGGAGATGTACTGCAATATCACTTAGTAAACCTTCCATTTTATCAATGTCATTGCGACTGTTAAAAGCAAGCTGATCTGGGCTGAAACAAACAAACAAACAAAATCACTCAGCAGTAATAGGGACATTTAGCACTTAACAATAGCACTTAGACTTATATCATAGTAGTTTACAACCTTCTCTAAGCAGTTTACAGAGTCAGCTTATTGCCCCCAACAATCCCGGATCCTCATTTCACTAACCTCAGAAGGATGGAAGGCTGAGTCAACCTTGAGCCGGTCAGCAACTACCGGTAGCAGAGTTAGCCTGTAATCCTGCATTCTAACCATTGAGCCACTGGGGCTCTTTTTTCTCTTCCTCTAAGTCACAACTGACTGATATTGATGATGGCTGATCTAGATGATCCATTTTATCTCTATGAAGTTTCCATATATCATAGGACTGGTTAATATATGATGTAATTGAACTACAGTTTTATTTACAGTTTCTCAAATTGGTCAAACCTCTGCTAGGAAGTATGGATTGGAATCCTAAATATTTTGATTCGTTATGTAATGACTGAATGATTTACTTTTAAGGAAGTACACATAGTCTTGTGCAACATTTTCCAAATACATAAAATTAGTCTCATCATTTTTATTGTGACATTGTGAAGTTTTCAGCTAATTTCTGGGCTTATAACTGAGTGCAGCCTCTTTTAAATCTCATGTCCTGCAGAAAAATCAACAGGAGTTGAGATTGAACTGCTTAAGTTAACAAATGGCTGACACATAAATGTGAGCTGTGGGAGTTCACATATGAACATCACTTCACTGTTTTTATTGTTGCTTCAATAAGGTTTTAAAAAGGAACTATTAAATATGACATTTTACAAAATATTCCTTTAAACAGTCTCAGTGGCAACAACATACTGAGGGCCACAGTGGTTCATTGCTTCTTGTTCTAATCTCCAAAATTGGCAGTCTGAATAATTTATCTGTAAGAAAAACTTTCAAATTATTTGGATTTTGCTGCAGATGACACAGAAAATTTTGTTACCATTTGGGATTGATTTAGTGCTCTACTGGAGTAATTTATTTCAGATAATTGTAGTACCTTTTCTGAGATGTATGTGGCTATTTGTCCTGTTAGGATGTCTGTTAAATGAAATACATCAATTCCAAACTCTCTCTCTCCTCTTTCTTTCTTTCTTTCTTTCTTTCTTTCTTTCTTTCTTTCTTTCTTTCTTTCTTTCTTTCTTTCTTTCTTTCTTTCTTTCTTTCTCTTTCTTTCTTTCTTTCTTTCTTCTATTCTTTTGGTTGTTTTATTTCATTTGATTTAATTATTTAATTACTAATGAAGGAGAATATTTGTAGCTCAGGGTTGACATGAAAGGTTCTTGGTGCTCTCTGAGCTTGCTTGTTTTTTTGCAGACGTTTTCATTACCTAAACTTTAGACAAGCTCAAACACACTGCAGCAATCCGGAACAGCAGAAAAAGGAAATAGAGCATCTATACAATATATTACAACAACTTAACCCAATACAGCACAAATCCTAAAAAGAATTACACTGCCATATGTCAAGAATATCTCAGAAACCACAAACAGACTATTATAACCATGTAGAATAAGCATAGCACACAAGCCAACTAAAGCCCTTCATAGAATCCTAAGCAGACCAAAAGATCCAATAACCTCAGAAGAAAAAACAGGAATTATCTACAAAATACAATGTAAGGATTGCAACAACCACTGTGTGGGACAAACAGGCAGAAGACTGGTAGAACACATCCACAAATACCAATTAGCAGTAAGAAGACATGATAAAAATTATTTAATTTCACAACCTATAGATAGATTTAACCAAAGTTTCAGTTGGGAAAATGTGACCATCCTAGACCAAGCCAAGTCCAAAACCACCAGGAAATTTCTAGAAGTCTGGCACTCTGACAAATCAGCCATCAATAGACACATATACATTAACAATATCTATAGACTATGCAAAAGAGACTAACCCAAAAAGGAACAAAAAGACCCAATTACCTCTCCACCAGCAATAAGTATCTAGATCAGAATAGATTAATTCCAAGGTTAATTTCAGACCAAGTAATCAAGTAAACAATACCCTAATCAAGAAACTGCCAAAGAAGCCAACAACTAACAGCCCAATCAAAGAATCTCTAAGACCACCCCCACCAACACTGACAGGCAAACCACTAGAATATAACTGATAGCAAACAGCACTTCTTACTAGCACTGATGATGTTACCTAGTTTGGGTAATGAAACATCTGCAAAAAAAAAAAAAGAAACCCAAGCAAACTCAGAGAGTACCAAGGACCCTCCCTAATTATTTAATCAATTTAGCATTGCCCAACCCCAACCTGTTTCTAGGTAGTAATTTCAGGAGTAAACTGGTATGAGTGATCACAAGAGGGGCTTCTAAATCTGACTACAGCTCCAACCTTCAGCAGGATTGTTAATCTAATATTGTATTTTGGAGGCTCCATAATTAGTGTACTATCTATTGCAGCAGGTGTCAGACCTATCATCATAACAAGCAATTTTGTTATTGTTTTTGTTTATATTAATTAAATCCATTCTTAGTTCCCTAAAGCTAGACAGTATTACCATCATCCCACAGATCACTCTTCAAGAAGAATCTCTGCTTTAATTATAGTTAGTTATATTCAACTAAGCACTATTTCTAGAATGGCAATCATTATATCTTAACTGAAGTAAGTTTTTTTCTTTTATGTGTCTTTTACGTAAAGATATAATGATGGCCTGTTAATAATTTGATCTATAAACAGAGCTTAATATTGTGATAAACTCTAATCCATAAAAGTGGGCTATTAATGATGCCATAATGACTCTTATAAGAAATGTAGCATGGAAGGATACTGACATAGAAGTTGAACCTCTTTTTCTGTGAATGCTGTTTAGTTTCTGTTTGTGGACCACTGGTGAAGGGGAACATATTACTTCATGAAGCAACAGATTCCACTGCTTGAGTCTTCTTAGAGTCAAGAAATTCCTCCTAGTATCTAACCTGAATCTGTAATTTCAGCCCATTCATTATAGTCCTACTCCCTAGAACAATATAAAACATACATGCCTCCTTCTTTTATATGATGTCTCTTTAATCTAAAGGCTACTATCATAACTCCTCTTATTCTTTTCTTCTGCAGGCTAAATAGATGCATTTCCTTTTCCTGCTCCCCATAGTCTTCTCATCATTTTGGTAGCCCTCCTCTGAACTCATTCCGCTTTGTTGATCTCCTTATTGGAAGGCAGTACCTAGAACAGGATACAGTGTTGTGGGGAGCACTAACTAAGGCAAAATAGAGTGGTGAATTACCTTGCATAATCTGGACTCTATACTTCTGCTAATGCAATCAAAAAGAAAACCTGTGCGACTTTTAAGCATTTTTATCACACTTGGCTTGCGTTAACTTCTTTTTACTAGAACACCTAGATGTGTGTGTGTGTGTGTGTGTGTGTGTGTGTGTGTGTGTGTGTGTACTACTACTAAGCTAGGTCACCCCTATCCTATATTTGTGCCTTTCTTCTTCTTTTTAAAAAAATCTCTCCCAGGCATGGAACATTGCATTTATTTTTGTTAAATTTATACTTGTTCATTTCAGTCCTCTGCTCAATATCTGTTTTTGTGTTTTTTTTTAATATTCGCTTTCTCTTCTAAAGTGTTAGCCATTCCTCCTAGCTCTGTGTATTTCAGGACACAAAAGTGAAGTTCTGGAGTGAAGTTCTTGTCAGCAATCCCATGTAAACAGAGAGGAAACAAGTCCAGATAAGTTAAATTTATTGTAAGGCTACATTAACTGAATCTTGCAAGTCTGAATGTACAAATTTCCAGCCTGCCACTTTTAACTGTTAGGTTCATTAGGGAGGGCACTTCTCCAATTTCTTTGTTTGGTGTTAACAACTGCAGGCTCCTGCTTCTCTTATCTGATCAGTTATCCTCTCCCTTTTCCTCAAGGCTATCTGTGGATTCTATGACAGTTCTGGAATGGAGATCTCTGGCCTTCCACTTATATATTCTCCAAACTGATTGTGATTAATCCTTTGAAGTGATTATTCAGGAAAGTATAAATCCATCTAAGACTTGTATCATCTACCCCCTATTTTACAATTCTATAAATGAGGATTTAAGTAGAGACTTTGTCAGATGCTTTCCTGAAGTCAAGATATATTGTGATCATGGCATCTCCCAATGTATTAAGGATTCAAGTAGATGTCTTCTTGATTTATAATTAATATTTATCCCTCTCCCTAAGAAGGGAATTCATTTGGATATTCAAATTCAACAAGTTAAATCTATTTGATTTTTGAAATCAAATGGATTTGATAAATTAGACTCAGTTCAAAACATAGCATAAATATTGGTCTTTCTGGTTGTTTCTCCAGCATAGAGGAGTTTTGAAGCTATCCAAGAGAGGAAGTGTAGTACCGGTAGGAGTAAAGTATAAAAGGAGTAAAGAAGAAAAAAACATGTCTTTTTGTATTAGTAAAATATGTGTAGATGCTTGGAGGTGGTTCATCTTTAATTACAATTTTAAATATTTGTAACTGAAATGCCAATAATTTAAGAATAAAGACTGACACAATTAGAAATTTCAAAATATCATAAATTTATACTTTCAAAATCTATGTATGTTTGACAGTTTATTCATCAAACTGCCAAGAAATCTATAACAACATTGCAGATTTGACCCCTTTTTGTAACTGTATAATCTGACCACGCTCCCACTTCTAAACCTTGCTCTAATGGAAGCACATGAAATAATCTCAGGAAGAAGCTATGTTATAATACTTTCATCATATCTATCCAGGGCACATTTTAAATATTTTGCTAGACCAAACAGAGCAACCCAGGAATGACAATGGTAGATCCTTTGCAGTTCCATTCTTTATAGGAAATCTACCAGCCTGTCTATCAACAAAAATAGCTGATTTGCAGAGGAAAGAAAAGCTGAGGCCATTTTGTTTTGAAGCTTCCACAGATCTCCTGTGCCTTTGAAGTTGTTTCTGAATCCTGTACTTTCTAACTCATATCCTGAAAAAGTTAGCTTTGGAAAAAATTCCTGGGGTTGCCTTAGAGTAAGGAAATTTTGTAGTTGACTTGTCTTTTTCTCAAAACTAGGGTCTAAAATAAAAATCCAAATGTTATGCTCAGCCTGAAGCTATATGTATGATTAATATCATGTTCTTTAATAGTAAGGAAACATGGTGCAAATATTTGAGTTTTTATCAACCACAAAACTCCTAGTATATAGGGAAATAGTCAAATGTTCGTGCAGCAAGTAGCACTGATTCTGTGATCCTGCAAGTACACTTGTTTCATAAACATAACTAAGTGTATACTTTAAAATAGTAAAATGTAACTAATTACAAACACTCAACAACACATCATTATAAAAACATATTATGCTATTGATTAGTAAATTTCATTTAATTATATTTTGCTAATGTTTGCTTTGTACTTTCTGCATCAACAGACTTAATAGTTTTTTTAAAAAATATGAATCAGAGAAATTTATTAGAATTTATAACTACATAATTTCTGACTTGGAACTACGTTAATATCATTAATTCAACAAATCAGTGTAAACAGAAAATACTAATTGTACTCGGGTCTTTTTCCCTAACCTGTTCATTACCCAGCAAATTATAATTAGATATTCAGTATGTGAACTTTTAATTCAAAATCATTTGAATCAGCCAGCTCTAATAAAGTTTTATGGGCACCTTCTCAGTGAAATCAAACTGTATCATAAATCAGCTTTATCACCAAAAATTGTGGTGATATTCCAACCAGTTTTTGCTAGGATAAGAAATGATTCATTAACTACAGTTGTACAATAACAATCAGACCAGCCATTTTTGCTTTGATGGCTATATCCCAAAAGAGTCAAACTAGTTCTATGAAGGCCCTAAGAGCAGGAACCATCTTCATCTTAATGGATAAGGTGCTCCAAAGAAGGGGAATTCCCCAGAAAGTGTATGTTGTTGAGTTTCACACAGCAGCAGTGAAGCTAAACAGTAGACCATGCCTTAGAAACAAAATAATTGCCTTTACACTGCACACTAAACCAAATCCATTATGGTTCAGCACAGTTCATAAACTTCGACAAGCAACCACAATAGGAGATGTCAAGATGGGCAATATCCTGTGATAAGTGTACCTTTTATTGGTAAAGGTTATCATTTTTAAAAAACAAAAACCACTACCATTTTGTAGAGATTGAATATCTACAGAGTTGCTAGGATTCCTTTCTCTACTTATGCTTGATTGGAAGTGCTCTTCTCTTCAGCTGATGAGATTTTTTTATTGCTATGCTAATCTACTCTCTCTTTTATGGGAGAAGTACATAAAAGCGTTAATGACCATATGCAATACTTAACTAGTTGCTTCTTAGAGTAGGATCTCAATAGTGTTTTTGAGAAACGAAATGCCTCCTGCCATTTGCTTAATGATGTGCGTTCATATTCGCAACAATATTCACCCTGTCATTGTTTAAGTATCAGAATCACACTCCAATTGTGACTTAGAGGACACTGAGATGTGAACAGGTTGTCACTTTTATTTTTGAAATTTGCTGTTTCCTTTTCCACAAAAGCATCTCTTTATTCTTCAAAGAAAGAAAACGAAGAGCCATTTCAGAGGAAAATAAAATAGCAGTTGGATGCTGAATGGTTTTGTGCCACGTGTCAAAGAAAAGATGGATGGATGGCAGCTTTGTCTAAGGTGAAATGAAGGCAAAAAGAGCTGGAAGGAATCTAAAGTCTTGAGAGACTGAGAGGTTGTTATTTGTTTCCTTCTTAGGGGAAAAAAATCTGAACATCAAATGGGCCCTTTATAACGTCACCTTATAAAATGTGATAGTATGTAGTCTGCTAAAAAAAAACCTATATAAAAAGTTTTCCCATGGGTGCTCCTTCTATTTGTTTGTATTTTTGTCCGTTATAGATGAAGTATGTGTTGGATAGACAGTGGTTGGTCAGATCTAGGATGTGTTGGGGGGATTATATTTGTTTTGGATAGCTGTTAAGGCTTCTTTGATTGGCACTTGGGTGAAGAGGGATATGACATCGAAGCTAACGAGTAGATCACTGGGCTGTAAGTTTTGTTTCTTTATGATCTCTATGAACTGGAATGAGTATTTTACGTGTGAGGTGATGGATTCTGCATAGGGCTGTAGTTGTTTGGCAAGAAATTTGGCTAGGTTTTGTAGAGGTGAGCCTATGGAGCTGACTATGGGTCTAAGTGGGGTTCCTTCTTTGTGTATCTTGGGGAGACCATAGAGCTTAGGGCATCTGGATGATTTCTCTCTGGGAATGATTCTTTGCTGGATCTCTTCGCTAATAGAAGGAGCACCCATGGGATCACCCCTCTCACCTGTCATTGTAAACCTCTACATGGAACACTTTGAAACCCAAGCCCTAGAAAAATCTGATCACAAACCCAAACTCTGGCTCAGATACGTAGATGACACCTTCGTAATCTGGCCACATGGGAAAGAAAAACTGAACAACTTCCTCACACACCTCAACAGCCTACATCCCAAAATACAGTTCACCATGGAAACAGAAGCTAATAACCAACTTCCCTTCCTGGATGTCTTAGTCTACAAGAAATCCAATGGCTCCCTAGGACACACCATCTACCAGAAGAAAACACACACAAACCGCTATCTGCATGCACTCTCACACCACCACCCAGCACAGATCAACTCCGTAGCCAAGACACTCATCTCAAGAACCAAATGCCTAGCTGATGAACAACACCTAAAAACCGAACTACACACTCTCACTAATGTACTTACATCCAACGGATTCCAAAGAAATAAGATTTCCAACTTAATCCAAACAGAAACTCCCACTAAAATCCAAGACAGAGAACAAGAAAACGGCAAAGCCCTCCTCCCATACATAAAAGGCACCACAGTCAGGATCAGCAAGATCCTTCACAAACATAATATCAAAACAGCATTCTGCACAAACAGAAAAATATCCACCATCCTAAGAAACCCTAAAGACAAAATTGAATTAGAAAATCAAGGAGTATATGAAATCCCATGTACTGCCTCCTCCACCACATACATTGGACAAACCAACAGAAGAATAAGTGCACGCATTGAAGAACACAAAAACTCAGTCAAAAAAGAGGAACCAACTTCTTCCCTGGTCCAAACCTCAAAGCCACAGGACATGAAATTGATTTCAAAAAGACAGAACTATCGCCAAAACTGAACACTTTAATAACAGAATAATCAAAGAAGCCATCGAGATAGAAAAACGCCCACACAGCATGAACAAACGAGATGATACCTCCCGCCTACCAGCCATTTGGAAACCCGCCCTTATTGACAGACAAGTCCATAGCACGGGGAATGACACCAGACTTACACTCACAAAAACCACGCAGGATGTCACCACCACACATCCAGGCAAAAAGCAAACCCAAACCCACACTGATGAGGAGGCACGACCACAAACCAGAAGCCAGACCACAGCTGCATCATTAGCCACCTTAAACCCCTCCAATCCATACACGAAGCAAACTGACACCCACCATGAAGATGAGGCACGACCATGAACGCAAAGCCAAACAGCTATACAGTCCACCATCTCTAATCCCCTTGTAACACTGACTAACCTGAGCACAACAAAGCCCCCACCCAAACAGAACACTCCCCCAGCCAATCAGAGCACAGCCAACCCCCCATCCAATCAGAGCACAGCCAAGCCCCTAACCAATGAGAACACACCTCCACCCAATCAGAACACAGCCAAGCTCCCAGCCAATCAGTTCAAACCCCCACTGGCAGTTAAAAGGAAGAAACAGCTAAAATCTCACATTGCTCCTAGAAGCAGAAGCAGAAAGCACCAGCCTGAAGATGACGAATGAGACTTCTTTGAAACGTCGCCAAGACACTTCAAATTCTACGTGGGAGAAAACCCGAAGAACCAAAGACCTACATATATATATATAATATACACACACACCTTTCATTAGAGAGGATACAACTATTATTGGAGAAACAATGACTCTATATTTACCCACATACATGGAAGGCAAGATTTCTTATGAAATTGATTTTGCTTTTAACCATAGCCAGAGGAAATGCAACAGGTAGAGAAAGGATTTTGAATGTGTTATTTTGAGGACACAGAGCTTGTGGACAGGGCAAATGGCCAACTAAGAAAGGAAGAAACCTGGGTTCTTTTTAGATCATTATGCTTGTTTATGTAATTTGAATTTTACCAAATAATGCAGAAATGCAGTTATATTTCAATCATCCTTTTTCTTCCCCATAAAATTGCTTATATGCACTAAAATATATTATATTAGGTAATGTTGCATACAAATATGCATAAATCAGGAGACAGGCACATGAAAAAGCAGAAGTAAAAAAATAAAACTGCTGATACAGGTGAAAAAAGAATGAAAATTAATATTAGGCTGAAAAAAATTGGAAATGCTGTGCATATTTTGCATTCATCCCTGCTCCAAGCCTCATCCTTCTTCACAAATCAAGTAATTTTAGGCAATTAAATAGAATGCAATTCATTCCCCATCTCTAGTCTCCACAGAAGTATATTTAAATAGTTCCACTGTATTCAAAACACTAAATTCTAAGGCTACCTTTGTCAGTCAAGCAATTATCTTTTTATAAAGGCAATACTCTTGTAAAATTTGGCAGGAGGGATGTTGAGGTACTCTTTCCCATGAAGGAAATTAGAGAAAATATGGTATTTCTTTCAGCCCATTTTGACTTATGAATTATATCTTTTTACAATACTAACACTTCTACTTCAGATAATATTTTCATTCATTTCTAGAAATCTAAATACTTGTGTGCGAGCATCTCTCTTTTAATTTAGTTAAACAGAAGAAAAATCTGGAATTGAAAAAATATAATTAACTTCATTTGATTTAATTATTTGCAAAAGAAAGGTAACAATTAGTTAGCATGTCTTAATGAATTATATTATGGATACATGGCTCCCAGTGGGAACAAATGATCTTCATAATGGGAAAATTGGGGTTGTAAATTCAGGAAAGTCATTAGTTCTGTTGGTGGTGATGCAGTATGCATTAGAGTAAGCAACACATAGCAGCTGGTGCTTTCACTTTTCTTCTCACAATCAGAATTAACAGATCAACAGGATTCTTTTTCAGAATGAATTCTACTCTGAAAATCTTTGTTTCATCTTGGACACGTTCAATTCTTGCTTTTGCTTTTTGTAAACCCATTTTCTCCCCCCAAGAAATTTTGCACTTAATATTTAAACCGATTTAGTTGTTCTAAACATCTAATACCACTAAGAAGTTTCATTAGATTAGTATTAACCATATACTCATACACACTCTTCCACACATAAATGCCTCTCCAGGTGTTCTGTGGAATTTTTTTGAGGTTTCTTTGAGAAAGGTCTTTCAAATTCAGTTCTAATTATACTTTAAAAGAAAATGAGCAACAATAAATGAATCTATTGAAATATTCTGTGAGAACTGAGCCTGGCAAAGTTTCCTGTAAAACATAAGGTTTTTTCACTACATTTATGATTTACCTCAAGTCCTGAAGGAGTTCAACATTTGCAGATGGACAGACATTTTTAAAGATCCAATCTGGGATCAGAGGTTTAGTCTTCCAAGCTTTCAGACTTGAACTGTAGCCCATTCTCAGGGAACTTGTCTCATTTTTCCCTTTATACATCTTAGGAAGAGAAGAAGCAATAACAGAAGAACATGTAAGGAGTTTTCTCCAAAGAATTCAAGAAGTCGTATACAGCACATTATGCATGTGTACAGGTATGTATGCAAGTACATCTGAAAGTCAACAGATGCATTTTCATGAATACCTATGACCCAATGATATGGACATAATTTTCTTTTGAAAAAAATCTTTTTTAAACATTTAACTGGAAAGCATTGCATATATACTTTTCAAGTATATATGAGTATCCTAATAGTGAGCACCATTCAGATATATAGGGGAAAGGTTTTTGTTTTTTTTAGTTGGTAATGATATTGCAGGATTTCACATAATGTTTTGAGTACCTAAAAAAAAGGCAATGGCAGTACCATTACAAAATCGCTAAATCGCATGAGATTTCCATTCTTTTGTGTAAGAATGCTGAAATTACAAGAAGTTGGCAATCTAATAAGATTTCAGCCACTGAACTAGTTTCCCTCTGAAGTGTCAGAATGGGGTAGAATTACATGTGTAAAAAGCACAAAGCAAAATAGGAAGAGTGATTGTTTTCTGCACCTCCATCTTGGAATCTGATGTCAGAAGATCATAGTATTTTTCTGGGGTTTTCACGCAAAACAACTTCTACAAACAGTCAAAGTATTCTGCTTTGATATTATAGAGCACTGATTTCAAAACCTAAATATAGGTTGTCTTGTGTAGGAGGAAAGCAAGCCTTTCAGAATTAAGTATCTTTCATTTCTAAAAAGTGGCAATACACAAAATGTTCATTTATAGCCTAGATAAAAAAGCATCTTAAATAACCTGTTTCTAATCTAAAAAAAAACCTCTCAACTTCTGCTAATTATAGTATTAATTGACAACCATATAGTATATAACAAATCTAGTTACCCAGATCATTAAATAATTCTACTACTGTATTAGATATTAGTACCATCTGTGAACAGCATTCTCACCATGTTTCAAGGACATATCACTGACAGACTGTCAGAGAATACAACATGACTATATTCCCAGATGTATTCAGAACATTAACTCTATTCATATAGCTGCTGTTTCAGGTGGAGAAAAGGGAAAAGGTTGTGGAAGAGTAATATTTTCTAGAGCAGTGTTTCTCAACCTTGATAATTTTAAGGCATGTGGACTTCAACTCCCAGAATTCCGCTGTGGAATTCTGGGAGTTGAAGTCCACATGCCTTAAAATTGTCAAGGTTGAGAATCACTGTTCTAGAGCAATGTTTCAAATAATTAATAGCTTCCATGAATATGATACATCTTGTCTTATAACAATTGTAGTTGCAAATTACTTGGGTTATAACCTAATATTCTCCCATATTACAAACTATGAATGATGTATACTTGCAATTATCTCTACTAAAACACTTCTTTTGACATTTCATCCATTTTCTCATCATTTCATTTGAGAAAAAAATTGTTTCAAAATAAATAAATAATCAGTATTGCTTGTGCATGAAAAGACTAAACCTACATCTAAAAGGAAACTCAGGGACACAAAACATTAGTACATCTCTTAGTTGATTCCTTAAAGTGACACACAAAATGGAGAAATTCTGTTTGTGCAAAAAATCCCCAAAATCCAGTTCAAGATCTCGTGAAGTGTTAATACCACTTTATAATGCCTTGGTAAGGCTACACTTGAAATACTAAATCCAGTTTTAGTCACCACAATGTAAAAAAAGATGTTGAGACTCTAGAACAGGCATGTCAAACTCGCAATATCATGTGACATCACATGACGTATTGTGACTTTTCCCCCATTGCCAGCAATGGGGTGGGCACAGTTTTGGCGTGACGCATCCAGCCCATGGGCCGGCAGTTTGATATGCCTGCTCTAGACAGAGTGCAGAGAAGAGCAACAAAAATGATCACGGGAATGGAGGCTAAAATATATAAAGAAAGTTTGCTGGAATTGGGTATGTCTAATTTAGTGAAAAGAAGGATTAGGAGTGACATGATAGCAGTGTTCCAATATCTCAGGGGTTGCCACAAAGAAGAGGGAGTCAAGCTATTCTCTCCAAAGCACCTGAAGGCAGGACAAGAAACAATGGATGGAAACTAATCAAGGAGAGAAGCAACCCTGAATTAAGGAGAAATTTCCTGACAGTGAGAACAATTAATTAATGGAAAAACCTGCCTCCAGAACCTGTGAATGCTCCAACACTGGAATTTTTTAACAAGAGATTGGACAACCATTTATCTGAAACAGTATAGGGTTTCCTGCCCGAGCAGGGGTTGGACTAGATGACCTCCTAGGTCCCTTTTGACTGTGTTATAATTCTGGAGGAAAACTTGAGCAATTATTGGATTCACAGATTATATAACCATAATTGTTTTAATTTAATTTTCTTGAATAAGCTGTAGTTGTATTTCTTGTATCTCCAGATACTATTTGCCTTATTAGATCTATTTTGATTTTTGGCAAAAGCTTGGATTGATGAAATTTTAGGAAATTAACCTTGCTGGAAAATCAAAACCATCATTCATTTCTTTCCATTTTCAAAATGAGACAAATATCAGCCTGAAATTATCTATTCTGCTGGCTTGTTATACTGGCAATTTCTGTTGAGAGGCAGCTGACAAGTTCCAATCAAATCTACAAATTGTTTTTATGTAGTTGCCTGGTGCTTGAATCCTTTGGGAAGTCGTAAGCACTGCAGAGAAAGTTAATTTTGACACACCAAGTTGCTACTTTATTCAATCAAGCTTTAAAAGTACATCTAAACAAATGTTAAACATGATTTAATTAATTATACAAAGAGGGACCATTTTGATTACCCAGATCTGGCAACAGGAGTCACATTTTATATTTTTAATTCCATTTTATATATGGCAGTTGTGTCATACAGTCCAACGTCTCTCACACATATGTTTCAGGGCTACCCCTATTTTGTATGAAAGCCACCTCAAAAAACCATTTTGGGATATTAATTACAAGGCAGCAAGTTGTTGAACTGGTACTAATTTTAGTAAAAGAATGGATATCCATTCAGAGTCATCTTTTTTGTTTATTTAATTTTAGGTTTTTTTATCCTGCTTTTATTACTTTAAAGGTATCTCAAGGTGACAGACATACCAAATATCCCTTCCTCCTCCTATTTTCTCCCCAACAACAATCCTGTGAGGTGGGTTAGTTTGAGAGAGACTGACTGACTCACCCAGTCAGCTTTCTTGCTCAAAATAGGACTAGAACTCACAGTCTCCTAGTTTTCTAGGTTAGTACCTTAGCCACTAGACAAGTTGTGTCCAGCATACCTTTTGAGGACACCCAAGAAATAATTGGCTCCAGAGCCTACTTTTAGAGACTGGGAATCATTTTAAAGATTAATAGATTTTAAAGGAAAAATCATTATTAGAGGACTCAGGGCTCATTATTGGAGGACTTAGGAGTCTGCAAGAGAGATATTGGAAGACTCAAGGCAGCAAAAATTCCTAAGCCAGGGTTTATTGGCATTACCTAAATGCAATTTTTCATCAGCTGCTAATGCTAGCTCCCTATTTATAATTCTATTCAGCAAATAAAATTCTATGGTATTCATGGTTAAATCAGTGTTAGGTTATATCCATTAATTTATTTAGTGTGTTTACTCAATTTCAACACATCTTCCTACTTACAGAAAGAACTTGACCAATTTTTACTTTGGGTGAGAAACAAGTCTCTAGAACTTGTTTCTAGAGACATGTTATATAAGGAGTCTCCTAGTTTGGAAGCAATTCACTCAACATTCTTAAAATCTTATTGTGTTACTTATTCAGCTTCTAATGCTCTAACATGATGGGAATTAGGTCATGTTTTCTTTGGGATCTGTTTAAGAGTTTGTTGTCTTAAATTCTGTCTGGACCATGTCTTTGGTAGAATATTCTTAGTCCATCTCACCTTGCTAAATAGGTTCTCTTCCATTCTAAAAAAAGATAATTTAATGATGATTTGGCAAATTGCTATCTTGTCAATGCTACCTGACATTGGGCTTGATACAACTCTAGCTGAACTAAAGCAGAGGATTGCTAGACATCAAAAATGACAGAGCCAAAGTATCCCATCTTTTTTACAACACAATCACTCTTCCTCCCCAGTCTTTCCCTAAATATTTCTATAACATCTTACATGCTCCACACAGGAGACTACTTACTTTGGCCTGAATTGGAGCATTATCTATTAGGGCAGCAACTGGTAGAGATATAAACATCCCACATGAAAGTCAAACTTGTTTCTGTTCAGACTTGGAGATACAATCTGTCTCATCTGCACTACTAAAAGATCCACTGTACTCCCAATTATGATCAAGCTTTTTTTCTTGCAATTGTTAAGAACTCTAATTGCTATTGTGACCATGTTCAGAAACCTCTAAGAAGGTCAAAAAATATTATCAATACCTATAGCTGTTAGAAGTTGCCTAGTTCTTCCCTGTTCTTAATTGTCAATTGCAGTTTAAGGATTTTCTTGTAATTTTTATAATCCCTTTCCTTACTTACTTTAGTGCATTTCTGATACAATACAATGAATACAATTGATATTGTACGGAGTTTGGACTGTAGATAACTTTTTTTTTAAATTCTTTTATTAAAACAATCAACATTGAGCATAAAAACCTATTATGCAGCAATCATCATGACACCTGGTATACAATACTAAGTATTAGTCTTTGAAAACGTCTGAGTTAGTAAGCCTTTTTCCCCACTCCTCGCGTCTAGCCTCAACTATACTCCTGTTATGTTTTATTTTGATTGGTGTTTCCCCTATCCGTTTCAATATTAATGTGATCAACATTAAACATAAGATCCTATTGCTAAGCAATCATCCTAGAACATAGCATACAACATTAGGTATTAATCTTTGTAAACATCTGTTTTAGTAAACGTTCTTCCCTCCTCCCTTACATCTTCAAGTATACTCCGAATACATTTTGTTTGATTGGTGTTTCTCTTATATATGGTCTATCTACTGTATCTAGTCTATCGCATATTGTGCGTTTGCACTTCTGAGTTGACTTCATCCCATTACTAGTGCAATCTTTTATGGTCCCCAACCCGAGATCCTGAGGTAAAAGTTTCATATCCTGAGGTAGAGATTCAGTCTACTTTAACAATATTAAAGCAAACAACGTTAGTCATAAGGTTATGTTAAGAGGCATTAGTTATAGAACATATACATTCAACGTTGGGTGTTAGTTTTTGTAAACATTTGATTTGTTAGCCCTTCATCCCTCCTCCCATCGATCCTTAGCTGAACGCCAGCTGCATTCTGTTTGATTGGTGTCTCTCTTGGATATAGTCTATCCACTGTTTCCAGTCAGTCACAAATTGTTCATTGGAGCGGTTTTTCAAGTATGCTGATATTTTTGCCATTTCCGCCAAATTTGTTACTTTCACAGTCCATTCTTCAATAGGCAGTATTTCCGGATTCTTCCAGTACTGTCCCACCAACAATCTTGCTGCTGTAATTAAGTTCAAAAATAAATTTGTCTCTGAGGTAGTGATATCCTTTGTGATCCCTAACAGAAAAGCCTGAGGTAGAAATTCTATACGCTTTTTGAAAATAGTTTGGAGTGTCCACCATATCTTCCTCCAGAATGCTTTGATTTTTCTGCATGTCCACCATATATGAAAGTAAGTAGCCTCCCCATCCCCGCACCTCCAGCATTTGGTCTGGGAGTCCGGGTAGATGAGTGATATTTTTTTCGGGTCTAGGTGCCATCTATAGAACATCTTGTAGAAGTTTTCCCTTAAGTGTTGCGATTTCGTGAATTCTACATTCCTCACCCAGATTTTCTCCCACGTGTCCATGGTGATAGGGTGTCCGAAGTCTTGTGCCCACTTTATCATACAGTTCTTGACTAGCTCGGTTTCAGAGTCCATTTCTATCAGAATGCTGTACACTCGTTTGATGTGCATAATCCCCTGTTCTCTGATCTGTTTAATTAGATTCTCGTCGGTCTGGGAGAAGCCCTTCTTCTTGTCTTTACGCCACCTTGATTGTAGTTGTATATATGATAGCCAGTTACTTCCTATTCCTCTGTTTGCTAGCGTTGCTTGAGATTTCAAGAGGAACCCGTTTTCTTCTCCCAGTACAAGTTCACTGTAGGGCACCACTTCTTGCCCTTGGGATGTGTTCATATCCCCTGTTGCGTGTCCAGGGATCGTCCAGATGGGAATCTTGTCGTGTAGGAGGTGCTTATATTTCTTCCAGACCCATAGCAATGGGATTCGTAGTGGGTTCTCCTTGAAGTTCCTATCTGCCTTTTTGTCGTATACTAGGTATGCGTGCCAGCCGAATCGTAGACCATGCCCCTCAACATTCAGAACTCTATCATTTGTCATGTTGATCCAGTCACTAACCGCCACCAACGTTGCTGCATAGTAATATAGCTTTAGATTAGGCATTTTGAGTCCCCCTCTCTCCCTTGCGTCTTGGATGATTTTTAGTTTCACCCTCGGTCTCTTGTCGTCCCAAATAAATCTGTTGATGCCTTTCTGCCAATTGTCTAAGTCCACATCCTTCTTGAGTATGGGTAGCATTTGGAAGAGAAATAAAAATCTGGGTAATACATTCATCTTTACTGTCGCTATCCTGCCGAGCAGGGACAGACGTAGTGATTTCCACCTTTCCAGGTCTGCTTGTATCTTATTCCACAGGACCTCGTACTTATTCTTGTATAATCTCGCATTTGTTGATTCTATCTCCACTCCTAAGTATTTGACTTTCTTGACTATTTCACAACCCGTTATTCTTTCCAGGTTCCCTTTTGCTTTGTTGTCTAGGTTTTTGACTAGCATCTTTGTTTTTGATATATTTACTCTGAAGCCTGACACCCTACCATAGTCCTCCATTATCTCCATCAATTTCCTTGCTGATTGTGCTGGTTGCGACATTGTCACCAGCAGGTCATCCGCAAAGGCACATAGTTTGTATTCTTGCTGTTTAATCTGTATGCCCTGTACATCCTCTGCCGCTCTTATTCTGTTCAGTAAAATTTCCAGTGTTAGGACAAATAGCAGGGGGGACAGCGGGCAGCCCTGTCTCATGCCTCTCTCTATATTAAATGAGTCCGTTAAGTCTCCATTGACAATGATCTGACCTGTTTGTTTCTGGTAAATTGCCGTTATGGAGTTGAGAAACTGTACTCCCATTTTCATCTTCCGGACCAAGTTCGTCAGGAATGGCCAGTGCAGTCTGTCGAAAGCTTTTTCTGCATCCACAAACATAAGAGCGGCGGGTATCTGGTTGTGCTTTTGCAGGTATTCTATTATGTTCAGCAGCTGTCTCACGTTGGTTTTCATCTGGCGTCCTTGTATAAATCCCCTTTGGTCCGGGTGTATTGTTTTTTGTAGTACAGTCATTAGTCTATTGGCCAAAATTTTTGTGAAGATTTTGTAGTCTGTGTTTAGTAGTGAGATGGGCCTGTAGTTTGCGGGCTGTGTGTTGTCTTTCCCCTCCTTTGGGATTAATGAGATGTAGGCTGTTTTCCAGGATGGTGGGACCTGGCCTCCTTCTTGAATGTTGGCAAATAGTTTTCTGAGGGGTTCTAGCATCTCCTCTTGGAGGTGTTTGTAGTAGGTCGCTGTTATCCCATCCGTCCCGGGCGATTTTCCTGCTTTCAGTTGTGTGATCGCTGAGTGTATTTCCTCTTTTGTGATTAAGGCATTCAGGGCTTCTCTTTGTGTGTCGGTAATCGCCTGTATCTTTTCGTTTTGTAGGAACTCATCTATCTCTTTGTCTTGTATCTTATCCTCGGCATATAGTTTCGAGTAGAACTCCGTGAAGGCTTTCTTGATGGTTTTTTGTCGGAATTCTTCCTTGCCTTTGTATTCTATCTTTTCAATTATGCGGGATTTCTGTTTCTTTCTTATAGTGTAGGCTAGCCAGCGGCCCGGTTTGTTGGCCTTGCAGAATGTCTTATGTTTTGCATATTGTATATTCCTTGCAACTTGGTCAGCCATCAACATGTCAAATTGCTTTCTTAAGATCTTGAGTCCTTCTTTGGTGACTTTGTCCTCTGGCCTTTTTATTAGCAGCCGCTCCCTTTTACTTATCTCATTTTCTAACTCTTTTCTTTTTTTAGATAACTTTTTGATTGACTGATTGATTAAACGGTTTGTGTGAATGAAATTACCATATTTCCAGCAATGGAATAGGAATGCAGTCTCAATTCATTTTCAAGATAGTGGCGCTCACTTCTGGGCTCTTTAAAGGCATTTGGTTTGCAGTAACCTCTAATTTGCTGAGTTAAATGTGTTTTCACTGTGGAATGTTTGTGCTATTACATGCATAACATAATCAGTATTATGTTATTGTAGCATGTGGCTGTACTGAAATATTGTTCTATAAGCAATGAGCATAGCAGTGCTTTTTAAATGGACTTTGTGTGTGCCATAAAAGAAAAAAAAATAGTCACTTCAAACAGTATTGCATGCAATAGCAGAAGGCAAAGTAAAAGATTGAAAGATTGTTTACACTAATTGCATTCGCAAAGGTAACATAATAAAAATGCAACAGAGTTTTCTGGGGATATTAAAAAAAAGGATGAGAAAGTTTGATTCCTCAGTTAATTTAGCCTATGAATATTCATGTTTACTCAAAATGAAATGAATGAGGCTCATTTCCAAAAACTGGGCTTAGGAATTGCAGCCAAATGATGCAATCTTATGATCCTGACATTCTGGCAAGCAGTCTATTATAGTATATTGTCAGTACTGAATATTGTATCAAGCTCTGGGTGCCACATTTTAGGAAATTCATTGAAAATTGGAGCATGTGCAGAGGATAAGAAAAAGGTTAATCCAGAACTGATGGAAGGGCTGGTACATTTAGCATGGAGAAAAGAAGTATTAAGGGATACCAGATAGCTCTCTTCAAATACCTGAAGTCTTTGGTCTGTTTCTTTTAAATAATTTAAATCCCTCTAGCTGTGTGTTCCATTTGTGGATTTTATCCCACCATGTTTCCGTAATGGTAACAACATTATATCTGCCCTCATTAACCTGAATTTCTAGTTCACCCTGTTTACTGTTCATATTCTGTGCATTGGTGTATAGACATTTGAGTCCTTTATGACTGACCCTGTGTTTACTTTCTACATAACCTATGTGGTGCCTGAGTTCCCCTATTTTCTTACCACCTGTTTGGTTAGTGCACTTTGTGTGGCACTCGCTATAAAAAGCCTGATTTTGCTTGACAGCAAGGTTGATATTCTTGTCCACACAGACATTTATGTTACATGAACTGATAACCCTATACTTTTTAGATTGCCAGGGACAGGGATGTTCTGTATCAATTAATTCGCTGTCCCCGTTGTTTAGTTTAAATATTCCTCCAGAAAATCTATGAATTTATTGCCAAGTAACTCAGTCCCTTTCTTTGATGGATGCAAACCATCTCTTTTGTAATACCAGCAACAGTTGTGTTGTCTGTCTGATCAACATTTTGGCATCTGTACAATCATAATATCATTCTGGGGATTTCTAGAAAGCTGTCAACAAAAAGAAGTGTTGGAGAATACTCAGATGGAATTCAAGAATATGGTATTTTTCTAAGTGAAATCTCTCTCCCTCTCTCCCTCTCTCTCTCTCTCTCTCTCTCCCTCCCTCCCCCCTCCCCCTCCCTCCCCCCTCCCCCCTCCCTCCCTCCCTCCCTCCCTCCCTCTCTCTCTCTCTCTCTCTCTCTCTCTCACACACACACACACACACACACACACACCACTCAGAGATTAATAGCCCAGTCATGCCCTAGAGGCTGGGTAGACCATCCCCTCTTGCAGCCACTGAAGATCAGGAAGATCAGTCCAATCCCAGACTGATCAAAGCTGATACAAAGATGAACATCCAACAATTGAAAGAAGCTGTGCTTGACAGGTTAGCATGGAAAGCATTTGCCTATACGGTTGTCAAGAATCAGACATGACTGAATAGTAGACAAGGAATGAATCTCAACAAAGCAAATTTATTTTCAACAGCAAGAAGAACTTCCTCTTCCTCCAGGCATTTTTAATGGTTGTTATGGTTTTTGTCTGATTAATGTTACATGTCTATACTATTTTCAGATAGTAGCATTGATGTATTTTATAGGCTTCCCCTTTTATTTCTCTCTGTTAATCATTGAATAATTACTAGGTTTTATTTCCCTTGGGTAGTTTTAGTGTAATTGATCTAGACTACTGCATTAAGTCAATGAAAACTAGAATGAATAATGGGAAAATATTGATATATTTTGACTCAGATGAATAAAGTATGGTTTATTGTGAAAATTACCTCAATAGAAGCATTGGATTTACAAGCATTTACTTTCTCTCCAATAAAAACAGAAGATCGAATGATTACTACCCTTAATTATATTTTGTAAAATAAGCCATTGTCCTAAACTATGTTTAGAATCTGCCTTCTTGCAGATAAATTATACTTAAATGTAATACTTAAATATATTATATGGAGAATCTTATCCATTTTCTACAAAAGTCATAAAAGAATTGGGTAGAGAATTCTATGGGCAAAGACCAGGTAAGCATGTGGAACTATCAGGAAAAAAAAAATCAGTTCCAATGCTATGCTAAGCTGGATCCCTAGAGAGTCTATTCTGGATTTCCTTAGAAATCGACCTAATGTTTATGGAAATTCTAAACCATCCAGGTCATGGTTGTCCCAAAGGTGCTTTTCAAAAGATAACTGAACTTTCTTGGTTTTTGTCCTTGAAGGTGTTAGAACTGAAGAAGCTTCTTGCATGAAACATGAAATGTCTTCAAGGGAAAAAACAAAACAAAATCCAGGTGCCTTTTAAAAGCACCTTTGGAACATATGGCCCTAATATAATAATAATAATAATAATAATAATAATAATAATAATAATAATAATAATAATAATAATAATAATAATAATAATAATAATAGTAGTAGTAGTAATAACAACAACAATAATAACAATAACAACAATAATAATAAAGTTGGAAGGGACCTTGGAGGTCATTGAGTCCAACCCCATGCTCAGGCAAGAAACCCTATACCATTTCAGACAAATTGCTGTCCAGTCTCTTCTTAAAAACTTCCAGTGTTGGAGGCGTTCACCACTTCTGGAGGCAGGTTGCTCCATTGATTAATTGTTCCAACTGTCAGGAAGTTTCTCCTTAGTTCTAGGTTGCTTCTCTCCTTGATTCGTTTCCATCTGTTGCTTCTTGTCCTGTCTTCAGGCGCTTTGGAGAATAGCTTGATTCTCTCTTCTTTGTGGCAGCCCCTGAGATATTGGAACACTGTTATCATGTCCCCCCTTGTCCTTCTCTTGATAATATGTATGTGTAGACTACCAAGTCTGAACTACAAAACTCCAGGCCATAAGAGTGTTTTGTATCTGATAGAATTTCAGCCTTTCACATTAACAGCTTGGGTCATATTCTACATACTTAGCAGAGGGTTGGTGGAAGAAGAGAATGTTAGAGATACCTATAGGGTAGTTCTGGACATCCAGTAGTGATGATGATGATGATGATGATGATGATAATAATAATAATAATACTAATAATACTAATAATACTAATAATAATAATAATAATAACGTTGGAAGGGACCTTGGAGGTCATCGAGTCCAACCCCCTGCTCAGGCAGGAACCCTACACCATTTCAGACAAATGGCTGTCCAGTCTCTTCTTAAAAACTTCCAGTATTGGAGTATTCACTGCTTCTGGAGGCAGGTTGTTCCATTGGTTAATTGTTCTAACTGTCAGGAAGTTTCTCTTTAGTTCTAGGTTGCTTCTCTCCTTGATCAGTTTCCATCCGTTGCTTCTCGTCCTGCCTTCAGGCGCCTTGGAGAATAGCTTGACTCCCTCTTCTTTTGGCAGCCCCTGAGATTTTGGAACACTGCCACCATGTCCCTCTCATCCTTCTCTTTGTTAAACTAGATATACCCAATTCCAGCAACCGTTCCTTATATGTTTTAGCCTCCAGTTCCCTAATCATCTTTGTTGCTCTTCTCTGTACTCTTTCTAGAGTCTCAGCATCTTTTTTACATCGTGGTGACCAAAACTGGATGCAGTATTGCAAGTATGGCCTTACCAAGGCATTGTAAAGTGGTATTAATCCTTCACGTGATCTTGATTCTATCTCTCTGTTAATGCAGCCCAGCATTGTGTTGGCTTTTTTGGCAGCTGCAGCACACTGCTGGCTCATATTTAAGTGATTGTCTACTAGGACTCTAGATCCCTCTCACAGTTACTACTATTGAGCAAGGTACCTATACTATATCTGTACATTTGGTTTTTCTTGTCTAAATGTAGAACCTTACTTTGTTCACCATTGAATTTCATTTTGTTAGATAGCGCCCAGTGTTCAAGTCTGTCCAGGTCCTCCTGTATCTTGAGCCTGTCTTCTGGAGTGTTGGCTATTCCTGCCAGCTTGGTGTCATCCGCAAATTTGATGAGTTCCCCATCTATCCCCTCGTCCAAATCATTGATGAAGATATTGAAGAGCACTGGGCCTAGAACAGAGTCCTGGGGCACCCCACTATACACTTCCCTCCATGTAGATGCGGTTCCATTGAGGACCATATGCTGAGTATGGCCGGTCAGCCAGCTACAAATCCATCTGGTGGTAATGCTGTCTAACCCACATTTTTCTATCTTATCGAGTAGTAGGTTGTGATCTACTTTATCAAATGCCTTACTGAAGTCCAAGTAAATTATATCCACAGCATTCCTCTGATCCACTAATTTTGTCACTTGGTCAAAGAATGCAGTAAGGTTTGTCTGGCATGATCTGTTTTTGACAAACCCATGTTGGCTTTTAGTAATGACTTTGTTTGCCTCTAGGTGTTCACTAATTTGTTGTTTGATTATCTTTTCCAGAATCTTCCCAGGTATTGAGGTCAGTCTGATAGGTCTGTAATTTCCTGGGTCCATTTTTGAAGATGGGAACTACATCAGCTCTTTTCCAGTCTTCCGATAGTTCCCCAGTGCTCCAGGATCTTTGAAAAATATAGTTCAGCAATTTTTATATATCTAATTCAGAAGAAGAAGATAAATTTGGCTGGGTTCTGAAACTGCTACGTTTCCCCTTGATCAAGGAGGGATGAAACATTCCTGAGTTTGATAAATATGCATAATTGATATCTTGTCTTAAAATAGCTAGAATTCAATTCAAATCTACCCCCTTTTGCTTTGTTTTGATTGTGAGAAAAATAACTACCATGCTCAGAATATTAGCTGTCTGCATAATTTGCCAAAAGAAAATAAAAATGAAACCTCTTCCATTCTTCAGAGACATCTGAAAGAACAGCAGCACTGGAAGACTGTATCACAGGATAAACAATGCTTTGATGAAAAGGTGTTCCCCCCAGCATCTCAATCATATTTTTGAAATAACACAGTTTCTCTCTGCATTAAATTTGTTTATACAGCTTATTGAAAAAAATATTATATTTACTTCCACTATATTGCAATTTTTCACTCACTTGACTTCCAACTGAGAAGCAGGAAGTTTTTCATAGGAATTCTCCACAGGAAACTGAACCAAATTCTCTCTCTTAGACACATACCTTAGGTACCGGTATGTATGGGTATACACACACACACACACACACACACACACACACACACACACACACACACACACATTTCACTCTCATGGAAGCCAGCTAGCCTTATAAAAATTGACAATGGGAAGCCAAACAATCTTTTTTGCACTATCCTCCATTTAACTTCCTACAGGATGCATAACCTTAAATAAACTCAAGCAGTTAAGCAGAATTAAAGCCTAAATCAATAGCGATAGTGGTTAGTGATTGACAAGGCAATGGATTTTTTTGGTTCACTCAGATAGCACAAAAGATATACTACTCCTGCACAAAACTCTGCAGAAAATTCTCTATTGTACATTTTGTAAAAAGATATACTACTGTTTGGATTTTTAGGGGAGGTGTGTACACCAAAATGAACACAAATGAATAATGGCTTCTTTGATACCAAGTAGAAAATACAAATATTAAGTATGGAAGATGGTGGATATATAACTATACTTTTTTCTCCCTGAACAGATTCATGTTCATCCATTATTCTTTAGTTGTTAAGTTGCTTTCAGCTTTTCATGATCCACTAAATAACATCTCTGTCAGTAGCTGCTTTGAAGTCCTTTTAAATTCCTAAATATGATATTTTAAATTCCTAAATATGATATTTTAAATTCCTAAATATGATATCAGAGAGAGTATCTAATCATCTTACCTCTGTAAGCACAGCAACAGCCAAAAAACCCCAATGCCATCTTTAGCTGCATTAACAGAGGGATAGAATCAAGTTCTACTACCACTTTACCAAGCCTTAGTAGGGCCACACTTGGAATACTGCATTCAGTTCTGGTCACCACAATACATAAAAGATATTGAGACTTTGGAAAGGCTAAAGCATATGAAGAATAGTTGCAGGAATTGGGTATATCTACTCTAATGAAAAGAAGGACTAGGGGTGACATGATAGCATTGTTCCAATATTTAAGGGGCTCCTATAAAGATGAGGGGGGTCAAACTGTTTTCCAAAGCACCAAAAGGCCAGGCAAGAAACAATGGTTGGAAACCAAGGAGAGTAGCAACTTAAAACTAAGGAGAAATTTCCTAACAGTGAGAGGAATCAACTAATGGAATAGCTTGCTCCATCACTGGAGGCTTTCAAAAAGAGACTAGACAACCATTTGTCTGAAATGGTATAGGATGTCCTGGTTGACCGAGGAGTTTGACTAGAAAACCTCTGAAGTCCCTTCCAACTTTATTTTATGTTCGATGATTTGATCTATTTATCTATTGATTCATTAGAATTATTTCTTCCAGGAGCTCAAGGTGGATGTTCCTTTATTTTATCCAATAACAACTTCGGACTTTAACCAAGATTATAGTTTATATTTTGGAATAAACTTTAACTTGTTTTAATTTAACATATAAGCCACTGTTTGTCTTTGTCTCCTTTGTTTACCATTTAGCCTCTTGTTCTGTTTATTGGCTTTTAATACAGAATGTACTTTATTTTATGATTTGATTTAAGGAATAGCTCAGCCAATAAATAACTCTTATATTAATTTGTTTTAATACTGCTTTTATTTTTATACAGGGCTTTCATTTTGCTGTCTGGGTTAAAAATAACTGATACATGTTTGAAATCATCATTATTAGCTTTTACAGATGCCTGGGGAAGATATGAGTAAAGTTATAGATCAATTCCTCAGTTTTACTACCTTGGATTTATTCATTTTTATCAACAATTTGACTGTGGCCATGGGGTATGTAAATATAGTATCATTCCATTTTAAATCAATAAGAAAAAAGATGGACATGCTTTTAAGAAGAGATAAGAAGAACATCAGATGCATGTGGAATTCTTTTTTTTCACATGAGTCTTCTTTATTGATTTTAATTAAGTGTTCCCCTAGGTAATAAAGTAAGACATTTTATCATATTGACATTCCTCAGCCTTATTGTATTTGTAGAGATGCAAGTGTGCACCATCGAAAAGAAAATGCATGTAAGAATAGCTGGAGTTGGAGTGAGGAAAAGGCAGAATTTCATTAAGCAAAACTATGGGAGACACAGCAGCAAGAAAACCTGAACATTTGAGTATATAATAGGAAAGGATCATTTTCCATAGCAATAATGAATAACACATGAATCTTTTTGCTGCAGGAATGATATTTGTCTCCAGTTCAAAGAATCTCTACCATACAGTTATGGACTTATTATGCATAGAGATGATGAAGAGAACCTGTTCTATTATTATCAGAGTGAAATGGAGGTACAGGATACTGTTATCTTCTCTGAATCTATACCAAAACTGAATATAACAGCAATTACATAAGAACATTGCACCTACATTCATGAAACCTCTTTAACAAAAAAAATTATTTCTTGACTTCAATAGAAGCATAAATATTTCTTATCAACCATACGATCTTGTCCATAGGAAAGTCAGAAAAGCAATATCTATACCCGTAAAGAAGACCCTTTTCATGATGATGAAAAGGAGAAAAGTGAAATGCAGAGATTTTGAACATAGGAATCCTCCTGGAAGCTAACAGAAGTATATCTGAATTCTGAATTAATTTAATGACAGCTCATTCCATAAACATTGGATTTGAATGTGCAAAATGTTCTTGCACAGACTCAAGAATGTTTAGTTGTATTGGCTATCTCTGTTTCTCAAATCTTTCCCCTTCCAAAACACACATGAAAAATAAGAGTAATATAGGCAGAGTAACATGGGGAATCATGACTTCTGGATGGAGAAGCCATCCAGAAGCTGTTAAGACAGCACTGGAAAAAAATGTGTTAAGCCCTGGGAGGCAGGAATATATGAGGAAAGGACTCATTGACTCTCTCCAGTACCCTGGGTTATAAAGAGAGAGGAAAGGAAAACACAGGCAGACACACAAAATTATGTTACTATAGACTATCTCAATAATTGGATCCAATTCAAGGTGCTGTTTTTGAACTTTAAAGCCCTTCATGGCATAGGTTATTTGAGACTGTCTTACTCCAATTTCATCTGCTCATCCCATCAGATCTGACAAGAGAACTGTGGGTCTCATCACTCAGGGAACTATACTTGAGGACAGGAGTTTCTCTGCCATACCACCCATCTTATGGAATATTCTATAATTCCCCAAGTGATATCAGCTCCAAGCCTTCTTATTTTCTGGAAGTCTCTGAAGACCTTTGTCATCAGGCTTGGGGTTACAGGGAATCAGAAAGGTCTTGAGTTGCTCCATTGTTATCCAATCTCTTGTACATGCTTTATTTTTAATATTTGTATGTGACATGCTTATTGTTAATGTATATGTATCTAGGTATGTATATGTGTGTATGTATGCATGTGTGTGTATCTGTGTGTCTATCTTCTATCTGTCTGTTTATTATCTATCTATCTATCTATCTATCTATCTATCTATCTATCTATCTATCTATCTATCTATCTATCATCTATCTTTCTATCTGTTTACATCCATACACACCCCCACAGACATATACATTGCTATATAACACTCAGAGTATCTTATGAGATTGGCAGCAGTATAAATATTATACCAACTGCAACAAGAAGTCAGCTTTAACAATAATATGCTGATATTCAGTTTTTATATTACATTGGAATCACAACATTATTTTTATGGTCCATTGCACAGTCAGCCACTTGTTCAGAATGGATTTGCCACCCATCTCACAGTTCAAAGAGACTCTTGAGTTCTGACAGGGGTTAATATTAGCATATAGAATAGAATAGAATAGAATAGAATAGAATAGAATAGAATAGAGTAGAGTAGAGTAGAGTAGAGTAGAGTAGAGTAGAGTAGAGTAGAGTAGAGTAGAGTAGAATAGAATAGAATAGAATAGAATAGAATAGAATAGAATCTTTATTGTCACTTTAAATGTACACTAATCAGCATACATTAAAATGAAATTGTGCTACATTCAGCTCTCAAAAAAGTACAATTATACATATAACCACATACACACACACACACACACACACACACACACATATTTGTTTTCTGAGGTTTTCGTGGGTGTTTGTATGTAGGTCTTTGGTTCTTCGGGTTTTCTCCCACGTAGAATTTGAAGTGTCTTGGCGACGTTTCGACGAAGTCTCATTCGTCATCTTCAGGCTGGTGCTTTCGGCTTCTGCTTCTCAGAATCAGGAGGCTGTGAGTTCAGTCCTAGGTAGTGGCAGATATTTCTCTCTGTGGGCTCAGTGAGTTATTGTCTGCTGCAAACTCCATGTAGGCATTAGGAAGGGCATCCGGCCAATAATTGCTCAAGCTCTGTTCAGTCGTCCCAACTCCACCTCCGGCTGTTTCCGCTGCTTTCTCCCGGACACCCGGAGCACCGCATGGACTTCGGGAAAGAGCCGCCGGTCTGCCGGGTCAACGAGCCTCCCGGGCAAACAGGCGTTTTGGAGAAGCCGCCTTCTCCTAAATTGTCTGCCCGCCGAGCCTCAGACACGCTTCGCCGAAGCAATGCCGTCGGATGCAGCCCGGCTGCAACTCCACTCCGCTAAGATCGCCCGGCAGCTCGCAAAGCTTGCCGGGTCTGTGTCATATATATATATATATATATGACACAGAGAAACATCACAGTCTAGTTGGAATGTACATATGCATAGTTTGAATGTATACGTATACATATTTGTGTGGTTGTACATACATTTTCCTCCCTTCCTCCCTTCTTCTCTTCCTCCCTTTTGAATTCAGTTCATTATTTGCAGGTTTCCCAAAAATAAACTCTAACATTTTGTCCACTTTGAGAAAAGATTTGGAATCAAACTGGTTCTTTTCTAATTAAGATTGTAAATTATCTACTATGGCCAATATCTGCACCAGTATTTGTTGTTCTGAATATCTCTGATACCACTTTGGCAAAGCAGAGTAAAAGAATAACATCTTTAAACTCTATTTTGTAATTCTGATATCTGAAAGCTTGCCATAAAAGTTATCAGGTTCAAAATAACAAAGTTAGAAGGTACCTTGAAAGTCTTCTAGACTAACCCTCTGCGCAAGCTTGAGAGCCTATACCATTTTGGACAAATTGCTGTCCAATCTCTTCTTAAAAATGTCCAGTGATAGAGCAGCCACAACTTCTGAGGCTGAATGTGAATGAACGACAGTGCTTATTGACCAATTATGAAAAGATGATTCCTAAACAAAAATAGATATACTGGCTGCTAGCTTTAAAACCTTAACTAGATTTGATTTCATTAATGGTCACCTTCAGAGCTATATTCTCCCTTTTGGCCTGTGTGGATATAGAGTTTATATGTAGAGATCCTTCTATACATCCTATCAACAAGTGATATGTTCTTGTTGGAATCTTGAGAATTTGTCTTTTAATAAGTGGAACTCTCTTCTAATGAAGTCCTGAGCATCCTTCAAGATAATGAGAAGAAAATATTTCTTCACTTCAAATCAGTTCTTCTCTGAACTTGTTTTGGTTTCAAAGGTGTCAGTGATATTCTATCATTCTATTTAATACTCTATCGTTTCTTTAAAGTTGTGGGGATTACTGCACATGTAATTTTATCCCTCTTTCCTGTCATAACTATTCATGAATGCTTAAATCTTATTCCTGCAAGCTAAGTGATATTTTCTTTTAAACTACTCACTGGTATTCAAATCTATACCTTGTCTACTGATGAACTGTGTGTCACTTCATGGAGAATCCTGGAAACAACTTTTCTACTACTATATAAGACAAATCTTACCAAAGGGATAATGAATCAAAAGATTGTATGGACTGGACTAAAGTAACAATAGCAATAATAGTAGAAACTGCAATAAATAATGCTGTATTATTATTAATGCTGGGTGTAACTAATTGGCTCAATGCACTAAATCAAATTTTCTCCTTGTGAAATAAATGACTTGGTCTTGACTATGTTACAAGGATCATTAATTCCTTCTGTAATAAACAGAAATGTCAATAGTATCTCTATATTATAGGGCAATAATTAGGCTGCTTATTTACTAATTTCAAAGGCCATTCTAATGCATTATTACCTTATCAATTATTAACACTGTAATTACTATAGGAAAAATATATGATTCAATTCTATAATAATTTCTTTGACCCTCCAGGCAATTTCACTGATAGTTACTTTTAGTTACCTTTTGTTTCTAATGCATCTAATATCTATGAGGAATTTTACTCCTTTGTATGCTTTAACATATTAACTAGAATGTTCCTCTATTTTATGCCAAGCAATTTATGTCATTAGAGCCCTGGAGCTAAGTCTATAAACAGCTTCGCTTTTTAACAGGTTTGTAATAGCCTAAACATTTGAGATAAATTTCATCATCTTTCCATGTTGACTAAAAACTTGAAAATACTGTGAGAAACAATAGCCATCTCAATTGCTACTTTGTTCCAAATTAGTCAGTCACATGTTTGGAAAGCATTCATTTTTAAGAAATTCTTCCCTAAATGGATTGGGACAAAGTGATAAGAAGAAGTGTTGTTTACTGTGTTGACTTTGCATCCTTTCTTATATACTTATATACTTCAGGGCTTAAGATGAGATATTTTTTTCTGGAGTCATATCTCCTCCATGGATGTCCCTGCCACAAGAGCATAATTTATTTTGCTCTATGTAATACTGTATCAGAAATGGAAAACATTTCCTTTAATACAGTGATGGGATTCAGCCGGTTCGCACCACTTCGGCAGAACCGCTAGCTAATTTTTTGTTGCCCAGGACCAGAACGGACTTCTGGAAGCAGCATCCACACAGAGAACTGGTTATTCACATATTTGAATCCCACCATTGCTTTAATGCCTAAGTATTCCTTTCACCTTGCTTTCATTCATTGATTGTCTTGTTTCAGGCTTTTTTCTTTATTAATGCTTTAAGTTCTAGTTATTGAAGATTGCTAGTTTTACCTTTGTTTATTAGTATGTTTCTTTGAATGAGAACCTTTTTGGAGAGGAAAAGCAGGGTGTTCAGCGAACACAAAAAAATGTTTTATTGTTACAAGTATGCCAACTCAAATTTACCAGTTTCTGGGATTTGTGAGGGTGGGTGGGGGATGAGAGTATCATATAGTAATTTCTTAAACTTTTCCTAATTGTTAAACCATAGAGAACTTGAGAATTTTTCCCAATTTATATTAACCAAAAATAAACTCTAGTATTTATACCATGTAAAATGTAAAAAATGTAAACAAATTTCTAATTTTTATGACAGTGTAGAAGAAAAAGAAAAGAAAATAGTTACTACTCCTAGATGCTGCTCCTAGTCTATTATCTTGGCTGCTCTGACTTTAATTCTTTGGCAAAATGAGACATTTATTGAAAGTTATTTTTCTAATACATGAATAATATCACTTATTCAGAAGTAATAAAGCATTTTATTTGTAATTGTCCTATAAATCAAATTAATATGGTACTCAATTGATAAATTTTTCTCAGAGTGTAATCTAATATTTTATAGCCTGTCCAAGCACATTTGGGCTGTAGAATAAAGTCAGGGCTACATCATGAAAACATATGCTGTTATTTATTCTGAAAGAGGCAGAGAAACTTTGCAGTCATTTATCATTAATGATATGCCCTGCCTTTCTCTCCCTAAATATTATTTAGAGAATTCTAAATTATTTAGATAATTCCATCCAGGCAGCAATTCACATAAATATTTACAACTTGATCAAGAATTCTGAAAAGGAGGTAGTGAACTTGAAAAAATAGGCAGTAAAGACATTTTCTTAACCAAATTGGACTGCATGTATCATTTAGATATTTATTCTACAGTCTGATTATTCAGTATCTTTATCATTTCTAAATCTGTGCATGACTGACAGATATCATTTGGTATATGGATTAGTGCATCAGTTTATTATATGTTTTGGGACAGATGGCTTACTCAAAGAGAAATGGGCACAAACAACAATAACTACAGAATATTATCAATTACAGAAAGCTTTCAAAATTTATCTTTCATTTTTTTTAAAAAAAATCTGTTTTTAATATTTTATCATTTAACTTACAGGCTAATAGCAAAATTGCTTGTGTAGTACACCACTGAGTGGACTATATATAGCTAAAAATTGTTACAAAGAATTTACATAAGTAGTTTTGAACCAAGATTGAACCAAGTTTTTTGGTATGGCTCCTTTCAACCACATTCCCTATTCTTACTTAGCCACCAAAACAATTTTCTAAATAATAGACACTGAAAATCCCATGTGAGAATTTGGCGCAAGCATTAAGACAATGACCAGCATAGTCTTAATTTCCTCTGAACTCTCTTTATTTTTAAATTCTCTTGGGTTGGACTTCATACTCCTAAAAACTTGTGTCTGAGAATAAGATTCTTTTTCATGAAATATAGAAAAGTCCAGCAGACATAAGGTCAATTGAAAGCTAACACAGAAAAATATGGATCATGCTAAGGTTGCTCAGTCAAGAATAGTTTAGGATTTCATCTGTCCCATTATGAGTATGTACTTATTCCAAAAGGTTTCTGGCCCCATGCATGTAGCTGGATATAGATTGAGCATAGTGTTCAGTTGGATCAGAAAGAGGAGTCTTTATAATTACTTTGTCTCTAGTCATGTCACAAGGGCTTTCTCTGAGTTCTCAGGATATAATAGAAACTCAATGCAATACACCATTTCAGTTTGTTTCCCCTTTTCTTTAAACAACCAGACATAAAAACAACCATTTGTTGAGCATTTAAACTTCCCAAATTTTGTAGCAGAACTAGGAACATTATTTACAATTAAAAATACCAAGCATGGGCTTCTCCCGGGGAGTTATACAATATGTAATGGTTGTTTAATGGATACAGGTGCTTTGTTTTATTGCTAATTTTATAGACATCCTATAAAACAGTTAAGGAATGACTTAGATACTGTGGTACTTTTGCTCTTTGAATCAGTCTGGCAGCTTTCTTTTCTGTACTAGTTAAACCTTTGATCTTCCATCACCTTCAGCTTTTGTGAAAATGGTGAATAGCCAAAGTTTTCTGAAGCTTCTTCCTCCTCAACTTCAAAAAAATCATTCTGACATTGGCCTGCTGTGCTTCATGGGCCTCAGGCCACTCCCCAACAAACAATATTTTATCATTGTATGTATAGTAAATACCATACATCTTACTACTGCACAATTAACGCAAGCTATGGGAAGGGGACACTAACATAAATTTTAAAAAATCCTCAGAGAAAACTACAGACTACTACAACCACAGAGAATCACTGTAGCACACAAGCCAACTAAATCCCTACAAAACATCTTAAGCAAGCAAAAAAAACAAAAACAAAAAAAAACAAAAAAAACCGAGTAGCCCAAGATGAAAAATCAGGCACTATCTACAACTATCTACAACATGCTATGCAATGAATATAACTGCCTTATGTACTAAAACAGATAGGCAGAAGACTAGCACCATAAACATCAACTAGAACAGACATGTCAAACACAAGGCCCGGGGCTCACATGCAGCCCGCAAAGTGGTTTCATGTGGCCCACGAAGCCATTCTGGAAACAATGAGGGAATGGCCCCCACTGCCTTGGTCTTGGCCCAGGCCAGCCAGGAGCCAATGCACAATTTTGTGGTGGCCATCTATGCTGAAGCACATTCAGTCTTAGCTCCACAAGGCCATCTAGAAACAGCGGGGAACCAGCTCCTGCCATGTTGGCCCCGCCCCCTGGGTGCATGCTGGGGAGGTGTCACCCTTTGTGAGGAATAAAGAAATGGACCAAGCCTCAGATCTGTCCCACTCCTGCCCAGGACCCCACAGGCACCCTTGATGTGAACCATGTAGAGCTGGCCATGCCCACCTAGTAGGCTGTACCCACTCCATCCATGCCCACCCAGTAGGCCGCAACCACCCTGGTCACACCCACCCTGCCCCCCTGAGGGCAACCACAATGCTGATGTGGCCCTCAATGAAATTGAGTTTGAACCCCTGAACTAGAAGAAGACAGAATGAAAATTCCTTAATCTTACAAGACATGAACAGACTCAACTACTGTTTCAACTGTGAAACTATTAGCATCTTAGACCAATTCCAATTCCAAAAATGCTAGAGAATTTCCTGGAAATTTGGTATTCAGACAAATCTGCCATCAATAGGCATTTGGAAATAAACCATTTTTGCACAGCATTCAAAAGGGGTAACAATAAATTTAGAGAGAAAACAACAACTAGAACACATCCCCTTCAGCAGTCAAAATTCAGATAAGCAGAGATCAATATCAGGCAAGCAATCAGTCAGTAAATACTATAGTCTAATCAAGAAATGTCCAAGGAGGGAACCACAAACCCACCAAAACTGGCAGAGACATTTAGGATGTTGTTGAAGTAGGTCACCTGATATTGTACTCATGGCAGTACAATTTATTTAAGCAAGCTTACAACTTATCTGCCTCCATTGCCTTTGCTCAGTTGCTATAGCTATTCTATATTGTGAGGGAACTATACATCATAATTTTGGGAGACAGGAGCCAAAGCAGTCAGAAGGTTGCTTTGAACAATTTACATTAAACTTTGCAGACAAAATGATTGAATTCACTTCAATATGAATTCTGGGGCTGGGCTAAGCAAAGGGAGGTCCTTGGCTCTCTCTGAGCTTGTTTGCAGAAATTTTATTACCCAACTAGATAACATCATCAGTGTGAAAGGGTGTGTGGTTTGCTTTCTGTTTATATATAACAGCTTGCTCTGTCAGTGTTGATAATGGTGTAGTTTTCTCCTTGGTAGTTTCTTGATTAGGGTATTATTTTCCAACAGCAACCAGGTGAAATGGATTAGGCTGAGGAAGAGTAACTGTCCCAAAGTAGGAGGAAAAAATAATGTTGTACAATAGAATTTAGAACCAATGTTAAATTTAAAAAATTAAGAATCATTATTCTTTTCTCTCAGTATTGTAGCTACATCTTTTATGTCAGAAAGCGTATGACCTAGATGAAATCCAACAGCAAGCTATAGAAGAAAAATGTTCTGTAGATAAAAGTAAAGGTCAAAGTTTCCCTGTCCAGTTGTGAATAACTTTAAGGCATGGTGCTTTTATTTCCACTTTTTTTTGGCCCAGGGAGACAGCATTGTCCAAAGCCAGCACACAGAATTCTGTTACTTCCCCACCAAAGTGGTATCTATTAATCTACTCACATTTTGCATGCTTTCAAACTGCTAGGTGGGCAGGAGCTGGGGCAAGTAATGGGAGCTCACTCCATTGCACGTTGCTCGGGTTTCAAACAGGCCAATTGATAAGCTCAGCATTTTTAACTGCTGAGATTTTGTACCCCCATAGAATATATATAGGACTTGCTAGTAAATAAATAAATGTTATCTTTCGTCTGCTAGTGGAAAAACATTACATTATCTGTCTCAATACTCAGTAGACACAAAGTTTGAAGGTTTCTTCTTAGATTTAAAAAAAACTTCTGAAGATTGTGGTATCTATTAAAGATAGATCTTCTTGTTAAATATTCAGTGACCACATAGAAGCAGAATAAACATGTATCTGCATTAAATTATGAAAGACATGTTTCTTTGCAGGATCAGGGCTAACCAGAAGGCAGCAGTCACAGTGGAAAAGGGAGGGAGAAACATCTCAAGATTTATATATAGCAGACCAATGACAGCAAAAGCATGTGGCCCAGGGACATGTAAATATTGCCACATGTCACTTTTCACCAGCCGGCAGCTGACTTTAGGGGAAATGACAGCACCAGGCAGCTGGAATGGTATCAGTGGATTTCTGACAGAAATCAAACATGACAATGTACATATCTCCTCGGTTTCTGTTCTGTCAAATGTCACATTGCAGAGACAGAAGAAGGTATCATTGTGCCATAATAAGAGTGGCATGTATAAGCCTTTGACTAGAAGAGAACAAAAGGAAATTAGTTTGCTTACTTTTAATCAAGCAGAAAGCATTATATTCAAGGTTCAGTCTTGATTGGATGTCATTTAGCACCTTTTTTTCAGAAAAGAAAGCCAGACTTCTTGGGTGGTTGGGAAATTCTAGGACTTGAACTTTATACATATTAAATTGCTGAGATTGAGAAACACTAACCTAGAACATTCTAGAAGTTCTATAAGCCTAATTCCTTTTTTGCAATCCTTGATGACTGTCCATTCCTTAGAGTTACTTCCAAGAGCAAAAATCCATAACCACTACAAGATGGAAGCAAAGTGATGCACAAAGCTTCATCTTTTTTTGCCGTTATTTAATGATAGCAAAGATTTTGCAGCTGAAATACAATAGCCCTAAACATTTTCCCCTGACATTTTGAGGTGAAAAAACGTGACAACTCTATTGTAAGATTTTAAAAAGGTGTTTTACTTCATGGCCCTTATCTTCCCAAAACTATTAAATGTAGCCATTATTCCCCAAAATATTAACCTGTGCCTTTGAATATGGGACATTTCAAGCAGTGTATCAGTGATGTCCAAGAATGTAATTCCTGCAATTATTGGAAAAAGATAAGCTAGGATGTATAGAAGGATCCAAGATCAGGTATGGTAAAGCTCATTTAGCTAAATGCAAATGGTGAACCTTATAAGCATCCCCTCAATGGAACTGCCATTTTGCCTCATAATATTCCAACATGGCCCAATGGATAGAGCATTCTAAGGGATAGTACCATCCAGGAGGCAACCTTTTGAAGGTTATTTATTTCCTCTTTTTCCTTCAGAGATTGGATCTTTCTATGTTCTGTGCAACCAATGCAAAACAGAAAACCAGACAAACTTAACACCAAAAGGCTTCATTGCTATATTGTAAACTTACTGAGAGGAGCTGTCAATAATTAGCCATTGCTAGAGAGCAATATTGTTTGCCTTGAAATATGAATCATTATCATACTGCTAGCAGGAGATAGGGAGAAATAGGGCTAAAGATATTCTTCATGACACTCCAGGGTTTGGGCACCAGAGAATTTACTTGAACTGGTCTGAATAGGAAATTCAGGATCTGAAGGCAGGGCAAGGAAGCAAAGCAATAGATGCATAGTTGGAGAGACCAACATAAGAGTAAGACCTTGGGTGCTGCTGTTATATATTATAGCCCCACACATGGTTTAATTAATCCTACTCGCCTGCCTTTCCTCTCAAGGAGATATGATAATTGCTTTTGCTCTGTCATCTGCAATTGCCAATGTTCTCTTGGGCTAAGTGTCCTGCCAAAATGTGGCCACTCATTAGCTGAATCAGGCCCTATTGGCTCAGGTTTATTGTCTTCTAGAGCTGTTGTGAGTTTTCTGCCTTCTGACTTTTCAGGCTCCTTGTCTGTCTGCCTCAAGAGGATTCAGAGGAAACTATAACTTTCTTCTACATTGTCAATTGCACCAGTAAATAAAGCAAAATGGTAGAAAATGGAATCTTTAAATAAAGCTTATAAGGACAAGGTTAATCAAACAACAGGGAACAACAGCCAATAAAAGGTGAAAGTAAAGTAGCCTTTGAGTGAAATTTGAATCTTGACAATTTACACATTCAGACATCTATGCACTTTTCCTGGCATGGTACCAGTGTTTTGACATTATCTTCTTCCGAAGTGACTTGTTTTGATTTTGATTTCCTAATACAATCCACAGCGGTCCCCCATCCAATAGTTTCTATAAGAACCCTGCTTATTCTTCTAGGTAATCCAAAGTGTTGGATTGGCAATATATGGGGAATAGGATATAGTAGTGAGGAACAGAATCCTAGATATAACTGGCAAGATGTGATGGTGAATCATATGGCTATAGCTATAAACTCCCGCAGAAAAACTGCATAGCCATAGACCTGGACCCTGCATAGCTGTCTGTTCAAGTATTTAGGAAGAAATGTAGTTTCCCAGATAGAACCAAAAATAAACCAAAGAAACCCACAATATAATCATCAGAATAAGTAGAAGGAGCACATTTTCAATAGCAACAGAATGGAACTTTTTATGTATTGGGGATTCAGGCATCACATGAAGGCACATTGTGAACAACAAGCTTCTTTATTGATCTTCTCCTTACAGTCAGCAAACAGCAAAAGGCACACAGGCCTTTTATAGCATCCTGAACCCGGACAGCAACAACCAATAGGAGTCTGGCTATTTCACGCCTTGCGCATGCGCACAAGGCTGGTGCCAGCTAGTCTGGTCCCAGGCAGCTTTTGGTTTGCCCGGGACCGTTTGCAACATTTCTGAGCCTGCTGAATACTTCAGCAGGCTCAGGACACAACAGAACTAAGGTTTTCAAAAGGAATTTTATGGAGGACAGGAGGACAGGAGAAAAAAAATAGTGGAAGAAGGTTCAGAAGGAAGAAGGTCTTGTAATCAGTGGAAGATATGAATATATGAAGTTTTAGATCTTACCCAACATTATCATCACTAACACTTCTTGTTTCTAAGAACTGAAGATGGATTCCAAATTGCCTCTACTGATTATAGATATGAAGTGTAATGGGGAAGGGGAAAAACACAACACTGCTGCAGTGCTGATATGGCAGGAATTTCCATGAATGGAGAAAGAACCTGCTGAGTTCAGTGACCCATGTACTGCAAACTGCTATTGATCTTTCAAAGAGAGCAGGTGGAGAGGGATCTGTTTTGAAGCACAGAACTCAGCTGATTGCTAGGGGTGTGCAGTGTAGGCATGCACCACTTCAGTGTTTCTATTGGAGTCCTTGAACTGCCTCATCTGGCCACCTGGCTTTGAGAAAAGAGTCTATTGTGTATGTACTTCACATGCACAGAAGTGTTTTTCTGCCAAGGGAAGTAAAGTAAAGTGGTCCTTTGAAAGCGAGTTCAAAGTCAGGTTCTGAGATGGAAAATACACCTTGCTTTAGAGGCTGTTCTGTGCTGGAAGCTAGTCATTTTAGGAAAACTCACTTTTTTAAAAACTTGATTTTTCAATTACCTGTTTGCACAAGGTATTTCACGTGAGGAATAAAAGATGTAATAATAAAACAAGTAACAATAAACTAAGAAAACATTAAAAGACAACTATAACAATGTCTTAAAAGGCAGCAATTATGCTAAATGCTCACTGAATTTGTTTAAAAATTCTAAAGTTTCCTAAACAGGTAAAATGAACTGTTTAAAAATGTTCACTCCCCTTTCCTCCTTCCTGAAAAGTCTAAACTGGTATGCAGCTCACCTACACACTTTTTACAGTTGCAACATATCACAGTCACTGTACTGTAGCACATGGATTGGAACACACATGAAAATGGACAGTAAGCCATAAAAGAGGCTTAAATTGTCATTCCTCTCCCTATATGATTATGTTAACCCTTAAAAAACATTCCCCTAATGTAGCATACACAGAGAGACAAAGAAAAAAAATGTGAGAGTCAGTTTGGCCTAGTGGTTGAGGCCACACTAGAAACTAGGAGACTGTGAGTTCTAGTTCCACCTTCAGCATGAAAGCTGGCTGAGTGACTTTGGGCCAGCCACTTTCTCTCTCAGCCCAACTTACTCCACAGGGTTGTTGATGTGGGAAAAATAGAAGTAAGAAAAAATATTAGGTATATTCGCCATCTTGAATTGTTAATAAAAATAATAAAAGTGGGATGTAAATAAAATAAATAAACAGTAAAAGAATGCACCACAGGCAGCTTAATTCTATCTCAAGGGAATTCTGTACAGCACATTGGCTGATCTTGCCACTCCCATTGACATAAACGTTGGAATTTTTAGAATCATTTCTAAAGTGGGGTAGCATTGGCACTGCCTAAACTTTGGCATCCTAGGCCAATGCCTACTTAGACTAAAGGTGGCTCTGAGATAGAAGACCACCAATATTTTCAAATGTTTCTAGAACGTGGTGGCATATCAGTGTTTTGTTTTGTTTTTTTAGATTTCTGGCCTCATATAGAAATCAATGTGATTTTGTTTAATTTTATAATTAATTTTATAATTTAATTTTATGAAGTATTTGGATTATTTATTTATGCATTAGAGTTCCACACTGGAGGATCTAAATGATGATTAAAATATGTTTACATGGTAAACTAAATAAAAGAACTCAAGACTGTGTCAAGATTTATTCAGTCAAAGACCATGCTTGTGGACGAAAATCTAGCTCTCATCATTAGGGTCCCAACTTATTATAACTCTATTATATGCCACAGAAGTATTGATTGACATGTGAAAGAGCAAAGACAAAGCAAGAAGTAGTAATTGATGGAGAGCAAAATTTATAATAAAAACCTGGGTTACGAACATAATTTAAAGTCATTTATCATGGGAATGATGGCAGTCTGCCAGATCAAAAAGGTTATAGTTCCAGACAATATAATGGGAAGGGGCCCTTAAGTGAGTGGAAATGTAAGACAGATATGAACTAATCTGAATTAATCATCTTCCCTACAAATTTCAGATAGTGATGGCCAAATATCAAGTGAGACAGAAACCAAAATGAGTCATCATCAATAAACAATCCTTAATTACATAATGGTTCCAGACAGTGATTGAACATTGAATGAAGAATTTGACAGATGTGACCAAGGGCACAGATCCAAATCCCTGCAACTGAAGATGGGGGTGTGAAAAAAAAGTTTATGGCCAAAGAAAAAGCCACTCACCCTGGAGTTTGACAAGCCATTTATTAAAGCAAAATGATGCATTATCAATTTATCTTCTTGTTTTCAAGGTTACTTGGCAAAACAAAAGCAGGGAAATGATAAATTAAGTGCAGTCACATTAAGGGCACTTCTAAAAAGGAATGTAAAAGACCATATGCAGCAATTCTTATGAGAGATATAATTTTTATATTCATAAAATATATGGGTTATTAATGCATCTCTAGCTAAGAAAGGAAAAAATGCATTACTTAATTTTATAGATATTATAACAAATCTAGGCACCTTTACAAATATAATATGAACATCTTATAGACAGACCTTGGTGAAGTTGTACAGCAATAAGGTTTCTAGTTACACTACTAGTTGGAACAATTATATTTGCTGCCTTTGGGATCTATATCATCTATAGATTATTGCAAGAAATTAGAATTTACTGTTCATATAGAACAGTATACTAACTCTTAAACAATGCAAATGTTAGGATATCCAAATATAACACAATATGCTGAATTGAAAATGTCTATATGTATAGATGAAATTTCAGGAAATATAATTTGATGGCAAACACTTCCATTAAGCATCTGGAACAAAATTAATGTAACTAAATAAATATTACATCAAGATTAATGTATATTTTAACAGCGGTTACAAATTCCTATTAGATACTTTACACCAATAAATTACTGAGACTTTTTGATGACAGACCAAACCTCTTTGAATATCCTTGGGTAAATGGAGGTTGTCTTTATTATGAATGTAGTTTTAATCTACAATATTTTCATCCATACTGTGGGGTTTGCCTATAAGTAACAACTGATGGGATCCCAAAATAGACAAATTAGTTGAAAATGAAGAAGGTAAGTGCTCATAGATTTTAGAATGCAAAGAAGCACCTACTACACAATACCCCAGACTTAACAACTGTTGATAAGAAAGACAAAAAAAAAAGTATAAATAGTTGATGTTACAGTACCTGGAGACAGCAGAATAGAAGAAAAAAGAACTAGTGAAAAACCACAAAATATGAAGACCTGCAAATAGTAATTGGCAAAGGAAAGCAAAAGTAGTACCAATAGTAATAGGTGCCTTGGATGCAATTCGAAAACATCCAGAGCACCACTTGAACATCAATGGCATTGACAAAATCACTATCAGTCTACGGCAAAAAGTAGCTTACTTGGAAGATGAGCTGTGGTGGTGCAATGGTTAGAATGTAGTATTGCAGGCTACTTCTGCTGCCTAGTGGCTTCCTACAGTTTGGCGGTTCGATTCTTACCGGCTTAAGGTTGACTCAGCCTTCCATCCTTCCGTTGGTAAAATGAGGACCCTGTATATGCTTACTCTGTAAACCACTTGGAGAGGTATATAAATCTAGGTCCTATTGTTATTGCTATCCTGTGGCAATACCATGGATACCATCAACCAAGAACACCTGCCTATCCCAAGTCCTTGTGAGGGAATCGATAGAAGGATAAAAATGCCAAATCTAGTTTAAACATCTTGCTGACTGTGTGACAAACTTATAATAATAAAGAACTTTCCTGTGAAAGCAGACAACAGGTGTTTGCTAGGAACAGAAAAGAAAAATATATTCTTGATCAGTAATAAGATTTCCAAATACCATAGGGGATCTGCTTATACTAGACATCTTGTGAGATCAACATTTTTTTTAAAAAAAAAAGACAGTTCAAAGAATTCTATATAGGTACTAAGGTATCTAAATAAGGATACACACAGTTTTACTGAAACTGGATGAGAGTAAAATGTGTGCAAATGTAATAATTATAACTGAATATTAACAAAATTTAGTATATAATCACTGTGATGGACGCAGCTGGGTTTGAGAAGCTGGCTTCCTTGTGATCCAGCTTTGATGATTTTTTTTTGTCTCTGTATAAATAAAATTTGTTTCAGTATAAACAGCAAATTTTACTCCACAAATATTTTGCCCTCCAGATATTTTTAGAGGTCAAAAACAGAAAATGTTGTGAGATGCATTTGTTTACTGTGGCTGATTATAAAGTATTACTCTTGTTTTATACCTTAGGTTGCTTCATATTAATTATCTCTGATTTCTTATATGAGGCCAAATAGAAAGTGTACCCATATGACAAGTCCCTTACTTGGGAAAAATCATAAGACAGAGAAAAATGCTCTGGAGTTCCTGATATTAAATAGCAATAGAATTTAGACTTATATACTACCCCATAGTGTTTTGCAGCACTCTCTGGGTGCTTTACAATGTCAGCATTATTTGCATATTTTCCCCAACAATCTGGGTTCTCATTTTACTCACCTCAGAAGGATGGAAGGCTGAGTCAACCTTGAGTCCCATTAGGATCGAACGTGAGGCTGTGGGCAGTTTGACTGAAACACTGCACTTAACCATTGTATCACCAAGGCTCGTACCAATGGCATAGCTTGAAGCACCATAATAAAAATCTTATTTGGAAATACTGCCATTTTCATTGGTGCAAGCTGATCGTTCTGGTACTCCTTCTGTTCTGGTACTGTTACTGATAGCTGTGTTCTGGTACACTGACAGCCATTTGTTATTTCCTGGAGGCCAAGAGAGCTTTTGAAAAGATGCCACAACACAGCTTAAATCCATTGTAGTAGACCATGTCTCAGATCACAGCATCCAGTGATAATGTCAGACACAGCCCTTCAGGCAATAGTCAGCCCTTAATGATCAGCTCATATGTGTTTAAGCAGCAGCTTTATGGTATTGAGTAAATATGACTAGGGTTACAGTGATGGATGCTGGAGAAGAAACTAGGAGCACTACTGGTAGTCTTCAAGTTACGACCATAATTGAGTATTGGAATTATAGTCATGAGTTGTGATGGCTGTGAAGTGGGTCACATGACTGGATCCAATTTCATGACTTTTTTCCTCAATGGATGCTAGGTGAATGCAACAGTCATTAAGCAGACCCCCCGCACAGTAATTAAGTGAACCTGTTTGGTATGGAGCTGTTTTTACTGGAAGCCAGAAATAAATCACAGTCACATGGCTAAGTCTACAAACAACCTTAAATGCAGTCTGGCTGCCAAGTGCCAAAAATATGGTCACATATGGAGCCGGGCGACATTGGAACTTCAATAGCAGATTGTAAGTAGCTTATGGGGAGGAGGTCTATCAAAGTGTTACTAGGGGACATTCCATAAGTTGAGGACTACTTGTATTTTGTCTAGAGATAATAATAATAATAATAATAATAATAATAATAATAATAATAATAATAATAATAATAATAATAAGTTGGAAGGGACCTTGGAGGTCATCTAGTCCAACCCATGCTCAGGCAGGAAACCCTATACCATTTCAGACAAATGGCTGCCTAGTCGCTTCTTAAAAACTTCCAGTGTTGGAGCATTCACCACTTCTGGAGGCAGGTTGTTCCACTGGTTAATTGTTCTAATTGTCAGGAAGTTTCTCCTTAGTTCTGGGTTGCTTCTCTCCTTGATTAGTTTCCATCCATTGCTTCTTGTCCTGCCTTTAGGTGTTTTGGAGAATAGCTTGACTCCCTCTTGTTTGTGGCAGCCCTGAGATATTGGAACACTGCTATCATGTCCCCCTTCGTCCTTCTTTTCATTAAACTAGACATACCCAATTCCAGCAGCTGTTCCTTAGCCTCCAGTCTTCTAATCATCTTTGTTACGCTTTTCTGTAGTCTTTCTAGAGTCTCAACATCTTTTTTACATCGTGGTAACCAAAATTGGATGCAGTATTCCAAGTGTGGCCTTACCAAGGCATTCTAAAGTGGTATTAATACTTCACGTGATCTTGATTCTATCCCTCTGTTAATGCAGCCTAGCACTGTGTTGGCTTTTTTGGCAGCTGCAGCACACTGCTGGCTCATATTTAAGTGATTGTCCACTAGGACTCCAAGATCCCTCTCACAGTTACTACTATTGAGCAAGGTACCTATACTATACCTGTATATTTGGTTTTTCTTACCTAAATGTAGAACCTTACTTTTTTCACCATTGAATTTCATTTTGTTAGATAGTGCCCAGTGTTCAAGTCTGTCCAGGTCCTCCTGTATCTTAAGCTTATCTTCTGGAGTGTTGGCTATTCCTGCCAGCTTGGTGTCATCTGCAAATTTGATGAGTTCCTCATCCAAATCGTTGATGAAGATGTTGAAGAGCACTAGGCCTAGAACAGCGCCCTGGGACACCCCACTACACACTTTCCTCCATGTAGATGCAGTTCCATTGAGGACCACATGCTGAGTACGAATCCATCTGGTGGTGATGCTGTCTAACCCACATTTTTCTATCTTATCAAGTAGCAGGTTGTGATCTACTTTATTAAATGCCTTATTGAAGTCCAAGTAAATTATATCCTCAGCATTCCTCTGGTCCACTAAATTTGTCACTTGGTCAAAGAATGCAATAAGATTTGTCTGGCATGATCTGTTTTTGACAAACCCATATTGGCTTTTAGTAATGACTTTGTTTGCATCTAGGTGTTCGCTGATTCATTATTTATCTTTTCCAGAATCTTCCCAAGTAGTGAGGTCAGACTGATAGGTCTGTAACTTCCTGGATCTATTTTTTTCCTTTTTTTTTTTTGAAGATGGGAACTACATCAGCCCTTTTCTAGTCCTCTTGTAGTTCCCCAGTGCTCTAGGATCTTTGAAAAATATAGTTCAGTGGCACTTCCAGTTCCGGTTTGCGGCGACTGTGGTCAGGTGAAAAAACTTCTCTTCACCGGCCGATTTTCCTTCACAGGTAGACCCCGAAGGGAGTTGAAAGTCGCCCTAGAGGGCTGATCACCGAGGAGGAGGCTTGCTGGTGACTGTGGGAAGCCAGCGGCTTCTCCTGCGGCTCCAGCTGACTTCTTAGGGCCAATGGAGCAATCATCCCGTAAAATGGCCAATCATCTAGCTGCACCAGCCAAAGTCAAAAGAACAGCTAAGCGTGAAGAAACCACTTCAGAGAAATCTGGGTGAGATTTTTTTCCCCCTCTTACCTCCAACTATTTTTTCTGCAAAGAGCTTTTGGATGACTTCCCTGCCCTAAGAAAGTGGTGTTCGTCTATTTGGGGAAAAAATATTTTGAATGAAACTATAGGACAGCATTTACTGGACTTTTAACTTTTTGGATACTTGGGACCCCTGGAAAAACTTGTATTATAGAGCATTATTCTACTTACTATATTGGACATATTTGTGTTTCCCTGTCTCCTTCTTCCTTATTCTCAAAATGAGATAAAAGCTTTGTGATCTAGAAATTGTGGAGGCGGATATTTATTGACTTTTAATAAATATAGCTTCTACTAAAAGATTAAAAGACTATTTTACTATGGAAATGGAAGAATCTTACCCACAGCTTGGTTATGAGCTTATACTGGAAAAAATATTGGAAGCTACAGAGTATATGAAATCATGGAGAAAAATTAAAGATCATTTTGCAGAACCACAAACTGAGTCTCAAATTTTAAAAGACCAACCTATAGGCCAAGAAGAAGCCTATATGCAACAGTGTACACAATTTAATGAGATGGAAGAAGAACTTACTGATCAACTGAATTTCAGAAAAACTTTGATACCCAAAATCCCAGACTGAGACTTTAATTGATCACTCTACAAGTCAACTAATTACTACAGAAGAGGATATTGCACAAGTTTATGTACAAACTATGGAGAACTCTGAAGACCAAAGAATGACCTCAACTGAAACACTCTCACTTCTAAAACCAACAGGAACTGACTTCCAGATGCAAACTAGTGGAAATCATGACAACTTGGATAATCAAGCTGTAATCATAATATGGAACAAAATTGACTATATTACCTACATGATACTGAAAGATGAGGAAGACAACTTTGACTAGAATGATTTGTTGATAAACACCAGTACTCAAATATTGAGATTTGATGACATAGATGTGACATCATGGAAACCAGCTTGGCACAGAAAAAAAGCCAGAGTTAGATTTAAAAATGTGATTTAAAATCTCACTTATTGGGTCAAAAAGGCTTTAGAGATCCGGATTGATTTGACAATTAACTGAGTATGTGAAATTAGTAAGATGATAATTTGTGTAATGATATGTTTGTTTTAGACATGATAATTATTTTGGTTGAGATTTAAATATTATTTAATGGGTTGAAATGTCTCTTTATTTTTTATTCTGGTTATATAGAAAATTATTTTGTAATAGAAGAAGAACTAGAGAGATTTATGATAAGAGAAGAAAGGATATTAAGTAATGATTTATTAAATCAAGAAATGGAATATATGTGAAAATATTAGAATGTTATTGTTGGAATACGATGTATGCTGTAGAAGGGATATACGAAGTCTTATTAATATGTTTATTTAAGATGAATCTGAATATGTTAATCGAAATTAGTGAAGCTTAAAAGCAGGATGATGATTGTTTGGACTGACTGAATTTTATGAAGAAATTGATTAAACTAAACTTGTTATATCATGTGAGGGAAATAGAGAGGGAAATCTTTAATGTACTAACTTTAGTTATATATGTATGACTTTGTTTTTGGATGATTGATTTCCCCTCCACCACGATGTTTTCTTGAGCACTCCGATGTAAAATTTAAAAAAAAACAATAAAATTTGTTTGGAAAAAAAAAGAAGAAAAATATAGTTCAGTGGTTCTGAGATCACATCTGCCAGTTCCTTGAGAATCTTGGGGTGTAATCCATCTGGTCCTGATGATTTGAACTCGTCTAGGCTAGACAGGCGCTCACTTACCATTTTCTTGCCTATCTTAACTTGTGTTTCTATTCTGTTTTTTTATGGTACTGTTTTTGATAGGTTGGACTGTTTTTTCCCTTTGTGTAAAGATAGATGCAAAAGATGAGTTAAATAGTTCTGCTTTCTCCCTGTTGCTTGTCACCTTCTTACCAACATCTCCCACTAATGGACCAATCAGCTGTGTGAGAGGACACTAACAAATAATCTTCAGTACTTTTTAAAATCTACATGGCTGTTGAATAGTACAAGAAACATCAAGGCAAAGATATTAGGAACATTCATGTTTTAAAAATGATTTGGAAGAATTATTTCAGAACTCATGTACAGCATGTTTGGCGACTCATTAAAGCAAACATATATGTTTCAGACTTCCACACAAAAGCAAAAAGAGATATGGCTGTTTTAAAAGTTACAACAATTGATAGCTTTGATTAGCAAGGAGAGGGGTTGCACTATGCAAATTCCTAAGCACTTCTTCCAAATCATTTTCAAAGTTTGCTCAGCCTTTAAATAACACTCCAAAACAACAGAACTTGACTTCAGTAGGATATTGTAGATGTTGAAGCAGTAGTTAAGAATTGTTTAATTAAAAGAGTATGTCAATGTTTTAATTAGGGTCATACTAATTTTCATATTGAAAATTCAATATTCATTGAGTCCATTAATTATTTACTTGTTTGTAATCAATTTTTGTAATCAATTTTTCAAAGAAGCAATATTTTTATTAATTACAGGGCAGGAGATAGATATTTTTTTTTGCTCACCGAAGTTTGAATATTCCATAAAATATGTTATTTGCCACAATCACGTACTAAATGATATTATTTTTATGTCTTTGTTTCTGTAGTTAAAACCCACATGACATTCCATTCCTTATGAAGACAGGCAGCCACCAATCTGAAAAGGATAAATATCAATATTTTTAAAAATGCTAATTCACGTGTAGAATTAGAGCAAGTAACTTTAAAATAATAAAAGAGTGCATAGGAAAATATATTCATAAAAAGAAAAGAAGATAATTAAGTAGATAAAAATCCCCACCAGAACAAAAACAAAAATTGAAACAAAACATAACTCAAAACCTATTCTAGGAAGAAATATCTATTTCTTCCTAGAAAATTTCTTATTTTTAACAAAAGTGTGTATGAACACTTGTATTTCAAAAATTTTAGACTGAATTCTGCAATGTTGTTCTTTCATTAAAAACACAAGAAAAATTAGGCAGTTTCTGAGGATTTCAAGAAGGTGTCCCCAGAAATGACTATATTAATCAAAAACGTGTACCATATTATTGTTGTTGTTGTTGTTATTCAGAGTATGATGATAACAGGGACAGAAAGGAAGTAAACATAAAGACACAATCCACATAATTGTATACAGCTTCTATAGGGGTATAGCAGTGGCCTCATAATTGAATGAGATGCAGCTGTACCGCCCCTTTTGGGCCTCACAGCCATGACAGAAGAGCATAAAAACAAACCAGATAATATACCACCATTTCAAGCAATTGAGAGAAAGGCTTCCACACAGCCTTCTTACAATAATGTTTTCTATGCAGATCCTTTAACTTAGATGGAGTCTTAAGTTTTGAATACTGTTGCATGCAATCTACAAGAAAAAAATAATCTTTATTATACAGGTAACTCTGCTCTGTCCCTGAGTCCAACTACTGACAGAAACAATAACTTTGCCTACTGATTCAAGCCTAATGACAGAGAAAGAATTACAAGCCCTGCCAGTGCCTGGCTCTTGTTCTGTTTATCTTTCTGCCAATAGTATAAATCCCAAGAAATGGCATAATTATCCTGAAAATATACACATTCCAGTTTTATTATCATTCATGCAGGACAATCTTTGCTTTCTCCTTTGTCAGAAATGTTCTGCTATTGTATCAAAAGCTGTGTGCCTGCTGATAAAATAAAAAGATAAATAGCATGTTCATATTGGAAAGTCTCCCATGGCTGATGCTGCTGGCAGTTGCTTATTGATTAAATTGCACTCTACACTCTAACCTTATAGCTAGGTAAGAACATGCTGGTGGGAATTTTTAATCTGACCACATTTTAATAAAGAGAGGAATCAAAGAAGAGAATGTACTGGCTCCCTACTCATTCCGTTTTTACATTGTATTAGTCTGGTTATGAAGTCAGTCATTAAAGTATGATTGCTGGGATTGGGTATGTCTAGTTTAATGAAAAGAAGCACTGGGGTGACATGATAGCAGTGTTTCAATATCTAAGGGGCTACCACAAAGAAGAATGATTCATCTTACTCTCCAAAGCACCTGAAAGAGAGACAATGGATGAAAACTAATCAAGGAGAGAACCAACCTAGAACTAAGGAGAAATTTCCTGACAGAATGCTTAATCAGTGGAATGACTTGCCTCCAGAAGTTGTGCGTACCCTAATGCTAGAAGTTTTGAAGAAGAGATTGGACAACTATATGTCTGAAATGGTATAGAGTTTCTTGCCTGAGCAGGGGATTGGACTAGAATAGGGCTTTTCAACCTTTTCACAGATTGTACCACTTTTAGGACATGACAATATTTCAATACCACCAGTGCTTAGCAAGGTGTCAAAAACTTGATGACTAAAAAAGGGGGGATTTTGGGTTTTACTGATTAGATTCATTTGTTGTTATAGAAATGGCTAGTTTATAATATTATGGAAAAGTAAAAAGTTGAGGTTCAATGTTAATGCTTCCTTATATTGTAACAGAGGAAGTCTATTCTTTTTCCCTTCTCCCCCTTTTTGCCCTTTTTCCTCCACACTGTCCTACTATTTGCTTTTGTATTTTTGTATTTTATTCTATAACCTAATAAAATATTACAAACTGTAGAAAAAAAGGGAAAAATACCAGTTTCAATTTCTTCAGTGGCTATTCTTTTGCTAAATCACTTTATCTTTGCACTGACAAATGTATGATGATTTATCCATGCTTATTAATATGCACCATTACCAGCTAGCTCAGGGGTCTTCAAACTTGGCACTTTTAAGACTTGTGGACTTCAACTCACAGAATTCCTCAGCCCTTGAGCTAGCTGGTCGGCCCTTCTTCCTCTCTCCTTTCTGAGCTCTTTCCACAGTATAGTAAGAATGCACCCCCCCATCCCTTCCCTGTACTCTTAAAGACGCAGGAATCACATACAAAGCAAGAAAGGCTCACAAAATAAAGAAACACATAAACTCCATTTTTTTCTTTAATCTGCCTCAGGCGTGTAGTGTGTCACAATGTTGCAATTCGAGACTGAAAGGCTCCAGCAACTGCAAAAAGCTTTAGCTTTAAATTAGGCCTGTTTATCTTCAAAGAAAACTTTATAAAAGCCATAGACAGACTCAATTAAAGGGGTAAAACTAATTACATTTGTTTAAAGGGATTAAACCTTTCCCTTTTGTCTTTTTTCCCTTTTTACACTCAACCACCTTCTTTTATAGCCTCTCCTCCCCCCTTTTTTTCTTCAGTTCACCTCCAGCTCCGAGCTGCTTGTGGAAGCGCCAATCAGCGGGAGCCAATCAGCTGGAGCCCTGCTGGCTCCTGGGGCTTCTGTCAAGCCCAGACAATCATGCAGCTATAGTTGCCCCTCCCTCAGGCTTGGGTCACTTTGGCTCATTCACCTCCCCCACTTCAGTTCTCTAGGATAGTTGCGTACCATCTGTCATTTGACAAAGTACCACAGGTGGTACGCGTACCACTGGTTGAAAAGTCCTGGACTAGAAGACCTCCAAAGTCCCTTCCAACTCTGTTATTCTGTTATTTCCTCTCTATAGTTTTAAAGAAATAGGATACCGATATTGATGTGTGCCGATGACATGGCACTTATATCAGTGGTCAAAGTGAACTTGAAAAGACATTCCTTACAGTGGCTGGCTATGGTGAGAGGAAAAAATATGAGGATCAACTATGATAAAATCTAAAGTGTAGGTCTTTGCTTGCAGCAAAACCAAGCATTGATGGTTAATTAATGCCAAGTAAATAGAGCAATGCTTCCTCTTTAAATATTTTGGTGTTGCTTCCTAGGAGTAATTCTCTGGCTAATATAACAATATAATTTTAAAAGTTACTCAAAGCTCATTGGACATCATTCTACACCAAAAGAGAATCAATTAACTGCCACTATTCTCAAAACATTCCAGGGCAGGTAGTTTTACAGCTTTTGTAGGGCAAAAATGTTAGGATTGGAATGATAATGAAGTTGTCTCATTGAAAGTATAACTCACTTTATAAGGTGATTTATATCCCCCCTTTTTCATTTCCAAACTATACCTTCAATCTACTTTGAAAGCAAATTCTACAAAGTTCTCATAGAACAGCCTTTTTTCCATTAAGGTCACAGGCAGATAGAGAATATCAGATATATTTTATGATGAACAGCAGACATGTCAAACTCACAATGTTATGTGATGTCATGTGACATATCAGAACTTTTCCCCCATTGCTGGCAGTGGGGTGGGCATGGTTTCCTCATGACATGTCTGGCCCATAGGCCGGCAGTTTGACACCCCTGCTGTACAGGATAAATACATTGCACCATATACAGTATATTGTAATGTATGTAATGACAGGCATGGAGCCTAGTGGTGAAGAGACTCACCTCCCACTAAGAAGGTTGAGAATTCAATCCTAGGTAATGTCCAATGTTCCTCTCTCAGGGCACAAAGAGAAAAAAAAATCTGTTGCAAACTTGGCATAGGCATCAGGAAGGGCATCCACCAGTAAATGCTCAGCTCCTTCCATTGACCCAACTTTACCCCAAATTAAGGGATTATGGTGTTGTAAAAAGAAAAAAAAATGTAATGTATGTAATGTACCATATATGTTTCATTATGCTAGTCATTTTTATTTTGTTATCGCATTACAAAAATATAGTACTCCACTGTTTTTTTAGTGGTAGTTTACCCTCTAGAACAGGGGTTCTCAACCTTGGCAACTTCAAGACTTGTGGACTTCAACTCCCAGAATTCCTCAGCCAGCAAAGTTAATGGAAAGACATTTAAAGACATTTAAAAATCCTAAATTTAATTTTTATTTAGGCAGCAGTTTTTGCTTTGTTGAATGTATTATTACCACATTATAACCTATGTTTACATACGAAATGTTTATTTATTTTGGTAGTCTAAAATATTATTAAGGAATACTTTGAATTTCACCAGGGCAGACCCCTGTTACTTCAAGGAAGAACTATGACTATTCCTAATACTAGTAGATAAAATTTTTAGCTGATAATAATGAAGTCATTGCTTAGAGCAACTAGTCATTTCAGTGTCCCCAGAAACACATTATACTGCAAATGCACATCATAATGCATAAATGGTTTGCATTCATATTAGCAGGTGCAGGAACCTAATTCAATTGAATTGTGTCACAAGTAGCTAAATGTCATTTCTTTTGAATAACTTTGCCAATCAAGAAAAGTGAAATATTTTGGGTGGCTTCTGATTAGCTCACTCTTTAATCAAGAGGTAAAAATAATAACAGTGGTTCTCTCTCAGCTCCTTTAATCACTGAAGCAAAAATATCTCTGAGGTTAGGCTTAAACATGAGATGGCGCAACGGACTACATAACACCATCCAAGAAGGGACAATCTCACTGGTTAATACCCCATATGAATGTTAAAGACTTATGGTTAAAAGGGGAGAAACAGGCTATAGCCTTCCCCCTTTCCTGTTTAATTTATAATTGGGTGCAGTAGGTAGAGTTCAGATTTTGTAAACTGGTTGCTTTCAGATAAGCAAGAAAGCTGGTTGATGCTGAAACTGCTGGAGAAGAAGGAGAGATGGGGTTGAGAATTGAAAGCAGGAGGGAAATAAGTAAAAGAAGTTTTTATTTGCACTCATGCCAAAGAGGTTTGGCAGTTTCTCTGTTGACTATTATTCTGTGAAAGCAAAGTGAACCTTCTTAATATGCCAGGATTTTTATTTGTTCGTGGTTTTTTTTGTGCTGATGAGTTTATTGAGTTCAACAATGCTTAGTCTAAAATAAGAGTGCATAGGATTACAGACTTTTCTTCTACTGTTTTTTTTAGATAATGGGTTTGAAGAATAAATGTTAAACTTGCCAACTGAGATAAAGAAAATGAATTAAAATGGCCTCTTTCTGTCAACTAACATGCCAAACTGACATGTCACAGTAATAATAAAAAGTTTAGTATATCAGAAATTACTATGCTACAGACTGATAAGGAAAATGGTTAGGAAGAGTAGTACATCATAAACCTAGAATCGGCAAGTTTTAAGATTTTTTTTTTTACTATAATGTTCTAGTCCTGTCCTTCAGTCAGTTGCAAAATAAATAATAAATAGAATTAAGGAAATAAGAAATATCATTACTGTAATCGAAATTTTCTACAGTCAAGGATTATTGTCTAGTTAATTGTCCAATTAAACACTCCATCCCTTACATTATTATTCATATTTTAAATGAACAATAACTATAGTTCTATTTAAACATGCCTCCCTATGCTCTCCACTCTTGAAGCCTTTTATACCAAAAATTAATTCAAAATTAATTAATTCAAAATTATTTAATTTACTTTCTGTGATACTAATGTTTCATAAATTTGCTGGTCAGGTATGCTAGAGTCTCCATTTCCATTTCCATTTCTGAGACATTTATCATGTTTCATATCCAGGTAGCTCTAATTGAAACAACAGCCAACTTATGCCAGATAATGGAGTTCCCAAGTAGCAGCTCTCACTAGCTAACTGAGGGTATTTGCGAAAGACAAGACTGAAGTAAAAAGTGAATTTTGGCTCATTAATGTAGGAAGGCTATCGTGGCTTACTTGGCAGTACTCTATGAACCTCTAATTGTCTGTAGAAGTTTGAAAATTGTTGCTCTGAGCACATGAATAATAAGCCTAAATGAAATAGTTGGGCCAAAGCACTTTGTGCCATAGAAAGAAATGCATTCTTCTTATTAAAATAAAGAAACAATTCCTCAATCCTCAGTGCAGTGGTTCCTATCATCTGAGATGTTCTTCTGATTATTGCATCTGCAGAATAAGGTATAAGAAGGACAAAGTCTGCTTTCCTTTTATAAGCCAAAAGTTCTTATTCCGCCACAAAGCTGATCTAGACAAGGAGATACATCACTTGAAAATTTGGTGAAGGGAGCACACGTTTGAAAATTTTGTAGAATTATGCTTAGTCTATGAAATTAATGACAAGTGCTAAGTTTACAACTTTGTGATTCAAATTCGAAATATACTTCTCATTTTTTTCTTTCAGACTCTCCAACAACCTATAAAGAACAAATTTAATTGTGGCTACTGTTAGAAACATAGGAATCAGAAATTCTGTACTGTACATCACAAGGAAAATAACTAGTATATCTTGGATCTACTTTTGGCCCATCATAATATGATTTGAGGAAGAATGGCACTTGTAGAACTCTAGTTGTGACATAATGATTAACTTAGTCAATTGCCATTGCTTGGGACAAAATGATTATCTCTGCAATCCTATGCTGTTATTCCATTCAGTACCAAGCTTCTTTTTTTTCTTCTTTTCCTTTTATTATTCTGACACATGACACAATTAAAATGTATGAAAACAAATAACAAAAAGTAATTTATAAATAATATTTTAGAAAAGTATGTAAAACACACATACACAACATAAAAGTTTTTATAGTGGACTTGTTCAACAAAGGTTCCCATTGTTTGCTGAACCTCATTAAATAGCCCACTTTGTATTTTGTTGATCTCATTTCAGCTCATTTCCCAGCAAACTTTATTTCAAACTATTCAGAATTTTATGCTAATTTAGATGTAATAAGAATATTTACATAAGTAAATGATAGCATTACTGGAGATTTTTTAGAAAAATATTCTTCAAGCGCCAAATTTTCATGGGTGAATTTTGAATGGTGGGGAGCAAATTCCATTCAAGTTTAGTTCTCACTGTCAGCCAGTCTGCAAGTTCACCATCATTTGAACTCAGACAGTAATTTAGGCAGACCTGTTCTGGGTCATCCTGGTGGCAATAGCTTTCTGATTGTTCTTCCCTTTGGATCAGAGTTAGCAATAGGTATTAAATTAGTACAGTGACACCAAAAGAGAGAGTTCAGTCTGAGTGGTCCAGATTGTGTTGAACAGCATACCAGATTACCTTGACCTCCAGGGCTTGGTAAAGATGTGGGGACTCCCTGAGTTGCATCTTTAAATTCTCATAACATGGGAGCTACAGCCTGAACTAAATAGAATCATTCCAGTTTTATTTTCACTCTTCAAAACATATATGAGGATAGAGAGGGAAGGATCTTTTTGCTGAGCCTGAGCTGATCGTATCTCATTGTAATTTTGAGGCTATGCTTTTTTTTGAAAGGCATATCAATATTATGAAATTATCCTTGTCTGATAAAATTTATTTTCTGTAAAAAAAATGAAAATAAATATACCATTGTATCAGGTGGTCAAGTACTTTAATCACATTCTAAATGACAGATTCAACCTGTAGAAGCAAATAACCTGGAGTAGGTTACCAAAAGGACTTACTTCAACTTTAAAGTAAACTTTAAAGCCCTACTCCAACAAGTTATATTAGAATACCCTGAGCCATTCTACCTATGAAATATCTTTTGTAGATAATGTTACTACCATCTGTCTTTCAGTCTTTTCATCACCAAATGAAAAGTCTCTTCTGCACTGGTCATATTACACAGAATGTCATATCTCATACTGGGCATTTCAGTTTAGAAACAACACTGATAAATCAGAACATGCCCAGGGGAAACAACAAAGATGATGAGCTGTCTGAAAAAACAAACAAACAAAAAGATGAATAGTTGGTATGATTACCCTGGAGAAGTGACTGCAGAGAAACATTAAATCTTTTTCCAGAAGAGTTATCATATAGAAAGTGGACTAGACACGTTCAGTGTTATTCTAAAAAATGGGAGAGATATCTTTAATACCATATTATTCAGCCATCCAGCCAAAAATAATTATATATTTTATTATTTCCCTTAGGCAAAGTCTAGGTTTTTTTTTAATTACAGGGGCAGATATTTTTGTAACTAACTAAACATTCAATATGATTTCTTTCCTGAAATTATTATTATTTATTTATTATTTATTTAATTTCTATGCCACCCTATTCCAAAGAACTCAGGGCGGCTCACAGCATGATAGAAATTACAATAAACACATATCTATAAAAAACCCTTAAGCTAAAAGAAACCAATCACTCCACAAACATACACAGAAACATACACTGGCTAGGGGCAAGGTGTTAGCTGCCCCAGGCCTGCCGGCAAAAGTATGTTTTAAGCAATCTATGAAAGGCGAAGAGGGTGGGGGCGACACGGATCTCCGGGGGAAGTTGGTTCCAGAGGGCCGGGGCCGCAACAGAGAAGGCCCTTCCCCTAGGCCCCGCCAGGCGACACTGTCTGGCTGACGGGACCTGGAGAAGGCCCACTCTGTGGGCCCTAACCGGCCGCTGGGATTCATGGGGCAGCAGACGGTCCCGTAAATAACCTGGTCCAATGCCATGTAGGGCTTTATAGGTCATAACCAACACTTTGAATTGGGTTCAGAGACCAATTGGCAGCCAATGCAGCTCGCGGAGTGATGCTGAAATGTGGGCATTTCTAGGCAAGCCCAACACTGCTCGCGCGGCTGCATTCTGCATTACCTGAAGTCTCCGAACATTTTTCAAAGGTAGCCCCATGTAGAGAGCATTGCAGTAGTCGAACCTCAAGGTGATAAGGGCATGAGTGACTGTGAGCAGAGACTCCCGGTCCAAATAGGGCCGCAACTGGTGCACCAGGCGAACCTGGGCAAATGTCCTCCTCGCCACAGCCGAAAGATGATGTTCCAAATTTAGCTGTGGATCGAGGAGGACGCCCAAGTTGCGGACCTTCTCCGAGGGGGTCAAAAGCTCCCCTCCCAGGCTAATGGACGGATAGATTGAAATATCCTTGGGAGGCAGAACCCATAGCCACTCCGTCTTGTCGGGGTTGAGTTTGAGCCTGTTGGCACCCATCCAAACCCTAACAGCCTCCAGACATCGGCACATCACTTCCGCTGCTTCACTGAAATGACACGGGGTGGAGATGTAAAGCTGGGTATCATCAGCATACTGATGATATCTCACCCCGTGTTGTCGGATGATCTCGCCCAATGGTTTCATGTAGATATTAAACAGCAGAGGGGAGAGAACCGATCCCTGAGGGACCCCACAAGGGAGGAACCTAGGGGTTGACCTCTGACCCCCTGCCAACACCGACTGCGACCGACCAGTGAGGTAGGAGGTGAACCACCGCAAAACAGTGCCTCCAACCCCCAACCCCTCCAGTCGGTGCAGAAGGATACCATGGTCAATGGTATCGAAAGCCGCTGAGAGGTCAAGTAGCACCAGGATAGTGGATAATCCCCTATCCCGGGCCCGCCAGAGATCATCCGTCAGCGCGACCAAAGCAGTTTCCGTGGAGTAGCCGAGCCTGAATCCTGACTGTTGAGGGCCCAGATAATCGGCCTCATCCAAGGACCGTTGGAGCTGGAGTGACACCACCTTCTCAACAACCTCTATAAAGGGAAGATTGGAGACAGGACGGTAGTTGTTTAAAACAGCTGGGTCCAGGGAAGGCTTCTTGAGGAGGGGGCGCACAATTGCCTCCTTGCAGGGAGCCGGAAAGGACCCCTCCCTCAAAGAAGCGTTGACAATCTCCTGAACCCAGCCCCGCGTCACCTCCCTGCTGGCCGAAACCAGCCAGGAGGGGCACGGGTCCAATAAACAGGTGGCGGAGCTCACAGCTCCAATGGCCTTGTCGACTTTAGAAGATTTATTTCTGATTTAAATGCTGTGTAATTAGTTAATAAGATTGCTTTCTAAACAAAGAGGAGAGGAGAGGAGAGGAGAGGAGAGGAGAGGAGAGGAGAGGAGAGGAGAGGAGAGGAGAGGAGAGGAGAGGAGAGATCAACTAGATTAATCAGCCAACAGAAAAGCTACCTAAATCATTCTAGGATAGAATCATTTTTTTCCGTATTGGTCTACATAATAGGAGATACTTGTTTGACACTTATCTAATGCAAATATGGCAGAGAAAAACGTTATTTGTCCCCACTCTCTCTACTGTATTTGCAGGAACTGAAGTTGGTGAAGTTGAAGCTGGTTCTACTTAGAACAGAGACCACTGTGCAAAATCTAAGTAGATGCATTCCAATCTCAACTATGGGATAAGAATGGCTAAGATCAAAGGGCACAAGGAAAAAGCTGCAAGTAGGCTAAAATCTTGAAGCTGTCATATATAGGCAATCTTCACTTGGGACCAGAGTCTTTGTCATTGAGAAAAGTGGTTGTTGAGCAAGATACTCATATGACTGCTTCACTCAGCGTGATTCCAACTCTCCTTGTGGTTGTTAAATGATCTCATGGGTCATTAAACAATTTGTCTCCATGCCTGTGGAGTGATTTGTAGTTCTTTGTAAGCTTGAATTTTAGCTGGTGAGATCTAAGCAGGCATGAAGCAGTAGGGCTGTCTTTCATCCAGTCACCAGAGACAAAAGGGAGTCCTGTCGGCAGGCAGTAGCACTTTGCAAGTTTAACTGCTGGCTTTTCAATGACTTTCTAGGGATGCCAGCAGATAAGATTGCAAGTGGTGATCACATGATCGAGGGGAACTTGGCAAGTAGTCTTAAGTCAGGGGTCCCCAACCTCCAGTTCATGGACCGGCACCTGGCTGCAGCATGCCAGCAACCGGTCCATACAAACAAACAAAGCCCCATCTATGGGATGCAGGCAGCACACAAAACCATGCACTCTCTGGTCTATGGAAAAACCTTTCTCCACAGAACTGGTCCCTGGTGTCCAAAAGATTGGGGACCTCTGACCTTAAGTACAAACAGGCTGCCATGCATCTGGACTGTGATTACATGACTGAATGGGTGAGGATGGTATGACATTTTGCAACAATCAGAATTAATTCACAGGCTGAAAGGCACTTTATCCAAGACTGTTGTTATTTTTTAGTGACCAGTCATTAAGCAAGGATGACACTTTGTAAAACTTCATTTCTGTGTTTTGCAGCATGCCAATAATGTATACTTGGTATTAATCAAAACCCTCAGCCATTCAGATTATTTTTATATATTTTATATATTTTTATATAAGATACAAGTTGCTACATTTGCATTTCTAGCATTTAAAATACTAGGCCATTTAGCTAATATATAGAGGAGTAAAAGAAATATAAACAATACAACATTACTTTTCTCCCTCTGCTATATTTTTAGTCTAAACAATTTAAGACCTGATTTATTAAGATAAAGGCTATATCCATATATTTGTGTTATTCTTTAATATTGTCTCAATTTCTAGTATATTAAACCATGCAAAATTTACCATAAATCTTATTTTGTTATTCTATACAGTATATGGTTCCAATATTTATGAAATTATGATCTTCAGGAGTAAGAAAGTTCTGGAAGAAAGAGAAGAATAGGAAATCCAATCAGATAGGCCCAACATGGGTTGTCTAGAATTGAATTTCTCCCCACAAAACTGGGTATTAAAGCCTGAATACACTATGAATCTTGTAGTAGTGTCCTTATAAAAAAGGTAAGTGATTTTTCTCTGTAATATAATTTTACTCTGGTGGGAGAAAAAGAAGTTACAGGAAAGCCTTCCATATTAATAAAAAAGAAAGAAAATGATTGCTACAAATAGATGTAGATCTATTCTCTGAAACTTTTTTTGCTCTTCTCTTTGTGGTATACACCTGAGCAATTTGGAATCTTACATCTGGGGGCTCTTCAGTGCATACAGAGGAAAAAAAGAAACAAATGAAAAATATTTAAAATAATTCTGCAGTGTTTTCCTTCAAATGTAGCAATATCACTTACTTTCTTTAAAATTAGCCTCTTAAACTAAATTGCTATTTTTTTTTGTTTTGCTTTGAACAAAATTTAGATGTTATAGTTTCTGATTTTATTTATTTATGTGAACTGCCTTAGTAGCATTTAAGCAAAAAAAGCCAGCATGGAAGAATAAATTAGAAGAAATGAGAAATAAAACTTTGCTCCATAAAATTTCCATACTTCAAAATCTGCATAGCTTAGTTCAATTAATTTTGCATGTTCAGGGCCAGAGTGGTGAATTAGCATTAAAACAGATTTTCATTTAATTTGGACTTCTTATGTTCAGACTTACTTTGAAAACAGCAGGAGGGAGTTCTGTCATTAGGACTGTCTGGATCTGAATTGCCTCACCATGCTGTTTCTGTTTTTCTTAGGGCTTTAAATCTGGAAGAAAGTGGAACTGGTATTTCAAATTAGCCACAAAGTCGACATGACTCTAAATTTTCAGTAGGTACCCAGTATTCTATAAGTAAAGCTTTTGTGGAGGAAAAATTATTTCCATATTGCAAAACTTGGATTGGAATCAATAAGATTTGCTTGATGAGATTTGCTTTCTTCTAATTAAAAAAAGGGGAGGCATTTTCTTAGGTTACAGGATAAAGTCTGAAAGGCACCTCATGATGAATAGTTTTATTCATTTCTTCTAAATACTCTCTCCTCATTCAAATCTCTTCTCTCTCCCCCCCCACACACACCTGCTCGCATGTGCTCTCTCTTTCTCTCTCACACAGACACACATTTGATCATTGTTTTGTATTTTTTTTCCTTTGTTCCTCATCTGTTAAAAGCAATGGGTGGTATAAATATTTTTTTTTCAAGTTAATAGCAACAGGATGAGATGACCAACGCATGCTTTCACTGAAATATTTCAAGGATTGCTTATACAGAACCAATGAAATCAAGGCGAAACAGTTTCTTCAGTCCTACACACCTAAAAGTTACTTACAATGACAAGGGTGGGTTTTGACAGTTGTTATTTGGCAAGTCAGAAGACTGGTGTGAGTTTCTCATTAGCACTGCATCTTTCACCACAACTTCTCAAGCCATCCTTTTTAGAATGAGGAGCTATCACAAAGTTTTTCAAATTAATTTCCAGAAAGTGACATGCTCAGCATCTTTAAGAAAGGCCCTTTCATTAGAAACACTGTCAAAGATAGCTGTAACAATGCAGTTAGAATGCACAATCGATACAGAGCAACTGGAGAACAGAACGGTAACATTTGGAAAATCATTCACAGCTGCTTTGTATTTTCCCCATCAATCAGATATGTGTAAGAAAAAAAATCTCACCCCAAAATATTTCCAAATGTTGCTCATTCCTTTCTAAAGCAACTTTCCATATTCTCTGCTGATTGTATTTTTACAATAAATTGCTTTCTTATAACCTGTTGCCCCTCTACATAAACAATAAGAAGGTAAATATTTCCCTGTTCAGTCATGTCTGACTCTAGGGTATGGTACTCATCTCCATTTCTTGGCTGAGGGAGCCAGCATTGTCCAAAGACATTTTCTGTGGTATGCGGCCAGCATGTCTATATGTCAAAGGCACACAGAATGCTGTTACCTTCCCACCAAAGTGGTATCTATTTATCTACTTGCATTTGCATGCTTTCAAACCACTAGGTGGGCAGAAGCTGGGGCAAGTAATGGGAGCTCACCCCATTGTGCGGCACTCAGGTTTCAAACTGGACTGTCAGCTTTTCAGCTGACAAGTGTTTTTAACCGCTGAGTCATAAAGAGTAGGTATAAGAATTTGCAGACAGAAGTCTAGTAACTGCACAATGGAGCCTATTGCCAGTTCCTTTGCTTGAAAATATGAAGTGCCATTCTGGATGTGAGGAGGATGTGTGAAGTGCCATTCTGGATGTGAGTCCTATCACTTTTATTGGTGTAGTTCTTGGCAGACATAATACAGAAAGAAGTCGGGGAGTGAACAAGGTGATTAGCATACAGAGGAAAAGGGGGATAGAGAAGAGGGAAAGAGAGAGAAAGAAAGAATTAGTAATGGATCATTTTGCATATAAACAGATTTCAACACCTGGATTAAAGAAAGATTGCTTCTGACTTTTAAATAGGCTATAAATAACAGAACTGTGCAGTTTTTTAAAAAAAATAATGAAATGTGCATACCTGATAAAATTGCATAACTGATTATTTAATTCGTCTTAAAGCTCCTGTAGAGTTATGTATGTTTTTGCATTTACAAATTCATCTATGGAAAACCCTTTTCAAAACTGTTTGTAGAATTGTCTTCAAATAGTTCTAATTTTTATTTTGGGCAGAGGAAGACAAATGTCAGCCAGTATTATTGTTCTTGTTTAGCTATATCACTAGATATTCTAACTTTTTGAAGGAATAACATTTTATATCTGTATTTTATTCTGAAATCTCCCAATACAAAGAAAGGGGTTAATCATTATACATACCACATTCCAGATGAGGAAGGAAGAGGGGGAAAAAAACAGAAAAGAAAAGGAGGAGGAGGAGGAGGAGATTCTGATTATCTAATGTAAATTTCAGTTTTATTTTACACATTTCCTAAGCCATGATTTGTTTTACTAACTATGCTAAAATGGGTTGGGTTCTCCAAATAAGATAACTATATACAAATCATGTTTAAAGGCCATATTTGAATAACAGAATCATTAACTCAGTGTGACATCTTCTTGTGAACAGGGATAAAGAGATATTAGTTTCTAAATACCAGAAAAAAAGTTGCTGTCACGTACAAATGTCATTGATCCTTGAGAAGCCATAGGCTGTCTTTTACAAAGATTTGCTGATTATTTCATACATTCTTTAAATACCTGATGGCTTGTAAAATCTTGCTTACTTGATGGTACTGCCAAGCATATCATATGTAAAAAGAGTCAAAGTGACCTGTAGCCTTCTACCTATATATCATATCTCATCACTATGCTTAATACTTACTTGCAGTCATACAAGCCCTGTATAAATGATATGTTGAAAATTATTATTGCAAATTACATTATTATAATTGGATAAAATAACCTGAAAGTAAGTTTTTTATATATAATGTCAAGGCTTCCTGGATAGAATCCCTATTACCTTTGAAGGAAATGTCTTTACTATTTGATAACACTAGTATTTTGATATATAATATATCCAGACTGAGTTTGTAGCTTCCTATAGTTTTTTCCAAAGTAGTTGCATCATAATGTGATCTATGATTATGCACTTTATTTTTTGCAATAGATATGAAATGTGAACAAGAAATATGTGACTAGATTAAAATAATACAGCTGGCCAAACCCTTTTGGGATGTCTTGGTTGTAAGTAATTGTTTTTAACAATATAACCTTTATACCCTTTAGCTATCAAAAAGGATTCAATAGATAGATAGGTAGATAACTAGAAAGACAGATTTGTTTGCACAACATCATTTTGGTAGATAACATTTCCACAGAAGCTCATTACTTTCAGAGCTGCAAATATTTTCCCAAAACTAGTCAAGTTATGCCATATTGTAATAAATGACTTTGCAAATAACCTTCATTGCTGTTGTTTGAAAACAGAAAATTCATCCACATCTTGTCCAACTGATCTATAATGGATATTTGTTTTGACTAATTTTTAAAGCACTGTTTGAATGTAGGCTTGACCCATTACTAATTTTTGTAATTTGGGGCAATAGTTCATGTGGCTAGTTTAGAAAGTTTAAATATGATGTGATGTGCACATGAGCAAAATTAAGAATTAATCAAGTATTCCATCAAAACGTGCTTGGAAATAACAGACCAAACACTTTGACGATTCTAAGGCTGCAATTGATTACTCACTGTTATCTTGTCACCTCCATATATTTTGATTTTTCCAAAGCAAATGAGATGTGAACTGTTAGCCTATAAATGAAACTAAAGTTGACTCCTAAATTTTAATACATGGACTGATTTACTCTGAGCTTTTTATCACTCATAAAATTTAAGAATGGAAAACAAATTTATCATGAAGGACATAGTATGTGTCTTTTAATGAAGCATTTTCAAGGGACAAAAACATTTACAAGCAGATGAACTATCCCATTATGTACTGAATTTAAAAGGCACTGTTCTCCATGATCTTAATTATTCACCACACCTACACTTTGCAAAAGTCACAGGTAAAGTTCTTCAATATTTTACAATAAGCAAGCAATGCATTATACAAATTATTTATAAAAGTAATGGGTTCTATTTTCCTCAGTTTGGCAGTTGCAGTCTAGATAAAGAACCTGTTCAGAGATGTAGAAAAGATAGGAACAGTCTAAATTGCTGGTAAAAGTGAAAAGCCTACTATCTAAAGTTTATAATAAAAGAGTGATGGCTAACAGTTTTCTGGATGTTAAGTAGAATGCAGATGTTCTTGGCCTAACTACTGTATATTTCCTATATATTTACAGTTAGATCATGGGCAATATGTCATAAAAGAGACATAAGTATATTCTAAAGACTTCCACTGTGGCTTTTCTCTTTCTTCCATTGCTCTCTTGGCTCTTTATTGCCCTCCCCTTCTTTAAAGACATACCCACACTGAAAAAGGAGCAAAAGAAGTATTGATACAACTATTTTCATTTTTAGATCTAAACCAAAATTATATTTGAACTTCAGAACTAGCCTGATACATTTATTTTTATGGTATGGTGTAGACTCATTTACTCATTCAACTCAGCATATAAGCTTTGCATATAAGGAAGACAATCCAATAAATATAATTTTCCAACTCTAAAAATGTCCCAAAGGTGCTTTTTTTTGGTAAAAAAATTATTTTATTAAAACCATCAACATTAAACATAAGTTCATATTAAAAAGCAATCATCATATATCCTGCAATACAACTCAAAAGGCAACTGGACTTTGTTTTTCCTTGAAGATGAAAAAAAGCTTTTTTAGTTCTCAGTCCCAAAGCACCTGATCTGGATGACAGAGAATCTACATAGACAACTTTAAAGTCACCTTTTTTTTTCCAACTTTGCCTATCACTAATTCATCGTATATAATTATTGATTCTCTAGTCACTGAGTCATTAGAGAGTGCCCTACAGCTTGAGAAAGGGGAGGAGAATATTCCCCTAGAACATATTTCTTATCTTAATGCAGTATTGAAGCAGTATATTCACTATCATGAGGCTGAAGGTGTCCCGTGGGATATTTTGCCATTTTTTAAAAAAGAAAACAATCCAGTCATTCTTAATTAATAAGACTCAGCTATGTCCATGGCATTCGTAGTCAATGTATAATCCAAAGTGCTAAATCTATAAAAATGATACTTTCTAGCACAGATGTTTATTCGGAGGACTAGATGCCTTAGAACTGACAACACATCATCTAAAATTAAATAGGACTGCAATTTTCATTGATAGAGATGAATAGTACTGAATAGAAAATCTCTGTAGAGGATAGGATGTAAAGGACAGAACTCTTCCTAAACAGGAACTCATCTCTTCAGATCCCATCATGTATGAATAAAATGAAATTGGGTACTTCTGAACTACATACTGCTTTTAAATTAACCAACATTTGGATGCACAAACTACATGGTAAAATTATATGGAATATAATTTAGAGAGAAACCTAACCACATAGATAGATTTTATTGTGACCAAAACCTGGCTCAACTAAAGTATAAAATCACTGTGACAATACAACAGAAATTTATGAAGCATGCAAACAATTACAGAAAAATCTTTACAACAATAAAATGAAAAAAATAATAAAAATGTAAACATAACAATAGCAAAGGAATAAACAATGGAAGTACTATAATATGAATTTTAAAAAATGGGTGGAAGGGAAGGGAACCAGGAAGTGCAGGGTAGGGTCAGCTAATTAGCCACAACCAATGAGTCCCCAGATCAACTGGCAGAGCCATGTCTTCAGGCCATTACAGAAGGATAGGAGGGTGAGGCAAACCTCATCCCAGGAAGCAGGATGTTCCAGAGAACCAGCAATACAGCAAAGTAGGCTCTTTTCCTGGATCACATCAGTCAGAGTTCTTTGACTGATGGGGATCTTCAGCAGGTCTCCTGGCCCAAGTAGGGTGGCTTGTTTTAGCAGGACAAGACGGTTCATCTAGTAATCTGGACCTATGCCATGGAGAGTTTTAAAGGTTATAACCAGCACCTTGAACTGCACCCAGTAGTAAACCAGCAGCCAGTGCAGCTTGTGAAGTAGGTGTAACATGGGTCATTCTATGGACTCCAAAGACTATTCAGGCTGCTGCACAAGCCACCATCGCCAGGCTAAACTCCTAGTTATCTGCTACCTTCTGTTAAATATTCTTACATAGACAACTATAGACATTTTTTTTATTTTCAGAAAAAGCTCATAACTTGAATTAAAACACCCTAATGCATTAAATATCACAGCAGCCCCCCCACAAAAAAACCCACAAATTGTCTAGTGAATAATATACTCTTTATTATTCCTTTAAAAATAATAGGCCCATGAATCTGGATAAATAAAAGGCTACCTTACCTTTCATTTAGTATACTTGTTTTTGAGATACAGGCTTGTGAGTGCTTCCTATTTTTCTCCTCCTTAAGGACAGAGCAGGAGAAAGTTGGTGAAAGGCTCGGTATAAAAGGGGAAGAAATCACCAGAGATATTTCTATAGATATATTCTTCTGTTGGATACTGTTTGCCAAAGAAAGGCCTAGGATCATTGGTGAGAGGAAACTAAACCTATTGCCTCCTTATATATATAATGGCTTTTATTTCCAAATGAGCAAATATTTATAGTCTCCTGAAATTCTCAATAAAAAACTGTTCGTTTGTTTGTTTGGTTATAAACTATTAAAAACCTAGTTTAAAAAAAAAGCTGAAAACTATGCCAGGATTTATTTCATAGCTTGATGAGGCCAGATGTTTGCTAATTCAACCCCCTGTCTGGGACATGAATCCTCATAACATCCCAGACAAATAGATGTCCAACAGCTATTGAGAAATCTCCAGGGATGGAGCATCCATGATTCAAAGAGATGGGCTTTTCACTGCTTAAGAGCTTTGAGGAAATTCCTTTTCATTTCATGTTTGGATATCCATCTGTATAGCCTCCACTATCAGTTCTTCTTTTATTCTCAGGAGCTATGAGGTTATAAATCTACACTTTTCCTTGTGACAGTCCTTTGAGTATTAAAATAATGCTATTATTATCTCTCCTTAGCATTCTCTGGTTTAGACTATGCAGTTCTTTAACAATAGTTCATAGGTTCCAAGCCTTTCTGCATCTTCCTCAGTGTTCTCTGCATTCTTTCCAATTCCACAGAGTCCTCTTTGTATTGTGATGACCAAAACTGGACACAATTTTGCAGGTATGTATAGAGTGGAACTATCTCTTCTTCTGATCTCAACATTATCTTGGATGATTGCATTTGGGGAGTAGCAGCCCTTTTTTTTAGGTCTTCTTCACTTATTTGGCATTCACATTCACATGATGAAATTATTAATGGAAAACATGCTCTTTTTTTAGCACCTGTTGATGAACAAATCCAGCTTCTTGAATTATTCAAATATATAAAAGACTATTTTCATATTCAGCTAATTGAATGAAAGCAACTGGGCAGTTTTATACATCTCCAGCAGTGTTAACCCCAGATGAGAATTCTCTGCTAGAAATGTAATACAAATAATGGCTGAGAAATAGCTGTCATAATCTGTTAGTTTACAGGTGATTGTATTTTGGATAGAGAGTGAGGGCAATTATAAAATAGAAAGTAATGATTATTAAAGAGCTTCACTGATTCCTAAACTCAAGAATTTATAGATTAAGGATTACATCTGTAAACAGAAGCATGAAATACAACTGTCCTAAAAGACTAAAGGTCATCCAGTATAAATTGTAAATGACTTTCATATTAACCTATACTGTAGACGCTTGCTGGAATAATTTTGTTCCAACTGGGTTAATGAAACCTTACAGTCTTCTTAAAATATAGCCATCACTTATAGAAAAAAGAATCTTCCAATAATATTTTTTAAAGAATCATATTTTTTAAAGGATCTTTTAGGCCAGGCATGTCAAACTCGTGACGTCACGTGACGTCGCACGACGTATCAGAGCTTTTTCGCCATTGCCAGCAATGAGGTTGGTGTGGCTCTGGTATGATGAAACTGGCCCGTGGGCCGGCAGTTTGACACCCCTGTTTTAGCTATCAAGCCCAAATTAAAGCATCTAAGAAGTACAAAAGAGTAATTTCAGAAGCATAAAACATTGAAAAAAATTATGTGCAAGTGAGGGTTGAATTGTGGAGGCCTTGGTGGTCTCAGAGCTTGGTTGTCTGCTTGCAGATCTTTCATTACCCAACTAGATAATGCGCTAATGAGTATGGGTTCACTTCCTGTTTATACATAGTAGCTTACCCTGCCAGTGTTGGTTTTCTCCTTGGTAGTTCTTTGACTATGGTATTGTTTTTTGTTTGTTTGCTTATTTGGTATTAATCTCTGCTTATATGGGTGTTGGTTGCTGGAAATTATGTATTCTGGTATTTTTGTTTCCTTTTGGGTATGATTCTGAATATTTTTCTCTTAGTGTGTTTGGCTAGATTGAGTGTGTTGTGCAGTACTATTACCATGGATTATGTTCCTAGTTCCGGATCTATGGATAAAAAAGTGTTGTAACATTGACTAAAAATATAATTTCCTGCTCCTCCTGCTGCTTCTGCTGCTCCTCCTGCTCCTTTTTACTGGAGGAACTGTAGTAGGGAATTGATGGAATATTTGCTCCTCTCTTTTTGTAACCTTTTTGTAAATTCTTTGTTGGAGTCCCTAGTTACAATACAATTGAGCAAAGAGATATATTGGGCTTGTGTATTTTGGGGCATCCATTGCAGTGTGGGAAGATAGATCCACAGCTTTTCATCTGCCACTGTTCTTCTTTTGTGATTTGATCATTTTTTGTTAAGTTGCTGATCAGGTATCTAATTTCTGTAATGAATTGGTATTATAGAAGGATGTAGTAATCCTGTGGCTTTTTGTATGTACTGTGTTCTGCCCATGATAACTGTAACTTATGTTCCTAGAAATGCTAGAGTGTGACTCAATTGGCCACATAACTGGAACACCTGAGTGGATGCTTTTAGTAAACTGAGCAAGTGGGGAAATGAATGAACGAATGAGCCCATCTCCTCTCACGTTTCTGGAGCTATAAACTTTTAGAGAAAAAGCATGAGCTGAGTTGAGCCTTGAGGAAGTGGAGATGGGGAGCAACTTGGCTGCAGTTGCTTTTCCCAAATGAAGTCAGCCACCCCAGCTTCATTCCTTCAGGCTATGGGAAAAGAATAATGAATGTGCTAGAAGTTGCATAGATGATAAAGTGCTTGAAAAAGAATAGACTCTTCTTTCATATGCTGATTGAATCAGTAGCAAAATCATAATCATAAGAGCTTTCTCCTTCAACTTTCCTCACCCTCTGTTACACCTGCACAGAATTAGCAAGTACAATATAATTAGATGTTATGTATTTTTTCTATAGATACACATGATAGTTAAGGCAAACAAAAGGACTTCAGTGATACAGTCAGGGAACATCTTTCGTTTTGGATTGGCAATGGCACAAGAACAGTTTCAAAGAAAACAATGGATCTTCTATGGTCTAATAAGTGGTTTTATTCCAGTTTTTACAGAGGTTTCTAGACATTATACGATAAACAGCATTACAGGTCAAAACTATAGGCCACCATAACTGGAGAATCATTATGTGATATACAAAAAGAAAAAGTAAATCTCTGCTAAGGCCATACTTGGCTGTCTGGACAGTAATATCTTCGGGGCAGAAGAACCACAACAAAATGTTAATTTGCTCACAATAGTTTGATTTAAAGTCTGTGGAGATTGAAAAAGCACCCTGGATTTGATTTAAAGGTTCTCATCAAATGATTTGTGCAGCCTTATAAAATAGTACAATAAGATAACATAACATTTAAGAGTAGAAAGGCAAGAATTTCCCAATCAAGAAAACAGATCACTGAGTAATTGCATGCCTAGATTATTGTAAGACATTTGACATGGGACATCTTTTAGATTTAGTTTAATGTTTCCTTCCTTTACTCTGAATGCTTTCACATAATGGCACATTATCATTCTATTTGGATCTCAGTTATAAACAACTGCTAAGAAAAGAAACTTTCCTTTAATTGCATTTTCCTATTTTGGTTTAGTCCATAGAAGTCCTACAATGTTGCTAAGTATCTCATTTTTAAAACAAAACTTGCTAAGAATTTTCTAAATTCTATTGCTTATAGATATGTAAAACTCATATCTCCTTCAATAAATTATGGCTGAGTTTCAGGAAATGATCATGTCTGCAAATAAGAGAAACACAGCAATGACCAAAAATAAAGCCTTCTGTTTACAAAAAGCATTTTAATAACTGTCCTTACAAGTGTCAAAGAATTAAAAAACACCTCAAATACAAAGAGAAGATTGGTAGAAAATGCCAGCTTTCACCAAGTAAATAAAAGTTGTGGGACAAAATAGGTTCTTCTTCTCTGGAAGTCTATTTGGCTTCCTTTCCTATTTTGTTGGCGTTAACACTGACTTCCATTATGAAATTGCACTTGAACGCATCATTCAAGCTAAATTTTCTCCCAAATCACTCACCATAATTAATAAAGCAGGCAACATGCAGAATGAGTGTAATTTGCTAATTATAAAATGTTCTGTATAATTAGATTACGTTCACTGACTTTTAATCAGATATCTTTCATGTCTGAAATCAATGTTTCTTTTTTCTGCCAAAAGCAATAAGGTAATCAAGGTAAATATAGCCCTAAATGTGCCATGATCAAGGGAAGAGGTTTATGCATTACTCAGAACATAACAATACTGCTGCTTGATCAGACCAAGGTCCAGTTCGCATGAATACATCCTACTGTTGTACCATTTTCCCTCTACGGCTTTTGTTTTGTAGGCAGATTGCCCTCTATCTGGAAGCAAGCTTGAATGTTCAAGCCTTTGATATACCTCCCTTCAGTGTATTTATTAAATTCTCCTTTAAAGTCATCCAGCGAGCTGGCATCACATGTCTTGGGACAAAGAATTCCAAAGGTTAATTCTGCAGTATTTCTATTCAGACTCTTTTTTCAGTCAGCTTCATTGAATGATCCCTGTTCTTACACTTTTAAGAGAAGAAAAAACATTATTTCTAGCTTTTTATGCTATTCATTACTTTATATATTTAGTTCAGGTCATTCCATCTCTCTACCCTTCAGCTGCTATTTTTCTAAACTAAAGAGTCCCAAATATTCTAGGTATTTTTTTCCCCATAAGAAAAATGTTTAAGCATCCTGCTTAATCATAAATTTCTGGAGGTATTTTGTACCTTTCACATGTTATATTTTTTTTCAAATGTGGATGGCCAGAACTATATAGTGTATTGCAGATGTAGGCATACTATAGATGTATATACTATTATTACAGTGTTGACAGTTTTCTGTCCCTTTTCCAACAATTTGTAGCATAAAATCAGCCTTTTGTCACAGCTGTCACAAGTGATTCAAGCCTTTCACCAAGCTATCCTTATGACTCCCAGCTCTCACTCCTGATTAGTTGTAGAACAATCAGATCTTCATAGTGTATATGTTAAGTTAAAATGTCTTGCCTCAACGTGAATCACTTTTTATACTTAAACCAATCCCATATTTGCTATTTGATGACAGTTTACCTGGTTTAAAGACAGCCTTAATAGAGCTCTTCACAATTACTTTTGCTTGTCAGTTCTTGGAATAGTTTGCTATTATAGACTTGGACAGCTCATTGTTTATCCTTAGGTTGTCCCGAAACAAGCTTTTGATGTAATAGTCTTCTTATATTTTTTCCTCATGGAGGAAATTATTCCATTTTTCCATGTTTTTATTTTTTTTTTTAACCTATAAATAATTTATTTTTTAAAGAAGTCTGCTAACACTATTCAAAACTCTTTGATGGGAAACTTTGTCAAAGGCTTTTTGAAAATCCACGCATACAATGTGAAGAAACTCACCTCTGTTTGCCCTTCTGATAACATTATCAAAGGTTAATCAAAGGTTGAATGGTAATCTTAGATCTCACTTTCTCACTTACTTTGTCATACTTTTACTTTCTTATTTTCTCCCTGAATTTTGACTTCAGTTTCAAAGGAATAAAAGCTCTTCTACCTGTAAAGGGAGGGGGCTGAGAGATAGTATGAGGCTTTTTGTTTGTTTGTTTTTTACTACATTCTAAAATGAGCTTTCCTCCTTCAAAAAAATATTGATTCAAATGTCTAAGCTGGAAGCTTGTTGTTTGGCATAAGAAGCTGGCAGGCAGGATGCAAGTGTGAGGGTTTTTAGCCTGCCACTTCAGGGTATTTCTTATTGTTTTCTTATTTTCTGTTTGCGTTACTTGGAAGATAACAACCTGTTTGTGACAGTTATAGTTCTGAACAATGGCATCTGCGGCAAACCAAAATGAAGGCACATGCATGGTGATATAATAATACAAATGCCATGGTGACATATTTGTGTCACGACATCCAGTATCTAAGTCGTAACATTTGTGTCATTATGTCATCACACATGTTTTGTCTCATTTTCATATAGCATGAGGAATCTAGACTAAATGTCTCAAGTGTCGGTTGTTCTACATAAAAACACTCTGAGTGTTGATTTATTATGATGCCCAATTTGCTACAGACATAATGAATGTTTACAGCGTGCATTTGTCGGATAACTATATTTTTTTTTCCAGAACAAACTCAAAGCTTTAGGGATAGAGTAAAAATCAAAATACATTGCTATTATAATAGAAACCTGAGATTTATAGTGTCAGGTTTGCCACAAAATCTTACTCTCTGTAACCAGAAGTTCAGAACTGATACCAATGAAAGAAAAAGGATTCCAAATGATTCTACATTTAATAAAGAAACATGTACCAATTAGCTCTGAAAAATGAGTAATCATAATTTTGATGAATCTACTTTTTCCAAGTATAGCATTTGGATCTCCAAACTTAACTTCATGTGACTTTAAATTTTATTTCTAAATTATCCACTGACATTTCACACTACTGTTCTGAACATGATATTCCAGAGGCCTTCATTAGTTTGAGCAAGTTTCCATGGAAACTGCAGCGTGGGTTCATGTTAGTATGTTCTATACAAGCGTTTGTCCTTCAGAGTTTCTTTTATTTTTTTTCATAAATACAATAGTCCCCTACAAGATATAAAATAATGGACTAATTTTATTGTATACCTTGGTAGCTACTGGGTTCAAATATATAACATCAGACAGACATCAGGCTGTGATGTCAATTATCTTTTGTTGAAAAATAGAGTGGCCTATGGTCTTTATCTCATCCAGTACAACTATTCTTAAATAAGAACATTGTCAACGCTGCTAATATTGAATATTCTTGTAATGTAATGTAATGTAATGTTCTTCGAAGTGTTTCATTACTCGGAACCATGACAAACGTCTTCTTAATTTTCCCCTCTTGGATAGGGAAATATTTGTCACAAATAGCCATAGCCAATATCTGTCCTGCTACATTTACAATTTGCAGATAGTTACGGGTACTGAGCATGGGTCAGCTTAGTCAGAATTCTTCTTTTATTTTATCTTGTTTTCTTTTATGTTTTTACATTCTTTTTGTGAGTTTCAGAGCCCCTCTTCTTTAGATTAAGGAGATAGTCTTAATATTAAAATTCAGAATGTTTATTGAGATATTTTAGTATTGTAATCTTATAACATTAGCAACCCTAACTTTCAGCTAGCGTTTACTTCTTATAAATTTTAGTGGCATTATTGAAATTGCTGTAATTTTCCTTCTTTGTATTTTAAGATGGCCAGTACTGAAATAAAAGTTGTATTACCTTGCATTAAATTTATGCAGTACTTTGGATTTAATTCCCCAAAAAAATGTGTTTCAAAGTACAAGGCACTAACATAGCATTTACTTGCACAAGGCAACAACTTACTACCTACTACTTTTCTACCAGCATTCATATTTTTTTCCTAGAATAATGAAGCAGTTGCAGACAGTAGCCATACATATTTTTTTAAAAAAAATGTTTTTGCTTTTAAACAATTGCAGACAGGGTAATATGTTTGTTACCTTCCCCTAGCTCCAAAAAGCATTTTCTTCATTATTACAAAATGCTACATAGACAAGATATGGATTAGTCAGTATCTGGTCCACATCATATCAAATGTTAATCTCTTCCCATTGAAAGAGGCTCTATAAGGGCCATTAAATGAAATAGGAGTCTACTTTTGCTTTTTATGAACCTATTTTATATCTTCCATTATTTTACATTTTAACTTTTCAAACATCATACCATACTCTGGTAAATGCCTAAAAAAAGGCCTCTTTTTTATTTGCTAACACAAATAAAGGTATCACAATTTACTAGCCCTGGTGGTGCAGTGGTTAGAATGCAGTATTACAAGCTAATTCTGCCCACAGCCTGTAGTTTAATCCTGATAGGCTCAAGGTTAACTCAGTGTTCCAGTCTTCTGAAGTTGGTAAAATATTGTTGGGGACAATATACTGACATTGTAGACCTCTCAGAGAATGCTGTAAGGCACTATGGAAATGTATATAAGTCTAAGTGCTAGTGCTATATTTATGGCATAGGCAGAGTCTGCCCCACAGGATGGCCTAAAATATTATTACTTTGTGATTCTGTTTTCCACATGCACAGGTATTGAATTATGTGAATAAGTGTCATACAACAAAGATGATTAGGGGACTGGAGGCTAAATCATATAAAGAAAGGCTGCTGGAATTGGGTATGTCTAGTTTAATGAAGAGAAGGACGAGGGGGGACATGATAGCAGTATTCCAATATCTCAGGGGCTGCCACAAAGAAGAGGGAGTCAAGCTATTTTCCAAGGCACCTGAAGGCAGGACAAGAAGCAACGGGTGGAAACTAAGCAAGGAGAGAAGTAACCTAGAACTAAGGAGAAACTTCCTGACAGTTAGAACAATTAACCAGTGGAACAACCTGCCTCCAGAAGTGGTGAATGCTCCAACACTGGAAGTTTTTAAGAAGAGACTAGACAGCCATTTGTCTGAAATGGTATAGGGTTTCCTGCCTGAGCAGGGGGTTGGACTAGATGACCTCCAAAGTCCCTTCCAACTTTATTATTATTATTATTATTATTATTATTATTATTATTATTAGTAGTAGTAGTAGTAGTAGTAGTAGTAGTAGTAGTAGTAGTAGTACTTTTTTTTCAGACAGCAGTCTGAAAATGGTTCTAAAGAAAGAAAAAGGAAAGGAAGAATTACCTGAAATGGAAATGACACATCAGATTTTTGTCCAGCTGGATTGCTTTAGGATCAATCAGAACAACAGAATAACAGAGTTGGAAGGGACTTTGGAGGTCTTCTAGTCCAGAGGTCCCCAACCTTTTGGGCACCAGGGACCGATTACATGGAGAGAGGATTTTCCGCAGACTGAAGGGGGCGTAGTTTTGTGTGCTGCCTGCATCCCACAGATGGGGTTTTGTTTGTTTGTATGGCCCAAATGCTAGCATGCCACGGCCTGCTACCAGTCCATGGACCAGGGGTTGGGGACCCCTGTTTTAGTCCAACCCTCTGCTCAAGCAGGAATCAAAAACTAAGCAGCACGTTAGATACATAAAAGGGGAAAACAAATGTACACATACAAAGCATACTCCTACCCTGTTCTTTGATTGCTTCATTAGTTGCCTTAATGTTTGAACTGGCAGTTTGTTCACTGTATAAGAAATTCTATATAATACATCTCTCTTTTTTTCCAAAGAGGTTAGTAGCATTCTGATGTAATAATAGCAGGGCTTTTTTTTCTCATAACACGCCCAGAACGGAGTTCCGGCATCTTTTTTGGATGGAACCTTGTAGGGTAGGTAAGGCAGGTTAGGTGTGTGAGTTCCGGCACCTTTTCTTTTTTTTTTAGAAAAAAAGCACTGAATAATAGAATATTACATGATGAAGTAACATTCATCACACATAATGACCCTGAAGCATAGACCCAAATACTGTATGTACAGAAAGAGTAATGCACCATAGTCAGATATTACCTTCTCGGTTATTATCATTCCATGTATTTGTAGATTGTGGGGAAGTGAAACAGTACTTGAGTCTATCAAATAATCTAATCATCATCCAACAGCTGTTTTACATGACTGAACTTACTTCAATGAATAACAAATTATGCATTTGATTAGAACAAATAATGCTAAGAACTATGAAGAAGATAGAGAGAGATGATATTTTTTTGTCAAAATGCCTTAAAGGAAATTATTCTTTTTAAATATTAAACTAGTTTTTAAAATGGCAGGATATTTCACACAAGGTCTCTTCTAAACCTCTAATATATTACAGGTATTACCAGTTACTACTTTCACAATTGGTGAAGCTATTTCTAAAAAAGAAAGAAAGAAAAACTGTGTAAAGTGGTTGCAAAGCAATTGAAGAAATTGAAACAACTATTATGCCACTGAAAACTAAGTACTTTCTCTCTTTTTGAAAAGCGTATTCTGTTAAAAAGATCAGTTATGTGATAATGGACAAGAAAGTTTGAATTACTCTCCATAGCTAAAACTTATCTTCAATTTTAAACTAACATTTGATTGTCATAATTGCCAGAGCTACATGTAAATTTCTTTGGCATGAGGAAACTTGGAGGGTGCTATGAATTTCCATTGGTATGCAAGGCAATTGATGACACCAATTTTTCTCTATGCTATAAAAATTGAGAACATTGCAAGCTATTTTAAAGCAGTCCTATTAACCAATTTGTCTTTTTTTTTCAAATGTGGAAGCACTTTTTCTTTTTTACTGAATACTGTTCTCATCATTTGAACAATCCTCGGCAACATTGTCTTGAGAAAAACAAAGATTAAATGGAGAAAATGCATGAGTTTTCCCTTTGGTTGATTAGTTAAATCCATTGTATAAATTGCTTGGAAAAGGTAACATCACTCACAGAGCAAACCAAAGCTTAGTCTAGTTCAGCATCCCGCATACTACAGTGAAAGTGCACAAGCAGGACATAAGGTAATCTGTTTCTCTCGTTGTTAATGCAGGCAAAGTATGAGTTAGAACTTCCTGCCAACTACTATTGCTGAAAACTAGTTCTATTGTTAGTCCTTGGGAAGTAATATTCAGTTGGAAGTTGGAATATTCTTTATTGGGCAAGTGTGACTGGACACACAAGGAATTTGTCTCTGGTGCATAAGGTCTCAGTGTACATACAAACAGCAAAGTGATAAGATCATAAATCATAAAATACAAACAACAAGTGATAAATCATAAGCTACTAATAGGAGAAGAGAATGGGAAAGATGAGAAGATGAAAAAGATGAGAACGATAATAGCAATACAGCCTTACTACATGAGTAAATATTTTTAAGCATAAGACAGTGCTGTGGGAATTACCGTAGGTGTTCAACAGAATGATCTCTAGTTGTTTTGGCATGCAATGCCCTATAGCGTTTAGTGGGAAGTCCTATAATGTATAGTGGGAAGTTGCTTCCCCTTTATAAAATATCACTATATATCATAATATATATGTATACCACCATCATCCCCATTTTGTTCTGCTGAGAGAAAAAAAAAACTTAACTGTTTATCTTCAAGCAATCAGACACCAAATAAGGAAAACTGTTCAGATTAACACTATGGTATTTTTTTTGTACTTTTTTATATGTACAAACTTGTTGAATTTGTTTATATACGTAGAGTTGATAGAGACTATTTGTGTCATGAAGTCCAACCTCTTTTTCACTGCAGGAAACATTTCAAGGTAGTATTATTAGTACTCTGTCCTCCAACAGCAACTCTCATCATTAAAGGGGTGGGAGGGAATCTTTCTTTGGAGACATGGCTAGATTTTCCTTCTCTGTGGGGAAATTCAGATGAATTGTTGCTCAGTTTCTCTGATTTCAAATTTAGTTTAGGATTTAGAAATCCCAGTGGTCTGGCTCTGATATATACATGATGGTTATTGACTACGACTGAGTTATTTGTGGAAATTGAAGAGTATTTGCCAGACCAATCCATCAGAAGTATCATGGGGAATATGACAGTCCAATCTTAACTGACGTGAGATTTTGAGGGCAACTGAGCAGAAAGAATAGGGATTTAAAGTGGAATCAGGTTGGACAGAAGCAGTGCTTTTTTTGTAAAAAAAAAAAAAAAAAAAAGGTGCCGGAACTCACACATGTCGCCTTGCCTGCCCTATAAGGTTCCATCCAAAATAGGTGCTGGAACTCCGTTCTGGGCAATCTATGACAAAAAAAGCCCTGGGCAGAAGGATACATGGCAGTGGACTCTGGGCAGGCCTTTGGAGAAGAAGGGGTTTTGTGCAGTCCAAGTTCCTTCATACAAGTTTGTAGAAGAACTGTATCAAATTAATGATTAGATATTATATATTTTTAATAATGTCAAATTGATGAAATGGTGCAGTTTGCTTGATTCAAGAAACAAGACTTGGTCCGTAGGTTGGACAGGTGTAAGGAGGCAAAGGGAAAATAGTTCATTCAAAATTGAATTTAAATGTGTAAATCAGTTCAGAAATCTGAATCAATTTGGGCTTTCAATCAGATAGTCTGATTCAGTGTTCTGAATTGGTTGGATTTCCAGATAAAATACCACAGACTCTGAAATTAAGGTCTATCCAATTGCCAAATAAGTTGGAGTCTTTCCAAATCTATTGCTTTAATGTTTGCATCAGTTCAGATAATTGAATTAAATCATTAAATTAATTGAATTACACTTTTGAATCAAATATTTTCGTAGTCCCTAAAATTATCTGTCTACAAATATTATCGGAAAGTCTCCAAAGTAATTTAAGGAAATCAAATAGAAAAGGTCATATTGGAAATATTGAATTCCTCAAAGATTGCTATAATAATCCTCACCCATGTGTTTTTAAAAATATCAATATCCAATCCTATCTAAGTTATTAAAAATATATTTCATTTCATTTCATTTATTTGGGTTTGTATGCTGCTCCTCTCCGGGACTAGGAGCGGCTAACAACATATATATAACAATAAAATTACAATAAAAAAACCCAAACAACAATATCTAAAAAAAACAATAAAGCACACATTAAATTCAACAATCAACCACAATCATCCCCAGGCCTGCCGGCAAAGATGAGTTTTTAGATTTTTCCGGAAGGCCGGGAGAGTCGGAGAAACGCGGACTTCAGGAGGCAGTTGGTTCCAGAGGGCGGGCGCCACAACAGAGAAAGCCCTCCCCCTAGGGCCCGCCAGATGACATTGTTTCGCTGACGGGACCCGGAGAAGGCCAACCCTGTGCGCTCTCACCGGTCGTAGAGAAGTATGTGGCAGAAGGCGGTCCCGTAAGTATCCTGGTCCCATGCCATGAAGGGCTTTATAGGTGATAACCAACACCTTGAATTGGGCTTGGAGACCAATAGGCAACCAATGCAGCATGCGGAAATGTGGGCACAACGCAGAAGGCCCACAACTGCTCGCGCAGCTGCATTTTGCACTAATTGTAGTCTCCGAACACTCTTCAAGGGTAGCCCCATGTAGAGAGCGTTGCAGTAGTCGATCCTCGAGGTGACAAGGGCATGTGTGACTGTGAGGAGAGGCTCCCGATCCAAGTAAGGACGCAACTGGTGCACCAGGCGAACCTGGGCAAATGCCCCCCTCGCCACAGCCGAGAAATGATGTTCTAAACTTAGCTATGGATCAAGGAGGAAACCCAAGTTGCGAACCCTCTCCGAGGGGGACAGAACTTCTCTCCCACCAGGGTAATGGGCGGACAGATAGAAGTGTCCTTGGGAGGCATCACCCACAGCCACTCTGTCTTATCGGGGTTGAGCCTTAATCTGTTAACACCCATCCAAACCCTCACAGCCTCCAGACACCGGCACATCACCTCAACCGCTTCACTGATATGGCCAGAAATGGAAATGTACAGCTGAGTATCATCAGCGTACTGATATAATAAAACATATAGTTTCTTTTCCAATGATATAGGAATAAGTCTAAGTATTTTAACTAAATACCAATTAAATGCTTCCAAAAAAAGAAAAAACTAATGTTGACCTTGTTGGATAAAGAGTATGGATTGAAATAAAAGTATTTCTTATAAAATTCCACCAAATAACGAGTTGATTATTACTTTATACTACATCTATCAATACTTACCATAATCTGTTACTAATTATATAGATGTAAGAAATAATTGCAAATCTGTACAATCAAATGTGTGTGGAAACTTCCTCCCTCCCTTATTATTATTATTATTATTTATTAAATTTCTATACCGCCCCTCTCCCGAAGGACTCGGGGCGGTTTACAGCCTTAAAATTTAAAAAACATATAAATGTACAAAATTAAAATATTTAAAAATAAATTAAACAAATTAGGCCATAAAATCTATAAAACCCAATATATACAAGTCCTAAAATCCTAAAAATTGCACAATCCCCCTAAAACATTTTCACCCGGTTGGAGCCGGAGCTTCTATGCCAGGCCGGCCTGTTGAAAAAGGAAAGTTTTCAGTTCCCGACGGAAGGTGCGTAAGTCCGTCATCGTACGGAGTTCGGGGGGGAGCTCGTTCCAAAACGTTGGAGCTCCCACAGAGAAGGCTCTCCCCCTGGGGGTCGCCAGTTGACATTGTCTGGCCGACGGCACCCTGAGGAGGCCCTCTCTGTGGGAGCGTACCGGACGGCGGGAGGTATTTGCTAGCAGTAAGCGGTCCTGTAAGTATCCGGGTCCGATGCCATGGAGCGCTTTAAAGGTGGTCACTAACACCTTGAACCGCACCCGGAAGACCACCGGCAACCAGTGCAGCTCGCGCAGGAGCGGTGTTACATGGGAGCGCCACGACGCTCCTGTCACTACCCGCGCGGCCGCATTCTGGGCCAGCTGAAGCCTCCGGGTGCACCTCAAGGGGAGCCCCATGTAGAGAACATTACAATAGTCCAGCCTGGAAGTGACGAAGGCATGAGTAACTGTGCATAGCGAGTCCCGGTCTAGGAAGGGACGCAACTGGCGTACCAGGCGAACCTGATAGAACATCCTCCCGGCCACGGCCGCCAGATGGTCCTCTAAAGATAGCCGTGAATCCAGGAGGACTCCCAAATTGCGAACCCTTTCCACGGGGGCCACTGTTTCGCCCCCAACAGACAACAAAGGAGTCAATTGACTAAACCGGGACGACGGTAGCCACAGCCACTCGGTCTTGGAAGGGTTGAGCTTGAGCCCGTTCTTCCCCATCCAGACCCGCACGGCCTCCAGGCATTGGGTCAGCACGGCAAGAGCATCGTTGGGGTGGTTCGGCGTGGAAATGTACAGCTGAGTATCATCAGCGTACAGATGGTACTCCACACCAAAACCACGGATGATCTCACCCAGCGGTTTTACATAAATGTTGAACAGTAGGGGCGAGAGGACCGACCCCTGAGGTACCCTACATACAAGGGGTCTCGGGGTCGACCTCTGACCCCCTGTCAACACAGACTGCATCCGGCCGGAGAGGAAGGAGGTGAACCACCGCAAAACAGTGCCCCCTATACCTAACCCCTCCAACCGTTGCAGCATGATACCATGATCGATGGTATCAAAAGCCGCCGAGAGGTCCAATAGCACCAGAGCAGAGGAACAACCTCTGTCCCGGGCCCGCCAGAGGTCATCCACCAACGCGACCAATGCTGTTTCCGTGCTGTAGCCAGGCCTGAAGCCCGACTGGTGTGGATCCAAGTATAACGATTCCTCCAGGTGTCGTGGGAACTGTCTGGCAACCACGCTCTCGACAACCTTCGCAAGAAAGCGAAGGTTGGAGACAGGACGATAATTTGATAAAACAGCTGGATCCAGGGTAGGCTTCTTAAGGAGGGGCCTCACTACCGCCTCTTTCAAGGCAGCAGGGAAGACACCCTCACTTAAAGAAGCATTAATAATTACCTGGAACCAGCCTCGTACCACCTCCCGGGATGCCAGCACCAGCCAGGAGGGGCACGGGTCCAATGAACAAGTGGTCGCCCTAAGTCCCCCAAACAACCTGTCCACGTCCTCGGAAGTCACGGGGTCAAACTCAGCCCAGATAACAGTCTCAAGACCGGACTCCGTCTCTCCCACCGGACACACCCAGTTGAAATCAAAGCCTTCCCGTATCTGAGCGATTTTATCATGCAGATATTTTCCGAAATCCTCAGCTCTACCCTCTAAGGGGTCTCCCCTCACCTCCTGATGAAGGAGGGAGCGGGTCACCCTAAACAAGGAGGCTGGGCGGTTATCTGATGACGCGATAAGAGCAGTGAAGTAAGAACACTTCTCTGCTTTTATCACCGCTAGGTAGGACCTAATATGGTCTCTTACCAGTGTTCGGTCAGATTCAGCAAGGCTCGATCTCCAACTGCTCTCTAGGCGTCTTTTCCGGCGTTTCATCTCTCTCAGCCCCTCATTATACCAAGGGGCCGATCGAGACGCACGCCGAATCAGAGGCCGCAAAGGCACGACCCGGTCTAGAGCGCCGGCCGCAGCCCTATCCCAGGCTGCCGTCAGCTCCTCGACCGAGTCGTGTATCCGAACCTCAGGAATTGGCCCAAGCTCTGCCTGGAATCGCTCGGGCTCCATCAGCCGCCTGGGGCGGTACCATCTCACCGGTTCCGCCTCCCTGCGGTGGGGTGCAACGGTCAGAAAGTCCAGGCGTAGGAGAGAGTGATCAGACCATGACAGGGGTTCAATGACTATATCCCCTATATTCTGACCACTCAGCCACTGTCCAGAGACAAAAACCAGGTCAAGCGTGTTCCCCCCTGTGTGTGTGGGGCCTTGAATTACCTGGGCCAGGTCCATGGCTGTCATGGAAGCCATGAACTCCCGAGCCTCACCGGACACCCCGCCCACGGACGGCAGGTTGAAGTCACCCATAACTATCAGCCTAGGGACCTCAACCACCACCGCGGCGATAACGTCCAGGAGCTTGGGCAGGGCGGTTGACACGTGGCAGGGAGCCAGGTACGTAATCAACACCGCCCTCGGACCCCCAAGGTCCCACTTCACCAGGAGGGATTCACAGCCCGCCGTCTGAGGAACAGTGACCTCCCTTGGCCTAAAATCTTCCCTAATCACGACCGCCACTCCTCCACCCCTGCCCTGGGCTCTCGGCTGGTGGAATGCAAGGAAACCCGGTGGGCACATTTCCACCAGAGGGACACCGCCCTCTGGTCCCAACCAGGTCTCTGTTATACCCGCCAGATCTGCTCCCCCCTCTAAAATTAAATCTTGAATGAGGGGGGCCTTATTTACCACAGACCTGGCATTGCACAGCACCAGCCTACAGCCAGGGCCCTGTGGTTCTGGATAACCCCGAGAACCGGTTGAGCCTTGGGGGTCGGAGCACACAACCACTTGTAAACAGTGGGTGCGCATTCCCTTATTATGATACGGCCCCCTGCTCCCGCTATACCTGCCCCTCCCGCTTACGGTACTAATAGGAACTACATTAGCCTTAATCAACCCCCCATCCGCACCCTCAGGACTCCGTCCCCTTCCGTTGCCTGGCCTGTCTTCTTGCTCACCACCAACAATTCCTTCTCCCACCCTAGACACCCCTTCCCCACCCCTTCCCTCCCTTAAAACTTTCATTAAAAACTTGTTTAAAAAACCCCAAAGCCCCTTATTTAATACATGCCATCTCTCAGGACTCCAAAGTCCGTCCTCGAGATAGGCCCTTGGTAAAACAGAGGGCCATGATTGCGAGAGAGGGGAATCTCGCAATGCAAGAAGAGTCCTTCTTGAGTACGCAGCCAGTCAGATAAAGTGCATCGATGGGGTCTGGCTAGAGAGCCAGGCAGTCCAATCTCAACGACGTTGCTTCCCTCACCTCCAGGTCCATGCTGCTCCCTCAACACCTGTGGTTCTCTGCAGTCCTCCCAAACTACCAACTTGCATGATGGTGGGGGGGAGCGCCAAACTCTTCCTTTTGCAGTGATCTCCCAATGCCAACGCCAACGCCTCTCAGCTACCTTCCCAGCCATTCACTCATGTGGTAGTAAAGAGGGAGGAAGGGGCCAAGCTGTTCCCTTTCACAGTGGCCTCCCAAAGCCAGAAGCCTCTCAGCAGTCCCTTCGCAGATCGTCCAGTCGCATAATGGGAGGGAGGGGGAGGGGAGGGGGCCGTAGCTAAACTCCTCTCTTTTCAGGCTCCTTGCATGATGGTGGGGGGGCGCCAAACTCTTCCAGCGCCAACGCCTCTCAGCTACCTTCCCAGCCATTCACTCATGTGGTAGTAGGGAGGGAGGAAGGGGCCAAGCTGTTCCCTTTCCCGGTGGCCAAAAGCCTCTCAGCAGTCCCTTCGTCTGCTCGCATAATGGGAGGGAGGGGGAGGGGAGGGAGCCGCAGCTAAACTCCTCTCTTCCGCGGCGGCCTCCCATCCAGACTCCCTGCAGGCTCCTCACCTCATCGCAGGCCGCGGGCTGAAGGGGGGGGTACGCTATTAACATCACCCAACATATGCTGTTATCATCCAGATTCGTCCATTCTCGGCAGGGAGGGAGTCAGCAGACATGTCTCTGAAAGGCTAAGATATTCCGCTGCCAAAATCCCCAGGGTCCCAGATGTTTCTCAACCCCTGGGGGGGGTCTCTAGCCATTTCCCATCAGAAGCCCGGCTGCTCCTACAGGAAAGCGTCCTCCATCTTGCGCATGCTCTAAATATTCCCTCCCTCCCTCCCTCCCTTCCTTCCTTCCTTCCTTCCTTCCTTCCTTCCTTCCTTCCTTCCTTCCTTCTCTATGTTTATGAATGATGGTTAGGCTAAAAGATTAGACATTGTATTTTTTAAAAATGTTTTTGCATAATAAATAATTAATATATTAATAACAATATAAATTTAATAATAATAATATAAGTTAATAATTAAAATAATATAAGTTAATAATTAAAATAATATAAGTTAATAATTAAAATAATAAATACAATAAATCCTTCCTAAATTCTGTAGTGGTGATAATTATATATAAAAAAGGAAGGGGCAGGGACTAAGATAGAGTACCATCTAAATCTGTGAACTTTGTTCTTTTGAGATTCCATGTTTAACTATGCTTATAAAACTATAGAAAAATATCATAAACCAAATTAAGCACTTGCTCTAAAACATATTCTATTAAAATCAGTGGCTCTGAACATGCTTAAATATGGCTGGCCACAACTTCCATAATATTTAAATGTTAATATAACATTTCAGTTTGAGTTTCTTATTTTATGATGCAGAAGCTGTTTAAAACAAAAAGATTATGGCAGAAGAGAAGAATGTAGGTGTAGTACAACTTTTTGGCTTATCTTGAATGGGATGTTCAGTGAATGGCAGGAAGACATTGAAGAAAAGACCACCAAAGTATGAAACCAGTTTTCAGAACACTTCTAATATGTTACAGGCTCCAACATTTTTCTTGATTGGGTTTTGCCTTTTCTTATAGGAAAAATGAAAAAATGGCACAACAGGAAATGAACTCTAATCTGTACAGGGCACACTGTTACCTGCAGAAGTTCTGCAAGACCACTTTAAAGCCATTTATATGGTCATCAGATTAGAACATGGGAATATTTCTTATTCCCAACTGCCTAATGTCAAAGTCAACAAGATGTCCAAGAAATGTAAGGAGCAGCACTGAGTACTAAAAAAGATTTCTGAGATAAAAGTAACATTCACCAAATAGACGCCAAATCTTACAAATTTATTTGGTGCCATTGTTCCTGAAAATAACAACAAAATAAAATAATTGTTTGTTTTCCTTTAAGTCTTTCAATTCAGAATAATCACTGTCAGAAATTCAGGAACTTTCATGAAAATTTAAAAATCACACAGAGTCAAGCCACATTGAAGGCAGTAAATACTCCACTGTGAAAATGATGAGCTCAAAACACTTTTCAACTCAGAACAGTGTGGTGGTGACATCATCACATTTGCTTGCCTCCTATTTTAAAGAAGTGAGATGGATACAGAGAAAGAGTTGGCAAGGCTTTCTCTTTTTTTATTGACACTGAGCCCTGACACATATTGTTGCAAATGAAACTTCCACCACATGAACTTAATCAGACCATCTACAAGGAACTGCCTAGAAAACTGTCACACTGTTCTTGTCTACATATTGCAATGTCAACAACTAGCATGAAAGACATATTGCAGCAATACCCTTAAAAACAATAATGCATCCTGAAATCATCCTGCTCCACATAGCAATAGTGTAAAAACTATATATTATTTTTTGATTTATTGAATGTTAGTTCTAACTTTTCATCCCTCACTACAACCAGAATTGTTCTACAGTAACCTTTCAGAAATATAGTGGTGCCTGCACTGGGAATGAAGGAGGTAGACACTGGGAACAAGCAGTTTAGGGGATGCTTCTCTGTCATAATCTTTAATATTTGTCTCCAAAAGATGTAAACAAATCTTAGTGAGACTTACTTCATTTTGCCACCTTAGCAAGTTTCATACAGCTTTCCCTCTTGCAAACATCTTCTTCATTCATTATGACATGGCTTCAGTTCACCCACCATCTGGCTTACCTTTTTATTTCTCGGTACAGCCACAAATTGACAATTAAACTAGTAAGCAACTTCAGAGTGAACTGAAAAACAGATTAGCAGGATGGATACACACATGTAGAAACTGGCAGTGTGCCTGGTGCAAGCAGTGATCCATTACATTTGGTCTGAATCTCACTGTTAAGTACTTCGTTCGCGTGCAAATGATGAAGACACATGGCGATGTTAAACAGCTCTTTATTCCTCTAACAACCGAACGAACAGGCAAAGGCATGCAGGCTTTTTTTATGTGGCCAGAGACTCAGACAATGTCAACAAAGTAACAAAGTGTTTCTGCGCCTTGCGCATGCGCACAAGGCTGGCACCGCTCTGTCTGGTCCCGGGCAGCTTTTGGAATGCCCGGGACCAATGCAACATCCCAAGCCTGCTTTTGCAGGCTCGGGACACAACACCCCTCCTTCCTAGATAGAACATACCTTGCACACACACATGTGTGCCATGCAATGGAAAGAGTGTCATACAGTTTCAGTAATCAAATGCAAGGAGTGTGGAATACTCGAGTCTGCCCTCAGGCAACCCCCCCTTCAATCTTAGTAATACAATGAATGTTTCCAAAATAAAAAAATAGTACAAATATTCTATCACGAGTACTCCCGTTATTCAGGGGCCTCATGAAAAGAACACTTGTGACTTGACAGCAACTTCACAAATTCTCTCAGATGTTTGGGTGGGCACTTGGCCCACTGTGATCTTCTAAGGCCAGGAGAGATTGCCTGGCCCACCTGCTCGCCTACCAGGCGAGGCAGGCCAGGGCGTTGCTGCCTTAAATCCCCAGGGGACCCCGGTGAGGGTACCTAGCCTACCTGCTCGCCTACCAGGCTAGGCAGGCCAGGACTTTGCTGCCCCAAACACCCAGTTGACCTGCCCATCTGCTGGCTGGTGGACCCTCTAAGTCCAAGCCAGCATACCTTGGAGGGGTGGAAGTCCCTGGGTCTACAATGGACCCTTCTTGGGAACACTGTCCCTCGAACCCAAGGCCAGCAGATGGAGAATGCTGGGTAGCGGAAGTGCCCCAGTACTCTGTGGCCCCCAAGCACGTGCCCAAGGTGCCAGAGTCAGCAGTCGCCTCCATGGCAACCCCCTTTGCTGGTGACCTCCTTTTGGGAGCAATTGCGGAATTGGTCAAGCACCCCTGCTGGAATTCTTTTTCTCTTGCTGCTTGTGATTTGTGTGGATACCCCGGTCAGACTCCCTGTCTGGAATAATTATGGATGTGTGGGATGACCCCCTATCGAGTGAATTCCTGTTAGGAGCACTTGCGGAACTTTGGGATGAATCCCCAATAGCCTCAGTAGCAGCTAGTGATGGCCTGTTAGGCCTGGGAAACTGTGCCCCAGAATGCCTATTACGGTCCTCGTCCCCACCCAGAGCAGAGCCAGGAGTGGAAGGGTGAGAGTTCAGTCTCCAACGCAGTTGATCTATGTGCCTGCGAAGAACGCGGCCATCCCCCAATGCAATTTCATATGACAATGGCCAGAGATCTTGCAGACCACAGCTGTGACCCAGAGATGACCAGGCCCATAGTTTCTTGCCCAAACCGGATCACCCACCTGGAGTCTCCTAGGTGCCCGTGGTTGTGACACCTGTGAAGCCACCCAGTCAGGGTGCAACCTATCCAGTTTAGTGATGAGGCGGTGACCCCATCGGAGCTCAGCAGGGCTCTTCCCTGTGGCTGTGCATGGTGTGGTGCGGTGTGCAAGAAGGAAATCTGCTAACCTGTGATGCCAGTTACCATAAGTCAATTTCTTGAGGGCAACTTTGGTAGTTCGCACCATCCTCTCTGTCATTCCGTTGGAGGATGGATGGAAGGGAGCCAAAGTTGCATGGTGGATCAGGTGGGCCTGAAGAAAAGCCTGGAACTCAGAAGAGGTAAATTGAGGGCCATTATCTGAAACCAGAACATCTGGAAGACCATGTGATGCAAAAATTCCTCTCAACACCTGGATGGTCCTGGCAGTAGTAGTGGAGGAAACAGGAACAACCTCTAGCCATTTGGAATGGCTATCAACAACAACCAGGAAGAATTGCCCTTGAAAGGGCCCAGGATAATCTATATGCACCCTAGACCATGGGGTTTAAGTTTCCTCCCACCTATGTACTGGGGCCTGAGGCATTTCAGGCCAAGACTGTTGGCACACTTGGCACCCGTGCACCTGGGCCTTGATGGCTTTATCGAGTCCAGGCCACCAAAGATGGCTTCGTGCAAGTGCTTTAATCCTGACTATACCAAGATGTCCCACATGCAGAGAGATCAATATTCTAGACCTCAATGAGGCTGGAATCACTACCCTGCTACCCCATAACAGACAACCCTTGAAAGTGGAAAACTCATGCTTCTTGTGCCAGAAGCTTTGGAACTCAATATCTGGGCACTTGTGAGGCCATCCTGACAACACCCATGTCAGCACGCGTGTAAGCGTGTGATCAGTGGCAGTTTCTGCAGCCACATCCCTAGCATTGAGGGGAGACTCAGGCAATTCCTGAATGGACAGAATATGAATAACTGGAGCAGGATCTGGCTCTAATTGGTCCAGGAGTAGTCTGCTCAGGCCATCTGCATGACCTATTTCTTTTCCTGGTTTGTAAACTAATGTATAGTCATATGCTGACAGGAAAATGGACCATCTCAGCATACGAGGAGAAATGATATGTGGGGTCTGTTTATTAGTGGTAAGCAAACCCAGCAGAGGCTTATGTTCAGTATAGACCGTGAAATGGCAGCCATATAAGAGATCATGAAATTTCTTAATGCCAGCCACTATGGCCAATGCTTCTCTGTCAATTTGAGTGTAATTCCGCTCTGCAGAAGATAGAGTCCTTGAATAATAGGCCATAAGGACCTGTGTCCCATCAGCCTTCAGATAGCTAAGTACAGCTCCCACCCCATAAGGAGATGCATCGCATGCGATGCAAACAGGCAGTTGCTCATTGAAATGCACTAAAACAGCATTAGAAGTGAGCAAGGCCTTAACCTCATTGACACTCTTGTCATGGACTTTAGTCCACTGCCAAGAAGCCTGCTTGTCTAAGAGCCTGTGTAATGGCTCTGCCACTGCAGCTTTATGTGGGAAAAATGCATGATAAAAATTTAATAGCCCCAAGAAGGCTTGCAGCTCACTCTTAGATTTAGGGCTTGGGGCCTGCTGGATAGCTTGCAATTTAGTTTCAGCAGGGTGAATGCCTCGAGCATCTATCCTGAATCCGAAGAAGTGACTCCTATCTTACATTTATCCTTTAGTTTAAGGCCTGCATTTCAAAAACGAAGCAAGACAGCCCTTAATCTCTCTGCTAAATTTTGAGATGACTCCCCAGCAATGAGGACGTCATCAAAGTAGGGACAGACCCCAGGAATACCTCAAAATGTGCTCTCCATGACACTTTGGAATATGCCAGGGGCTACATTTACCCCAAATTGCAGTCTCTTGACCTTGAATGCCCCTCTGTGAGTTACAATAGTCTGGGCCTCTGCAGCTGCCTCATCAACAGGTAGCTGTTGATAGGCTTGTGCCAGGTCAAGCTTCGCAAAAATGCACCCCCCTTGAGGGTGGCCAGAATGTGACTTACCACAGGCACTGGATAAGCATGCTATTGTAGTGCCTTATTCAGTGTGCACTTGTAATTTGCACATATACATATGTCCTCATTAGCCTTTAGAGGTGTTACTATGGGGGTTTCCCATGGACTTGAATCCACAGGTTCTAGAATGCCCTGCTGGAGCAATTTGTCCAGCTCAGCATCAATCTTACCCTTGAGGGCAAAAGGTACCCTCCTAGGTTTAACCCTGATGGGCGTGATGGTTGGATCTAACCGTAGCGAAATGGGAGGCCCCTTGTAGGATCATAGCTCTGAACTAAACACATCTGCAAACTCCTTGCAGACTTCTGAAAGGCTCAACATTTGCAAATGGTGCAGCCCAGTTACCTGGATTCCCATACCCTCGAACAAATCAAGTCCAATAAGACTTGTACGTTCACCTCCAACAACCACCACATCTAGGGGACCTTCAAAATCCTTAGGCTGTACTCTAAGGTTGGCCTCCCCCTTAACATACACCATAGAATTCTGAAAATCTGTAAGTATTAGATTGGATGGCCTGAGTTTAACTCGAAGGCCACTGCTGCTGCATATCCTTTTGAATGTGTTAATAGAAATAATGGAGAGAGCAGACCCAGTGTCCAACTCCATTGGTAAGGGGACCCCTTGCAACCTTATGTTAATGGAAAGTTTCTTCTTAAGGGGCTTATGTGTCCCTGTCCTCAAAATACTCCTGTGCGATGCGCAGAAACTCACCCTTTGTTGGCTGGGGACCCTCATACCTTTCAGACGCAATTCTTCATGAGGTTGGACCTTCTGGCAACCCAAACAGATGGATGTGATGTGGCCTTGTCTGCCACATGCTCTGCAAATGGTGGAGCGGAACCTGCAGTCAGCTTGCTTGTGGCTTCCTCCACACCCGAAGCATTGAAGAGATGCTGGGGCCTTGTCCAGACGTTCCTTCTGCCTCCTTTCAGCTGGCTGGTAAAGTCTATCCACCTCTTCTTCAGGATCCGCTTCCAATCCTTCTCGAGCATCCTCTTGATGGACAGTAGCTGTCTCTGGAGGGCTCCTGGTGAGCCGTAAGGTCTTCACAGCCCCACCTGCTGCTTCCTCAGCTGTCACCTCTCGTAGCACATCTTGGAAAAAGACTTCTTCTTTAGCAAAAATCTTCTGCTGTAAATCTCTGTTCCTTTAAACCTCATACAAAGCGATCTCGCAGCCTCTCTTCCAGATTCTTGAACTCACAAGGTCTGGCTGCTTTCCTTAAGACCACAATAAAATCCGTAGCAGATTCACCTGGCCTCTGGTCCCTCTGCTCAAACGCGCCAAGAAACATCGTCAAGACACTTCAAATTCTACGTGGGAGAAAACCCGAAGAACCAAAGACCTACATACAAACACCCGCGAAAACCTCAGAAAACACACACACACACACACACACACATATGTGTGCCAATCAGTTCAAACCCCCACTGGCAGTTAAAAGGAAAAAACAGCTTAGACCACACATTGCTCCTAGAACCAGAAGCCAAAAGCACCAGCCTGAAGATGATGAATGAGACTTCATCGAAACGTTGCCAAGACACTTCAAATTCTACGTGGGAGAAAACCCGAACAACCAAAGACATATATATATATATACGGTATATGTGTGTGTGTGTGTGTGTTTGTGTGTGTGTGTGTGTGTGTGTGTGTCAAGTGTTTATTTTTTTTTATTCTTTGTAGTTGACAAATTCTTTGTCAACAATTTTAAACAATATATATATATATATATATATACACACATATATATACATATATATATACATATATATATACATACATACATACATACATACACACACACACACACACACACATACACATGCGCGCACACACACACACACATGGGCTGGCCAGCATATACATTTCATAAATAAATAAATTCATTCCTTCAATCCATGGGTTCCATAGGTAAAATGGAGAAATGAAGAATGATTGGTGGAACATTGTAATTGGCTTTTGTTCATGACTTGTGACATTGTGACTTTGCTTGCACTTACATAACAGATTATTTCACAAAAAGACACAGGAAGCAGGAGTTTCCAAAAGATTATGTTGTAACAAGAACAACAACAACAACAACAACAAAAATAGAGATAGAAGGGACCTTGGAGATCTTTTAGTCCAAGCCCCTGCTCAGACAGGAAACCCTATACCATTTCAGACAAATGGTTGTCCAATCTCTTCTTAAAAACCTCCAGTGTTGGAGCATTCACAACTTCTGGAGGCAGATTGTTCCACTGATTAATTGTTCTGTCAGGAAATTTCTCCTTAGTTCTAGGTTGCTTCTCTCTTTGATTAGTTTCCATCCATTGCTTATTTTCCTGATTGCAGGTGCTTTGCTCTTCTCTGTTGCCTGGATGTAAGTAGATATGCTGTTTTAGGTAATTACTCCTGAGTTTCCAGGCTTGTATCATTGATTGATTGGCTGACTAATTGATTGATGGTTACAATGCACAATGTCTCCAAAACAATTCTGGGAAGTTTATAATTCTAGAAGCAGGACGCAATGAAATAGAAATACAGATCATATGAATCCAAATGAAAACAACATACATACCAGTGGGGGAAAGACTGCTTCCTAGGTCCTGACAGATGATGTTGTTCAGTTAAAGGAGTAGAAGAAAACCTTGTGGTGACCAGCATGAGCTCTTGCTTCTCTTTGTTTGCTCCACTGAGATTGAAGAACACTAGACCACACCTGGTTTCCAATTATAAAAGGAAAATGCTGAGAGAACCAGAAAGTGGATGTGTTAGTGTATTTCCAGGAAGAGTTGTGTCATGTCAGAAAGGAGAAGGGAAGAATTTGCAACCATGGGAACAGCCATCAATTCAAAAGGCAACTGATGGTAAAGGAGGAACAGGTTTAGAATTCACCAGCAACAGATAAAGTGGTCAGGGAAACAGCCGAGTAGCATCTTCACTATTCCAGCCAGCAAATCATCTTCCTTTTTTCACCCTGGCCCAGATGAAAGTTTCAGCAACAAGTTAAAATAGCAGCTGACAGCAACAGAAGCCAACTTCAAAGTGACTTAACAGTGGCTAAAGACTTTGGTGTAAGTTCAGACCACAAAAAAGAATAGAATTGTATAGCTTGCTTAAGAATAAGATATGAACAGTTAGATCTAGAGCAGGCATGTCAAACTGCCGGCCCATGGGCCTGATGCGTCATGCCAAAACTGTGCCTACCCCATTGCCGGCAATGGCGGAAAAGTTCCAATAGGTCATGCAACATCACGTGACATTGTGAGTTTGACATGCCTGGTCTACAGCTTAAGGCATCAGACTACAAACCACGAAGCTGAGTTCTAGACCCACTTTAGACATGAAAATCTCACACAGTTGTTGTGGGGAAAATAGGAGTAAGGAGGAGTCTTAGGTCAGTTTGCCAACCCAAGTTGTTTATAAAAAATAAGGTGGGACGTAAATGAATAAAATAAATATAATTGTTAGCATTATTATAGGATATTATTGCATAGGCTTAGTAATATTGTGAGTGGTACACCAATAAGCAAGTTTGTTAAATTTTATATAATAAAATCCTCCCTGGAACACAAGGATGATAAAAAATTATCTGTGTTGCTGTGTTTCCTAAAAGAACCTACTCAAATCCACGCTAGTCAACCTTGCAGGAACTTATAGATATTAATACCTTGAATCTCATTCAATAGTGTTAGCAAATGTTTGGTTAAAATCTTGAAATATGTGATACTTTTTTAATTGTGAAGATCACTGGAACACAATCATTGTGTTATATCATTTATTATTTACATATTGTGAACAAATAAATTGGAAATGTTCTTTCCATGTTTGTTTCATTCAAAATAATGCTAGCGTGTCAACAGTAAGTGGTTAAGAATCTTGATATAGCTGATTAGATCCAATTCTTGTCTATATAACCTTCTGACAACATATTATATCTTTCTAAATTTTCTCTAGATAATTTCAAATGACTGATGCCGTTTGAAAACTGTGAAGTAGAAGCATAAATATGAAACATGAAAACTATGTACAAGTGTATTCTCCTTCTAAAAACAACAATTCCTACAAGAGACATGAAACTTAATTGGTAATGAATGATACAGTTGAATTAGTTTAACTAAATATTTAGTAGGTAGGCACAGCAGTATAAATTAATTGTATTGATGGCATCAGTTTTAATGCTGTGGTATGTTGCTGTCAGCTGTGAAGAATCAGTACCACAGATTAAGTTCCAGTTAAGAAGATTTATGGCTCATGCTTATACACAACGAACAATCAGCACTAAATTCGCATTAAATAAGAATCAATGGAATTCAAGGTGGTGGTGGTGGTTATGGATTTGGATTGTTGGTGGAAACATAATGACTCCGGACTGATTCCTCTCTTGACTCCATTCCCAAGCTGTACCTCTCCTCCTGCATCTATATCTCTGCTATTTTAACATTGTGGGCCTACAGAATTACTGGGATTACATTGAAAAAGCAACCAAGTCAATTTTGTCTTGATTACATTCTTTTACCTTTGCTTATATCTCTTACCTACGCAGAGAGCCAAATTGGGGTTTTGGGGGGGGGGGAATAGGGCGCTCTTGATAATTCAAAGGAATGCAACTTTTGAGCCATATGTAAATTTGCCACAGGCAACCCTTTACCATATGGCAAAAGTTCTATTAAAATATATCATTATTTTTACAATAAACTAGAGTTGAATTTAGAGCTCAAAAGGTTAAGTTACAAAACAGAGAAGAGTATTTATAGTATAGTGTAATGTTAATATTTTCAAGAAATGTCTTCCTTTGGCTAGTAAGAAATATTGTCTATACATTAGTCTATTATTCTCCATTTCAGAAGTTATTTCAGTTGAGTTTTGAATATGAGGTTGGACTGGAAGAATCTAATCAGTCTTAATACTGCAACAAATTTCTTCTGTTGTCCTTGATAGGAAATATACGAATACTTCATATTCATGCTCTTCTGCTGTAGAGAGGATTCCCACTTGTTGGTTGATTTGGTTGTTTATTTGATACTTGTTGATTTATTAATGAAAATATATGAACTAAATACATTCCATTGTTAAATTAGGAAGCAGAATATTATCTGATATATAGTAAAGTTAAAATTCCATTGAGATAATAAAAAAGTGAGATATAATGATACTGGTGATAGCTCTGGAAAAGTATGTAAAATATTCTCAAAGCATTTTTATCTGGAAAATTGAATTATTTATATGTCATGCAGTTATCCCATCTCTGTTGACTTTAGATTCTGTCCTGTATCAATAATTTTATTTTATTTATTGCTATGACTTATAGTATTGCTGATTATATTCTTATTTGGAATGCAATTTTTATTGTCACCGCCTCTGCTTTTAAACATGTGTATCATTATTCCTATACAAACACTGTACAAAGCTTTTAAAGAGGTTTAATTGTTCTCAGCAAAGCATCTTTTTACTTCTATTGCATATTTTAACCACAGCAAGATTGGCATACGCCCAAAAATGGAAAAAAAAGGAAACCCCCACTGAGGAAGAAATAATAAATAAAATTTTATCCTGCTCTGAAATGGATAGGTTAACTCTAGAGATTAAAAATAAAACTGAAGCAGAGTATTATGAAATTTGGAAAAATTTGTACGATTGGTTAGAGATAAGGAGGATCGCTGAGATGATTATCGATTGACTAGTTTATATTATAAGGACTTCTTATTATTACCTCTATTAGGACACAACTGAATGATATGTAAATACATTGATGATTGAAAGATGGTTTATCAAAAAATTTACAGATGTTATACGCACAGTCTTTTATACTCTGTCCTGTTATAGAATGTATTTTAAGTTTCTGTTTTTCTTTCTGTAACATAAGGTAATACTAATAGCACTGTTGAAGCCAGGGAAGTTGAATCATGTCCATTTTTGTTTTTAAAATGTACATTTAATAAAATTTGTTTTTAAAAAAAGGTTTAAATGTTGCCTATAATTTTAACTGTTAAATCAGTTTTAAAGCCAAAAAATAAATACAGTAGACAGCAGTGTATATTGTGAAGCTTGTATCTACAATAAGCACTTTTGTTACGTATTTCATCATTCTTGCTTCTTTATTAAAATATCTTTCTAGCAAAGATATAGCAAACTGTAACTCTTTTGAACTCATGGGATTCTGATTGGTCAAGGATGATGAAAATGAACATCCAGAGAGCTTGTTTCTTCCTCTATACTAAATATACGTATAAAAAAAGATCCTTGGAACAGTTGATAAGTCAGGACAAACTGCTGTTAAAGATACAGACATAGATGATCCTGTGCTCCAGTTTAGATGTCTCTGGGTTTGTAGAATGTGAAAATAGATTTATTTTCTTAAGCATGCTTACTCAATAGCAAATTAAAATCTTAAGAGATAGAGATCACAGTGTAAGAAGTGATTCCAGTAGAAATCATTATGAAAGGTATTTGGCCACACATTAAGTATTGCAAAAATGGTGAGTATGCAGTGGTGGCTCAGTGGTTAGAATTCAGTATTTCAGGCTAATTCTGCTAACTGATAGGGATTCGATCCTCACAGGTTCAAGGTTGACACAGATTTCCATTCTTCCGAGGTCAATAAAATGAGGACCCAGATTGTTAAGGGCAAGAGGCCTTAGAGAGACTATAAAGTACGGTGTAAACCACTTAGAGAGACTATAAAGTACGGTGAAGTGGTACAGTATATAAATCTAAGTGCTGTTGCTATTTCCATCTGAAATGATGACTATTCACCAATTATATGAAGAGTCAATAAGCTCTACAGAGCCGGAATGTGTAACCAATGATAAAGAACTGGACTTTCTCCAGCAGAGATTTCTTCACCTTTCCTACTGGCTATAGTGGGAAACATAGTGATGATTTAGTTTTCTCATCCTGATTCTCATCATGAAATACTATAGAGGAAGAAGGAGCACTGAGGATTTATTTATAAAGATGAATTTAAATGACAGATGAGATAAACAAACTAGTATAACTAGTAGCCAGCACAGGTTTGTTAAAAACAGATCATGCCAAACCAATCTTATTTTATTCTTTGATAAAGTGACTAAACTAGTAGACTAGCGAAATGCTGTGGACATAATATACTTAGATTTCAGTAAGGTATTTGATAAAGTAGACCACAACCTACTCCTTGGTAAGCTAGAAAAAGGTGAAATAGACAACATCACCACCAGATGGATCTATAGCTGGTTGACAAACGGTACTCAATGAGTAGTCCTCAATGGCACTACCTCCACGTGAAGAGAAGTAAGCAGTGGGGTATCACAAGGTTCCGTTTTAGGCCCAGTACTCTTCAATATCTTCATCAATGACTTAGATGAGAGAATTGAAGGAGAACTCATCAAATTTGCAAATGACACCAAACTGACAGGAGTAGCCAACACCCTGGAAGACAAACTTAGGATCCAAAAAGATCTTGGCAAACTTGAACAATGGGCCCTATTCAACAAAATGAGTTTCAATGTGGAGAAAAGCAATGTTTTACATTTAGGCAGGAAAAAATCAAAGGTACAAGTACAGATTGGGCAAGACCTGGCTTAAAAACCGTAACTGTGAGAGGGACCTTGGAGTTGTAGTGCAGGGCTTTTCAATCTTTTCACAGATTGTACCACTTTTAGGATATGGCAATATTCAAGTACCATCAGTCAACTAGCAAGATATCAAAAACTTGATGACCAAAAAAAAAAAAAAAGGAAAAAAGTGAGAAAGCACAGGGAGTCCTCGACTTACAATAGTTCACTTAGTGACTGTTCGAAGTTACAATGACATTTTAAAAAGTAATTTATGACCATTTTTCACACTTATGACTGTTGCAGCATCCCCAAGGTCATGTGATTTACATTCATATGCTTGGCAATTGATTCATACTTATGACAGTCACAGTCTCCCAAGGTCATGTGATCGCCTTTTGCAACTTTTTGACAAGCGAAGTCAATGGCTGTGGGGGCGTGGCCAGCTCAACGTCACTCAGGTCACAGGGTGCCTGTATGGGATGCAGGCAGGGCTCTGGGGAGATCCACCGGAGGAGCCTCACCGTCCCTCTTGGGCCATGCAGGGGACTCATGGATAGTGGTGTTGGCTGCCCAGAGCCCTGGGCAGTGGACGGCAAGCACCCAGCATTCAACATTTTAAAAGTTGGTACTAATACATTATTATCATATAGATGGCGTGGAAAGTATTGTTCTTTCTTTCTTTTTTCTCTTAAAACAGCTTGCAACCACCTGTAAAATGTGTTTGTAAAGTGGGGATATAATCTACATAACCATCAAATCATTTACTGGGCCACTAAACCTCAAGTTCACATATTCATATGTAAGAAACGTCTTTTGCAGAAGTTCCCATAATGCAAGTTTATTTAGACGCTTCCCTCTATCTAATAATGCCAATGTATCCAAATCCCTTTTCCCCTTCTCTCTGTGATAATCACAAGTGGCCATTTTGTGTTACATGATGTTTTGGAAAAGGCCAACCAGTTCAGCTATATTGGGATAAGGGATGGTAAATTCTCTTCACATAACCTGCATAATCTGAATTCCTAAAGGATTAATCAATTATGCATTCAGGAGAGGAAGCAAAGCTCTTCTTTCTCTTATTACTAATTCAGAAGACTTTTGAAAAGTGTAAGGAGTGAGTGGGTATTTTCAGAATGTAATATTTCAAAAGTTTTTGCTCAAATTCTTATTTTAAAATCCCAGTAAAAACAATGGTTTCAGAGACTGCAAAAACTCTCATGGCACTCCTTCTGTTTGCCATCTTTTATCTATCTTTTATTGGTTTTATTGTTATTTATTTGTATGTTTGTTGTGAGTCACCCAGAGTTCAGAGAAATTACAATTATTTTCTCCCATTCTTTCTGATGGAAATGTGGCCTGAAAATACTGAAAGTCCAAAATTTGGAGGGAAAAAATGATTCCATCATAACATACAGGCTTCCTGTTAATTACTGACACATTATATAGCCTAAAATGTCACATGACTAGCTAGTGCAACTTTGAATAAACCGTTGTGTGCAGTTTGCCAAAATATATTGAAGCTTTTAAACAAGAAGATAAAATTAATATGTTTGCAAGCCACCTAGACTCACTGAAAGTGAGTGGGCAGCTGTATAAATTCTCTGAAGAAATAAGTAAAATAAATAAATAATATGTTTAATAAATTACTACAAAGGAAAAAAAGAAAGTAAAAAGTGCAAGAAAAGAAAAAAGTTGAAGTAAAATATTACAATAGAAAATAATTGTAAATGGGACCACTATTGACAACTCTATCCTTCTGCTATTAATTACTCTGTTGGTTTGATTTTAAATTCCCCTTGATAAATTCCAGCATGTCAACCGTTTATGTTTATCTGCCATTTCTCTTCTATAATATGCTTCTTGAGCTGAAATCCATAAAGGTATTTTCAGGCACAACCTGGCTTTCAATATATTTTATATTGTCACTATGACACATCTAGTAAAATTGTTTGGTTTAGTTTTGAGTATTCAAAAGGTTATTTATCTTACTAATTCATTTTCTTCACTCACTGTTTTTCCTCAGAGATCCAAGCCTGAGATAAAATCGCAAAAGAACTTCAAAACTGTATTCTTTGAAGACCTTTTGTTTTCTAGCCACAACTGTTTAGAGCTAACCAATGTAAACCAAAACTTTCTTAAAGATTGATACAAATGCTTTCCCACCTCTGAAATGAGTATTGGGAGTTGGATAGTATACAAATTTAATAAATAGACTTTGTATCTTTTATTCTTGTGTTCTTCCTTGTCTGTCCTCTGCCTTCTTTCCAACCTTTGGATAGATATGGTTTGTGCCCTAAATGTTGACTCAATTTATCTAGCTTTCTTATCTTTTCTGTAGTCATAGGAAGGTTATTTTCCCAATTCACTGGATTGGAAAACTCCCTTTCTGACTGACTGAATTTTATCTTTGATTAAAATATTTAGTGGATGACAACCATTTATAAAGGTATCACATTAAATGGGAGTTAACTACTTGTTACCTAGATTTCAGCCCAAAGGAAGATATGAATGTATTTATTCTTATGCTTTTTCACCTGACACAAATATTATTTTTCTGAACAATGCAAACATTCTATAGGCCAAACATGAAACTTAACCAGAGGATCTCAGTGGACTTTGGGTTACAGCAGTTAAAACAGAACAGAAAAAGAGAAAGGTGAAATAACCATTTTCTTTGTTGATGCTTGTTACTCTGAAATTGTTTTTATGCTTTTATTTCTTTGGATTTATCTGAATCCATATTGATTAGCAGAAGTCTAGCTTCTGCTCTGGAAGGAAAGCTTGTCATATCTGTCTAAAAAGTAATAGGATCCCAGGAGAAATTTTATCCCAGAAAATGCATTTTATCCTGACTCAGACTGTTGAACATTTATCCCAGCAAGAGGAAGGGTCTGTTTGCTTGTTTAAGTACACAAACTCACACATACATTCTGCAGTGCTATTGGGGTCATTTCCCCCTTGAAAATATGTCTTGTATATACTCATTTTCAAATAGTTCATGCAGAATTTATTGTGAACTAGAGAGTTTGCTTGGAGTCCACTATCAATCAATCAATCAATCACATTACTTTTTAGTCAATCTCAAAGAGTTATTCAAATTGACACAAACATAAAAAGAATAAAAGCCTTTGGTTTGGATAATGTAAAGCAGCATAACCCATTTTATAGCTGTAACAATAATGCACTTCATCAGAAAAGTACTAAATTTACAGCATTTCTGAAATAGAAGAAGATCTTTTTCAGATATTGGGACATGTGATACTGCACGGCTATGCTTTACAAGGACAATATACAAAAGAAGATGTGTTCATAAAACAATATTTTTTTCAAGCCATCAGAGCAACTTACACGGATGAAATATTTACTATCTCAATATATGGCAGGAAGCTATACAAAATTGAATATCCCTTACTCTGTGATCAGGCTGGCTTAGCTTAATTTAAACTACAAAATCACTTTTTGATACTACAGTGTATTACATTTATAAATGATCTATAAGCACCAACTTAGATTACAAGAATATTAACCCCTTAATATACTTGTATTCATCTGGCTTCTACCCAAAAGAGCCACAAAATTTAAACTTACTAGAAGCAAAATCACATCTTATAGGGCTCAGAAAAAATTGTTAAATGGTGCACCTCATAACATCACACAATAGAAAGAGATCCATACTGCCCCCATCCTTTTGACTTTCCACAAATTGTTAAAGACCTAGTAGTGCTTCCAGCCTTGGGTCAGCACCTTTGGGTTTTGTGGTTCCATCTTCTCTAATACATGTTCTTTTCTTCTACATTTCTTTCAATTTTTAATTGTAAGCCACCTAGGGGTATGTGGGGTTGGAAATAATAAACTGAAATAATAAATTGAAATTGAAATAATAAATAATAAGCATTGCTGGAGATCATGACCTACTGCATTATACAGATTATAAATTTGTACATAAAAGAGTAAATAAAAACAAATCCAACATCAGAAAAATAAAACTCCAAAAATTTGAAGGGAGTACTTCAGCTCTTGAAAGCATTCTTTTATTAACAATTATGTGACTGCCTGACTAAACTAAGATTTGAATTTTAAAAAAAAGTGAGTTTTGATTCATCAAAACAGCTTCCATTCCATTGTAGAGGAGATTGCAGATAAACTTGCAGAAAGAATACAAGAACAATTCAATAAGTATCCACTTAGCTTTAGTTAGGAAGAAGGAGTGAGAAAATACTATGTGTAAGTAACTTGTGTGTAAGTAACTCTGAATTTGTTTGGTATAAGAGACAGCTGAAGGAAAGCCTGACCTTGCCTACCTCGAGAGTTTACAATATGTTATTCAAAGTAGGATGTCACACATATTATGAAGTGGATTGTTTTAGACTCTATCCTTTTAAGTAGAGCTAAGTTGTTAAAACATATACTTTAAAAGCAGGAAATAACTGTGCTAAACAACATTGTTTCAATAATTTCATTTAATTTCTGGATCATTCTTACAATGCAACACACAAAACATTAGGATTATACATTTGCATTATGGCAAACATTTTTTATGATGTAGTCTGTCATATCACTTTGTTCTGCACAGAAGACCATTTTTAAATACATGTGCATAAACAGAAAATATGAATTGCTACATAAGCTACAGTATTTGAAAACAGCCTTTTGTAGAACTTTGATGCTTTTAAATTTGATGTTTTTATCAAGGTGCAAGATAAGATACTAAGTGGTTTTGTTTTGCTTAATTAGCTCTGTATGCACATACAAATTTGCTAATAAAAAAAAGATCATTGTGTATTAGTCTGCAATCTGTATAACTTGGGAAAGTGCCCAATTTATATAACAGCAGATCATTTTGTTATTGCTTTGTCAATGTACATTTTAACCCTCTTTGTATGTTGCCTTGAGTCACTTGTAAATCAAGTGGTGATGTAAAGCATTCAATGAAAATATATAAATAAATGCATTTAGAGTTATTCAGTTGACACATATATAATTCCATCTAATTCAGACTGGAACTTACTTTCTTCCAAAATTAGGGTTCTTAATAAGGAACTGGAAATTTATGCTGGAATTTTCTCTAAAAATGTTCAGCAAATGTAATGTGTATGTGTACTCTGATTCTAAGTCAATGATTTGTCTGAATGATTTTTTTCAAGAAGACATGTCTCATTACAGGTTGTCCTTTTTACATCTGCTCAGCCTTTTCCCTGCCATCAGTCATTTGATATACATCAGAAACATAGTTAGAGAGCTTGACCTTCCTCTTCAGGAAAAGGTAGGCAATGATATAATTGTATTTTCATGGAACTGAGTTTATGTCTGTAGATAGGAAGACAATCAAATCACTCCTCTAATATCCCAGAGAATAATCAATTACTTTCTGTATGGCTGCAATGAATTAAAAACTCTCTGCAATTAGGTTTTCTAGCTATTCATGTGTACTAAATATAGTCAGTAACAGGCAACACAGTCTTCAAAAGAATAGCATTAATGACTATTTTTTCCTGAACAAATGGACTCCAGGTAGTCAAAGACAATGTGTCCCTGATTTGTGTGCATGTACAAAAATTATAGGATCATAACCAGGTAACAGGTGGTAAGAACAGAAGAGATAATAATATGAGGAAATAAAGGTAAATAATAATAATGCAGAGAAAACACTCAGTATACCAAAGCACAAATTAGTTGGTTGGGGTTTTTGTTTGTTTTTGCCATGGTCTTGAACTCTAATATAAAATGATGTAAAATAATATTTAAAAAAATCATTTCCATTTAACAAAATAGCTATTAATTAAAAAAACATTGAACAGCACAATGGCAATATATTTGAATGGCATTATGAAAATTGTTCAGGGTGCACATAAATTAATATATTAATGGGAGTTCATGTTTTTGTAGATATGCATGGTTGCAGTATATAATGAGAAATAAGAATTAAATTGCTGCTGACTTTCTGCTCTATGTGTTGGCACGTATGCTTTGACTATTGGGTGCAATATATCCAGGCTAACTAAAGGGAATAATTCCATGTTTGTTTGATAGTCAACAAGTAATTGCACCTGTGGGTCATTCAAGTGCTGTCATCACCTAAGGGTCAAACTACACATTACCCAACAGAAGCATAATTGCATTTCTTGACGATTTGATTTATAATTCAATACTACTGGGCGAGACAGAATGGTGGGGGGATATAATTTTTATTGCAGAATAGGAGGCAATGAAAGGAAGGCAGAAATCTAGATGAAATACAAAAAATAGTACAAAGAGAAATAAAAATAATTAAGTGGGCTGCACCTGTAATTCTCCACAGTAGTAAAAATATTCTGTCCTATTGTCAGCCTTTCAAGGTAGATGAGACTAAGAAACCAAAGTTATATATTCTGATACTACTTTTTCATATGGTTATCATAACTGAATCTTGCAAATTGAAACATGTTTCCTCTCCATTCCTTTATCTTCATGATAATTAAGGACAGTTCTTTGGAGCACTTTCTCAAATTACATTTCTTTCCCAGACTCAAATTCTTTTTTCTGATGGTTGTCTTGGTGGTGCTTCTTCCTCCTGTTCCTTGTGGTTACTCCTTCAACCCATTGCATTTATTATCGACTCCCCAAAAGATGTGTAGACTCATACATAGAGACATATATCCTAATGCTATGCTGTTGTTTCCTTAAGCACAAGTCTTGAATGGGTAAATTCCTTGGTTTTACTACCATATTTTCCAGAAGACACCAAATATCTGACATTCATTCCTACAGCAAAGGGAGAATTAATGTAATCCTAGAGCTGGGCAACAACCATTTCAGGAAGGCAGAAATAGATAACAATACAATGAGAGAAGCAAAATATTACTTGAGATTTCAAAATATTCCCGAAAATACTGAAGAAAATATAGAAACGGTAATTATTGAGTTGTTGGCAGAACTTCTAAATGCAGATCAATCTGATATCCAGAATGATATTGATCGAACTTATCGCATGAGTACAGCGTACGTAAGAAAAAATAGATTACCAAGAGAAGTTCATGTGAGATTTACAAAAAAATCAACTAGAGATGAAATTTTGAGAAAAGTTAGAGAGGAACCATTGCAATATAAAAACAAAGAAATTGTGATCTTAAAACAGATTCCCAGGAGAGTGAGGGATACTTGGAGATCTTATCACTTCTTAACTACAAAATTGATTAGTAAAGGCATAAATTTTAGATGGCTAATGCCGGAAGGCATTTTAATAAATTGGAACAATACAAGATACCATCTGGATTCAATTTGGAAAGCAGAAGACTTCGAAGAAAGAAACAGAGCAATTCTGGATGAAGGACCCCAACAACAAAAGGACAAGCAGACTGAAGGAACACCCCAAGGTGCAACGGCGCAACCAGAACAGCAACAGGAGAAAAGTGAATCAACAGGTGAAGGAGAAGAAATCGCTAAAGAACAAAGGATTACAAGATCAACTAGACCCAAACATAAGTAATGAAAGAGAAAATGGAAACAAAAAGAAATCAATTTTTTAGGAAACTCCAGAAATTAAATATGGATATAATTTGTCTACAAGAGACTCATATAAAAAAACAACATTATAAATTTTTGGAACACCCCAAAATGGGGAAGCTTTATTATACATCAGCACAACAAAAGAAACAAGGGGTGGCGATATAAATTAAAGAGACAATAGACTCCAAATTAATATACTCAGATGAAGAAGGAAGAATTGTTATGGTTGAAATATATCTGCATCAAAAACAAATATTGTCAGTGGCAATTTATGCCCCAAATGACAGCCAAGGACAATTTTAACAAAGATTACACAAAAAATTAATAGAAATGGAATATCAGAATATTTGTTTAATAGGTGACTTTAATGAAATAGTAGATGGAATAATGGACTATAAGACCAGTAAAGCAGGAAAACTCGGAAGGAGAAAATTACCTAAGGCATTTTTTGATATGGCCGAAGAAGTTGGGATTCAAGACGTCTGGAGAGAATTTAATCCTCAAAATCGACAGTATACTTTTTATTCAAATTCCCACAAGTCTTGGTCAAGAATCGATATGATTTGGATGACTTCTGAATTAAAAATGGACATACAAGAAATTGAGATAGAAACCGGCACATGGGCAGATCATAATCCTTTAAAAGTGACATGGAAAGGAATAAGGAAAAAACCAAGATGGATTTTAAATTATTCTATATTAAAAGATAAAGAATTTATAGACTTGGCCAAAACAGAAATGGAATTTTTCTTTAAAGAAAACAAAGAAGAAGATACATCATTACAAAATGTATGGGACACAGCTAAAGCATACTTTAGAGGTATAGCTGCAATGTATATGGCAAAGAAAAACAAACAGAGAAAACAACAATACTTAATATTAAAAGAAGAACTTAGAAAATTAGAAACAGAGTTACAAAAAATTCCACAGGAAAAGACGGTGAAAAGAGAAATGGAAATAATAAAACATAAACTTAATTTGTTGGACTCAGAGAAATTGGCTGAACAAATAAAAAGAGCAAAACAAATTTTTTTTGAAAATGCTAATAAGCCAGGAAGATGGCTAGCCTATAAGCTTAAAAAGCAGAAAGAGAAGAAAATAATACATAACTTAATTGATGGGAAAGGTTGCTTACAATTTAAAAAAGAAGAAATAAAAAAGATAATAAAGAACTATTATACGGAACTGTATGGTAAAGAGGAGGCCACAAAAGAGAAAATTGCTCAATATTTAGAAGAAAGTAAACTACCAAAGATACCAGAGACATTTAAAGTTATGTTAGAAGAAAGAATAACAATGATGGAGATATTAGAAGCTATAAAGCGACAAAAGAACGGGAAAACACCTGGTCCAGATGGGCTACCGGCGGAACTTTATAAAAAATTTACAAGATATATTAAACGAACCATTGAATAAGGTTTGCAATGGACTATTGTTAGAGGCCAAACTTCCAAATATGTGGATAGAAGCAAATATTACTTTGATACCTAAAGAAGATACAGATTTGACATATATCAAAAACTACAGACCGATTTCATTACTTAATGTGGATTATAAAATTTTTACTTCAATAATGGCGGAGAGACTGAAGAGATATTTGGTTGAGTTTATACATCCAGATCAAAATGGCTTTTTACCGAAGAGACAGATTAAAAATAACTTAAGGGTGATAATGGACGTATTAGAATATTACGAACTGCACCCAGGGAAACAATTAGCATTAGTGTTTTTGGATGCTCAAAAAGCATTTGATAATGTTTCTTGGCAATTCATGATTCAACAATTACAAATAATGGATTTTGGAAATTTTTTTATAAATATGATAAAAACAATTTATAGTAATCAGACAGCAAAAGTGGTAGTAAATGGAGATTATACTGAGAGTTTTGAGATTAAAAAAAGGTACGAGACAAGGATGTCCACTATCTCCTTTATTATTTATTTTTACTTTGGAAGTATTAAATAGAAGGATAAGGCAAGATATAGAAATTAAAGGATTGGAAGTAAAAGATGAAACATATAAACTACAAGCATTTGCTGATGATTTAGTATTTATTCTGGAAGAACCTTTAGAAATGATTCCCAAACTATGGGGAAAGATAGAATAATATGGAGAAGTGGCAGGATTAGAAATAAATAAAGATAAGACTAAAGTAATAGTAAAGAATCTTACAGATAAACAAAAAAGACAAATATTAGAGAAAACAGAGGTACAAATAGTGAAAAAAGTCAAGTATTTAGGTATTTACCTTTCAGCTAGATGTTCGTCAATTAAAGAAGATAATTACATAAGATTATTGAAGCAAATAAAATTGGATTTAGAAACATGGAGAAATCTCCAATTATCAATATTAGGAAGAATTGCCACAGTAAAGATGAATGTGCTGCCAAAGGTTTTATTTTTATTTCAAACAATCCGGATAAAACTTGAGAATTTTTTTTTCAAAATTTAAATTCATTGGTTTCGAATTTTATTTGGCAGGGGAAAAAAGCTAGAATTAAGATGAAAACATTACAAGATGCTAAGGAGAATGGAGATTTTGGATTGCCAGAATGGACATTGTATTATCAAGCTTTGGTGTTAACTTGGGTGAAAGAGTGGATAACACTTAGAAATAAAAGGTTATTGTATTTAGAAAGACATGATTTACAATTGGGGTGGCATGCTTTTTTATGGTATGGGAAAAACAAAATTCATAAATATTTTCAAAATCATGTTGTAAGAAATGCTTTATTAATAATATGGGAAAAAAATAAAACTAAAATATATACTAAAATCCCAGGGTGGTTGTCAACGATGGAGGCATTTATACATCCGAATCTAGTGGACTTTGAGAAAATATGGACATATAAAGATATTTTAGATACTTATGGAAAATTAAAACCCAAACAAGAATTGGAAAATTTAGGAATTAAGTTATCTTGGTGGGCACATTTACAGATATTAAATAGGTATGAAAAAGATGTAAAAATGTATGGATTTTATAAAGATCAAAATGGGTTTGATAAGATTTTGTTGACCTCAGATGAGAAATTGATTAAGAAAATGTATAACTTTTTGTTAATTTTAGATATGGAAAGTGAACAAGTGAAAGAAACAATGACAAGATGGGCAAAAAATTTTGGTTATAACATAGAAAAATGGCAAATGTTATGGGAGAGAAACTATAAACTGACAATGTCTACTTCATATAAAGAAAATTTGTATAAAATGTTTTATAGATGGCACCTTCCACCAATAAGACTAGCAAGAATGTTTAAAAATATGTCAGATAGATGTTGGAAATATAAACATAATATAGGCTCATGGACATGTGGGAAGGCAAAGGTTTATTGGAAAAATAAACATATGTGGTTAGAAAAAATATTGGATGAACAGGTGGATTTTAAACCTGAACTCTTTTTATTAGGCATTATGCCTGAAAAGACTAATAAGCAGAAATTATACCTAATTCTACATATCACCACAGCAGCAAGAATAATTTTTGCACAATATTGGAAAAATGAAGCATTGCCACAAGAGGAAGAAATAATCAGGAAGATCTTGGAGTGTGCAGAAATGGACAGATTAACCATGAGACTAAAAGACAAAGAAGATACAGACCATTATCAAATTTGGAACTTATTTTATACTTGGTTAGAGAAAAGAAGCAAGGATTAGGAATTGAATATGTATTAGTTTAGCAAATTTCAGACAACTTGTTGATTGGAAAAATTTACATATATGGGGGAAAAAATAAAAACTAATAAAAAAGATTGAAAAAAATAAAAAATAAAACCACATTGAAAAGCTAAAAAAAATAGATAACAATACCTTCTATTAATCCTTTTCTCAGTGTCAAAGCAATATCAGGATATATTTTTCTGCTCAATTTCAGAAGCAAATAGTTCATGTTATGTCATCTGAAACATTCCTGTTCACCTCAAACAACATTCAGTTTGTTGTAAGCCAGCCCCAAGAGTATAATGGCTAGTTCACATAGGAAGGAATGCTCCTGCAACTGAATCAATATTTGTCAGCAACCTTTTATTTACAAAAGCAAATACTGGAATGATTTTACTACTAGGATCCATGGTGGAACAGTATTGTAGGCTAACTCTGCTGACTACCAACAGTTTGATCCTCAACGGCTCAAGGTTGACTCAGCCTTCCATCCTTCTAAGTGATAAAATGAGGACCCAGATTATTGTGGGCAATATGCTGACTTTGTAAACCGTTTAGAGAGTGCTGTAAAGCTGTGAAGCGGTATATAATGCTATTGTTATTGCTGCTGCTGCTGCTGCTGCTACTACTACTACTACTACTAATACTACTAATACTATTAATACTACTTTACTAAATTTATGGTAAAAGGCTCCTTGAAAAGATTTTGTATTGTTGGGTAAACTTTCAGTTGAAAGAGACGTCTCTTCCTCTGCAAAGTAGACAATGAATTCCCAGAGTTAGCCTGTGAGAAATGAAGTACTCTGTTTGATATAGGAGTGCCCAGAGTGACTTAATGTTAAAAAGTTGACTTTGGAACAGAAAATGATGTTGCTTTGATATGCATGACAGCACCACTTTTATCCTTCAGAAATGGTTGCCTCCATTTGGAGCAACAAGGCGTTCAAATAAGCTCTAAATATATTATGGACCTTTTATTTTCAGGTAGCTTAGAATTAAGGCTGAGTACAGGAAAGGAACAACTTTAACAGCAAGTGTTGGCATGCCCTAAAGTATCCTAAAAGAAGGCTGTCCATCCTCTCTCTGAGTAACTCTTTTACTGTTAAAAAGACAAGCTCAGGATCCAAAAAGATCTTGACAGACTTGAACAATGGGCCCTATCCGACAATATGAAATTTAACATGGAGAAAAGCAAGGTTTTACATGTATGCCAGAAAAAACCAAAGGAACAAGTACAAATTAGGTGAAACTTAGGTCAAAAACAATAATTTTGGGAGGGACCTTGGAGTCCTAGTGGATGATCACTTAAATATGAACCAGGCAGCAGCCAAAAAAGCTAATACAATTCTTGGCTCTATAAAGAGAGGCATAGAGCCAAAACCACATAAAGTATTAGTACTGCTTTATAAAGCCTCAGTAAGGTCACACCTGGAATACTGCATCCAGTTTTGATCACCACATTACAAAAAAGATATTGAGACTTTGGAAAAAATGAAAAGAATAGTAACTAAGATGACTGAAGGCTATATGAAGAACAGTTGCAGGATTTGGGTTTGGCTAGTCTAGAGAAAAGAAGGACTGGGGGGGGGATATGATAGAATATTCCAGTATTTGAAAGGATGCCACAAAGAAGAGGGGGTCAATTTATTTTCCAAAGCACCAGAAGGCAGAACAAGAAACAAAGGATGGAAACTAATCAAGGAGAGAAGCAATTTGGAATTAAGGAGAAACTTCCTAAGAGTGAGGACAATTAACCAGTGGAATAACTTGCTGTCAGAAGCTGTGGGTGCTTCATCACTGGGAGGTTTTTAGAAGAGACTGGACAGTCACTTCTCTGAAGTGGTATAGGGTCTCCTGTTTGAGCAGGGGGATGGACTAGAAGACCTCCAATGTCCCTTACAGCTCTATTCTAATTGAAATTCTATGCCCTATATTATGGGAGAATGAAAAGCAAGTTTTCTTTCTTCTGTGAGAAGCTTACTCAGATACCTGGAAAATATTCTCATATAACTCTCCATTTCTTCCTAGATAGAATCTTTTCATTCCTTCAATATTTCCTCCATGTTTCAAACAACTCTTGAGAGTTACTCCTGGAAAATACTGATTTATGTTAAGGCTGAAAATATATCTAGAGGGCATTTCTCTTGATACTGAAAACACACCATGTGGTGGATTGTGAAATAAGGTGGTTTATTTCCTTCCTTCCTTCCTTCCTTCCTTCCTTCCTTCCTTCCTTCCTTCCTTCCTTCCTTACTTACTTACTTACTTACTTACTTACTTACTTACTTACTTACTTACTTACTTACTTACTTACTTACTTACTTATAAGTATATCTACTGCACATAGGAATTGAAGACAGATTCAGGTTCATAATACTTCATAAACATTTATCAATTTCTTTAAAAATGTGTACTTTATCTTTTCATAGCATAGATCAATGTATATATTACACAAAAATCTGCCTTATTGAAAGTCATCATCCCGCTATGAATATAATTGTAACAAGTGGTTTTCTGGATGTTGCCATGGATATGCTTTCTATTGCTTGAGCTCTTGAAGAAAGACTATTCTTATGAAAATGCAAGTTGATTCTGTCACTGTCTGGATAATCAAAATCTACTGAGTGTCAAAAAAATATGTAGTGTTACTTCTATAGCTTTACAATCAAGTAGCTACCATTCAGCTGTGAATCCTGAACAATTATTTCACATTTGGCTTTTTTCGGATTTTCATGCATCCACTGAGACAGAAAAAACACTTAGAAAGATAATATTCAGCACTTCTTTGTAATGCAATCTCATTTGTACTTATTTTTTCTATTACAGAATCATATAATGTATGAGTAAGAAGGGATGTTTTAGGTCATACTGTTCAACTTCCTATCCATGCAGGAATCCTTCAAATCTTTCCCAGCAATGGCCATACAGTCCCAATTTGAACATTTCCAGTGAGGGAGAATGCACCATTACTTTAGACAGATAACTACATTGTGTAATTTCTTTCATCACCAAAAAATTGTCCTGAAATCTAGCCTAGATTCTTTTAAATCTATGGATCTTTGTCCTACCCTTGATTTCAACCAAGAATAAATATTTCAAATTTGCATGTGGCAACCTTTTAGATATTTCTAATCTACAATCAGGTTTTGTCTTAATTTTCTCTTGTGCAAGTATGTGTATATTCTGTGCACAGTGGATATATTTATAATTTCAGTGGATATATTTATAATTTCAGATGTTGTTAGATGTTGTTGTTAGATTTCAGGTGATATTAAAAATGACAAAGTGGATGAGACAATGAAGTAATTCAGATTTCAACAGCAACCTATATTAAGATGGAAAAGAATTAAATAGTTTCCATTTGCCCACTATAGTTTATTAGTGCATTTATGCATATCTGCCTACCAATGTTTCATGAATTCATTTTATCTGTTTTAGAAATGTGTAATTTATTTGGATATAAACAATTTATGAAAAAGTGGATGTAAATAAATATAAGAATAGTGGTGCTATGATTCAAGTGTTGGATGAGACACTTCTGCCAGTGAAAGCATTCAACCAAATGCATAGTGATGTTAATAAGATTGGAATTATGCAGAAGAAAATGAAGTTGTTGTTTCTGATAAACTTAATTTCTCTTGGAAGTAGCACTGCACTTGATGGCTGATGCTACTGTCAGGATTTGCTTTTGTGTTTTCTTCCATAGATGATAGAAAATGTAATGGCAATAAGGTGTAATTATGGGTATGGCATTTATTTATTTATTTCCAATGGTTATATTAATCCACCTTTGAGTCCAAGGATTGTTTGATAAAATGATGAGATTCTGGCATGACAACTAACAGCATCATGATATCCATCATTCTTAAACTTCCAATTCTCAGAGACCAACTTATTTTTTTCATGCTGTTCCTTCATATTGCATTGTCTACTACACAACAACTTTTACTCTTTGTCCACTATAGCATAAAATAATTGTTCATATCTTTTTTTAGACATTTTTTCCAGCAACCATTGCCAGAAACGGTATGATAAAGCGGGATTCTGTACAACTTTGGTGATCAATAATCCATCAATACAAGCATTATTCCCACCACTCCAAAGAACCAATCAGTTTGAAGTGACCTAACTTCTCCTTGGGAACAATATTGTGCAATTTCCCACTCACTTAACAACAACATCAACAAAAAGATTTAGGATTCTGATATTTCTGATAAGTCCCCCCCCTCCCAAAAAAAGCAGACAGTTACCTTTATTCTGCCTAGGACTAATAAATATAATTTTATACATTTTAGGAACACTAATCAGACAATCTTCTAAGGTCTCCTATTCACAGTTTCTCTCTGATTTGTTTACAGTGATTGCCTGGTAGCATCTTAAGCTGTTAAATTGCTGATTAAGTATCTCCAGGAGGCATCGAGGACCACAGGTATCTGTTTTGCAAACTATATCTTGCAATGCAGTTCTGCTGTTCCAAGGCTGATCAGAAATCTAGGAGAGCATTTTGAAGAAAGTATCCACTCTTCCATATGCTAAAGCTCTGTTAAGATCTCTGTGGATGTTGTATTGTGATGAGATGATAACCTTTGGCACAATGTCTGCTGTAAGCATCAGTGCGTTTTGCCTTGTCAGAAAGGAGCTTTAGCTCTTTTGAGTCATCTATTTTCAAAAGAGTGCTCTCACTACAGAAAGAAAGAAACCATCAAGAGTATTGAAGACTGTTATCTGCCAGACTAAAGTGCTGCTTTAGGATGAAAGCAGATATTAAATTTGAGTCCCTGGCTTGTATTTGGATTTATTAGTCCAAGCCCCTAGGTGCTGCTTGTGTGTTGTATTTATTTTGTTCTCATTTTATTTGGGTTTAACTGAGAGATGATTGCAAGGACCATTATCCATTCCATAGCATACTGGACAAATTGGAAAACCTGGAGTTCCAACACTGTAATAAAGCTGCATAGTGGCAATCTTTACAGAGGGCATTGAATGGAAAAAATGGAAATCACCATTGGAGTGGGTCTTTTTTAATTAGGTCAACTTATAGCCATGAGTCCAATTTCTTTTGTGCTTATGCTTCACTAAAGTGAAAATGACTTAGTCCAGTGCACAAGCTTAAAGCTAAATCATACCATTTGACATGATTTAGAAAAGTTGAAGTCTTGATCTCTCTACCTTTGGATAAACCTGCCTGGGAAACATGCATATGGCATACAATTCACCATCCAAAGAAAACAGATGAAGCATAGCAAAGAACTAGGAAGATTGTTAAGAACTGACTGACACTAAAAAGGTAGAATTTAAATCCCACAGAACAGTCATAACTACACTATTTATCTGTCATATATGAAGAAGCCTCAAAGCAGTGTATAGATCAAGACTATCACTTTCAATTCTACCCAGGAGCTTATTGATTAGCAAATCAGGATGGTGTAAGGTACCCCACATGGGCCACTGCCCTATCAACCAACTAGAGCATCTCACTGGAGTTGAAAGGCAGCCTCATATAGTGTGTATTACAATATTCCAAATGGGTCATGAAGGGGTGAATCTTCTCATCCCAGAAGGAGAGGTAACTGAAGTCCAGCAAAGTCCTTTGCCAACAACCAGCAGAATCCATAAATCCAGAAGAACCTCCAACTTGCAATTCTGCCCCTTCAGTATATTATTATCAAGAGACACCATTAGAGTAGACCAAGAACCTCAGTGGATATATGGTATGAACTGTCAATTGGAGTCTCAAATATTATTAAATATTGATATTGTTCTAGAGAGAGAGCTATTTAACATAGGCCTAGACCCAGTGTGCATATTTATTTGCTCAGTTCTATGTTACAAAATAAAAATGTGTAATAACTTTTGAATATACGTGGTAAGATGCAGTATATGGTATCCTTGCACAGGACAAATCTGAGTAAGACTCCTGGATATTGGCAGATATATCTATCACAATTCAGATTCCCTGCCTGCAATGGATCTGTCTGAAGGTAATCTGGGATTTGGAGAATAAAAGAAATGAAAAGTGAATGTGTAAAGGTCTTTAATTTTGCAGAAATATACATTTTAAAAAGATGTGTTTTGTGGATAGAACTGATTAACTTACAACAGGCTAATTCAAATACTTTCCTATTGAAAATCAGAAAATTACCCTAGTGTAAATGATTATTGCTTTGTTGGCATATTATGATTGACAATAACGTAACATGAAGATATTTGTAATTCCTTTGGTGCTATTTTTAATCGACTTTAGAAGCCCAATTTCTCATAAAATGTCAAATTACTGCATATATAATTGGGGAGATGGGATAGTCATGGCTTTTCTATAGCTTCCTTCAATAATGGGAAATATTACCTTTTAAAAATAACTTCTGTGGGCCCAACCAGCCTGATCAAACCTTTCACTTTTTAGAAAGGTATTTAATAACTTTGTTCTTTTGAAATAAATGTACTATTTAAGCAATTTGCAAGCTTGGGTAACAAATCTCTGATGACATGGTTACATTGTTAATTTCAGTTCCCAGTAGATTTAGGTGAAATTACCCATGATGAATATGTGTCTTTCATAATTTAACATTAATCTGCTTGTGCATTCATTTACAGATATATTGGTAATATGAACAGAGATACAATATTTATTTATTTTTATTTGAGTAATCATGATTATTTTCATCATACTGGTTAACCTAACAAATCCAATCCCTTGACAGCTGTTAGTCCTTCATTGTTGGTTACTGTCCATTTTTATTCTTTCCACTGAGTTTGGGGAATCCATTTGTTAGAGATTAAAGCTATTTCATAGCAAGAAATAACACTAGTTTGCTAATATATTTTTCTGACATGTATGACCTCCTAACTGGAAAACCTCAGTAAGAGCATGGGAAGGTGAGCATATTTCTCTTGCTAAGGTGGCATAAGAATTGCTGTTTTCTTTTTATAATATTTTTGACAGTTTTGTGTGCTGTTAATCAAGTTGCATGTAAAAATGTTTTCTGTATCTTAACATGGCCCTATTTTAAAGGTGTGCTATTATAGTGTTTATGTAGTTTTAAAATGCAGTCTGCTACTTAGAAGTCAGTCTCTTGACCTCAATTCAATTTATTCATAGTTAAATATGAATCAGATTTAGACCAGGGCTTTTTTTGTCATAGAACGCCCAGAACGGAGTTCCGGCACCTTTTTTGGATGGAACATTGTAGGGTAGGCAAGGCGAGTTGTATGACATGTATGAGTTCTGGCACCCCCCCCTTTTTTTTTTTACAAAAAAGCACTGATTTAGACCATAGGGAGCAGCATTATAATACACCATTGGTCAACTAGTACAATACACTAACTTGTAATCTGTTCAGAGTTTTCAGAAGTAATTAAAGCTGGGGGCTTCTATGGGCAAATGTATATTTCCAAGGTTTGAAGATAAGAATTAAATCAGAATTAGTTGACCCTATCAATCTCTTGTCTTTTGCTTACCATTTATCTTCTTTTCTCCTCCTTTTATTTTTGTAATAGCTTTATTAAATGTTACAATTAAAAAGATACACATTAATACATGCTAAAAAAAATAAGAGTGAAAAGAAAAAAATAGAAAGTTCAGAAAAAAAGAAATAATAGAAAGAAAAATAGAATGAAAAAATAAGAATATGGTAAAGAAAAAGAAAGGAATTATATGAAGAACTGTCTTTCCCCTTTGTCAGAGTATAAACAATTTTAGTAGCCTGACAAATTCTCCTAAAATGCAACAAATGATCTCTTCTTCCCATATTTCATTTCCTATCTATTAGCAAACTTTAAAGCCTCATTATTCAGTCTTAACAGCAAAAGTCCATTAAGAGTTACTGGAATAGTAACATATCTATTTTAACCTTGATCAAATAAGTCAATATTATATTATGATATTAATTCCCTTCAAATAATGTCCTAGAACTTGATTTATTTCCTTTTTTTTCTTTGTCACTTTTCACAAAACCTTCAAAACATTTAAAGCTCTTAACATAAGTCCAGGGAGGGCCTGCCTCACAGAAGAATAAGAGGCAGTGGAGCTGCACGGCCTCCAGGCACTGGGTCAGCACGTCAAGAGCTTCATTTGGGTGGTTCGGGGTGGAAATGTACAGCTGAGTATCATCAGCGTACTGATGGAATTCTACCCCAAAACCTCGGATGATCTCACTCAGCGGCTTCACATAAATGTTGAACAACAAGGGCGAGAGGACGGACCCCTGAGGTACCCCACAATCAAGGGGCCTCGGGGTCGACCTCTGACCCCCTGTCAACACAAACTGTGTCCGGCCAGAGAGGAAGGAAGAGAACCACCGAAACACGGTGCCCCCTATACCCAACCCCGCCAGCCGGCGCAGCATGATACCATGGTCGATGGCATCAAAAGCCGCTGAGAGGTCCAATAGCACCAGGATAGAGGAGCAACCCCTGTCCCGGGCCCGCCAGAGATCATCCACCAATGCGACCAAAGCTGTTTCCGTGCTGTAACCTGGCCTGAAGCCTGACTGGAACGGGTCCAGGTACGACGATTCCTCCAAGTGCTGAGGGAACTGTCGAGCAACCACACTCTCAAGAACCTTCGCAACAAAGTGAAGGTTGGAGACAGGACGGTAATTAGATAGAACAGCCGGGTCCAAGGCGGGATTCTTGAGGAGGGGTCGCACCACCGCCTCTTTCAAGGCAGTGGGGAAGACACCCTCACTCAACGAGGCATTGATAATTGCCTGGAGCCAGCCTCGCGTCACCTCACTGGAGGCCAGTACCAACCAGGAGGGACACGGGTCCAATAAACATGTGGTTGCTCTAAAACCTCCCAGCAACCTGTCCACGTCATCAGGTGTCACGTAGTCAAACTCAGCCCAGATAGCAGTCTCAAGACCGGCCTCAGCCACTTCTGCTGGACCGCCTTCGTTGAAGTTAAAGCCTTCCCGAATCTGAGCGATTTTGTCATGCAGGTATTGCACAAAATCCTCAGCTCTTCCCTCCAAGGGGTCCCCCCTCACCTCCCGATGAAGGAGGGAGTGGGTTACCCTAAACAGGGAGGCTGGGCGGTTATCTGATGACGCAATAAGGGCAGTGACATAAGAACACTTCTCTGCCCTTATTGCCACTAAGTAAGTCCTAATATGGTCTCTTACTCGTGTTCGGTCAGACTCAGAGCGACTCGCCCTCCAACTGCTCTCTAGGCGTCTTTTCCGGCGCTTCATCTCCCTCAGCTCCCCGTTAAACCAGGGAGCTGATCGAGAACCACGCCGATTCAGAGGCCGCAAAGGCACAACCCTATCCAAGGCATCAGCAGCTGCCCTATCCCAGGCAGCTACCAGTGCCCCGACCGAGTTGTGTGTTATATGTGTTAGAGGCTTTGTTGTGCTGGAGGGGTTCAAAGTGGCCAATGATTCAGCTGTGGTCTGACTCCTGGTCTGTGGTCGTGCCTCATCATCGGTGTGGGTTTGGGTTTGCTTTTTGCGTGGATGTGTGGTGGTGGCATCCTGTGTGGTTCTGGTGTCATTCTTTGTGTTAGGAATTCGTTTGTCAATAAGGGCGGGTTTCCAAATGGCTGGTAGGTGGGAGGAATCATCTTGTTTGTTCATGCTGTGAGGGCATTTTTCTATCTTGATGGCTTCTCTGATTATTCTGTTATTAAAGTGTTCCGTTTTGGCAATAGTTCTGGTCTTTTTGAAATCAATTTCATGTCCTGTGGCTTTAAGGTGTTGGACCAAGGAAGAAGTTGGTTCCTCTTTTTTGACTGAGTTTTTGTGTTCTTCAATGCGTGCACTTATTCACCACAGCTGCATCATTAGCCACCTTAAACCCCTCCAATCCATACATGAAACAAACTGACACCCACCATGAAGATAAGGCACGACCACGAACGCGAAGCCAAACAGCTATGCAGTTCACCATCTCTAATCCCCTTGTAAATCAGACTAACCTGAGCACAACAAAGCCCCCACCCAAACAGAACACTCCCCCAGCCAATCAGAGCACAGCCAAGCCCCTAACCAATCAGAACACACCTCCACCCAATCAGAACACAGCCGAGCTCCCAGCCAATCAGTTCAAACCCCCACTGGCAGTTAAAAGGAAGAAACAGCTAAAATCTCACATTGCTCCTAGAAGCAGAAGCCGAAAGCACCAGCCTGAAGATGACGAATGAGACTTCGTCGAAATGTCGCCAAGACATAACTATATATATAGTTATATATATAGTTATATATAGTTATATAGTTATAGTTATATATAGTTATATATAGTTATATATATAGTTATATAGTTATATAGTTATATAGTTATATAGTTATATAGTTATATAGTTATATAGTTATATAGTTATAGTTATAATTATACATTTTGTCAGAAAAAGAAATTTGGATTTGTAAATGTTTCGCAGTTTATTAATTTTTTTATTTATTTTTGCAATTTCTATACTGCCCCTCTCCCAAAGGACTCGAGCCTGCTTAACGCCCCTAGTTAGGGGGCTGCAAGGCAAAAGAGATTGTAAAAAGTATAACTGCAGTATAACAGTTAAAAATGTCAAGGTGTAATCAATCAGACCAGTCTGTTTGAAAAACTTCCTGTATATACTCCCTTGACCCAACTGGCAAAGACGGGAGGAAAGTCGGTGGCTTGGTGGTTAAATCACTGCCTAGTATGTAAACTGCCCAGGTTCGAATCCCATAAAGTGTGTGGCTAACTGAAGAGAGCAGAATGAGCTCGAAATGGCCATCTTAGTCTCCCAATTTAATTCTTTAACTCTTTGTCAGAAAAAGAAATTTGGATTTGTAAATGTTTCGCAGTTGCGACTTGAGCCTGCTTAATGCCCCTAGTTGTGGGGGCTGCAAGGCAAAAGAGATTGTAAAAAATATAACAGCAGTATAGCAGTTAAAAATGTCAAGGTGTAATCAATCAGATCAGTCTGTCTGAAAAACTTCCTGTATAGTTTATATATATATAGTTATATAGTTATGCAAATAGTTGCTTTCAGTCTGGCAGGATTGATGTCAGGCCAAAGAAACAAGTAGGACATGTGGGGCTATTTCTAAGCTGTCCTGGTAGTCTCTTTATTGTTGTTCTCCTATGGACAGAACCTTGTCATTAAATTACATCCTTCCATTGTCTGACATATCATTTAATATAAACAATGAAAGGATTTATTATCATTCTGTAATATTTCCAATGCAAACTGTTCTGCTTCCCTAAGTAAAATGGTGGCTTCTAGTAGAAGAAAGTGGACAGTTTGTTTTCTTCCTAGGTGCCCTCATTTGAAGTATGTTTGTATGAGAGGAAGAACAGATTATAACCAAGAAAAATAGACTTTGCGTTGAATTGCCATCATAATTTAGATTCTGCTGCTTCTTGTGCTGAGAAAATGTAAAAGTTATAGTTTTCAGATCCCCATCATCCAAAATATTTATAAATTCCTGAAAGTTAGAAGTTCGTGAAATCTCTTAAGATTTTATATGAGCAGTTGAGATCATTTGAGTTTTTCTTGTATTGCAAGTTTCTCACAAAAAATCACCTTTTTTTACTTCTTTTCTTTTACATCTAGATGAACATAAGGTGGTAGTCAAGCCCCAACAAAGTTGATAATTCCTTTTTGTCGTTAGGTGGGTGATGAGCAGCAATGGAATTTTCAGTAAACTATTTTCAATAAAAATATTTCAACGTATTTTCAAATTAGTTCTGCTTTTGATTAAAAAACCTCAGCTTCGGCTTGAGTTGGGATTCCTGGCCATGATAATTTTGCTAGGATTTTACTCATTGGCAACTCTCTGACAATTAATCGTGCCTTATCATAAATCCTCTAGTTTATATATGAAACAAATTAATTTCATACGCTTTGAAGCATGAAATCCTTCAGTTAATTAATAACAATTCACATTCAGAAATATCCCTTCCTTCTAACAATATATACACCTGGAAATTGCTATAGTAAATTATTTTGTGTTGAAAAGTAAATAGGAAAAAAATGTCAGTTTAGCTTATAACCAGATGAAAAGTTTAAATATTAGAAAATACAGTAATTTATATACCCAACTTTTTAGCTTATTCTAATTTTGCCAGGGTTAATACTTTTGAAATATAGGTGTTTCACTGTACTGCTTTTCAACTTTGCTAATTCTGTTCTGAATTAGAGTCAACTTGAGATTTACATAGAAAAAATGCATTTCACCAACTGATCAATATTTTAGCCACTCCTGATCAAACTTACCTCAATGCAGGCAAAGTAATGGTTTAATCCTGCCTGGAGATGTCCAGGCTGAGCCAGAGGGAAGAGTCAAACACACCACCAGTCATGAGTCCCTTCACGCCTGTTATGTCCTGGGCTGTGATTGACACAGCAGGTGCAGGAAGCTGCAGAGAGACCCAGGCAGACCATGTGGCTGCCAGGGCCAGACAGGCTGTCTCCAGCCTATAGCAGATGCGCAAGGTGGGAAAGATATGTTGCATTGATTGGTTGATGCTGCTCCCTGTAAGGGGGTATAAAAGGGATCCACGCCATTTTGTGTTGTTCTGTTGAATATTAAATAAAGAAGCAACTGTTGTTACTCCTGCCTCGTGTCAATGCCTTACCAATGCACAGAATAGAACAACGCCCACGACAGATCTAAGTCCAGCCCACCTTGAATTTCTTTCTTTTTTTTATTTATTTATAAAAATTCTTTTATTAAAACAATCAACATTGAACATAAAAACCTATTATGCAGCAATCATCATGACACCTGGTATACAATACTAAGTATTAGTCTTTGAAAACGTCTGAGTTAGTAAGCCTTTTTTCCCCCACTAGTCGCGTCTAGCCTCAACTATATTCCTGTTACATTTTATTTTGATTGGTGTTTCCCCTATCTGTTTCAATATTAATGTGATCAACATTAAACATAAGATCCTATTGCTAAGCAATCATCCTAGAACATAGCATACAACATTAGGTATTAATCTTTGTAAACATCTGTTTTAGTAAACGTTCTCCCCTCCTCCCTTACATCTTCAAGTATACTCCGAATACATTTTGTTTGATTGGTGTTTCTCTTATATATGGTCTATCTACTGTATCTAGTCTATCGCATATTGTGCGTTTGCGCTTCTGAATTGACTTCATCCCATTACTAGTGCAATCTTATCTACCACCAAATTGCCTTCAGAGTAGTTTAGATTCTTGTAGAGAGCTTAAGCTGGCAATAAATCTTTATACCCATTTGAACTACCTGGATATCCTGATTTCCCTGGTGCTTGACACTGCCATTCCAAAGGAAGAAAGACAACAAGCAGAGGAAGAAAGAGATAGAAAAACAAATTCAGGATTTTTGGATTTGCCAAAAATTTTCTTCCTATTTCACTAGCATGGTTCATCCATATTCCAACCTTTTAGATGCATCAATAGATTTTTTTCCCCTGTAGCACTCAAATCCTAGGCATCTTGAATTAAAAAGTAACTCTCACTGAGTACAATGACACTTCCACTAATATAAGTACCGGTACTCAAGTGTTTTAAATATTAAAGAGGTTCTATTGAAATGAATACCGAAACAATAATGGATGCTTTAAAACAAAGAAAGGTAAGGTTTCATGGATTTGGCAATAACTGGAGATCAAGAAGCATAGCAGGCAGAAATAGGTGGGAGTGTAGATGCAAAAGATTAAGTTCACTAACAAAACAATGCATAAATTAATTGGTGCAATTGTTTCATATGAAAGCAAATGCCAACCAAATACTTTGATCTTCAAAAAAGAGTTTTGTCAGTGACTTTTGTTGTTAAATTCATCTTTAAAATTTAATATCAGGGTTAGAGAGGACTTGAAGATAGTACACAGTTCCTTAATTTATTCAACGGAAAGTTTGTTCAGGTTCAGGCTAATTAAAATATTAGAAAGCTAAACTGCTTCTAATTGTTTCAAATTATTTGAAGAAGTAAAAAATATTGGAAGCTAAAAATCTAACGTGATTTTTCCAGAAAAGCAGTCCCAAATGATACTAGGAAAATTTGATTACTTTAATCAAAATTATGCAAATAAATCCTAATTATGCAATTTCTTTTTACAAATCCACACTGAAAATATGAGCCTTGATATAAATGAGAAGAATAATATTGGCAGAAAAGGTTGATAGCTTTTTGAATGAATACTTTAAGTGAAACTAATCAGTCTTCAGCTTTTTCTCAAGTTAACCTACTACCTTCTCTCGGCATTTTACTTCTTTTACTATGAACTCTCTTATTCACAATCCAAGTACTCAAAAGCATATGACTAGAAGACCTTGATCACAAAAGTAGGTGAGTATAACATTGTACAAATTTTAAAGGTGTATATAACTTTTTAAATTGAGCTTACTGCTCCAGAAAAATCATACACAAGAAGAGAAATCTTTATTCCCAAACAGATGTTGTGAATGTTGCTATTGAGTAGCTATTACTCAATAGGCTTTACGTGCTATTGTGATATAGGTTTAATATAGAGTAATATTTTTTTTGTCTGATTTCATTGAACTATTAGAAATCAATATTTTAAATTTCAAATCCAGGATTCAGATTCAATCTTGAATCTTTAAACTGAAAACCCAAAATTCTAATTCTGTGTAACTCACCTATCTATCTATCTATCTATCTATCTATCTATCTATCTATCTATCTATCTATCTATCTATCTATCTATCTATCTATCTATCTATCTACCTACCTACCTACCTAACTAACTAACTAACTAACTAACTAACTACCTACCTATCATTAACATGGTGGATTTCTCTAATGAAGTATCAGCCATTCAAAGATAATTACGACTGTATGTAACTGTATATTAAGTTCTGTCAAACAGATAGTTTCACTAAATGTTATCTACAAAATATATAAAGACTTTGAATAAAATATAAATGATGCTAAGGGATGAATATCCTAGTATGCAGAAACCAGATGAAAATTATTTATCATAAAATTTGATAAATTTGTTTACTGAATATGTTGCATGGTTTTATCAAAGCAAAAATAATTCTGAGGTTCCAACACCAATTCATAGACTTAAATAATAATTTTCCCAGCCAAACCCCCAATGTCTTATGTAATTAATATCAACAAGTTCACCTTGTTCTGGGAACCATCTGCTTCAAATCCACACCTGTTTTGGTGTCTTTGACAAGGCTTCAGGCTCTCACAATCTTCAGCTGAATCAAAGAGGTTTCTCCATTTAACCCACTTGAAAGTAACATCCCCTTAATCTAAAGGCAAGATGCAGAGGCATGTAGCTGCCAAAGTTTTATCCTTGACAGATATGGTATAATATGATATGATTGATATGATATAATTTCTTAGATCAATTTCAGAAATTGGTTATCTTTCTGGATTTGGACCATAATAAAGTATTGCTGTTATCAGACTTCTGGTTTTGCATCACAGTGAGACAGATGCAGAAGGCAGGGCTCTGCTTTCCATGCCCGATTTTGCCCTCCTGGGGACCCTGAAAAGTGCCTAAAGTTACCCAAAGGGGCAATGAAGATGGAGGGGTACATTGTTAATCATGGAAAGACAGCGGTATTTCTCTTTGATCCAAGGAAAGCCCTCTAAACTGGCAAGGGAAAGACCGGCCACACCTCTGTGGTCAGCCATTAGCTGCTTTGGAACTGGGTGAGAATATTAATCCTTTCTTTACTATTTTACAACTGAATTTCCTGGGAAAGGCTCCCAAGAAGCTAAAAACCTCCAGATATGAACAGAAGCGATGTTTTAAATTTTTTATGAGGGACAGAAATACACAATATTGAAGTGAAAGTTATACAAAGCTACAGTTTTGATAAATTTGAGAACTGAGGTAATTTTTAAGATTTTCTCTTTGAAAAAAATCATTGAGGTGAAATATAAGAAATATAAGAAATCAACCCTTTGTTTTAAGAGTGGAAAATGGATTTTGAATGACATCTAGTGGTGGATTTGAGTATAGCACTATAACTAGCCCCTTGGCTGCTTGGTGACTTTCAGCTGAAGGAAGAACAGCTGGCAATAAAGGAAAATATTTTGGCATATTGATCATCCTGACCTTCTTGGACTATAAATACCTACTGAGCGTGGACTTTTAATCTCAAGAGCTAGTGTGAGAGAAAGAAAAAATTGACTTTTGAATATGTTTGGCTACAGGGAGATTGAACATTTTGAACACTTGAAACATTGTGGCTGACTGATAATTTTCAGGTTACTTGAGACAAAGGATTACTATAAAATACTGTCATTAGGAATGGATTATAAAGGCTATGTATAGGAAATTAAACTTTCTTCCACTCTTACTGAGACTGATGACATTAGAGGATTTCTAGGAATGTTGCCTCGAGAAAAAACAAATACCTTTCAGAAGTAAATATTCTCAATGTTATAGCTAATTCATCAAACAATTGTTGCACACAAAAAGGACATAAAAAGAAACCATAATGAGACTAAAAATAATGTAGATGATATAAATGACCAAATCTCCAAATTGAAACTACAACTGGAAAGTTCCCAGAAAATGACTACAAAGTATGAACAAATAAACCAGAAACCAGAAGATGAAGCAGAAGAAATGGAGCTAGAGATGGAGGAGATAGGAGAAGGGAAATATGGACTGCCATATACAATAAAATACTGCAAGATCTACCTATAACAATGAAAATACAAAAGACCCCTTATTCCTTTCTTCAAAAAACACCTGATGACAAAGAAGAAGATTCTAGAAAACGGAACATAGAGCGGGCAGGGGAAATTTTTAGGGAATGTGGATGGGTGGAGTTCCCCCCCCAAAAAAATTCTCTACCTAAATTGTTTTCCTCATGCCAAGCAGCTTTCACAAAAATAGAAAGTTTGAGGGTGTTTTAAATGCCTTGGCCTGGAAAGCTACTTGGCAAAGAAAGAAAACGAGAGTTTGATTTAAAAAAACCAGAGGATTTGATTTATCAGAGAGGGCTCTATCTGTTTAATATACCTGTTTGAATATAATTAAAAGAATGGATGACCCTTAGATATAACTGATTTTTATAATGGAAGATATGATTTAGAATTAAAATAGCATTTTTGTTCTTCTTTTGATATGGGAAATTTGAAAATTAGAGGACGATTGGTATGAATAATTTTTTTAGGTATATAAATGTAAATAATATTGAGAAAATCATAAATGACAAAGATATTTTAAATATTATGGGAAATCAAACTTTAATAAGAGCACAAAAACAGGATATTGACTTACAAATTGATATTATTGTTACTTGTATAATATTAGTAAAATATGATAAAGATGTCTATATCAAAGTTTGTATACATCAGTACTACCAAGAATTGTAATTATCTAATGAGGGGAAAATGGAAAAAATATGGGAAAGAAAGGAGGATCGAGGAAAAAATACTGGATTGTGCAGTAGTGAATAGATTTATATTGAAGAAGTTAATGTTAAATATATGAACCCAGACAACATGTTGTTTACTAAGCTCTAAAGATTTTAATTTTAAAAAAATTAATAAAACTTATAAAAAAGTATTGCTGTTATCCATAATCAGTTTTTTAATCTTACATTTCATAAACTCATATTTTGTTTATCATTTAGCAAAACAATAGATTAATAGAATTATCCTATTTAAAACTGACATATTGCTCTCGTTCTTTCTGAAAAATTGCTTTTTAAAGAAATTTGTCATTTCTACAAAAGCCATGACAGTATCTTTGTAAAAGTGATATCTATAGAACCTTATTTTTAATATTGAAAGATATACAAAGGTTTCTATCACTGGATTCCTAATAATGGCTTATTTTCTGATAAATATGTCATAAGCAATCATCTGTTAAAACAGCTAGTTTGGTGAACTGGTTAAGGAATTAGGCTAGAAAGTAGGAGACCTTGAATGTAGCTGAATAATATGCACAAGAGGGATGCTTCTTTGCAGATGTCAATGGTATTTTCTACATTAGACAAAAAATATTATTGTGACTTTTGAGTTCAAGGACACTTGAACATTTAACTCAAATGTGGCCACTTCGCAGCACCTATAGAAGCATTTTTTGCAACTTGTATCTTTTCATATCAAAATTTGCTGGTGTATTATCCTGAAATCTTCATGTTGTAGTCAAATATATTTTTTAAAAATGCCAGAACAAATATTGTGAAAATGTAAGGGCCAGAAAATTGTAATAATGTCAGTTTCCACTGATTTAAATATAAAATCCAAACCAAACACAGAAGGATTTGATTCTAATAGGTTCATAATCAGCCATGAGGTAGGTTCATAATCAGCCATGAACTGACATATCTTATTTTCTGATAAGCACGAAAATAAAATACAACAAACATTACAATTCTTTGCAAGTCTTCCACATTTTGTCAGATCACTGACCTAGAATGGCCTACAAACAGAGTCGTCGTGATTTATAGTACAACTACCAGATATGGATACGAAAAAACCCCAAGAAGATCATTACATAACAGCAAAAAATATATAAAATTCTTTATAATCAAAATCAGGGTAATAAAGATTGGATGGCTTTAAGAAGCTATAATGTCACAGAAAAAAAACCCTAGATTTTGTTTTTTAGGTATCTGTTGTCATGGTAGATACTACTGAAGAAATATTGGTTTTGCCTTACATTCATTTACCTGTGCTAAATCTCTCAAGAAGAATTTTGTCGGTGATTTTCAAATATATCTTCAAAATATATTACCTCACTTCAGCTATTAATCAACATTAAAGGCAGTTTTCAAAGACAAAGGAGAAGACAATGCATAATTCAAAGTGCAATATTCTAATGTGTTAAATTAAATGTAAAACCAAAGCAAAACAAGGTTAAATGAGTTTGCAATCAGTATTTGGTAATCCTGGTTTATAGGTTGTAGTTTTTCACACAGCATATTGCATGTATCCACCCACTTGTGAATTATTCAATAAACCAAGGTTTAATATCTTTGATATATAAATATACATACCAATCAATGTATATTGTATTAAATTTGTTAACTTCAAATAATAACTGACTATGTATAAGTTCATTCTTTACTAACAATAATCTCTGCAAGTTCAGAAGAAAATCTAGGATAGATTGGAGTGGCCAGTTTTCTAAGCATTTCATTTTTAAAAAAGGAATCAAGTGCACAATTTTAACTGGACACAGTTAAATCTGTTACGATTTTACATCAATTAGAAAATACTGTGATACAGAATGCTATAATATTTTGGTTTCAAAGCCTTATAGGGCAGAGAAAGCTGTTTCAGAAGACATTCAGATTCCTATTAACTATGTCTTCCTTATTATTGCAGTGAAATGTATTAAATATATAATTTATTATTGCAGCAAACTGTATAAAATATATAATTGAACTTTCCCTTTAATTGCCTTCATCAAGTGGAAATTGCTGCAATAGAAATGCCACTTAATTACAGTACTTCAAATCTGTACAGTTATTTTACAACCATATATATCCTTTATATCAGGCTGGCATTTTTAACTCCTTAAAATCTTTAACATTCAGCCTGAGACAATTTATGAAAATACACCAACAGATAGCAACTTTATTACTAGCATAATTAGTTTTTTTACTGGTAAAAATTGGTCATTTCCACAAAGGCCACAATCTTGGATTTCATCTCTGTTTTAACATTTTGTAACTTATTTTTTATAAAATGAATAGTGCTGAATTTGCTGCTTTGAGATCTCAAAGAAAGGTGGGTTATAACTAAAGCAAATAAGCAAACAAGCAAACCATCAAATATTCAATTTATATTCTTCTTTCTGCCTAAATGCGGTTAGTTTATGTGAAGACCATAACACACATATAAGAATACCTGCCAAACTCACCTTCTTATCTTCATTATAAACCTACAGGCTAAAGAATAAAAACTCATCAGTATCAGGGTTTTTTTTTTCTTTTGCATAAAGATGGGTCAGCACAAAGCCTAATATAATGTTGTCATTACCTTTTATATTTTTTCTTTTCCTATGAAGTCTGTTTTGCTAAGTCTTGTTCAGTTCAGATTCCTAGTGTCAGTAATGTTTATACACATTCACAAATATTTCCACCTCCTTCAATATTAACTTCTACCAATAAATATATCCTTCTAGAAGTAAGTATTCCAAAGCATTGATATGGGTGCAAACAAATATAAAGCTCATTCTGTCTACAGATCTGTAATCTATGTTCCATTGTAGCCATCTTGATACCTCAAATATTTTTGGATTTCCTAATAAAGTGGACTAATGATCCCAGAGTCAGAGTCAAACCTATATCCTAAGTCAGTGGTGGTGAACTTATGGCACACGTGCCGAAGGCGGCACTCAGAGCCCTCTCTGCGGGCACACGTGCCATTGCCCCAGCCCTGCCTCCCCCCACAGCCTCCTCTTCCCCAGCAGCCCTCCTGGAGAAGAGTATCCCCTGAATGTGGCCCACGCGGAGCAGGGAAGCCAAGGACATGGCAGCCAGGCAGTGTAGAAAAGACTCTGTGCTCATGCCCCATCATGCACAGTTGATGCTGTGGGGCGCGGGCAGAGGGCGTAGCCACCATAGCACTGCTGGGCTGCCTGGGCGATCTGCGTCTGGCCCTGGAGGTGGTGAGTGGCCTGGCGGGGTGGTGGCGGGGCAGGGGTAGGAGCCAGGGCGGGGCCACTTTTTAGGCACTCGGTCTCTAAAAGGTTCGCCATCACTGTCCTAAGTCCTCTCTTATCAATGTTACTAATTTCACCCATGACAGTTTTAATTCTTGATTGAGTTGCCACAATCAAGTACTCTATTAATAATATTTTAGATGTCTCACTCTGGAAATCTTCATCTGATTTCTTCCTCCTGATTGTTGTACAACTGCTGAAATATGTGTAGTTTCTCAAGATAGGCTTTAATTCTTTTCCCTTTTCACAAAGCATTTTCCCAGCATTTTTCCTGCCTTTGGAAAAGAGTTCAAGTAAGTTAGAAATCTAAAATCTGCCAAATAAGGTCAGGAGGAGAGTGACAAGCTCAGCATGCCATCTTCTGCAGTGGATTAATAAGGAGTTTAAGGAAATGTCAGAATGAATGTCTGATATAAATCAGTCAGCCAGGCATATGATTCTAGCATAGAGAATGCATCTAATACTGAAGCAATTCAAAATACATTTCAAATATCAAATAAGCTCGGCAGGTACACACAACTAGATAGAAGAAATTTTCTAAGCATCAGAGGCCTTAAAGAATGATGATATAATTAGCTCTATACAATTAACAAATTATTTCCTGATCGAAAACTATTGACAAATTATCAGTACTGAGCACACCTGTAAAATGTTTATTCCTGAATTCACAATGATATAAACAGCAAGATACATTATAATACAGATTTGCAACACTCGCATTGAAGACTAAATTATTCAAAAGGTATATGAGCTAAAATTGAGAAGGAGAAGGAGTTACTTATTTTAAGATATCAGCCGAGCTACTTTACAGAAAAGGAGTTTAACCCCTTACTGAGCAACAGACTGAAGAGGAACAAGATATAAATAGGGAAAAGGTTTCCATTCAAATGAATTATATTAATTTGTTACTCTTCAGAGATTTAGATAACATTAAAAAAGCCACCTGTATTGTCAGCATAAAAGATGACTTTCAAGATCCTAAAAGGCACATGTAGCTGCAAGAAGAAGATATAGAACAGGGGTGTCAAACTCAATTTCATTGAGGGCCGCATCAGCATTGCGGTTGCCCTTGGGGGAGCTGGGTTGGTGCGGCCTACTGGGTGGGCATGACCAGTTCTACATCATTCATGTCAAGGGTGCCTGTGGGTGCCTGGGCAGAAGTGGGACGGATCTGAGGTCTCTGGCAGAAGAGGGTGGGACTGGGGCAAGTGCCAAGGCATGATGCATTTCTTCATTCCTCACAAAGGATGACACCTCCCCAGCATGCACCCAGGGGGTGGGGCCGACACGGTAGAGGCTGGTTTCTCGCTGTTTCCAGATGGCCTTGTGGAGCTAAGACTGAATGCGTTTCAGCATAGATGGCCACCACAAAATTGTACATTGATTCCTGGCCGGCCTGGGTCAGGGCCAAGGCAGCAGGAGCCATTCCCTCACTGTTTCCAGGATGGCTTCACAGGCCACATGAAACCACTTTGCAGGCCGTGTCTGGCCCCCGGGCCCTGTGTTTGACATGTCTGATATAAAAGATAGCAAAATAGTTAGAGTCATCAGCTCAGTGAATTATATTTTTATTACTTAGTATCAGCTGTATAGAAAAAGGAGAAAAAGAGACTCAATGTTAATGACATTGAGTAGCTGCCAAGGACGATATTAAAGTACAGCACAGGATCCCCTCCTTAGACCAAGTAGGGGTTCATAGGAAGTGCTGCAAGCCATTTTGCTTCAAAATAAGTTCCTATATAGTCCTGGGGGTGGGGGGGCACAATGGCTCAGCAGTTAATGACATTGAGCTTGTTAGCTGGAAAGCTAATGCCTGGGTGAGAGTCCCAAAGTGCCACACAATGTGGTGAGCTCCCGTCACTTGCCCATCACTGCGAACCTAACAGTTTGAAAGCATGAAAATGTGAGTAGAAAAATAGGTACCACATCGATGGAAAGGTAACAACATTCCATCCAACTCGGCATATACAGTAATCATGCTGGCCATATGACCATAATTCTAGCTTCCTTGATTAAGAAAAGATGAGCAGTGCCTTCTAGAGTCGGATATGTCTAACCTATGCTATGCTGACTCAGGAATTCTGGGAGTTGAAGTCCATGAGTCATAAAAGAGCCGAGGTTGCCTACCCCTGGTTTAAAGAATGGGAGGAAGATTGGAACAGAGGCATTAGATAAGGAAGGCAAATGGAGACATGAAAGACAGGAGGCCTGGTATGGGAGGAAGAAGAAAAGGAGGGAAAACCCTGAAAAAGTTTTTACTAAATAAGGTAAAACTATTACAAGTGTAAGGTAAGATAATATTAGCAAGAAAAGACAATTCTGATGAGTGACCAGCATAAAATAGTTTGTTTGAAAGTCAGAAGTTTAGGAGTTACAATCAAAAGGATTAGAATTAGTAACTTGTTTATATTTTTAATTTAGCAATAGTAATGTTACAGCAAACATAAAATGGAAAGTAATAAGATTAGGTATCTGAAAAACATTTTTTTCTGAAGTGACAAAAATTGTAACTAAAGCTAATTTGAATATTTATAATTAATTACAAAATTCAAAACGGTAGAGATTTATTTTATAAAAGGAAAACACCACAAAAATATTAACATTTGTTTCAATGTTCTATAGTGCCCTAATAAGGAACAACTAAGATTCCTTAAGAAAGTAATTAAAGATTTAAAAGCTAAAATGAGGGATAGGAAAAAAAACATATTTATCTTGAGATAAATTCAGAAGTTGTCATCTAACAATAAATGCCCCCATAGCACCTGTCACATGTTAGAATTGAATATACTTTAACCTGCACTATCATCAATTTAATTAAATTGCCAGCAATAATAATCTGAACAATTGCCAAACTAAAATAAGCAAACAAAAACAATTTCTGTAAAACTTTTGGAAGATTTTTGATAGGAATGTAGACATTAGTGTGTGCTGTCAAGTTCTAATTACCAATATTTTTTAAAAAGAAAACAACTCAATCACTTATTTCTTTTATAGTAAAAAATTAGAAGATATATTAATCAGGATTTGACATTATTAAATTTGAAATTTGGTTTTGAAAATTCTTTTTAATGAGTCAGTTTTATAAATCTTTTAGTCTTCCATAATGGGAGATTAAAAAAAAAACTTTAACATCTTTTCCTTTGAGAAAGGAGAAAGAAGGAGGAAAGAAGGAAGATAGCAAGCATGTTGAGATCAGTTAAAATTAGTAATCACAAAACTGTTAAATAATTTCAAGTGTTTCCCATGATATTTGATGCATAGAATAAATGATATCATGCAACACAATTGTTCTGGTACAATTATGTGTTAAAACTTTTCTTTCCTGCTCCAATATTTATTGGATTAGTATAACTGCACAGTGTGAGACCTTGCCCAGATAAACATGTTGTTCTAATCCAGTTATTGAGTATGCAAAGACAATTAACAATTGAATTTACAATTTCTAATGATGAGGAAACAACATTAAACAGTTTCAAAAAATCTGTATGTACTTAAAATGTAAAATAATAAATTATTGGAACACTATAAGAGAGCTAGCATTCAATAGTTAAGGTGATGGTCTAGATTATAAATCAAGTGCATATCATTAGAAATTTCTTAAAGAAATATTCTACCTCCATATAAGCAAACATCTACTTTATTTGTAGTTCAGACAATACTGAAAAAGAAAGAAAGAAAAAAGAAGTGGAGGGCAAAATGGCTGACAGGATGAGATCAAGGGAACCCTCCTGAAACTCCCAACTACTAAGAGACTGACTGATATCTGTAAACTAGGTACAAGCTACTATAATTAACCCAACACTATGCATTCAAGGTTTTTTAGACCAACAAATTATGAACCTACAAGAGTTGCAGAGGTGCCTTGGTGATAACCTGTGGCCTTGATGCTCTTTTGTATTGCAGGCAAGTGGCTTGATATTTATTTATTGAACATAAATGTTATTAATGCCTTATATCAGATTTACATTAAAATCAATTTTTCAAGGAGGATATATCTTCTCTAAACTAAATAGCTAGAAAATGACAGAGAGCTAAAGAGCTAGATAATGATATATAGGTAGAAAAGTAGGTAGGTAGATAGGGAGGCAGGCAGGCAGACAGACATAGATACAATACAATTTGAACTAGCTGTTTTAATGGAACTATTTGGAAAAAATTTGGGAGGATTCTAAATCCATTATTTGTTTGTTTATTTTGCTAAGATGAAAACTGAGATGAATATGCAAACAGGCAATCTGCAAAATGAGAGGTGCTTGGAATATCCTATTTTAACAGATCAATAGATTCTAGTTTAATGAATCTTAAATGGGTGAAATTAATTTTAACATTTTTAATTCATTTTTTTTCCAAAATATATTAGACATGTCATTCACAGAGGTGTGAATGACAATCACAAAATATTTAAAAAAAGATAAAATGGTAGAGGAAACATTATGTTTTTGGCCTACTCCATGGCTAACTCACTTTGATTTTATATTCATAAATATGATGCCATAGTACTGGAAAGAAAATGAGATTCACAAATAGTAAGACAAGGTTAACTATGTATCTAACACTTGGAATTTAGCAGCCTATGATGAACTCTAAAATGTAACTAAAGAGATTGTTTCATTTCAATAGATAGGCTCTGTAATACCCAATTTAAATCTTGGATTAATGAAATGTGTTCACTCTTAACCTATGAACTAATCCTTTACTGATGTAGAAGAAATTCCGAACAATATTTTCTGTGGGGCTAAGGTTTAGCTTGTTATTTAAAAGCAGATTCATTGTCTCTGAAAATAAATGCATTTTATTGTGTATATAAATTCTCCTCTTCCCACCATTTATTTAATATATGTTAGTTAACCTTGTGTTTGTAGACACTAAAATGATAAAAGGGAATTTTTAAAATTGCATTCCTAAAAGGTATAGCACTTTTGACCATTATTTTATTAAGTCTGCTTGCTTCAATTCGTTCCTTAGATAAGCCTCTATACAAGACAGAGGAATACAAAATAAGAGGCCTTAAATTTTCTGTTATTTCTTCATATAATATTAAAACGCATACCTGGTTGCCTTCAGTCTTTTTTTATAGCAGGGCTACTGATGGTAGAAGCTGTAACCACACATCTTTATTATTCCATTATGACAACACAGGTGACATTTTAGATTTGAATAATCTTTTCATTTTGAGACACTGCTTACACCTGGTCAAAGTCTAACCACCTTCTTGATAGAAATTTGTTGCAAAATTGAAGTGTCAAAAACACTTTCCAGTTCCTCATATCAAAAAAGATCCAATATAACTGATTAAAAAAAAGAACTATTTAGAATATGAGTTCTTCAAAATACAGCAACCACAGTAAATCATTCACAAACCTGCAGTAACCTGACTCACTTCACAATAATGGACATTCTGTATTGATATCCAGGCTTAATTTCATTTTTGTTCATGGAAGCTCAGCAGGTATTGTGGGAGCAGTTACTTTCTGTCAACCCAATTCCCTGAATTTTTACTCTTAGATTTCTTTATTGCAGGGAAAAGATTAGGAGGGAAAGCCATCTACATTGCCTTGATCTCCTAGCTAATGATCATCATGATCATCATCATCATCAATCATCATAATAATTATGATTATTATATGAAAAGAAATCAAATTATTTGAAATAATGCACATATTATGATGATATATTTATCTATCTTATATTTTTGAGAAGGAGTCTATAATAGAAATACCAAATCTAACCAGAGTTATCTGGTAGCCTGCATATAAATAACAGCAACAATAGTGATAAAAATTATATACTTATTTTTTGCCTATTCTTTTGTTTTTTTTTTCAATTCTTTTTGATGTGTACTTACTATTTAACACCAATTTGAATGTGATTGGTTAAATTATGAACATAGCCACATCCCTACTTATAAAACGGTGTGAACAATTATGCAAACATGTTATTGTAAGTTTTGTATTGTTAATTTTGCACCTTAAAATATTACAGTTTGTTTTTCAATTGAATTGTTCAGCTTAAATGATATATTAAAGGTGGAAAAAATTCCAAGGTGATTTAGTTTGGTCTGAGTTTTTTACATCTCAAAAACCAGAATTCGAACAGGTTTTATACACACTATTATCAACTACCTTCTATCTGTATTAAAACCTAACCATTATAAGAACTCATTAATTTTGAGCAAGTTTTTAGTAAATGATTTTATAAGTAAAAAAGATAAAAGTTCTCTCAAGTTCTGGTGAGTACTTGGACATATTCATGCATTTACCTACATGTAACTGTAGAGTCACAATTAGCCATTGCATTCTTCCAGGACATGGTTTTCTTCCCAACTTTCCAGTTTTAATATACAGTTTAGGAACTTTGAAGCTTTTCATCTACCTGATGCTAATTAAGTCCCAACATGCTTGGTTTTTGATACCAGACAAAACTAGCCAGGAGCTGCCACAAAACTTAGAATTTATATATGTTCCACTAATAAGATGCAATTAAGCAGACCATATTATATATTCTATGATATGCTATAATTCTGAAAATGGTTAGCTGGAACTGACTTAAGGCTTACAAGCTATGTCATTTGGGGATAAATATAACTTATTTGTAAGCAGGTCTGTTTTATTAACCTTGTCAGTTAAAAACAGCATTAATTTAATGTTAACTAATTATTTCTGTGTTTTTATGATCTTACAGACAGTAACTACTACTTCTATATGTCATTTTGCATTTCTTTTCAATATTGAAGGTAGAAAAGTCTTTCTGTGCAATTTAACATTCTGAATTTTAGTTGTAGGAGTTTAAAAAATGTCCTTAGTGAAGAAAATAACTCTCTGGCTCTTTAAAAGAAAGTAAAAAAAAATTCCCCTACACTTCTTCTGTCCATCCAAATCCTAAATTCTATTATATTGTGTTCAGTTGATTCTCTGGTAATTCTATAGGGTTCTTCTGAAAAATCTTGAAAGCAACATTAAAAAAAAAGCACTCAACAGTCAGATTTTTTTCAGCAAGCTGTTACATTGCCAATGTCCTTATATTGAGCACTGCAGTCAAAGAGGAAAGAGTGGAAATTTCTATTTTGTTGTTATAATTAACTTAGCTGACTTATGAACTCTATTTGGTAAAAATACCCTTTGTTGTAGTAAGTCATCTGGAAACAGCTTAAAATAAGAATATATTTGGTTGGAATATAGTACATATTACAAACAAACATAGTTATAACAACAGAAGGTCACAATACTGTCTCTTCATTCTGGAACTCTTTGTGATACTTCCACTTGAGTTAATATGAAAATTAAACTATACTTATTTACCCAATATTTTTTCTTCAACTTCAGCTATTCCTAGCTGTTCTTCAGAATTGTCCTTTGATTCAGAAATGCATTCCAAATAAATGGAATGCATATATTGTGTGTGTGTGTGTGTGTGTGTGTGTGTGTTCTGAGGTTTTCGCGGGTGTTTGTATGTAGGTCTTTGGTTCTTCGGGTTTTCTCCCACGTAGAATTTGAAGTGTTTTGGCGACGTTTCGATGAAGTCCCATTCGTCATCTTCAGGCTGGTGCTTTCGGCTTCGTGCTCCTAGACACATCATGCGGAAACTGTGCCCACTCCATTGCTGGCAATGGCAAAACTCTCCTGATACGTTGCGCGATGTCACGTGATGTTGTGAGTTTGACATGTCTGCTCTAAATAGTCTTTCATACAAGTCTAATAAAGCCTATATTTTCTTATCTTCTGAGCTCAAACTCATAACACAATAACAGAATAACAACAGAGTTGGAAGGGACCTTGGAGATCTTCTAATCCAGTGGTTCTCAACCTTTCTCAGGTTGAGACCCCACTTGCCCCGCCCATGCGCGCCGCGACCCCGACCCGCGGCCGCCATTTTTTTTAAAAAAATTTTTAAATTTTTTTAAAATTTTTTTGGCGCGACGGGTGGATTTGCGCATGTGTGGCGCGCGCACGCCAAAAAATAAAAAAATAAAAAAAATTTAAAGAAATTAAAAAAAAACAAAATGGCGGCCCGCGGTGTCCGGCGACCCCCGCGAAATGGTCGTGTGACCCCAAATGGGGTCACGACCCCAAGGTTGAGAACTGCTGTTCTAATCCAACCCCCTGCTCAGGCAGGAAACTCTATACCATTTTCAGACAAATGGTTGTCCTATTAGATCGATCATCTCTATCTACCCAAGTGTTTCTTTCAGAGTATGGAATAGTATGGGGTCTGATTTTTCACTCTATTCAGCTTCCATTATATACTTAAAAGGCTTAGAGTTGGAATCATCAAAGGCTGCAGTGTCCATGCTAATTATCCACAGTATTATTTCCAGTGCTCTGAAAAATGGTGTGCTTGTTGATGTAGAAATATTATAAATTGGTGCTTGTTATATATGACTTTCCCTGTTTTTGTTTGCCTATTGTCCCATGTACTGACTTTAAAAAAAAAGTTTTACAGCTGTTTTTGCAAGCTGAACTGAAAGCTGTATATTTTGTTTTGATCTGGGAAGAGGACTTGACTAAGGTGTGTTGTGTGCAAACTAAACTGAAAATTACCCACAGTAATTTTGTAACACAAACACAGTAGGTTTCAATCACTATATTCCAGGTCAAATCTAGAAATCGAGATCATCATTTATATGTGACACAGTAAAAGAAACCGCCATAGATCAAAAGCATCAGTGAGACTTAGACCAGGTTATAAAGGGCTCAAATTGTTCTTTGAATCAAAATGTTTTCAACTTTTTATCACAGTAAAGATTTGCACACATATTAATACTGCTTTCTCAACCTTGATGGTTCACAATGCCTATTTCTTTATATAAACGTTTGGACAGATTTTACATAAGATCACCATATTCTCTCTTTGACACTTTAACAGTCATTAAGACTTACAGGAAGAAAACACTGTCTCCAAACAAAAATCATCAAGAGAGATATGCTGATTAACTATAGAAGAAACATTATCTGGATAGCAATTCCTTGTCCCAAATCTCACATAGTACCATATACATTTAGATACATTGCTCAAGACAAAGCAATGAAATATGGGCACAGAATATACTTTCACTTTATTGTATAGGATCAAATGTTAGTCCATTTTAAAAAATGATCTATATCAGAAATAAAGAACTGTGGCCCTCCAAGTTTTGAAGACTTGTGGCTTCTATTTGGATTGGCCAGCATGACCAATAAAATGAGATGGTAGGAATTAATGCTAGGACATCATGTAGAAATTCAGATGGGCTGAAGAGCAAAGTCAACACTTTAAACTGAAATATAGAAATAAGAAAAATAACTAGTAGCATATCATCTAGAGATGCTAGATCCAGATAGTGCTGTCTTGGCATTCCACATCTGCATCTATATATGTACAGTGAAAGTCATACTGAGAATTTTTAAATATATGCATCATTTCTTGTTTCTACCATCTTGGGCAAATATAGGCCCAGATCACATTACAAAGCCCCTCCTCCTTCTCCTGATCTTTCCATTCACTTATTTGTTCAAAGCACAATTTGTCATCTTCCTTCTCTGTTCCCTCACTTGATCGCACATTTCAAAAACTTGTGCAGGAATCAGCCATCCCACTGAGTTCAGAGAAATTGCTATTAATAAACACATTGATTTTCTGTTACACAAGTGGGAAGCATAGTTAGGTTTTCTTCACCACTTGGGGGGAGGCTGGAAGAAAAGCACCTAGTCTAATACCTGCCCTGCTCGTTCACTAAGAGGTTCAAATCACACTTTAATATATGGTTAATTATTTTTCAGGTTTTTTAGATTAGATTAGATTAGATTAGATTAGATTAGATTAGATTAGATTAGATTAGATTAGATTAGATATCAAAAAACAGTGCATTCGCTGAGCCCATTCTGCTGATTTGAATTCTTTCACAGATTAAAAGGAATGTGAGTTTGCCACTCACTGAATGCAGCCATTTAGGGAAAAAGAGCCATAGTCAACCACAACTTCTTTACAACCATATACTTATGATACTTGCATTAGAAGCACTATATTTTTAGTATGTGAAAAATAACAAAAACTGCTGTTGGGTTTTGAGGATATGTATACACACACACATATATGTATGTGTACATGTATATGTATACGCACATACATATCCCTTCAATGTCATAGAAAGGTTACATTTTATAGAAAGATTACCAAATTGTTTATTTTTATATAAAAACAAGCCTTAAAACCTTTATTCATAAGTAGGTATCTTTTTTTTTTCATAAGTAGGTATCTTAACCACTTAGCAACAAGATTTTATTTTAATTTTCAAGATTAAAGGCATCTGACCAATCCTCTATTTGAAAAACTGTAAAAAAATATAGTAGATAAAAAAAGTTAATTTGGCCATTTAGCCAATAGCTGCAGAAAGGAAAGGGAAAAATCTCTTTTCATTATTATTATTATAATTTCTACTCATTTAACATGGTTCTCTATGGAAACTACTGTCTTTTTCTGAGGAAAGAACAGTTTAAGAACTAAGCTGCAAACATATAATAGCATTAATATACAACTCTGTCAGGATAAAAAAGTTTAGAACCAAATCTTTCCAGTACATTGAGACTATGTCAATAATGTTCATTGCAATATTCAGTTAATCCTTCAGGAAGTGTATTCCTTCTGAGACAGGTAATATTCCAATATATTTTATGTAATTGTCTAATTTGAGACACCCGTTTGAAATGTCTACATCCACATGGTTTTCCATCTAAAAGTTTACATTCATTTGCTCAGTTTAAAAAAGCTTTAAGAGCAAAGTTAGCCTGCATTTATTTATTTGTGGCACAAATATTAAAAATCCCCAACAGTGTGTTAATGTAACACAAATCATACCAACCTGCTTTTGGGAAGATGAACACTGCAAATAAATGAATTTAACATCACTAACGTATCACAATGAATTGTAATTGGGGCGGAGGGAGAAGTGGCAGGTCACAATGCAAGTTCCACCCATTTTGTATGTGTGCTATGACAATGTACTTTTCTCTCAAAGGAGGAAAGCTTGGGGTATGTAATATTGCTTTTGCTATTTTGGTAAAAGCAGAAAGTCTCTCTGCATGCCTACGATTACAGTTATTTCATTGAAATATTATTGTACTTTAATTACTACATTTTTTGTCATTTCTGATTCAACAACAGTTTGTCAAAGCATAATTTGCACAGGTTAACTTGCAGAAATATTTATACCATCAAAAAATATTTGTTTACAGCTAGCCAATCTGAGCTGAAAAATCTAAGCCGTGTCTAGTTGGCAGAAATACAGAAAATTTGCCTTTATTTTGGTTGTCTGCAATTTTGTAGCCCAGATGTGGTAGTCCTATTTGTTTGAGGCATTCACTTAATTCATATTCTATCATAATTCATATTCTGTGCTCCAGGAGCACAAGGTGCTTATATTTGTTAATTATAATTTGTTAATTATATTGCTAGATTGTTTGGGTTAACAATAGAGAAAATGCAAATATATTTATAAATACCCAGAAGGTTATACCACTGAACTGACTGAAGTTTCACTCCTAGTTACATAGTATTTCAGTCTTAGTTCTTAAATAAATGTATCATTTCAATGAATTAGTCATGATTTCAGTTCTCATTACTGCTCTGTCCAGTAGCTACAGATATTTTCACTTTCTGCTTTTTTGTAATTCCTTGGATTGTTTGTTTTGTATAAGCAGAATTTTGAATATATTGGTAAACAAAATCAAGTTATTGGTTCACATCCTATGATCTGATCAAGCTTTATTTTTAAAGTATGAAACTTTGCAGAAAACTTCTGAATTATGCTGTGTACAAGTGCTTAGAAAGGACTAAATCAAAGAAGTGAATATTGTATTTGTAACCAGATTTTGATTAGTATATGTGAAGGCCAACTGTAAACAAGAACAACAACTAGTTGTAACGAAGTTACTTTGTCTATTGAGGGAGAGAAGCAGAAAAAATGGAGCATGCACTAACCCACTGGCACATCTCCGCATACACACAAGCTCTGCTTTCCAGACAATTATTTTTAACATTATTCAGGTCTGGAAGATGAAAGTGAGAATTAATATTTATAATTGATAGCATAAAGTGCAAAAACTGCTAATATAAATACATGTTGTAACATGTCATGGATTATAAATCATGTTTCTTCTTGAATAAGTGTAAATGTGCATTGTGCTACTGAGTAATTTTCTTTCTCAATTAATCAGAATGGAACACTCTTTTAGACGATTCATCAGGTTTCTCTTATTCCATTGTCTAACTGGATTTCATCTTTCTTCATCTTCCTGAATGTTGTGAATATCTTTAGGTGAAATTCAGTGTTGTACAGATGGAGTTCCACTCATTGAATAAAATAAGTAGTATTTTTCTTCCCTATGTTTGCTCACATGCCTTAAATATCTTCATTAGATTTTGTTTTCTATTGCTGCTCACTTTCCCTAATTCATCCCTTGTTGTATTTAAAGACCAGAAACTTAGAAACTTCTCAAGCTGATTTGTGCATCTAATGAAGTCATTACACCAATGGAAAAGCTTATGGCACGATATATCAGTTAATCATTTACATAATTTTAATAATGTTCTCTTATAAAAATTATAATTTACACTATGGGTCTCAGGTCATATAGCTGTTAAGTACCAACTATGATAAACTTCAGAGTAATTATTTTATGTAGATTTGATGGCATGGGTATATAATTTGCTAGTTTCATTTGAAAATGAAATATATTATTTTGACAGAACTGAGCCCAGCTTTCATGTGTTCTGTACATCTATATAGCCTCTTTTGATCTTTCTTGTATTATCTGGCATCTCCAATTCTTTCCCAAGCCAACAACATACATTGAGTCAGAAAAAGATTCTTTCACACTGATTCTCATTTATTCCTTGTCTATCTTTTCCTTTTGATCTTTGTTGTTATATTTTTGATGTCTCTATGCAGCTCTCTTTTTATCTCATCATCGGCCTCTGTTTGGTTTTTAATCTTGAACATTCTCTGTTGCTTGAATCACTTCTAATCTTTCCTTAATGTGACTTCTTTTTGGATTACTTGATCTTTCAATTCAAGATGACAATGTCTTAGCATGTAAAAAAAAAGTACAGTGTTTTGTTTTATTATTCTGTTTTGTTTTGCTTTGCTTTGTTTTGCTTTGCTCCGCTTTATTTTATTCTATTTTATTTAGGTTCATTATATATTTTTAAGGGATAATCATATTTCCAAATAGGAGACACAGTTTTAGTTTATTGTGTGTTTACATTTGAAAGGTAGTGATCAGGATATTAAATAGGGGTATGAAAAAACATATTTTTAAAAAGAATTAATTTCTTTTCCAAAGTTAAAATGCAAAATTAAAAAGGGAAAAGAATTAACAACCATCAAACAAAAAAGTTTGTTTGACAAACTTTATTTTCTAAACTGAAATAATAAGATACTTCCTTAGATTATATATTTGATTTGATTTGATTTCTATACCCCTCCATCTCACCAAGTAACTCTGAGAAGCATCCCCAAAAGGTGAAAGTAAGGTAATATTAAGATTTTTCAATTTCATTTATCTTATTGAAGTAAGATGACCAATTTTTTATGACCAGTAGCCATGATCAATATCATTTGTAAGAACCAATGATCCAGTGGTCACCAAAGAAAAGATGCAAAATGATCAAGGATCATGAGTTCATACTAGAGTTTTCATGTTTGGTTTTTTTTACCATTTTGGGCAATGGTGATCAAAGAAGGGACTGGAGGATTTGTGGTCCATGAAGTTATAATTGCTCATTTCTGACTTCAGCTTATTTTGAATATTTTCTCTTAGAAACAGAACCTCGAATTTTAATGCTGTTTTTCTGGAGTTGAAGGTAACATGGCAGCTTTCTTTTTTTCAGGTTGGTCTCTGTGTGTGTTTGTGTGTGTGTGCGCGCGTGCATGTTTTCTTGGCAAGTTTATTAGTTTGTCATTGTCTGCTTCATATGGCAAAATGAACCACTGGCTTTGTACCTAAGGCAAGATGAGTTCCTGGTGTCTCAGTTTCTATATTGTCTATAGCAGTGATGGCGAACCTTTTAGGGACCAAGTGCCCAAACGGCAACCCAAAACCCACTTATCCATCATCGGGTGCTGGGTGGGTGTGGCCCATTGGGTGAGTGTGGTTGTGGTGGAATACACACAACACTGGGGGGGGGGATAAAAAGTTCAATCCATCAATTCCAACTATACAAAATCTTTTTTTTTCCTGCGAGAAGTTGAAATTGACTGATTGATTGAACCTTTTTTTTGTACATGGCGGTGGAGGTCTAAAGCAAAAAGGTTTTGTAAAACCCAGCTGAAGGCCTAGGACTGGGGTGACGGTATGCATGCCCACGGAGAGGGCTCTGAGTGCCACCTCTGGCACCTGTGCCATAGGTTCGCCACCACTGGTCTATAGCATAAATTCTCACCATACGTCATTGAGAAGGCCATGAGAACATGCTTCACAAAACACACACACACACACACACACACACACACACACACACACAAACATATATATATATATATATATATATATATATATATATATATATATATATATATATATATATATATATATATATATATATACAGCATTCTGCACAAACAGAAAAATATCCACCATCCTAAGAAACCCTAAAGACAAAATTGAATTGAAATCAAGGAGTATATGAAATCCCATGTACTGCCTGCTCCACCACATACATTGGACAAACCAACAGAAGAATAAGCGCACGCATTGAAGAACACAAAAACTCAGTCAAAAAAGAGGAACCAACTTCTTCCCTGGTCCAACACCTCAAAGCCACAGGACATGAAATTGATTTCAAAAAGACCAGAACTATTGCCAAAACTGAACATTTTAATAACAGAATAATCAGAGAAGCCATCGATATAGAAAAACGCCCACACAGCATGAACAAACGAGATGATACCTCCCGCCTACCAGCCATTTGGAAACCCACCCTTATTGACAGATGAGTCCATAGCACGGGGAATTACACCAGACCTACACTCACAAAAACCACACAGGATGTCACCACCACACATCCAGGCAAAAAGCAAACCCAAACCCACACTGATGAGGAGGCACGACCACAAACCAGAAGCCAGACCACAGCTGCATCATTAGCCACCTTAAACCCCTCCAATCCATACACGAAGCAAACTGACACCCACCATGAAGATGAGGCACGACCACGAACGCAAAGCCAAACGGCTATACAGTTCACCATCTCTAATCCCCTTGTAACACTGACTAACCTGAGCACAACAAAGCCCCCACCCAAACAGAACACTCCCCCATCCAATCAGAGCACAGCCAACCCTCCATCCAATCAGAGCACAGCCAAGCCCCTAACCAATCAGAACACACCTCCACCCAATCAGAACACAGCTGAGCTCCCAGCCAATCAGTTCAAACCCCCACTGGCAGTTAAAAGGAAGAAACAGCTAAAATCTCACATTGCTCCTAGAAGCAGAAGCCGAAAGCACCAGCCTGAAGATGATGAATGAGACTTCGTCGAAACGTCGCCAAGACACTTCAAATTCTACGTGGGAGAAAATCCGAAGAACCAAAGACCTACATATATATAGAGAGAGAGAGCTTGGGTTTCAAAGTGTTCCATGTAGAGGTTTGCAATGACAGGTGAGAGGGGTGATCCCATGGGTGCTCCTTCTATTTGTTTGTATTTTTGTCCGTTATAGATGAAGTATGTGTTGGTCAGATCTAGGATGTGTTTGGGGGGTTATATTTGTTTTGGATAGCTGTTAAGGTTTCTTTGATTGGCACTTGGGTGAAGAGGGATATGACATCGAAGCTCACGAGTAGGTCGCTGGGTTGTAAGTTTTGCTTCTTTATGATCTCTGTGAACTGGAATGAGTTTTTTACGTGTGAGGTGATGGATTCTGCATAGAGCTGTAGTTGTTTGGTGAGAAATTTGGCTAGGTTTTGTAGAGGTGAGCCTATGGAGCTGACTATGAGTCTAAGTGGGGTTCCTTCTTTGTGTATCTTGGGGAGACCATAGAGCGTAGGGCATCTGGATGATTTCTCTCTGGGAATGATTCTTTGCTGGATCTCTTCGCTATTGGGTGAGGCTTTTATTTTGGATCTAGTGATTTTTTTTTCAGGTAGGTGGTGGGATCTGTGTTTAGGGTTTTGTATGTGGAGTCTTGGAGTAGGTTGGTTAATTTGGTTTGGTAGTCAGATGTGTTCATAACCACCATGGTGTTGCCATTGTCTGCTGGTAGGATTATTGTGCTGGTGTCTTCTTTCAGGTTAAGTAGTGCTGTCTGCTCCTCTTTGGGTAAGTTGCTTTTGGGTGGCTTGCTGGTGCAGAGTATGTTGGTGATTTCAAGTCTGATTCTGTTAGCGTTGTCGGGGTTGATTTTGGTCAGGCTGGTTTCAACTCCACATATAATGGTTTCAGTGGGGATGTTTGGGAGCTACTGCAAAGTTGAATCCTTTGGAAAGGACATTGGTTTCAGCTTTGGTGAGGATCCTATCTAAGATGTTATGCACTGTTTGTTTCATTTGCTCTACCTGTTCTTTATTTGCTTTTGGTTTCTTCCTTTTGATTTATTTATTGTAATTATCACTTCTATTACTATGGCTTTTATTACTATTTACAACTTGCACAATTGTTTGACTTTTTGGGGATATGTGGCTAGGTAAATGACATTTGTTCTCATTCACGGCATCTTGTTTTTAGTCTCCAGATAAATTAAAGGCTATCTAGAATTAGGGAACTGGCTTAATTTACCAGCTATAATTGGAAGTAAATCAGAAATCAAAGCAAATGGCTGTAATACAAATGGAGATAACTTTTAGCTGTGTATATTCTAGTACATTTATTTGTTTAATTTATAAGTTGCCTCATTCTGGGGACTGTACATTAAGTAAATCCTATTTAAATAATGGAGAGATTGGAGGGAGGGAAGGAGTGAAAAGAAGAGGAAGAGAAGATTTGGAGAAAACAAAACAAAACAAGGATGTGGGATGAAGACTAAAGCACCAGATCCATACTAAGTAATATTGAAAAATAAGTTTAAGTAGGCCACTATGAAAAGAGCAACATGAGAACTATGCATTAGTAAAAGATCTATGACTATAGGCAGATTACAGCTCAATATATTATTAAACTCTATTTCGTGAGATTGTCCTTAGTGTGGATATGTCTGAGGAAGGAAGTAAACAAATCAAGATGGTGTCACTGAAACCGCAGCCTTTTTTTATATTCCTGTATTGTGAGCAACACATGTTGAAAGAGCCTTCGATCATGCAATGGTATCTATCATCTTGATTTTTTTTTTTTGATGCACACATACCTACATACACAAAGTGCTCCTGCCTTTCTGAAAATGCAGAGGATTAAGGCTGCAAGTCTAAAGATACAATGAATGAATGAGATAATATATAGGTAAGTTAATGAGTTACATTGAAACCAATATTTCAGCTACCATCCCCTTCCTATTAATAAACATTAGAAAAATAGAACTTATTGAATTCATAGACTCTGTTGAGCCAAAGTTTATTCTAACTGTGGTTTGCTGATTAAACCAGAAAACATCATATTAAATTAAATCCAAGTAGACTATACCATGGTTTTCTGTGTCATTTATCAACCTAGACAATGTTTTTATTTTTTGTGTGTAGGTCTCTGGCCCTTCTCTCTGTCTTTGAGGTGGACAAAGCTAATAAATTAGAAAGAATAGCGAGCCTCTTATGTATCCTACTACTGCATTATAGAAAAATTAATTATTTTTCTAATTGTTAGTTTTTAATCGTGGATAGGAATACTCCTAGAAAAACGAAGTGTTTGTGTCAATAGTCCACCATTATAACAGTTTTCATTATTCTCAGAGGTTGGAATTATAATTTATGATATACCATAAATCTGAATTTAAAAAAACAATTGCAGCTACCAAATAAATTATACTGTCTCTTCCTATGAGGGCTCAGTTCTCATCTATATAGAACTTACACATTTTAATCTAGTCTAGTATATTGCATAAACACAGCCAATGGTTAAACACTGGAAAGATTTGACAAGAGTTTCTGAAGTGTTTGATTAACACTGCTATCTGGCCTATTAGATGATTAAATCTCTTGGTTTCTAGAGGGGTACTTTATAAGATGCTACTCATTTGTATAGAAGGCAACAGACAAATAAGAAAAAATGTTTGCTGTAATATCATATGGTGGTTGTCTGAATGTTTGCAATCCAAATCTTGCAGCCCTAGATAAATAAAGTCCTTATAATGACTTTAAAGAAACCATTAATTTTAGGTGTCAGCAGTAGTTGGTGGGACAAATTGACAAAACATTGTTTCTGCTGCAATTTTATTTACACTTACTTGAGAACTGAAACAAGGGAGAAATAATTATTGCTGATTTCCAAGGTTATTTTCAAAATAAGTTATATCATTCCAGCCTGTGATCAAAATTAATTGCTGTTAATCTAATTTTAAAAAGAGAAAAGAAAAAAATATATACCTGAGCCAATCGCCTTATGATAATGTGTCAAATTAAAACTAAAAAAAGTGGAATTTGTCAGCATCACCCTTGGTAATCTGCATTTAAATTACTTTTAATAATTTGTTCCATTTTAATTATCTCCTTACTTGAGCAAGACTAATAACAATAATGATAGATATTTGGTTCACAAATGAATTATAGATAGCACAATTCAAACATTCTTTTTTCAGAAGCAGTAAAAGTATCACTGTATCTTGATGAATAGCTTCTTTTGAGTGACTATAATTTCATAAATCTCATGTAATAAAATGCCTTTTTAAAAAACAAGAAATGTTCCTTATGCTCCGATGATGTTACCTAGTTTGGGTAATGAAACATCTGTGAGAAAACAATCAAGTTCTGAGAGCACTAAGGACTCCTCAGAACAGTATGTTTACCACCCAATGCCTCTGAGGCCTTTCTGGAGTCCATTTTAAGATTATGCTAAAGGTAGTTTCCTGAGAAGTGTGTGGTGTGTTTGTGTGTGTGTGTATGTGTGTGAGAGAGAGTTGTCCAAAAAGTCACAACTACACAGGCAAAACTCGATTCCTTTTTTGTTTGTGTAGTTATTGTATGCATAAACAAAGAGATAGGACTTTGTTCATACTTTCAGAACTTTTTTAACCCTTCTCCATGGATGTTATTATCAGTAGGCTGTATAGAGGAAAGAGAGTAGGAGCCAATGATGAAAGGAGCATTGGGGCAATGTTATTCATGACCTTCCCACATTTATGAAAGGGATAGAACTTGTAATGCCACATGGGGCATTACATAATAAGTTAGCACAATGGTACTCAAGCAATCAGAACTGGCTATACAAAATTAACTCAAGGAATGAAAGCTACATCAGAACAATTGTTTCTGCATTATACTTTTTTCTGTTCTAAACAGTGAAACCTTTCTTAACTTCTTTTCATCATCAATCAACATTTCCTTTTCTTTTTTTTAAAATATGGACATATTCTGCCAAAATGTCCAAAGGCAATCCGGAAAAGGAAACTGTCTCATTTCAGCTTAACCTCGATTATATTATTTGTTATTTTAGTTATAAGGTTTACAACCATTTAGTTGTTGTTTTAAAACAACCCTACAATGAAAATACAACAATCTTCTTTAATTGTGTGTTATCAAGTCATCAACTCCTAAGAGCACAAACTTTCTCCAAGAAACAAGCTAAAATAATTTTCAGTGAAATAATTTTCAGCAAAAATCCTTGAAAGTTTCTTCATCTTAAATATAAAGAAATAGAGATATGAGAGAGAGAGAGAGAGAGAGAGAGAGAGAGAGAGAGAGAGAGAGAGAGAGAGAGAGAGAGAGAGAGAGAGAGAGAGAGAGAGAGAGAGAGAGAGAGAGAGAGAGAGAGAGAGAGAGAGAGACTGTGAAGAGAACTGTATTCACAGGACAGTTAATTCTTAACATTGCAAATATTATTTTTTAGTATAGCAATAGTCATCTTGTGGGAATTTAAGCCAAAAGTAAACTTGTTTTATGTCAATGTACAGACTATAGAATAACATAATAACAATTGTAATAAAAATATCCATGCAGTACACTAAGCAAATAAGAACTAAAGATGAAAAAGAAGATTAGTGGTGACATTTGGACTATAAAGTTTGCCTTGGGCTTTGCGAGATAAGGGCTGGATAGTATAAGAACAACTGAAAAGGCCATGCATGGGAACAAAAAAAGAAAAGGAAGAAGATCTATATTATTTTATTTAAAAAGAGAAACGAAGAACAAAAACAACAACAAATAAGCTATTAGTTGCTATGACTGCCTGCAGAAGAAGGAAGAGAAAATAAGAGAGCAAAATGTACTTTAGATGATCAAAAGATAGATTTTAAAAATAGTGAGTGATTAAAACAAGGCAGCCAGAGATGATTAGAATAGAGAGGTGATAATTACAATAGGCTTTTCATTTCCCCCTATTAATTCACATACCAGTGCCATTCTCATTTGCAAGTTTATGAATTTTTAGACTTTTAACCCAGATTTCACACAAGCTATTTGTTCACATTTCAACTAGGAGTCATCTGAAAGCACCTCACTCACAAGGATTACATCTGCTATATTTTATTATCTTTATGTTTTTGAAGAGGTTCCAGTTTTTCATCTTTTTAGGTTCATGGCATTATTGAGTTAGACATGCCGCACAGAAGTGCATTTATTTAAATAATGAAGGAATGTATTGTCGCTGACAGTAAAATTAGTATCTTTTTATTGTAGCTGGGCAAGCTATCATAGGAGCTGACATACAAAATCAAAATCAAACATATTTTGCTCCTTGCCGTTCAGTATTTTATTTTTCTTGCTAAGCAAAGTAACTATGTTTCTTTGTACCTACCTTATAATGCTTTTCAAATCTATGCACTTTAATTGCATTTTAATATTTTTTCATATGGTGTTTTAGGACCACAACAGCTACTAGCAGTAGTATTTCTGCATATTTGCCATGTTTTATATTAGATGGTCCTGTGTCATGATGCTAGCTCTGAACTATTCATTGAAGTGGGTTAATAGGTTAAAGATATATAGGCTAGTGGAAAATGAAAGCTGCTAGAGCAGGGATGTCAAACTGCCAGCCTGTGGACCGGTTGCATCATACGGAGGCCCTGCCCACCCCAGCTTTGGCAATGTAAAAAAAAGTTGCAATACATCACAACTTGTCATGTGATGTGGTAAGTTTGGCACCCATGTGATAAAGGCACATTCATCAGAAAGGAAAAGAAAGATATTGTAGGTCTTTGGTTCTTCAGGTTTTCTCCCACATAGAATTTGAAGTGTCTTGGCGACGTTTCGATGAAGACGATATCTCTATCTCTATCTCTATCTCTATCTCTATCTCTATCTCTATCTCTATCTCTATCTCTATCTCTATCTCTATCTCTATCTCTATCTCTATCTCTATCTCTATCTCTATCTCTATCTCTATCTCTATCTCTATCTCTATCTCTATCTCTATCTCTATCGATATAGATATAGATATAGATATAGATATAGATATAGATATAGATATAGATATAGATATAGATATAGATATAGATAGATAGATAGATAGATTATATATATATATATATATATATATATATATATATATATATATATATATATATATATATATATATATAGAGAGAGAGAGAGAGAGAGAGAGAGAGAGAGAGAGAGAGAGAGAGAGAGAGAGAGAGAGAGAGAGAGATCCAATTTAGTGTTTTATGAATTCATCTTTACTTGATTATGTCAATGTTCTTCATGATTCCATGACACTTTTAAAAGAACTGAAACAAAACCCACAAATCGATCTTGTTCTAAATATTTTTCTAATAGTATGTATTTTCTCTGCAACTGTTTAATATACAGTATGTATATTTAGAGCTACCAGATATGGGCTGCCAAAATATATACTTACCTTCCATATTTTCTACATTTACCTAGACTTAGACATCAATTTATATATTTGCATCCTGATACAGGAACAACATATATCAGAAAAAAAGAGACGGGGCGAGGGTCCGGAAAAAAGAAGAGATTAGGAAAGAAACTTTGGCAACCATTTGACTCCAAAAGGCAGATGCAAATGCTGGTGAACCACATAGAAGTTGTGGAATGCCTGTATCTAATTTATGATAATGTTCACTACCTTCAGTGAATCATGCTGCTGGAAGGAACTGCAATCTCATTATATGAATTGTGTGTTTAGTCTTAGAGAAAGATGAGGGTATAAGAGACCAAAACCTGGATTTAATTCGATTTGACATTTTGTTAAGTCTTGTAGCCACCCTTGTATTTTAATCCAATATTTTTTCGCTTCAGGGCATAGCCACCAAACATGAAAGAAGGTATTTCTCCTGGGAATACTTAAAAAGAAATTTGATAAGAAAATAAGATATCTGATTTTACATATACTAACTGCGGTAAGAATTGCATTCGCGCAATATTGGAAGGAACGCAATATACCACCAGAGGGGTTGATTATTCAGAAAATTTATGAATGTGCCAAAATGGACAAACTCACCTTAGAATTAAAAGAAAAAGATGATTCGGAAATTTATGCGGTTTGGGAAAATTGGTATATTTGGATAGACAATAGAAACAAAAATTGGAAATATACATAAGGTTATTGTGCAAATTAGGATATTGTGGGTTAGGTTGAATGTACATAGTGTATATATTGTATAGAATGTAGATCCATAGTATATAAAAATGACATAGTCTGCTGAATATGTACTGTATAAAGAAAAATGTTAATAAAAATAAATAAATAGTAACGCTGCTAAAAAAAAAAGAGAGAGAGAGAAAGAGAGAGACCAAAACTTATTATCTGATCTCTAACTTGTCTGGTGTGATAACAAGGTAGGTGGCAAATAAATTTAATAAATAAATAAATGTGGTTTGAAAGATTTCAGGAAGTGGTGAAAAGGATACTAACAGATGCATGAGGGTAAAGGGGTAGATATTCCTAGGCAGATATCCTTGGATATTGGATTAGAAACTTGATCCCCCTTGACTAGCTGCTTGTAAATAAACCATGCAGTCATTTTGAATTTCAACCAACACAACTGACCTCTTATTCACTTCTATGTGTAGCAGGGATACTAAATGCTGAAGTTGGAAAGAACAAGAATAGTTTCCACATAATCCAGTGAAAAGTCTTAGTCCATAACCTTCTTTGACTGGAAGGTCATTATCTGCAAACACTGATTCCTTACAATATACAGTGAAGTTGCTTTCCTTTAAGTACAAAATAGCAAGATGCCAAGATAATTGAAAGCGCCAGGGGGATGTCCCTCCAGAGTTCTTTAGCAAAAGTATTAAGTAATAAATATGACAACACAGCATACACATACACAGGGAGAGAGTACAGTGACCAGCAGAGCATTATAGTTAGGGGAGAAACATTAAAATTCTTCTTCCTGTTTTGACCAGTTTCCACAGATAAAAAAAATCATTTTTAAACTGCATAAATTATATAAATATATATTCTCCTGAGTAATAAGAAAAGACTATATTTTAATGATTTTGAAAGCCTTTGATTTTTTTTCCTCCTCTCCTAAGTTACAAGAGGTCCATGAAATCTGCATTTGAAAAAAAAAAAACTATTCACTTCCAATTAGAAGCCAGAAAAAGTGATTTCCTCAGTTTTAGCATGTTAGAAAGGAATACTAAATAGTTAACTGCTTTTTCTCCTTCATTTTGTATGCATGGATGTTCTTTTAATTAAGATAGAAACAAAAGACTAGCTTTCTGAAGTTTATTTATAATAATCTATCTTTGCATTTGGATTAAGAAAAATTGTTATTTTATATGTATAGAATCATAGATTACTTAGCTCTTCTGAGACTTTTGATGCATTTGCACTATTTAAATCACTTATTTGACAAAAGCATCCTGTATAGCCTATGTGAAAAAGGAAATAAGCAAAATACTTCACATGCATTGAATTTACAGATAATTGGAGATCTTTAAGAATTCTTAGAAATTTGCCTTATTTAATGCCCTATTTCAGCAAAAACATTGCAGTGCAGCCTATGTGAAAAAGAAACTATACAGTGTTTCAGAAACATTTCCCCAATTAAAGGAATTAGTTATGAAAGCTACTGGACTCACTAATATCCATGTTGACAGAGTACAGAAGAAGATGTAATACACAGAAATGCTACTAACAAGTGACAGTATCAGTTTTCTTAATATAAATAGTATAGAACTCTCCTATATCCTCCCAAGAATATTATTCTGGAGACTTACTCCTGCCAGCAATAGAAGAAACGGAAAGACTATTGAATCATACTATCTGAACATAACCAATTCTAATAAAAGAAAACAACATTGACTGCAAATGAATGTTTCTTTTTTTAAAAAAGCATATAACAGTACAACCATAAAAATAGGAGGTACCTCAATAGTTTTAAGAGGAAGAACAGCATAAAACAAGCAAGCAACCTATCTCCCATGGCTGTTTCTTGGTTGGTTGATGGTTGACCCCTTCCTTTTCTTTCTTTTCTTTCTTTCTTTCTTTCTTTCTTTCTTTCTTTCTTTCTTTCTTTCTTTCTTTCTTTCTTTCTTTCTTTCTTTCTTTCTTTCTTTCTTTCTTTCTCTCTCTCTCTCTCTCTCTCTCTCTCTCTCTCTCTCTCTCCTTCCTTCCTTCCTTCTTTCCACCTCATTTTTTTCTCAACTGAACTAAAAATTTATAATTATGGCAAGTAGTCTTGAAAATTATTCTAATGGCTTTGGAAATCAGAATTCATCCCTGCAGGCTCAGACAGCCTTGCTATCACAAAACTAACTGTGGTTCATGTCTGGCTGAGGAATTCTGGGAGTTGAAGTCCACAAGTCATAAAAGGACCACATTTGAAGACCCCTGTTCTAAAGGAGCATTCAGAAATGGTTTCAGTCACACAAGTGCTATTTCCCCCCCCCCCAATGTATTCCTTTCTTTTCCTTCTCCATTCCTGTCCGTTTCTCTTCAACTGGGCTGGGATATTATTACAGCTGAGGCAAAGGAGGCAGCTGAAAAAGGAAAAAAACAGGCAGACTCACAAAATAATTTATGAATGAATATTATAGAATAATCTATGCATACTCTATACTTTGACTATGGATTCCCCTAATATAAATGTACAAAGGAAGATCTTTGGCACATTGTTAGTTGCATCAGAATGTATACAGAATATTAAAGGAATGTTATGTTTCACCTATTCCTGGAGTTCAGGTTCAAGTTTACTTATTAATGTATTTAATATATTTATTTATTTAATAATAATACATAATCAAGTTTCTTTTAAAAATTATATAAATGCCAAACTTGCACCAAACTCTGAATGGTTCATAACAAAAAAATAAAACAATATCTATTTATAAATGATATAAATTAAAGCCACAAATATAAAAATTAAAAATATCTGGCACCATAACCTTTCACATGCAAACTAAAAAGTTCATTTTAGCAAACTGTCCATTCAACCAAACATGATTTTGATCATGTCTAAGACATTTGTTCCATGTGAGCTTTCATTTTAACAGTAATGTTGTTGAGCATATTGTTAAAAAGTGGTGTAAGATACAAATATTTCTGTTGCTTTTCGATTACATTATTCTCCTCAACCTCAAAATGACCCATGGGAGAATAGACTAGTATAGAAACCAGTGTTGTGATCAAATAAATGTTTGGGTTTTTTTGTTAGAGGTCAGGAATTACAAACTAAATTACTTTGCAATGCTCAGATGGATATTACCCAGGTGTAGGAATCTGTTTTAATTTCTTATTAGGTTATATTATTTTTCTCCTTTTTAATCATGCTATAGCAGTGACATTCAACTTGAGATGCCCAAAGAACCCATCTTAATGTAAAAATCAATGCAGAAACCATTAATAAATAAATGTCCTGTAATACATTTTATTTAAACAAAATGTTACAATTAACGTCACAATACAGCAGATATGCCTTGACTTATGACCATATTTGATCGCAGAACCCACAAGTCATGGAATTCGCTAAGCAGATCACCACGTGATTGTGCCTGCTTTTACCATCTTTGTTGCAGTGGTCATTAAGAGAATGCTGCAAATGTTCAAGTAATCCATTGTATCTAATGGGTGCATTTTGCCAGAATCTGTGCAAAACATGATTGCACTTTATGACAGTTTTGCCAGAAATCAGTGTTTACTTCTGGTTTCTGACCCAAAAAACAGCCCGTAGTAAACAATGGGTTCATTTAATGATCACATCATTTGTTTAACAACTGCCACAAAAAAAAAAGGATCATAAAATTGGGTCTGGTCACATGGTGATCTGCTTTACAACTGTTATGACTTATTATCATAATTGCCAAGTTCAATTATAGTCATAACTCGAGGACCAAAACCAAAACAAGTTCCTCTGTGGTTTGGACCAGCAACATGTGGATTAGAAGACAGAAGTTTTCCTGAAGCTAGGATTGTGATAATCAAGATAAGAGGGAAGCATAACAGATACTAGAGATAATGCTATGCATTCAAAGAAGAAGTCCTGGTTCTACAAAGTAGCTAATGAACTGAGGTCAAGTTGTAGCCAAATGAAAGCTCTCTAGGTGAAACATAGGTTCATTCAGGCTGACAGAGGGAGGAAAGCTGTACTTTTAAATGGAAACTGGGAAATGATTGATGGAGACAACGTTGTCCATTTCTGCCCTCCAGAAATATCTGAAAGCCAATTCTGATGACAGGGTGAGAAGCAAGTCTGGATCTGCTCATCTAGATAGTCATTTACAGCACCTGTGAATTTTAGATTTTTTCATGTTTTATTTGTTATCAGAACATTAATTGATGTAATTTTTGCGATGATAATTTAAATCACCCATAATTACAATTTGTTAATTTGTTAATCAAGTACTTTAAAAAGATCTCATGTAAAATACGCCTGCAACTGATGGCAGCTGCACTTGATATTAGCCATTTATTAACATCATCATCATCATCATCATCATCATCATCATCATCATCATCCTCATCAATCATCTTCATGGACTGTTCCAAATGTATTATTCCATTTTTCATTCTATGCCTCCAGATTAAACAAAATATTCTTTTAATCATGTTTCTGACAAGACTACTTCATTCTAGAGGCACCAAAGGTCCTCTTTCAATTTGTGTGTTTAATTCTTATCTTTGATCTCACCATCATGGTAGGCATCAGCTGTCTAAAGAACTTGACAGAGTGTGGACTGTTAGTAGCTTGTCTTTTGATCTTAAACTTACATATGGTTAGTGTTTGCTCACCCCCTATTGTCATTTTCTTTAATAAAGGCTTCTTCAAGGACTATTTTTTTTAAAAAAAAATCAGGATGATGAAGCTATTGCTAACTATCTGTGATGTCAAAGCAAGCTTTCATGTATTGATGCTTTACAAATGAAGATGATCCAAGGTGATGAAAGGTCATTTTAATAAGGTTTTACTTAACTAAGATTTCTTAACCGTGTTTGTAGAAAACTTTTAATTGGTAATGTTAACGCTTATTTAATGTATAATGGGAGGGCTCTCATTTCAACTCTTGGAACTTGTTACAAAACCTGCTGAGGCAGGATAAAACCAGAAGAATAATATGCACATCAGGCACTCAGCACCTCACTCCTGATCCTTGTTCCTCCTCCTTTCTCCTCTGCCTGTTTTATTGATGTTAAACTTTGCCAAACCAGGCTCTACAGAAGGCAATCTTCCAGGCAGCTATGCAGGGAATGTCTTACCCTATAATTGTAACTGCTTATGGTCCCAGCACTTGAAGAAGCAATGGGGTGGGACCAATGGGCAGAAGTTCAATCTGGCAAAAGAAAATAAAGTTCTTTAAAAAAAAAATCCTGAACCACATAAGGCAGAAAGAAAACTCGATGGCAGAAATGTTTTGGGTTCCTGGAGAGTGAGGTCCAAACTGTACAAAAACAATTGAAGCAGTTTACATAAATGAACAGGAAGAAGGTTTCTTGTAAGAAATGTTTGAGTATATTTAAGAATAAATGGCTTCTGTGCACGTAAGCTTAGGGAGCAAAGGCAGGAAGGAGAATTCTGAGATCAACAATTTCATCAGTAAATTTCATCTATTTATTATCTATCTATCTATCTATCTATCTATCTATCTATCTATCTATCTATCTATCTATCTATCTATCTATCTATCTATCTATCTATCTATCTATCTATCATCTATCTCTGCCCATTGTGGTTGGGTCTTAATACTGAAAGACTGAAGAAGAGGATGCTATATATTATCCTATTAAAGGTTTTCAGATATGCCTCTATAGCAGTGGTTCTCAACCTTTCTGAGGTTGAGACCCCACTTGCCCCGCCCATGTGCGCCGCAACCCCGACCTGGGGGTGCGCGCGTGTGCGTGCGCGCGCAAAAAAAATTTTAAATTTTTTTTTTAAAAAATCAAAAAAACAAAATGGCAGCCGCGACGGGTGAATCTGCGCATGCGCAGATCGGCCCGTTGCACGCGCCATGCATGCGCACATCCGCCTGTCGCGGGCCGCCATTTTGTTTTTTTATTTTTTATTTAATTTTTTTTTGAAAAAAATAAAAAAAACAAAATGGCGGCCGCGACGGGCGGATCTGCGCCTGCGCGGATCGGCCCGTCGCATGCGCCGCGCATGCGCAGATCCGCCCGTTGCGGTCCGCCATTTTGTTTTTATTTTATTTATTTTTTAAAAATTTTTTTAATTTTTTTTTAATTTTTTTTAATTTTTTTTCCTGTGCGATGGGCGGATCTGAGCATGTGCGGCGCGCGCACGCCAAAAAAAATTTAAAAAATTTAAAAAATTAAAAAAAATTTAAAAAAATTTAAAAAAAATAAAAAACAAAAAAACAAAATGGCGTCCGCCGGTGCCCGGCGACCCCCGCGAAATGGTCTCGTGATCCCAAATGGGGTCGCGACCCCAAGGTTGAGAACCACTGCTCTATAGTTAGATAATCATAGTCTTTATATCCTGGCTTTTCCTCCTGGGAGATTTTCCTGTCTAACCATCCTACCTGACTGAAGACTTTTCAACCTTCATTCCAAACTGTCACCAAGAATTCTGCCTGTTTGGTTTTTTTCTTAGTCTAATATTTTAAACGACCAACTGGAACAGATTCATGTCATTAATGCAACCTTTTGCCCTATGGACATCTTTTAAAAGCTTATTTTAGTTTCAGAGTCCCAGTCCCAATCATCATTTATTAGCAGCAGTCTCCAGGGGTCATGTGATCACCTTTTGTGACCTCCTGACAAGCAAAGTCAATAGGAAAGCCAGATACACTTAACAACCATGTTACTAGCTTAACAGCTGCATTGATTCACTTAACAACTGTTGCAAGGAAGATCATAAAATGGGACAAAACTCAACAACTTTCTTGCTTAGCAACAAAAATGTGGGGTTCAATTGAGATTTGAGGTCAATTGAGGTCTCTCCACATGTCATCCTTAATGAAGCATGCAAACCAGCGTCTGCATTTCCTGCGTCAGATGAAGAGACCACATCTTTCTCCTTCTGTCCTGGCCACTTTTTACAGAGGCACAATTGAGATCATTTTAATAAACTGCACACTCTGGTTTGGTGGCAGCAGTGCCTCAGATAGGAAGTCCATACAGAGAATGGTAAGAACAGCCGAGATGATCATAGGAAGCTTGTTTCCTGGTATTCAGGATGCTGCCTATAAGTGCTATGTTCTTAGAGCTCAAATCATTGTTAGTGTAATGTATTGGCCACAACTGTTTTAAATCACTTACCTAATGTCTGACCTACATTGCTGTATTGTTTAACAGTTGCTGTTACTGAAAGCCAGACTGGCTGTCTCCAAGCTGATAGTGAGATTTGGGGCAAGAAACTGTTACTTTAAACCTAGAGGCTAACTGTATAAATAGCTGTGCAACAGCCTTTAGGGCTGCTTCTGTTTTGAGTTAATAAACTTGTTTGCTGTTTCAACACTCTGCCTCATTCAATGCCTAAAGAAACAAAGATATAACAGTTAGAGACCCCACACACCCACTTTATGGTCTGTTTCTGTTGCTCCCCTCTTGAAGGAGGTTTCGAAGTATTTCTAGCAGGACTACCCGATTCTGTAATAGCTTTGTTTCCTATGCCATCCGTCTATTTTTCTCATCATGCACATGTATACATAACCTGAAGTAGACTGTTTTTTCTCTGTGTCATATAATATATGTGGGTATATGCATAATTCTGTATTTATTTGTTTGTTTGTTTCTTTGTGTCATATTTATGTAGTGTATATCGTAGGTGGTGACCCTTTGAGAGCTGAATGCAACGAAATTTCATTTATTTTTTTTTGTAAATATTTTATTAGTTTTATAATTATAAACAAAGAATCAAATTAAATACAACTCAACTTAATACAATCTTTTTCAAATGAAATTTCATTTTAATGTATGCCAATTAGTGTACATTTAAAGTCACAATAAAGTTATCATTTTATTCTATTATTATTCTATTCTACAGATTGTAAGTCGAGGACTACCTATACTCTCCAAAGTCTTCTGAGTTGCATTATTTCCTTTTTACTCTGAGGACAATCCCACCCTGGCCAGACGTCCCTAAATCTGACTCCATTCTGTCTGTTGGCAGCTTCTTCTCTTAATCTGTATCCATTTATCTTAGCATCTCTTCAGATTGTGTTTCTTTCTGATACTGCTCTCAGGCAGATGACTTTGGTTATTGGATTAGAAACTTGGGTCCTCTTGATTAACAATAAGCATCAGCTTTCTGGTAGCCTCTGGCTGCAAATCTGTGCAACCAGATGTTAATGCCATTACTCAGTCCTGATGAACTCTTACCTGTCTGCACCTAGCTTTTTAATTCCATTAATTATTCCCCATCTTTAAACCCAGTCTTTTTGGTTGCATGTTCGTCACAGTAGCTCACCAGAAGCAACAGATTTATTAACTGATTTTCTCAGGGCAATATGGTTAAAATAATATATGGGATTAATTCATGCTATTAAGTCAAGAAGTGGCAAGAAGTTACCTGTACCAATATTAGAAAACATTATGTCTATAAAAGCATTATAATATCATATATACGGATATTAGTCCATGTCATAACACATGGCTACACAATTTATCTTCAAAAGATTTCAATTCTAGCCATTGAAAATTGCAAGAAACAGAGATGATAGTGCGAGAAATCTTAGCCTGTCACCCTAGGCCATCAGTGTGCCTTTTGATATCTCATCTTGCTTTGCCAGGTTTTTTGCCACATCTGATTTTTTTAAAGAAATTATTTTGAAACTAGTATGGGGCAGAACATCTTTATTTTCAAGAACATCTCTAGAATTCAAACTTTGTTATAAAGAAAAAAAATATGGGGGAGGCCATGTAGGGATAGTAGGGAGCATCCTAGTATGAGCGTGTAGGACTTGGAAAGCATTCTGATAAATTGGTACCTTGCAACTTTTTATGTTTCTCTGGCCTCATTTTAATGAATAAAATAACTTTCTCGGAAACAAGTCTAAAGAGCACCCACAAGTTATTTCTCAAAATTCAAATGAACCTACCAACCCAAGAGAATTTACCAAACCAATGACACTTTCATTATATATTTATGGAAGAGTGAGCTGTAAAGTCAAGTAAGGTAAGGTAAAGTAAGATAAGGCAAGGTAAAGTAGGATAGGACAAGATAGGATGAGATAACCTTTATTTTTTTTTTACTGTGCGTTTACTGGCACATATTAAAAGTGAAATTCTGTTGCCCGCTCTCAAAAAGTGTATGTGTATATGTTTGTGTGTATGTATATATGTATGTATATAGATAGATATAGATGTAGGTCTTTGGTTCTTCGGGTTTTCTCCCACGTAGAATTTGAAGTGTCTTGGCGATGTTTTGACGAAGTCCTAGAAGCACGAAGCTGAAAGCACAAGCCTGAAGATGACGAATGGGACTTCGTCGAAACGTCGCCAAGACACTTCAAATTCTACTTTTTTTAATGTTCAAATTCTGTAATCCTAAACGAAAGCACTGTGCCAGCCAGATGAAACCCGAAGAACCAAAGACCTACATACAAACACCCGCGAAAACCTCAGAAAACATAGATATAGATATATACATATTCATACACATACATAATACACATATACACATGCTATATATATACATATGTATACATACATGCATACATACATATATACATATTAATCACTGTCCATTTTGAATACAGAGCAGAAAGAGGAAACTTGAGAGATCACAAGGTTGATACAATATGGAACGAAGTTGTGACTGAATATAGATGTTCTGCTTCGGATACCACAATGTCAGATACCATGAAGATATTAAGTGTGTGATTCTTCTCTACCATGACATTCTTGTTCTTTGTTTTGTTGGTTCTATAGACGCAGTTCTTGCTGCCCTTTGAAAAAAAAAATATACCGTATTTTCTTCCTAGTGGAATTAACCAATCAACAGTGTAACATATTTGCAGATGGAGGTTCATCCGGCTGGCACAGTGCTTTCTTTTAGGATTACAGAATTTGAACATTAAAAAAAAGTTATTCTAAGAAGATGGGGATGGGATGTTTGTTTGTGTTTTACTCAGAGTGCCATGTGCTTTGCTCACTCTGCAGACCTTATGCCCAAACCACAAAATGCAGCCAAATAATGAAAGCTGAATGATGAAAAGAATTATTTTATTGTTGTTTGTTTTCTCCTGAGCTAAAAACAAACAAACCCTAAAACATTCAAATAATGAGAAACTGGGCCTGGAGCAATGCCTGCCATTGTGGGAATAATCTTCCCCTAAGCCTAAATTCAGATATAGGTCTGGCCATCCATCCACCCCTCCATCCATCCAAGAAAGACCAAACTAGACTGAAGCAATGTTTCAAAGTCAAATAATTTTGTAAACTGGTGTTTGTTAAATAAAATCTGTTCTATAAATCACCACTGTTTGTTAAATAAAAAAGCTTTTTTATAAACCACTGGAATCTCTGTAGTAACCTTAATGATTATTTTTAACTACTCAAACTGTGAACAGTGATCTCTTCATAATGAGCAATAATGCTCCTATATGCTGCTTGACCAGGCTGTCTCTCCTTACTTTCATTAAGCAGCACCAGGAGTGGTGGGACATAACTATGGAAACATAACTTCTCAAGATACTGCTGTAAATGATTAAGGTAGCTAAGGTAGTTAAGCAAATCTACACCTACCTATAAGATCAGGAAACAAATGATATTGTTAATTGAAGTTATCAACAATGGTTGAAGATAAAAGTCCATTCAAATGCAGTTTATTTTGAATTTTGAGTGCTATAGTCACTGATTAGAATAATAATGAGCTGTGAATCTATTCATCCACCATTTCAGGTGAAAGAATGAAGTGTGACAAAAGTATTTGTTCACTGGGGCCATCAGGTAACCATTTTAAATAGGTAATAGAGTTGGTGCTTTCCCTACAAAGCTGGATATAGTATAGGCAAAGAGAAATGATTAAAACATAAGAGAAATTAATTTTTTTCTTCTGTATATTCGTGTGGATTATTACAATATGAATGATAACTTTTTGAAAATAGAGATCAATTTGGACCACATGGAATGGGCCCAACCAAAAAATTATAAAAACTAAGATTGTTGTGACATTGTAAAGGTTATCTTTCTTAACTGAAAATATAAGTATATCGGTCAATTTTAAAATTATAACCCAGCATTAAGCATATGGTTGAACTCCTTGCTGATTTACTGGGCTTCTAAATAAAAAATCAGTTCTCAACCTGAGTTAAACACACCTTTTCTAAGTTTCACCTTTTCTTCTCACACATTTCTATAATTGATAACTGATACTACAGTTCTAAAACTGGTTAGTCTATCCACTATTTCTTGGGTCTGCCATGGGGGGGTCACAGGCTATCAGGGTCCAGAACAATAGCTGTCCTCCCCACTGAGTCAACCCTAAAATTGGTTAATTACATAACTAATATTTTTGTGTGTTATTAAAGTAGAAAGAACAGAACGGTATAATACTATCAGTTGGATTTGTTATGGACATGAAATACAAACAATTTTTTTCAGGTTCAAAATAGTTATCTGAAAAAGTAAATTAAATTCACTGTGCACATTACATGTACATCGTACACAATGTTATTCGTACATTTAATTATCAATAGCACTTCTTGACAGATTTGTTTTAGAAGTGTGGCATTTTTTAACAGAACAGATCATTCCAAAAAAATTCATTATTCTATAATGTAATTTTCTCTAGTCTATCTCATCTTTTGTAGAAACTAATCAAACAAAATATAATAATAATTTTCTAACCATTTGCGTAATTGTTCAGACCCAAAGCACATATGAATGTCTTGTGAGACTTCCTCTGATATGAAAGTGGGATGAACCAATTGCTTTGCATTTATTGATTACCAACCCAGTTTGCGCTACCTATCCCCAATGGTTCCCCAATTAAAGAGCTCAGACATATACAAGTGCACAATTCATATTCAAGATATAAAGTTTTTATATCGTTATTTTTATGGTTTTATATATTTCATGTTTTTTACCCTGTATTTTGTTTTTGTATTGCTTTTAATTGTTGTAAGCCATCCAGAGTCATGTATTTAAGATGGGCAGCTATATAAATTGAAAAAATAACTAACAAAGTATTTTATGACTTAATAAACCTTCAGGAATTTGAAGGAATGTAATCAGAAGTGTCTTGCTGGAGATACATCATTGCCAGATTATTGCCTCTATTAGGCTATTCCCACAATCTGCTTAGATATTTTAAATGTCTGTTATTCATTATTGTAGATGGGTCAACGCATCCTCATGCATGATATACTTGATTGTGAAAAGAATATATAATCTAATTTTCAAATGGTGAAATAAAATCAATAAGAAAATTAAATAATTAATAAATGCGCTCATTATGATTATCACTAGATGACATGTAAATGTCCCAGATGATTGAATATATGATTATGATTAATTTTATTTTTATTTATCTGACATTATTATTTTGTAAATAAAATAACTCAGTGTGGAAAATGTACTTAATACTCCTCCGTCTTCCTATTTTTCTTATCTATATATCTCTTAAAATGTTAATATATGGATAGGTTTTACTGTCTTTACTTTTAGCAAAACAGAAGAATAATTAAAAGAATGAATGAATGAATCTAAAGAGTATTTTAAAGCAGTAAATTAACAAATTTGATTAATAAACAAATATTTATAACATTCCATGATTTTGAAGTTTTGGGACAATATTTATACGGAAATGCACAAACACAGCTTTGCAATGCTTAATTATTCAAACTGATCTTTTAAATTATTACTGTAAAGGTGCTGCTATATTTCATAACATTTATGAACACTTCTTCTTACTAAGGACCTGGTTTTTAAAGCTTTGATATGTTTTTGGAAGTACATTTATATTTGAAACTCCAAATTACTACATCTAAACTACTTAAATAAATCCTCCTCTTAATTATCTTTCATTTTCTCAGTTTACAATATGGAATGTAGCTTTTCAATATTCTTTGTGAGCCAATCAATTACTGATGATCTAACTAGAAATAATTAATTAATAATTAATGCAATATTTATTTTGATTCCACATACTTCTCATATCAATGGAATTTTATTATGGTAATTTAAGATTAAACTTTTTTTCTTTATCTATAATATAGGTCAAAGACTTTGGACCAGAAAATGTAGGCCACATATATGGTACACTATATAATAATGTAATATATTATAATTCTATATAGGGCTGCATTCTTCAGCTTACTTTCCTTCTCCAACACAACTACCCCAAATAATTTTCTGACTACTATATACAGACTGAACAACTTAAAACTAGCCTCATGTTAAGAGAACTGCAGATAAGTCTGAAGTGAAATATTATCACTGTGGGAGCTGAAGAAATCTTATCATTTACTGCATTCTCAAATTAGTAATTTCCTGTATTAAATTGGTACAAGGGAAACTAACTACAATAGAAACATTATGCCTTGTAGCTTGGTTCATCCCACTGTCATCTCAAGTCACTATTGCTTTCTCATTCTGCCATTTGGAATAGTTAGGTCTGAGCTAGAAGACAAATATAATGACCCACAGATTAAACCAAGATGAGGGGAAAATGTGGTGCACATAGACTCTCTTACAATATCTCTATCTGGACATGTTCTGAGAATTACGGCATTCTCCAAATACAATACCTTTTTCTCTGAAGTTTTTTCCCCCCTCAAAATATGTCAAGAATGAATATTTTGTAAGGAATATATGTGTTTCTTTTTTTTATCAGTCTTGATTGTAAGGCTGAAAATGCTCAAGAACAGCAGTGTCACTACCACCATAATAATGAACCTTAAATATCTCTTTTTTGCTTCAAGGTAATTATAGGAACACTGTATATTGGGCATTGCTTTGCCTGAGGGGGAGGAAATGTAATCTTCATTTAATTTAGTGACTTAACAAATTTCAGTCTTTTAGATGGATTGCCACAAGATCTAATTAGTAGGCAGAAGAATGATAGAAATCTATACAGAAACAGCCTGGGCTTCATGAGTTATTAAAAATTTGCTTAGCTGGTGTTGGGAAGGGCATTTTTGACAAAGAATACTGAATGAAATTGACTTCATCATCAGTATTTAGTTTGACAGCTTGCTGCACAGGCCTCTATTGATCTGCTTGAATGTAGAAGCTAATGAGAAGATGGTAGAAGCGAAGAGCGGTGAATGTGATGCCAGATAGTCAAAATGCATAAAAAAGTTTTTTGGGGGTATGTCTAATCACTATGTACCTGCACTTGACATCTTCATAGAATTTTATTGAATCATTTTTCTAAAAAAAAAATCTCTTCTGCAGTCATTCCATTCCTACCTAAAGGAAAGGAATGTAGAAGTGTGTGGATAATTCTATTTTTTAATTTAATTTTTGTCAATGCATGTAACATGACACACTGCAAGTATCAAAGTCTTATAATAAAACCAATTTGAAAATTTAGACATTCAAACTGATAAGATACCAGTTAATTAAAACAAGAAAGTAAAGCAAGAGGAATTGATATTTAAAAATAACAGTTATAATAAACAGCTCAAAACCTGTACAGAAAAAGGTATTTTAAGCACTTTTTAAAAGCCACCAAAGGTGGTAGGACTTTCAACTTTTGCAGGAATAAATTCCCTAGAACTGGGAGAAGTAGCTTTATCTAGAGATGCTATCAAATATGACCATTAGCTTAAAATATCTAATAGGTTTCATATTATGTCTCTGGGTGTGCATATTTAAATGTGCATTTATTTAATTAAGAACTAAACATCAGCTGGGAGAGATCAGCTATTACTTGGAGTTTAATACTATTAGTAAGCTAATGGAGCCAAGATCTGTTTTTTACCTTTTATTGGATTCTAAAGACAAAGTACCAATCTTAAATTACTTGAGTTCAATGAAAGACTGTAACTAGGCCCATAAATTGAAACATAATCAGGTCTTGACAAACATACACCTGAGCACTCAAAATGGTAATCATCAATTTGATTGTTACTTGTTTTGAATGCTACTACCCCTGCCCCCCAACACACCCCGAGAATCAAAACTGGATGGTTTGAAGGGGGAATCCAAAAACCAGTATTTTATCTATTGGTCTAATTCTGGACTCATTTGGAGGTTGCAGATTTCAAAAACTAAGACAGAATGTCAACATTCTCCTAAACATTTTCCTTTGTTGTTTCTCACCAATGCACAAAAGTCTTGCCAAACTACTTGCATCATTAAATAAAGATTCTGAGAATTCCTAGGGAGGAGTCATTTTAACTCTCTTCTTCCCACACAACCTATCTAAACTTTGCTGTCTTTTGATTTTCTGGAATGCACTTTCTCCTTCCCAGGAATTCAGACTTCATTCTACCACAGATGCATTCATATAAAAGTTTATAAAAAGTGTAAAAGTTTATAAAAAGGATAAGTTTAGGATGAAAACAAAATAGGGAAGAATTGTCTCTATACCTATTCATCCAAGTATTTCTATTCCATTCTAGATATACTGGACATACTGTTGGCAGGAACATGTATGCCCACCTTGTCCTCAGCTTTTCAAACTTGGCCAGCTGGCATGAGGCAAAGCCTTGCATTGAGATGGGTAGCAAACAAATGTAATAAATAATAATAAAAATAAAAATAAAGAAATGAATGGGCCAGACAGATCATATATCATGTAGTTCCCTGTAATGGAATCATTACAGAAAGATAAGGATCTAATGCAATTCTTCCTTTCTATATGCATGATTTTTTGCAGGATCCAATCTGGTTTCATCGCCAGGACCAGAGGCTTTGTCTTCCAAGCTTTCTCACTTGGAGAACATCTTTAAGGAACTTCTCTCTAGCAGACTGTTCTTACTGCCTTGAGCTTGGATGACAAATCCTCTGGTCCCAATGACTGATCCTGATTGGATCCTGCAACATTATCCTGGGATATCCACCTTCATTCATATGATTTTTCCCCCTTCATGAGCACCTTTAGGCTGTAAATGAATAACTTATAAGCTAATATATTAAATCCTTATTCTCGAGTTAGCCATTTGGTGCAGGGAATTAGAGTAGCATGGTCAGGAGTGTTTCCTTTTTTCAGTTTAAATATACTCTACCTGTGGAATGTGCCTGCCACATACAGAGTGACTGGAAACATGTTGACATCTTCTCTTTTCTCAAAATAACAGATGGGTTTAATTGGGAGAAAAAGTCTCCAAAGAACTGGATTGAAACTAAGGGCAAAAACAAACAAATAGGATCATGCAAAACAAGACAGCCACAATCTTTACTTTTAAAAATGCTTCAGTCACATGATGCTTTTCTTGGGGAAAAAAATGCCATGGCAGTTGGTCTCACCTTCTTCAAAGTCATCCTTTCTGAGCCTGGCCTTCTTTCTTCCTCCTTTTCAGCCTTCCAAAGTGGATCAGAAATATTAGAACTCTATTGATATAAGCTGTGCAAGATCAGATCAGATCAGAAGATGTGGCTCATAGATCCCCCAAGAATTGGACATGACTGAATGGTTATCATCATCATCATCATCATCAATATAAGCTACAATAACAACAACTTAAAAGGCTGACAACTTCCCTCCCAGAATTGGGGAGTTGAAATCCACTAAGGGAAGTTAGCCCAGAGAAGGAAATATTAAAAGGGCAGAAAAATATATTTTTCCTCAAAAGGATTTTTTTTTAAACCAAACCTGGCCCCAAATCTCTCTCTCTGCCCCAAGCAAGAGATAGCTCCATACAAATGCAGATGTAGAACCATCAGAAAGCTGAAGCCAGGGCACTCAAGAAGACAAAGAGAAGATCTGCATGCCCCACCCAAACTCTAGGAGTGATTAACCCCATCACCTGGGAAGCAGGATATGATAATAGGATTAAACCACAGATATCAAGACCTAGAAAAACACTCAGAAATAGCCTCAAAGTTCATGCCACAGGAACAGGAAACTATTCCAAATAAGGCTAGAGGGGGTATAAAAACCTACTGCCCATGTGCTCAACTCCTCTTTCCTCTCCTCTGCGCTTTCTTACAAGGACCATCTTTCTGCTTCTTCAATAAACTGTAACCTTCTTCCCAAAGCAGTCGCCATGTTGCTTATTTATCCCTGGCTTGGATGAACCAGGATGAAGACTTAATTCTGACACCATCCACACATTAAAATTCCCAAGGTTGAGAAACACTGCCCTGGGGAGTCAAAATGGACCTTTGAATTTCTTCTCCCTCCTACTTTTACAGATTAAGCTGATGATCATAGCTAATTTACTGAACCCATGCTAGCTTCTGGCTTATATGAGGTTTGGTAAGCACCGGTTAGAAAGCCGGAGACTGTGAGTTCAAGTCTTAGCTATGAAAGCTAGCTGAGTGACTGGATTACATTCTCTCAGTCTAACCCACTTTACAGGGTTGTTGTAGGAAAATAGGAGGAGGAAAGTAGATTCAATATGCTTACTGTAATGTATTGTGTTAAACTTATGGAACAGTTGCAGAGATCTGTGCAAGGACTTTAGCAGACCACGTGGCCTGCTAGCCAGGCTTGCTGTCTGCAAGGTTGATTAGTATTCATTTGAGCGGGAGAATATGGTGCATTCATTGGCTGATGCTGCCCAAAGCTGAATGTATAAATAGGGGCAGAGCCATGCTTGTTAGTTTCTCTTTTGACCTTTGATAAACAAGTACTTGTTTATTACTGCTGCCTCTTCAATGCTGAACCAAGCAGTAAACGAACACTTACTGCCTTGAATTATTTGTAAAAATAATAAAGGTAGGAGACAAATAAGTAAATAAAGAAAAATTAAAAAAAATCTGGGGTTCCCACCAGCTAAAAAAACCTAAGGTGGATCTTTATCTTATCTATCTGATTTCAATGTTATTCATACTACTTATACTTGCTGTAAAACTCTTAAGAAACCTAAGCTATGTGTTCACTGTATCCAGTCCTCCTACCTAATGCCTCAGGGCAAAACTCTTTTATAGTGATGTTTTCTTTTAAAGGAAAAAAAAGAAAGAAAGAACCAAAGGATAAATGAAGCATTTAAAGACTTTGCATACATGTTCCATTATTCTGCAAAGGCTGGATTGAAAGGAAATTGGAGAAATCTTTTTTGCTGCCTATGATTTGAAGCCTTTGACACTTCTTTGGCTTCCTTCAAGATGTTTGGGACCAGTGGTTTCTTCTCTGAGGGGGAATACTTAATTTCCAGCACCAATAAACTGAGTCATCCTTCAGTAGATCTTCTAATTGAAGAAGTATGCCTTTATTTTTAATGGAATTTTAGTCAATTTTGAGAGTTCACTTTTTTTGCAAATAAAATAGCCTTTTCCCCATGATAACATGTGTTGATATTTTTCTTATTGAGTTAAAACTGGAAATAATCTGTGCTTTATCATTTTTTATAATTCTATTTCTTTTTTTAAAAATGTGTTTTGATTTATACTTCCCCAAAATCTCAGTTCAGGGTGCAACCCTTTGAAACCCTATATGGGAAGTAACAAAAATACCTTACTAATTTTTTTAAAGTGAGAAATAAAGAAAGACATAGCATTGTTCTAGGAACTGTTATTTATAAACTAATGTATCAGAAGCCTAGATCCATTTCATTTGATTTTCAGTCCTGGATTTTGGAATAGGAATTGGCCATTATAACTCCACATGTGACCAAGACAAGTTGAAAATGAGATTTTGTCCATCAGTCTCCTGAGCCTGTTAGTCACCTATTCTGCCATCAGTTACAAAATCCCATAAAATATTTAGATAAGCGTGGATAGCATTACCTTACTTTTGATTGGATGTTGGTGAAAGTCTGCTGAACTAGGGCTTGAGGATGGTAATATAAAGGTGAAGGAAACAATGCTCAAATTGTTTTGCAGATTTATTTTAAGACTACTTTGGGGTTTATGGATTTATGTTCCATGTTGTAGTTAAACCAATTGCAAGCTACAAACAAAATTGTAGAGTGAAGAGTGCTGGATAGCACTGGACTTATAAAACATGCAGTGTCCATGTCTATGGACAAACCTAAATGAAACACTTCTGCTATATAAGCTGCAGATTTCTTGCAAGATTTCTTGTGAGTCCAATTTAAGGTGATGGTCATGACCTTTAAAGCCCTGCATGGAATGGGGCCAGATTATCTTGGAACCCTCTTCATCCCATTACATCAGCCTTAGTTCCCAGTCAGCAGGGAGGATATGTTGCAGATCCTATCAAAGCATTCCAGTTGGTGGGAGAGACCCTTCTCTGCCATTGCTTCTACCCTTTGGAACATTCTCCTCCACAGAGGTGAGCCGAGTCCCCACTCTCCTAGACTTTTGGGGATGTCTAAAGACCAGGCTATGGGGTCTTCCTTGGGGCTCAAGCAAGGCCTCCCCCCCACTTTTAATTAACTTTTAATGTTGAATTTTAATTATCTTTGCCTCTAAATTATATATACAATTTTTATGTTTTAATACTTGACATGTACACCCTCTAGAGTCCCTCTGAGGGAGATGGGTAGTTTCTAAATGTGATGAATAAAATAAATAAGCACAGTAAACACCCTGCTGCATTTCTTTGAAAATCCATTGTGCATTATGGATTCACTTTGTTTTCTGTTTGAAGCTAATCAAGTTTCTGATTGCATTCAAATCAAAATTGTTTGTGTGTGTATATAGAAACGTATAGAAACAAAGAAGGAAAGTGTGTTTACTCACATAGTTTACAGTTTAAATGCTCTTAGTAAGAAGAATCTGGCTGCTTAATTATGTTATAAAATAATTACAATGTTTTAAGAACATAATTGATTATGATGTCCTCAGAGAGATAGGTTTTACCTTGTTTTTTTTCTTGATTACATTATGCTTATTATTAAATAATTGTCTTGTTTTCTGTATAAAATTCAAAACATAATCAACGCAGATAACAATAAAAATAAATGAAGCTGATTTCGCTATTGAAGCTTGCTATTTTACTTGTAATATTCCTTCTCCTGATGTCACTGATAACCTATCAATGAATTGGCTGGAATTCAGCTTTCCTGTTCCTAGAAATTTCTCAGTCCTTTTCACAATAGTTGAGCACTACTATAAAATATAACTAATTAATACAAAATATTAGGGGATGCAGTATATCTGCAAATTAATTCATAGGTAGTCAACATGCCAGCTTTGATCCATCAATAATTTAAAACAACATAAATGCAATGCTTTGAACAATACTCCAGTGAAAAACCTTTCCACCTCCCTAACCTCTCCAGCACTGTATTATCAGTCCTCCGTCAGAAATGTCAGTTCTGCTTTTAAAGTAATCCTTACTTTTTATGCAGGCAGCTATTATTTATATCACAGACAATATGTAGGAAATCTTCATGGCATCAATCGGAAATGGTTGAGATTTTGCAAGAGACTTTTCTCAGTTAATTTCCTGTTCCCTATATAGTCAGCTACGCTGACATTCAACTTTAATGATGAACAGCCTTAGCTATGTCTCTGTAGGTTAAACTTATGATTTTACTTTGCTCCAGTGAACAGAACTTCAAAGTAGTTGTCACTTTATATACACTTTTAAAGAATCTGAAATGCCATTTGTAATGGACAAGATTTTTTTTTGACATTTTTTTTTGTTTGTTTTCTGATGGTGGAAGCAGAAAGGAATAATGATGACAATATTTGCACATCTCTGGAGATTTTACTCCTTGATTGGCCACTGAATATTGTCTACACACTGTTAATAATTTATACACTAGGGATTTAGGTAGTGAAGCCTGAACCTTGCAGAAGATATTTCATTTCTAATAATTAATTATGATAAAAATGCTAGCATTTCTGAAAATGGAATCTCTGGTGTTTGAGAGGAAAACCACACATCATATCTCATTTTAAATACTTCCTGGAATTTGTTAATGATGAAAAAACTTAGAAGTGTATTTATTTATATGAAAGTGGGCTGGTTAGGAATTATTAATAAGAATTTTCAAAGTAAGCCAAAGCCTCCCAAATATATTTAATCACAAAGTATTAAACAAAAATTCAAAGAATACTATCAATTTTACATTGACAAAACAGGGCCAGAATTTCTTTTACTTTATTTTTTTTAACCATAGCCTTAATGTAAAATTATTATTTTTTAAATGAAAGATCCATACTTGTGATCTCATGGATTTGTGCTTTCAATATCTCCTAGCTTTTAAGCTTTTTGAAAGGCAGAGTTTTGCTATTATCTGGGCGGGAAAAAAAGTTGTAAGGATATGATTCAAGAGCAACACTCTTTAAGACTAATCTAAGGTTTAGATCATTCTGTATCTTTACCTAAAACATCAACAATTCTATGTATTCAAGCCATTTTAAATCTGTTGGTTGATAGCACTGTACATCTACAGGTGAAATAGAAGAAAAAAGGTCCAGAAAACACTATCACTTTGATTGAACTAATGATATAGTGTTGTAGTAATAATAATAATAATAATAATAATAATAATAATAATAATAATAATAATAATAGTTGGAAGGGACCTTTTTTCTTCTCTAATCAAATTTTAATACCTACTCAATATGCCAGAACAGCTTCTAGTACATCACATTAGATTTTTTAAAGAGATATTTAGCCATTATATTTTGCTGTCACATAAGTCAGCTAACATACTTTCAGCATCTTTTCAATTGAATGGGTTCTTCCTCTATGGCCCTTACTTTCCTGTTCGATTTCTGTTAAAAAATCTTCCAAAATTTGGAACAGATAAAACTAGCTTGGTGGGTTTCCAGATCTTTTGGAACATTTCCAGTGGCGGGATTCAAATATGTGAACAACTGGTTCTCTGTGTGGATGCTGCTTCTGGAAGTCCATTCTGGGCCTGGGCAACAAAAAATTAGGTACCAGTTCTGCCGAAGTGGTGCAAACCGACTGAATCCCACCATTGAACATTTCCCTAATGTGAGGTATTGTCCATACTGAATGGGGACTGTAGTGGTTGTGGTCAAGAACTTCTGGGGTGCCAGTTTCCCAATCACTAATTAGAAATACAACAATAATTATAATATATTTTAGGACTGAGAGTACAATTTAGTGAAGGACTATATCTATTATTCTCAACTTCTCCCCAGCTTTCAACTTCTTCCCCAACTTTCAATTACTTTGCTTCTCTTATCTTCTTAATCATGATCCCCATTTTGTGTTAGAATATATGGTTGATGCCCATTACAGTCAATGTGACTTATACTAAAAAGAAGCAGTGTATCTGAAAAAAGAAAAACATTTCCGTGTATCCTGGCACCTGTCCCAAACACAGCATGTAATTCTTCAGTGTCAAGGCTCTAGAAGTCCCCATTTTATATGCATCTGCAAGGGATGACAGAAGAGCATATTAGTTGTCAACATGCATGCATTGTAGCACTGCCTTATGCAGTTTACCGAGGAGAGATGGCTGAGAGGACACTAAGCGGCAAGGAAGTCTTCAAGTGGGAGGTCATGGTTGCTGCTTATGTGTTATCTTCAGCAATGTCACTTCATAAGAAATGTCAATTGCTTACAATAGCATAAATGCAACTGTCTGGGATTTGTTTTTGAAGTCTAGGATAGAGAATTTTGTAAAAAGGGCAGCTTAGTACTGCTTATTTTACTATGCAATATATATAGGAAAATTTTATGCAAGGACAATTCTTCCTTTTATGCAAGGACAATTTTTCTTTTCCTTTAAAATTAGACAATTTTTCCTGTTTATTTCCCTACCTTCTCTTTCTCTCTCTTAGTTTGTCTTATAAGATTTTCTTCTTTCATGTTATAAAACATTTTGTGAAGCTTTTGTTTATTATTGTCTTTTACTGTAGCTCTGTTGTAGACATTCATCTTAGAAAGAAACCACTAGGTTCAAGTATTCCCTCTTGACAAATATTGTTCCTTGAAATTGACTTGAAATTGAAAATTGGAGATAATGTTTCACGTGATCCCTTTTTTTCACTAAATAGAAAAAAGAAAGATTAAGAACATTGATGCTCACTTCCTTCTGTAATATTCTGAACTAAACATTCTGACAGGTGGCACCAGTGAAAAGCTTGGTTTTTGGTTGAATGCAGAATGATAGCAGTGCAGGCAACTATTATATTTGGTTTAAAGCCTAAAAATGGAATTTGATCTGCTTGCATCATAAGCAGGTCTTAAAGGAAGAAATCTGTAGGGGTTCAAAGAAGCAGAAATATAGAAAATAGAAGGTTACAGTGATTGAAAAACAGTGAAAGTCTTACACTGTGAATATGTGAATTTTCTCCAATCAACAAAGTTACACAGAGTACAATAATATTTATTACTTGTGAATCCTTGGTGTTCTCTGAGCTATTAGTTATTAGTTTGCAGACATTTTGTAACCCACTTAGGTAGCATCTTCAGTGCTAGAATGGACTGTTTATATACAGTAGCTTGACCTCATTATTTACTTAAACTAGCTCTATAACACTTCTCACTGCAATCCCTGAAGAAGTTTATAACAATTATTAAAAATACAACATTTTTTAAAAAAAATAATCAATTACCAGTAAAAAAGCAAAGTGAAGATATAATAAACTAGACGTTAAGGAAAAAAAGATGTAGAAACTCCTTGAAAAGTATGAATCTTATAGATTACCAAAGAGATTCATGGAAATATATTAATGAGAAATGTAAAAAAATGAACACTTTATCATGCTTGGTTGTCCTGCAAAAAAGTAAAAAAAATGAATACAAATATATATCACTAGTTCAGAATATTTTAAACATTAAGCTGCAACTGAAACCAGAAACATTTTTGGGGAGGAACTAATGGACAAACAACTAGAAAAAAATCATGGGACCCTTTATATTAGAGTAGAGTAGAGTAGAGTAGAGTAGAGTAGAGTAGAGTAGAGTAGAGTAGAGTAGAGTAGAGTAGAGTAGAGTAGAGTAGAGTAGAGTAGAGTAGAGTAGAGTAGAGTAGAGTAGAACACTTTATTTGGCCAAGTGTGATTTGTTTCCAGTGCAGAAGCTCTCAGTGTACATGTAAAGTAACCGAATCATCATCATCACAATCCCAATATGAGGGGATAACAAAGAATATAATAAAAAGGACAATAATAATAGTACAGCCATACTACATGTATAAATATACATAGACATTAGACAATACTATGAGGATTAGGTATTCATGCCAGACTGATGGCATGAGGAAAGAAATGTCCTGTGTCTAGTTGTTTTGGCATGTAATGCCCTATAGCACTTTCCAAAGGGGAAAAGTTGATACAATTTATGTTTGGATGTGAGGAGTCTGTAGATCTTCTCAACCCTCCTTCTGACCCATGCAATACACACAGCTTCTATGGAAGGCAGGCTGATTGCAATTGTTCTTTCTACAATCCTAACTATGCATTGGACTATGTACCTGTCCTGTTTGGTTGTTATACCAAACCGGACAGTTATAGAAGTACAAATGACAGATTCAATAATTCCTCTGTAAAATTATATCAACAGTAATTCCTCTGTAAAATTGTATCAACAGCTCCTGGGGCAATCTGTACTTCCTGGGTTGATGCAGGAAGAACATTCTTTGTTGTGTCTTTTTAATGATGATTTTAATGTTAGGTGTTCATTTCAAGTCTTGGGAGATTATAGAAACCAAGAACTTGAAGGATTCTACTACTGATACTGTTCTATTGAATACAGTAAGAGGTGGTAGAATAGAAGGGCTCCTCCTAAAATCCACTCTCATCTCTACAGTTTTAAGAATGTTCCGCTCCAGACTGTTCTGGCTGCACCACAGGACCAGTTGTTCAATCTCCCTTCTGTATGCAGACTTATCACCCTCTTGAATGAGGCCAATGACCGTTGTATTATCTACAAATGTCAGTACTTTAACAGCGGGATCCCTAGAGATGCAGTCATTGGTATAGAGAGTGAAAGTAAATGCTGTGAGACTGTATAAATTTAAAAGTTCAAAAAATAAAGGAAAGAGAAATGGTTGGTTCGAATGATAGAACTGGCAGAGGTGGCTAAATTAACATATTTGATTAGACTAAAAAAATTACATTTATGGCTGGCTAGAAACCCCTTGTAGACTTTTTGCATAAAACAGAAAAAATGCACTTAGGATGTGGTTTTGATATTTAGGAAAAAAGCTGGATAATAGAAAAGAGTGAGCTCTCTTGTAATCATAGAATAAGAGATCCTGTTGTAACTGTATTTGCTGCAAAGGAAATCAAAAGCTTATTCTATTTCTTTTTATTTTTCTTTGTACACTTTTCTTTGCTGCTTTTACTCTTGTGTTAGCTTGTGCTAGCTTTTATGCTCTTTGTAAAACTTTCTATTTAAAATATATAAAAAGAAAGACTTTACTTATGCCCACATTGTTATATGAAAATGGGAGCTGGGAACACCAGGATAATCATAAAAGTAAGAGAGGGGTACTTAAGAAATATGTAGGGTAGAACAAGAGACAAGATCATTCATTCATTGATGCTGTATGAAGGTGTATTTAATACTGAAAGGAGTGACAAGTATGAAAGTACAGTGAAGTGGTTTGGTTGCATAAATAGAATGATTAGGATAAACTCTGAAAAATATAGAAACAAGAGTAAATGGCTTTAGAAGAAAGGTAAAATATATTGTGATTGTATCAATTTAAGAGATTCTGAAAGAGAGAAATATGATAACTGTAAAGAACAAAATGCAATGTGCAAAACAGTGTATGGATATCATAGAAGCAAAAAATATGAGGGTAGAATACATAGAAATGAATGCAGAGCTATAGTGAATAGTATTTGGAAAATGTTTTATCTATGTTCCCTTTTCTTTTCCTTATCTCCTGCCTTTGATTTCTTTCAGTTACTGTTTTTTGTGCTCTGCACATAATTGCTTAACTTTGAAGAATATAATGTGATTGGTATGTGTATGTATTATATAAGTACTGTAAGTATGTGCAAATATTAGGGATAGGCCAAATAGATTAATACCTATAAAAGATAGGTGTCTGGGAAATGCCAAATTAACACACACACATAATTCCAAAAACAGCTGCCCCCAAGGATAACATGGGGGGGAGGTATTGATGCATGAGTCTAGTGGCATGAAACTAAGATGATCGAAACAATGGTAGTTATTGATGACTGACTGTTGATTTTAAAAAAAACAAAACCAAAAACCAGGGATGGTTGGCAATCCTAATGAACTGATGTAGTGGTAAAACCCCCTTCCCCCCCATGACATAGCTTTGAGTAAAATTTGAATTCTCTTGAAAATAGAAGAGGGTACAATCCAAAGTAATGTGCTGAAATGAAGAAATTCTTCATGGGGTGAAGATAAAGAAGATATAAGAGCAGTGTTTCTCAACCTTGACAATTTTAAGGCATGTGGACTTCAACTCCCAGAACTCCACAGCCAGCAATGCTGGCTGTGGAATTCTGGGAGTTGAAGTCCACATGCCTTAAAATTGTCAAGGTTGAGAAACACTGTATAAGAGGTATTACCAGCCATAGGAAAGCCTGGATTGGCTACTAGAGGGAAATTGTTGGTCAGTATCTTTAAATAGAATATATTTCTCAATTCTAGGCAGCATTAGATAGAACATTTTAGGAATACAGAAGTATAAATAAAATATGTTTCTTATAAGCAATAGTTAGGGAAATTACAGGTTGCACAGTTCAAAAGATTAAAAAAAACATTTAAGTTGCAAGGTTTTTTTAAAAAAAAAATTTTTAAATTTCAAGCCACTAACTGAGCAGAAGAAAGGAGATGATCTTGGCACATATTGCTATAATTTATCTTATTAAGGAGTGCACTTGAAAATATAATATTGTTTCTATAAAGGGAGAAAAAGCAAGAAGGGATGTATCATGCTGGTTTTTTTATAAGTCAGATCCTGTGGATATACAGAAAGCACCAGTTGCATGGTCCCACAGAAAAACACTACAATAATCTAGTATTGAGATTACCAATATGTCAGTCATGAAAGAAAAGGTATCTCCAGGAATAAGATGGTAATTGGCACTTATACTTTCAGGACCCCAAACTGAGAGTATTTCCCAGGCTCAGCCACACAGCTTCAACTTCAATTTATTGTTCCACTTTCCAGTTTGATAATCTTCTCAAGACCCAGTGCATGGCCTTTTCTACTGCAACTATTAGAAATAAAACTCAGCATCATTAGCCTAATTGTAGAGTTTCCCATCCTGATTCCCCTAATGATTACCCAGTGGTTTTTATCTAGGTAACAAATGGAACTGGAGCCAAAGTTGTATCTTGAGAGATCCCACAGCAAGTGGAAGGACTGATGAAGAATGTAGAAAATATAGGAAAAGGAAACTTACTTGAAAAATCCAGTATTTTTTACAAAAATTATCCCATATTACATTATTCTTCTTTCCTCCAACCTCCACAACAATCACAACTTTTCCCTAGATAAAAAGAAGTAAGAAAAGAATTTCAGAACAATCATATAATGTATTTTCCAATAATAGTGTATGTACATGTCTATCTCTCAAACTTTCAGTAGAGAGTGCTATTAAAACACTCACTGTAACTAAAATATATATTAAACCAGACTTTAGGTCTGAGTTAATCTGAGAAGAATTTTATACATTCTAATTTTGCTCTTGTATGTTGGGGAGATATGAGACTGATATGAAATATTTTTCAAAGAAAATGTACATACCTTTTTTAAAAACTACATGTAAAGTTGGGTCGTCTAGAGAAAGTGTTGCTAATGTATAGTCAAGATATCTGCCATTTATCTTTATCAATGCCTAGGGATAAACAAGATGACATGTAACTCTGAGTACATACTTGCTCAGTCAAACATAGAAAAGAAATTTAAAAGTGAGTACAATTAAGATACATGGAGAGTCACAAAGGGCTAGAATATTGAATTCAGTAAAATGAATTTGAGATTACATCAAGCTTAATATTGAGGACAGCAGAATTATTCATGTTCCAGGGTACCACTAAGAAAAATTAGAAGGCATTCAATAAATAAGCAAGGTTAGTTTAGATGATCTTGAAATAGATTTGGGTGGATCTATCAATCTATCTTCATGAATACAAGCAATATTCCTATATTCTGAAATAACTTCATCTGGTTCATTTTTGCCTTTAATAATACACAGAAAGATTTGAGTAAAACTTACTCTTATCTTGAATAGAAGATTTTTGTACACTCACAAAAAACCTATTCTGTCATGAAATATTGTTCATCCATTGCTATAGTTTCAAATCTTGTTTTGCCCTAGGCATAAAGGACTGCAGAGACTCAAAAATGGGCAGCATGAACTGCTTTCATTACTCCTTTGAGTAGTATTTGCCTAAGGCCTCAAAACACTAGTGAGAACCCTCAGCTGGAAGAGATTTCCAACAAGTTTATAAATCAGAAGTGCCAATGGCAATTCACTGCTCAACCTAGCATATAAACTTTTCCCCAGCATATGCTTAATAATAAAGCAATGACCATTTAGCATTTGCGATTTAAACAGTTAAAATAGAATTTTAGTCAGGCCTCCAGAAACAAGCTTCACCAGGATGTTAGCAAATGAGTCTGTGCTGAATGATGTAGACCTGCTTTGACCAAATATTTTGGGTCATGGAGATGATCTGATTTGTCTCAATAAATCAATGGGAGTGCCCTCAAATTGCTTCAGGCTTCTACTATGAAGAGAATGTGTGTGTGTGTTTTTTCATTTTGCCAGCATCAGCCAAAGTTCTTCCAGAGAATTAGAGGTTCAGGATGATCTATAGCTTACACTGAAGCCACTGAGCTGCACAATCTTAACACGCATCAAGTGTAATCCAGATTATGTATCTTCCATAGTGCAGCCAATCCTGCAGTATTTGCTGAATTGGTCAGGTAGGAAAACATTTCAGCCAACAAAGTCAGATAAGGCTTTAGGTCTTCTCCTGAAAAAGACCTTCTCCTGAAGGTCTTTTGGACATTTTGTATTACGGACCTTTCTTAACCACTCACTATTAGCAGGAAGAAGGCAAATGATACAACAGGATGTGGAATCTCAAACCACTCAGTATCTCAACACTCATGAAATGGACACATAGCAAGCTGGTAAAACAGTTGTGTGATATAATAGCTTTTCTATGCTGTTGGCCTCTTTTATCCACTACTAAAATTAGTTTTGATAAGCAACCCCAAATAGGGCAGTTAGCTTTACCATATAGTACATGCCCAGAGCTTACATGGAGCTGCCCAGCAATAGCACTTAGACTTATATACCACTTCACAGTGCTTTACAGCCCCCTCTAAGCAGTTTACAGAGTTACCCCCAATAATCTGGATTCCCATTTTATCAACTTCAGAAGGATGGAAGGCTGAGTCAACCTCGATCCAGTCAGAATTGAAGGAATCAAACCTCTGGCACTGTGAGCAGAGTTAGCCTGAAATGCTGCATTTTAACCACTGTGCCACCATGGCTTCCCAGGCTGGAAGAGCTATCAGTTCACACAGTTTTGATGGTACGCTGACAGAATTGAGCAAGTAAGCTTGTTTGCCTTCTTGTCATGTGAACATTTGGACATACAAGCAGTATATAACCTGCATCTGAAAGAAAAAATAGGTGTTTTTTATAAAGATATATAGTTTGTCATGACTAGGGAAGAAGGATGTTGAAAGGAATTGTTAGGAAAAGAGTTGTTGGTGGATTTACAGAAGATTCACAGAAGATGGCTTGCAAGCAATGCCAGAGTTGGAAAATTTTAGATTGAAGATTAGCAAGATTTGGGTGATGGAAAATTACTGAAGAAAAGTCAGCAACGAAAAGATATAGCAACATGTCTACCCAACTATCCCTTTCTTCAGAAAGGGGAAAAAGGTCTGAAGTTGTGCTAGATATGGGGAGTCATCAGCCAAGTTTTAATTAAAACCTTGATTCATTCTTTATGGTATTAGTCCTAACTACACCCTGAACAATTTACACCCACTGATATAGTAGAAGTATTACTTTAAAAGGCATAAAGACAGCTAAGCTGAAAATGGGCAATAAATCAATATACTGCCTGCCAACCTTTTTTGCTGGCAAGTGCATGAGGAAAATTGGATTGCTTATCAAATTTAGCTGAATGTTATTTGCAGAATTTTCGGCTGTAGAAATCAAATTCAGAGATCACACATTAGTCTTCTGTATGGAGGACTCTTATGGTTCTCTTAGAGATTTTTTTTGAACAGTTTATAAATGAATGGACCTATAATTGTTAGTCAGATAGGTAGGTAGTAACAGGGACCAGGCTGATCTTACTCTATCATAAAACCAAAAAGTAGAGGATGTAGAGAGAAAGAAAGTTATAATTCTCAACCATTTTTCTAAAGCAGTGTTTCTTAATCTCAGCAACATTAAGATGTATGGACTTCAACTCCCAGCATGCTGGCTGTGAAATTCTGAGAATTGAAGTCTGTGCATCCTAATAATAATAACAATAACAAAAATTTTATTGTCACTTAGAATGTACCAATCAGCATACATAAAATGACATTTCATTGCATACAGCTCTCATATACACTCCTTGTTCGTGGCCAGCTCAAGTTTCAGAACATCCATTTTAATCTCTAGGGAGCGAACGATGGCAAACAGGACAGATGGAAATGAAGCTCCATGCGGATTAGCCCTCAAATTAGCTTGTATTCCTGCATGACAACCTCATCTCCTTTCCTTTTTCTGATCCTGTCTCTTCCACCTTTTCCTTAAAATTGCTGGTTGACAACAGCTGTTTAAGATATAAGGATTTCAGTCATTCTTTTGCTCCCTTAGATTGTAATCTTTCCCTGACTTCTCCTCACATATTCTTCTGGTTCATTCAGCCCATTATATGATCTGTCAGGATCCTGGAACATCTTCTCTGTAGCAGCATTTGTCCTCTGGAACAAGTTTCTGCCTGAGACCTAGATTGATCCCATTGTGTGTTTATAAGTAAAGACCTGGATTTTTCACCCAGGCCCTCAGTGAGAGATTGAAACCCCTCCCTCCATCCTGCTTGCCATCTTTTATCTTTGTTTTGTTTAGGCTTGGTGAGTCACCCAGAGTCAGATGGCATACAAGTTTAAATAATAAATATCTGGTTGACTATGCAACCAATCATAATAATTTTGAAACTGGTCCTTCAGTGCGGTCCCATCTCTGCAGTAAATTCTGACCCTTTAATTCAAAGACACCCAACCCAGTGTCTGATCTCCAGTCTAACAAAGTTTTCTTATTTTATTTTATATAGAGACTATATCCAATCACAATGTTTTAATGCCTTATGTATGCTAATGTATTGATAAATACACCAAACCCCTCAAACATGTTAGCTCTGAAAGGACAGTTTAAATAGTATCAAGTTCATTTCAAAAGTTATGTAGCCTAGAACTTAAATGGAGGTAGGATGATTTCTTGAGAATATTTCCAATAAAATCAAACTGTTTAGCATGGTTCTGATAGAAAGGAGGAAAACATTTTAAGGTGACATTGATCTTTTTCTGAAGAGATTTTATTTTCATAGATCTAAAGTTGGCTCTGTTGCTTTGTGATGAGATTCATTATATGATGTTTGAGTCAGATTTTCTCAAACTAGATGAGTTAGAACAGGCTGAAAAGGAGCATTTTTGTGAACTCAAAGATCAAGGTGATTCTTATAAAGTATTTACCACAGAACTGTGGCAAAGTGGAGCTAATTCTTGCAGGTGGAAATATTTGCTTTCCAGCAACCAGCAGAGAAAGAATAGCCCAAGTTGTTGTTTCTATTTAAAAATTTACTAGTTTTGTCTAAATGGGACAGATTTATTTTCAGGGTCATTTTGATAATTGCTTTGGGCTGTCAGTTATCATGCATAAATCAGGTGTAATTAAAATGTATATTGTTGCTCATTTGCAGAAAGACCTTAAAGACCAAATCACTCACAATCTTTATCAGATTTTTAGATCCTAATCCACAATTCAATAGTAATTGAAAGCAAAATAACTGAAAGGAATCTGTTTTGTCCAGAGGGAAGACACCTTAAAATAGTGTAGTTGATGCCTATTTTTCTCACAAAACATGAAACTAATGCATTGTGAAAACATCAGACTTTTATTTGGCAACCTTAGAAAAGGGGTAGGAAGAGAATTGGAGAAAGAATAATGTGAAGTCCTTGGTGCTCTCTGAGCTTGGTTGTCTGCAGACATTTCATTATCCAGGAACATCAGTGCCAAGGACTCTACAACTGAGCTACAGATATTCTCTTCAATAGGAACAATATATTTAAATGGGATTAAGTGGTGGCCAGGTTGTTAGAATGCACTATTGCAGCTTACTCTGCCACTGCCAGGAGTTTGATCCTGACTGGCTTAAAGCTTACTCAGTTGACTCAGCCTTCCACCCTTCCAAGGTCAGTAAAATGAGGACCCAGATTGTTGGGGGCAATAGGCTGTTTACAGAGTAAAGCACTGTAAAGCGGTATCTAGGTTTAAGTGCTATTGCTTAGTTTAGTTATGTGGTATATAAAAATATTGTTTTACAGAGTTATGCTGCAGCAATGGAATTGTTTTGCCTCATTTTATGTGAATTTTGACCACACATTCTCTATCTCTCACTCCACCAGCATATCTAAATACCAAGTTCATACTGTTTGCTTATAATTTCAATAATAAAGTAGTCTCACTGCAATTGCCATCTTCAGTGGTGGAAGCTATTACTGCCCAATATATCTCCAAGTAAAAGTACTAGCTGAGTGTTTAATTCATTACAACCTCAATCATAAAGGCTTATTTTGGCCTACCAATACAAGCATATGATGAAGTAAACTTTTATGAAAAGAATTTTCCTGGAAATGACAGAGTAAAGGTAATGTCTCAAACCAGTTGGTTTTATCCACTGCTAAATATACCAATATATGCTGGCTAAAAAGAAGAAAGGAACAATGCTTGGCTTAGCGGTTGGTTTTTCACATAAACTCAACGTTAACCCCTTTCACATTTTATAGGATGCACAAAACTATAACTTTGTACAGAAGGGGTTCTCAGCAGATTTACTATTTGAGAAGTTCACACACAAAGCAAGATCAGGTTTTCAAGTGGATGTTTGCTTTTATAAAGGCTTGAGTGAGCTTCTTCCCCTAACTTTTCAAAGCAAAACATCCATGCTGTTACTTTTTGCCTGCTTAATTGGCATTTGAAGGAGCCAAAGAGGGTTGTGCACGCAGGTGCCCATGTCCAGAAGTCTCTTCCAGTGTTTTCAATGCCCTCAAGGCTGCAAAGTAAGAGTGCGGTGTTGAGATAAATCGTATCACCACTTTGAAGAAAGCTGTGTTGCCTTTACTGTGTGAAGCTTTTTGTTGAGATAAATCCAAGTTGCCTCTCCTAGTCTTGTGTATGGTTTTGCATGTATATACCATTTCCAGTTATAATGGAACCAATGGATTCTCCCTGCTGTTAAGAATCAATTTCTTTGTTCTTGACTCTTAACTGAAAAAGAACTTGTTGCTCCAAAAGCCGTGGAAGTTACTCATCACCACAGAGATGGGAACTAGTACAAGCCTCAAACAAATTTCTTAAAAAAACTTTTTATAAAATCAAAACTTATGATACAACTATAGGCAAATAAATCCCACAAACTCCCATCCTCATCAGACTAGGTAACACTATTACCTGCTTCAACTCACATGATTTTATCTCTGTAAGCTGTCATGAGTTGAGCAGCCTTATAAATTTTCTACATACATACATACCAGCTGAGCCATCAAAAGTAGTCCCACTCCCACTGAATCTGAAAGAAGGAAAGGCTGTGCCCCATGGACTTCCCTAAACTTACCCCAACCCTTCCTTTATTCTAAATTACTGTAGCCCTTGAAATTCCAACAATGTACAAATTTATGATTATATAGGAGGAAAAAAATCTCCATACTGCAAATAACAAGGGTTTATTACAAAACTTAGACCTTATGGGAAACCTCTTCATCTGCAAATGAAGCCTTGTACAGGGTCTTAGGGAAATGAGGGGAGATGATCCTAGGAAGCAATCAGACAAGAGAGGTAGGAGCCCCTAGTGACTTAATGGTCAGAGGGGAAAAAAAACCTTAGGAAGTATCCAGCCTAATGGGTCAAGCAGTTGGTGGAAAGTTTGTGCTTCCAGACTTCCAAGATTCTGTTAATGTAGCTTTACAATAAAGTAGAATTAGTTGATCTAGCCATGTTTCCTATCTGGTTTACCTGTGAGGGCTGAGAAGCTTTTAAGTTTAATGCCAATCCTACCTCTAGAATGAGTTACTAGTAACATTTCCATTATGGGAATATGAAGCAAACATCCTCTTGAAGCCTTAATTAGATTACAAATATAGAGAATGGTAACCTTCAATCAAGCAAGTACTGGAGTGCATAACATCAGACATTTCACTGGAAGACAAAATCATATCTCACTTATTTTGACTATGTCACGCAGGGGAATTCACTGGAGAAAGCAATTATGTTTGGAAGAGTTCATGACAAAAGGAAACCAGCCCCCCAAAGAACATGGTGGCTGGACACCATCAAAGCTGACACCACCCAGAGAATAGAAAAACTCAAAGAAGTAGTGCAAAGAAGACATGGCCTATAGAACTGCAGGAATCAGACACAACTAAATGGATCATATCATCATCAATAACCTCCAATGAAGTAAAAAAGGGAATAATCCTGCAAGGAATCCCAAGCATATTTTTAAGTGTAGTCTGTATTGTGGAGATGTAGTATAAATCTCCAGCTTGTAAGCTAGCCAGAGAGAAACTTATTTCCTCCATCTTCAGTTAAAGTCAATTAAGGAGAGTTGCAGCAGCTGAACAGCCACTTCCCAGAAACCTTTATTTATTCCAGAACCTTCTAAAGCAAAGGTCTCCTTAAAAAGCAGGCTGAAGCTTGGCCAGCATGACCATGCAGTAGGCAGAAGCAGGTGGGTTATCATTACAGTTACAAATTCAAAGAAATCACTGGGACTTTCTGGAAGTTAGAATCTTCAGTACATTGTCTCCTTAAACTTCATGACCACAGCTTTGGGGGTTCCTGGAGCAGCTCCAACTGGGTTGTATTTCTCAGCTTCCAAAAGCCAACCATCTTTGCTTATCAACTGGCTCCAGATAACACCTGGAAACAAAATACTAATGCAGGCATGTCAAACTGCCGGCCCATGGGCCAGATGCATCACACTGAAACCATGCCCACCCCATTGCCGGCAATGGGGGAAAAGTTGTGATACGTCATGTGATGTCACGTGACATCATGAGTTTGACATGCCTGTACTAATGCCTACATTTTGAACTAGTTCTAATCTCCAGCTCCAGAAGAACTTTGTGTTTACTGATCCATCCAAAAATTGCTGATGATTGATAGGAAACTCCTTTAATCCTGTTCTTTTTGATGAACTTATATGACCTACGTCAACCATCAGTCTTCAATAATAGGGACAAGGTGACATCCAGACACACTAGTTCTCCTTTTTCAGTCTTCCATGCAATTACCTTTCTTCATACATCAAGGCTGCTTCCTACTTTTCTCTTTTCATTATTTTTCCTCAGAATTCCTGCCCCCACCCCCAGACTGGCATTAAGGCCTATCACCTCTTCTTACACCTGCATTTCCAGATCATTCTCTTTATCCTTCCCCACCTTAGAGCAAAAAGGCTTCCCCTGATCTCGCACAGGACTGGCTCCATTCCCTAAAAACTGCACTGGACGTGCTGTTCCATTGCTTAGATCCAGGTATTGTTCTTTGCTGTTTCCTCCTCGCCACTTATGGTTTTAAATGCTCTTTCCTCCTTGAATGATTGTTACTTTCTCTTTAATTGTTATTTCCCACTGATAGTTACTTCTCCCACTGAGTTCTTCAGGAATGTTTTATGTGCTTTCATTGTATTATCTCTCAACGCCTTTCTCTAAGTCATGCAGGATTGCTGTGTTGAAGGCTCATTATACCTCTGGAACGTATACTTTTTAAATGCTCCTTACTGAAAAATTCTTGTTGCATAGTCTCCATGTATAGGCTATCCTCAGTAGTTTCCTTTGTAAGTGTTATTTAAAGACAGGCATGTATCCCTGCAGGGTAAAAATAAAATGGTTCCAATAAAATTGGCTAATTGAACTCTGTGCGGCCATTTTCCAGAATTAATAGATATTATGGCTTTGACTTGTGATAAGAATTATTAGGCTTCTGACAAAACAGCCTTTCTTTATTAAATGTCTTCTATTTAAACTACTATAAAAGTAATAAGTAAGCTGAAGTACAGACAAGCTGTGCCCTTCAAACATTTTAGGCTACATTTATAATCTATTCTGATAAGACAGGGGTAGGCAACCTTGGCTCTTTTATGACTCATGGACTTCAACTCCCAGAATTCCTGAGCCAGCCATTCTGGGAGTTGAAGTCCATGAGTCATAAAAGAGCCAAAGTTGCCTACTCCTGTGATAAGACATGCTGGGTGACATTGGTTGGAAATAAAGTCCAAATCTAGCAGATCTATTTATCTTTTTACTTATATTACCAGAACATGACTCACTAAGAATAGCCAACCATTGCATCACTTATATGCAACCAAACTAGTTTCACTGAATGAAAGGAGACATAGGCTTCAGAATACAGAAAACAACATTGATAAGAAATGACAGGTACAAGTACCAGCTGAACTTGCTTGCTAGCACAGGGACCTAGAGATCCACTTGAAGCATTTTGTGTGTGATATCTCTTAAGAGGAATATCTGGGGAACAGGTTTCTAGAACCTCTTCATTAGGAACAGCTGAAGGCATAACTAGAAGAAATAACATGTGTATGTGGAACAATCATAGACATAACTATAGAAAGGTGAATTAGGAACACAAATAAATGGCTAGGAAATTAGCTATGGAAAAGAATCTTATCAATAAAGTTGTGAGCCAACTGATATAACACCTCTTTCTATAAATACCTTAGCACAGCTGAAATCAAAAAGCAGACATGGTCTTTGGTTTATTATGTTTTCCCCTTCCCCACATTCATTTTTTTCCTGTTATTTTCAAGGTACTTAAGAATTACTTTAAATCTTTCTTGGCAATTTTTTTTCAACTTAGTTTTGAGGATTAAACTACTGGTGATTTCAGTTCCCCTACATTCCATTGTTCTGACAACTCTTTTAGCAGGCCAAGTGTTTTGATCTGAAAAGGGTCAAAGGGAGGAGTTGCCTTGTTGTGCTTTCTCTTGAGGTTCAATGCCATATCAAATACTAAGAAGGCTTCAAAACACTGAAAGCAGCATTGTATTACTGCTTGCTAAGACTTACATAAGGTATAGTAGAATAATGAGTGCTAGTGACCTTGGCCAGTCACTCTCTCTCAGCTGAAGGAAGCAAGCAATGGAAAACCACTTCTGAAAAACCTTGTCAATAAAACTGCTGAGACTAGTCTGAGCAATCTCTGAGAATCAGATGTGGTTGAACAGAAATTATATATAGCATAGCATAGCATAGCATAGCATAGCATAGCATAGCATAGCATAGCATAGCATAGCATAGCATAGCATAGCATAGCATAGCAGAGAAGAGAAGAGAAGAGAAGAGAAGAGAAGAGAAGAGAAGAGAAGAGAAGAGAAGAGAAGAGAAGAGAAGAGAAGAGAAGAGAACAGAAGAGAACAGAACAGAACAGAACAGAACAGAACAGAACAGAACAGAACAGAACAGAACCTTGGAAGTCTTCTAGTCCAGCCCCCTGTTCAAGCAGGAGGACCTATACCATCTCAGATAGGTGATTGTACAGTCTCTTTTTAAAACCTTCCAGTGATGGAATACCCATGATTTCTGGGGGTAAACTGTTCCACTGATTGATTTTCCAGGAAGGCAGGAAGTTCCTCCTTAATTCTAGATTGCTTCTCTCTCTTTGATCAGCATCCGTCCTTTCCTCTGGTGCTCTGGTGAACAACATGACCCTCTCTTCTTTGTGGCAGCCCCTCAGATACTGGAATACTGCTATCATGTCTTCCCTATTTCTTCTTTTCTTTAGACTGGCCAAGTTCCACAGCCATTCTTTGTACGTTTTGGTCTCCAGGCCTTTGATCATCTTAGCTGCTGTTCTCTGAATTTTTTCCAGAGTCTCAACATCTTTTTTGTGATTTGATGACCAAAACTGGCTGAAGTATTCAAGGTGTAGTCTTAATAAGGCTTTATAAAGTAGTACTAGTACTTCATGTGATCTTGATTCTGTGCCTATGTTTATACAATCCAGGATTTTATTAGCTTTTTGGGCTGCTACTGCACATTGCTGGCTCATAGTTAAGTGATTGTCCACCAGGACTCCAAGGTTCCTCTCACAGTTACTGCCTTCAAGCCAGGTATCTGCCCAATCTGTATTTATTCCTTTGGTTTTTCCTGCCTAAGTGTAAGACTTTGCTTTTCTCCACATTGAAACTTATTTTGCTGGATAGGGCCCATTGTTCGAGTTTGTCAAGATCTTTTTGGATCCTGAGTTTGTCTTCTGGGGTGTTGGCTACTCCTGCCAGTTTGGTGTCATCTGCGAATTTGATGAGTTCCCCTTCAATTCTCTCGTCTAAGTTGTTTATGAAGATATTGAAGAGTACTGGGCCTAAGACAGAATCTTGTGGTACCCCACTGCTTACTTCTCTCTATGTGGATGTAGTACCATTGAGGACTACTCGTTGAGTATGGTTTGTCAGCCAGCTATAGATCCATCTGGTGGTGATGTTGTCTATTCCATCTTTTTCTAGCTTACCAAGGAGTAGGTTGTGGTCTACTTTGTCAAATGCCTTACTGAAATCTAGGTATACTACGTCCATTGCATTTTGCTGTACTAGTTTAGTCACTTTATCAAAGAATGAGACCAGATTGGTCTGGCATGATCTGTTTTTAACAAACCTGTGCTGGCTGCTAGTTATGACTTTGTTTGCTTCTAGTTGTTCACAGAGCTGTTTTTTTATTATCTTTTCTAGGATCTTCCCAGGTGTTGATGTTAAACTGATTGGTCTGTAGTTTCCTGGGTCCATTTTTTTTCCATTTCTTGAAGATGGAGACCACATCAGCCCTTTTCCAATCCTCAGGTACTTCCCCGGTGCTCCAGGATTTGTGCAAGATGTGGTGCAATGATTCTGAGATAACATCTGCTAGCTCTTTCATATATGTGCCATTATTTGTATCGGTGAGAGCATCACTCTGTTACTGACTCAAGACAATCTCAGCAAAGAGACAGAGACTGGCAGACTGGCAATAGCAAAATTAACTGCTAGTTCTTATTGAATTACTAATTTCACCCTCTTTGACTGCTATCTGGATTGACAGCCAAATTTTCATTGAAAGCTCACAACACCTGAGGGCTATTGCATAATCTAATGTTTCACAATGAGAGTCAGTATATTTCTTGTTTTTTCATCCTATTGTTGGCAAATAGTGCTTTTGAGTTTTCCCAGAAGCATATCTATACTATATTAAGGATTATAATCACCAGGGATCTTATTATATTGTTAGCATGTGTTTCTTTTGTTGTCCCCAGAATGTTTAATTTGTTTTCATATAAAATTTCATAAGAAAAGCAACTACAATTAAAACAAATTGCAAGATCCTTAAGCCAATAAAGTTGGTACACTCTAGAACAAATGAATAAAAAAGCAGTGTCTTCAAATAGCAATCCTCTTTTTCTTCTCTGGAATTAATTATCCCCCCCCAATTACTAAGATTGCACTTGGAGCTAGGCAGCCTCCTACTGGCCGCATCTGCTTTCATTTTCCAAGCAGTTGGTACAAGTCATGCATCACCAACTGTTTGTGTTACTTTTGCTATATTATCTCATCTTGGAAGCCATTATATGAACTAATAGAAGCAGAAAAGAGGTGAGCACCCATCAGCTTTCCAGCAGGAATTCAAGGATGGTGAGTTGCTTTTTTCTGTCAGTTCTACAAATTGCACCATTAAAATGCATATGTTGCCTTGGTAGGCATCAATAATTAGATAAAAAAGAAAAAAGAAAAGTCACTACAAACTTCATAGGCTGGCAACTTTCTTCAGATCACCACTCCAAGCAAGGTAGCTAACTGTTTAGCAATGCTTCCCATTTGTTTCTATTTAAAATCGCCCCGCTTTGACCCTTGAGTTCCAACCAAGATGGGATTTTTTTTAAATATGTATTTTGTTTTTGTATCTAGGGCCACATATTGCTTCATTTTTCAGTTATCCTGGCACCCAGTCAAAACCACTGTGCTTTGCTTTACTGATAATGAATTGAGGGTAAAGGTTAATTTTGATTCTTATACTTATAAATCTTAAATAGGAAAGGGATAGGATGCAAGTGGGCTGCTACAAATATCTGATGTGACATGGCATTGGAAGGGATGATAAAAAGCCATGGTGGTGCAGTAGTTAGAATGGAGTACTGCAGGCTAATTCTTCCCACAGCCAGGACTTCAATCCTGATTGACTCAAGGTTAACTCAGGTTGGTATAATAATTGCTTTGGTCACTCATAATACATAGCATTGAGTTTTCATTTGGGATCAGAAAACAATAATTTTAGTAACTAACAATTTTCTCTCAACTACCCTCTTTTTTCCAGTTTTTTTTTAAAGCATCTGTAGCTTCTTATTTCCTGGATTAAACATATGGGGAGTTTTAGGTAATCATAGGCAAGCTAATAAACAATGTACCAACATACAATTTTAGCCAATATTACTCAGTTTCACTGTTATAAGTTCATGGCCACTGGGAATGAGAAGGTTAAGTATAAATGAGATGATGATGGTGATGATGTTGATGACACATACACAAAAAAAATCTAATGGTGAAGAGTCAATCCATTCTAATATATTCTCAAAGCTCTTGAGAGTAAGAACAGTTTCAGGCTCCATGCTGGATTATAAACAGTATTCATTTCATATTCTTGTTGCAATCAACTTTGCTATATGCTAATTCACCACCTTGCAGTAAAAAAAGTGAGAAATAAATGTGACTGAAAATAGATTTTGTTTTTCTTGGTTTTCAAAACAAAATGTGAGATTTCTATTCCAGTAAATTATAGTTCACAAAATAACAACCTGCATTTAATTCTCTGAACAAACAGACTTAATGCTACTTCTCTTTATGAGTCTCTAGGAATAGCACCATAATGGAATGAATAAGCCCCTTGATATTGTGTTTGCTGGAGTAAATTTTTGCTTACTTTTTTTAAGTGAAAGTAGGAAAAAACTCACAGCTCTCATTTATTTTCTCTATTCTAGCACCCAGCAGCATACACACATAAGAAAAACCCCTCAGCTTAATCTTTAACAGAGAAGTCATCCCATACAGGCACATAATCTCTGAAAAAATGGAAATGATTTGACAGAAATTCAAGAATTTGGATTCTTGAATTCAAGTGGCATTAAGGACAGAAAAGCTAGAAAACCTGAGCTATAAATGTATATCTTACACAGATGTAGGTAACAGTAAAATATACTGCAGAATCACAAATTTCTAGATTTTCATTTTTTGTATTGAAATTATTATTGCTATTTATTAATTGTGTCATTTGCATAAGAGTTTATAAAAATATTGTAAGGGCAGCTTATCAAATGGGGAAAGGGAAGAAGGAAGAAGAAAGCTATTACAGTAGCATATGAAGCTGTTCTGCTACACTGCTCGTTAACCAGTGAAGAAAATAAAAATTATTGTATGAAACTTTATTCAAGTATTCTGAAGTCAATTCAAGGCAATGAATGAGTCAGGCTGAATGGGTTTCTACATTACCTAGACTCTAACTGTTACAAAATCTCTGATTTTCCCCTTGACTCACTTTCCCACAAATTATTCCAGAAGGTACCTGATATTGTTAGAAGCTGCCATGAAGCAAATGAAATCTGACTACTCTAAGTCCTTGAATGGCAATTGAAAATGTGTACTGGAAATCACAAATTGTTCACATTTACAAAACATTTCCTGAATAACCTGTGGAGTTGTTGTGCTTTTTTGTGTTTTGCAAATCTACATTTTATGAGGTCATTTACAGGCATAATCATGAACAAATGTGACTCTTTTTTTTATAGCCAAGGCAAATGAAGCATACCTTCAATTAGAAACTTCTGAAAATACACTGAGATAGCCTACTGAGAATGGAATTGCTTTTCTATACAACTATATACCCACCCATCAGAGAAGCCTGAGGTTTCAAATAAGTGCTGTGAGTATCATTGTCTCTAAGTATCTTAGCTTGCTGCAGATACACAAAGCTTCACTTTTTCAATAATATAGTAGGCCACAGAATGAACAGAAGATACTTCTCCTTCATTTATCTTAGATGTATGGAATGCAATGTATCATACATATTCGGATCCATGAAAATATTTCTGAATATTGTTTGAATGTTTTGCTCTAGCTTGGTCATTCATTGATGTTTCTGTTGATTTGAGAATTATGCTATATATAACATTTCTGGTTGTGGATAACCAAATCAAGAAACTAGATAATCATAATCTCATTAATGATTTCAAAGAATATAAACTATATTCAAAATACAATTTAAAGCAACATGAACTGAAGTGTTAAATAATAAAACATGTCAACATACAGCCTATATGTATTAACAAGCATAATGTTATGGAAAATAGGTTTAATATGTAATAGTTTTTTATGTTGTTTGATTATTTATGTTTGATAAAGGTATAGTTTTTATTTTAAAATCATCTTTCAAAATACAACAAGCCATCTCTTAGTCCATATCCAATAAACAGACCTTAAAAGCCTTATCACGTCATCCTAATCAGCAAAAACAACATACTAAAAGATAAACTAAAACCAATTAAAAATCTTTCATTTTAAATTTATATCTCAGTTTCTACCTTTAAAGAAAGTCCCCAAACCTCTCAACAAAAATATGATCAATAAAACTCCAATAAAAATTACCAGAAATAGTATTATTTTAACATTATTTAGCCTTATCAAATAAACTTGAAATGCAACAAATGAACTTTCTTTCACTCCTCTTTTAAACAAAACCTTTAAAATATTATTATCCAGTTTGAATAAGCAAAACTGTATTAAATTATTCAATGCATCTATTTTAACCTTGATCAAATAAACCAATTTTACATTCTTTGCCCTTTAGTCCCTTCACATAATGTCCTAACATCTGATTTCTTTTCATGTTCTCTTTACATCTTTTTACAAAATCATTAACAACTTTAACAAATCTCTTTTGTAAATCCAGTATAAAAAGTTTATCTATGTTATTTTCCTGGTTTAGTACTTGTATGTTATTTCCAGCTTTTTTTGTTTATATGTCCAGTATTTCATCTTTTTTATCTCCCATATTTCATCTTTTTCAATCTCCTTCTTATAGCCTATTTTAAAGTCCATATTTAACTCAATCTCAGTCTTTTCCACTGAAAGTTGTTCCTCTTTCATGACACCATATAGTCTATAATACTAGATAAATTTAAAATTAATATCTAAGCCTAATATTTGTATACTTTTCTCAATAGATCTATTGATGTATTTATTTCCTTCTGATAGCCTTTAGTATCCACCCTTCAAAGTCATCAGTTATTTTTTTCCAAAATATATAAAAGTAGACAGTTTTCCATAGGAAGCATTCTTATAGTTAATTTCCAAGACTTAATACCAGTTCACTGAGACTCTTAATCCATTTAAAGCTTTCTAAAATCAACACTAATTCCCTATTTGCTGTATATTCCATTTTTTGCGAATCCTTAAACTTGTATTTAAAACTTGATTTTAAGGATTGAAGAAAATTCACCCAGTGAGTCCAATAAGCTTACCATTCTGAAAGGTCTCAATCTTTGAAAAGCAGTAACAAAAATTAAGTTCACTGTGATTAAGAGATGAGACATATTCATACACAAACAAAGTAATGATTGCATTATTCAATGGTGATATTTCTTATTTCTATTGTAAAATAATATTTTTTAAGTAGGGAAAAATCAATCTTCTCTTCTAAAATCTATACTTTTTACTATTTACTAATAATATATTTCCTTTCCATGTGATTTCATCAAAACAAAAATAATTTGGGGTACATGAAATAATGTTTAAAAGTGTTCTATTAGTCATGTACAGTGATGGTAGTACCAACATACTGCTAATTATTGCCCTGCGCCTTGTTTCATGCTATGATGAAACCTATAAAGTAATCTCTTGATCATGAGAAATTATTGTAGGACTTCTGATGAGGTTGCTCTATAAATTCATTGCATCATGTTTAACTTAAGGTAGAAATGTTCTACTTGATAAGCAATAAACACAATATTTATCCATATCAAGGACCTGTAATAGTATCTGCAGAATGGCTATGGAGATTCTCAATCATCCAGTTCATGGTTGTCTCAAAGGTACTTTTTCCAAAAGGCAACTGGACTTTCTTGGAGGTTTTTTCTTCAAAAACATTTTGCTTATCATCCAAGAACTGAAGAGGCTTCTTGGATGACAAGCAAAACATTTTTAAAGGAAAAAAAAAACTAAGAAACTCCAGTTGTCTTTTGGAAAAGGCACCTTAGAAATATCTGCAGAACCCAAAAGTTAAATGAAATATTATGTAATACAATATATAATGCTCTAAACCGTAATATTTTTATACTCAAGATAGCATCTGCCATTGAAAAACTTCCATTGTTGGTCTAAATTGTAGATAATTAATGCTGCACACAGCTGCCTTATTATAAACATTTTGTATAACAATGCAGTAATTATTTAAAATATATTTGCCAAAAGTCCTATAAAGATTAAGCTGCTATTTATAGTAGACTCAAAATTCTTCCTTTGGTTTACTTATTTTTATTTAAGAATTTTATTTCCCTCAAAGCACTGATTTTCATCAAAACCTTACAATACCTTCTTTATACACAACAGAAAACACTGCAGAAATCAAAGGGGCTTATCTCTATCATTATGGTTTAGGCACTTATCGTCAAATCACACGGAATATGTGAAATGCCCTTGACTCTCACTTCTGCTTGTGTGAATCATAAACAGCTTTTTACACTTCTGATGGATGCGTTGAATCTGAAGACTGCAATTACATAGACAGTTACTTGTACATGTGAATTTTGTTGGATATACTAAAAGTTTTGCTCCCATAGAATGTTGAGCACTCAGCGTATAAATGCATTGCAAATCACTTTGCCAGGTTAAATCAGTCAGTATTTAAAAGTGTGATTTTTCTGCATGCAGCAATAAATTTGGAAAGTGCCAAAGAGCTTCTGTGGTCAAGTCCCTGGCTTTGATCAAATTGTAGTTCTGAGGTATGGAATTCTAAGCACCAAGTCTTATCAATGAACAAGTCAATCTCTGAATTTTGCTTTCTGAAGAGGAATTTAAGCATCATCAAAACAGAGAATAGTTAGTTAGCCATCATCTATCTGAAATTATTTTTAGTTGACTTATTTTTTGTTTTTAATTTTTATAAATGGCACTGTATGTCTTCAGAAAAGTGAAAAGTCAAAACATGTGCAAATTGCTAGTTTTTGGGAGCCTAATTCAAAACTCTGAAGTCTAATTCTGAGGTAAAATTTGGTGGGGAGAGCAAAGAGAGAATGACAAAACTACAAATAACAAGAAAGAATTACAAGAATAAACTTTTGTAAAATAATAAATTACTTCCAGTGCTGTTTCTAGCAGTATAACATTTGTTTTTTAAAGGCTCTGTGACTTTGTTCTTTGAAGACAAAATTGTTTAATTCAATGTTATCCCTGTCCATTTTACTCATGGAAGATTTCTTTTCACATGTATGCCACAGTGACATCTCTAGAGCAACAGATCAGGAACGGAGCTATAGAGAGTAAAGAAGATAAATTTGACAGAGAAATGCAAGTTCTGTTGCCAGGGCATCAAGGAGTAACACATACATCAAGAGTACAATAGACAAATAATATTCAGGTAGAAAACTCCACAATTCATCTAATTATAAGAAGTGAGAGGAAGAGGTATAACATAATTAAACTTGCAAGATTCTGTTTTAACCGATCACAATAAAAGTAATTTTAGCTTTCATGTGGCGTTGATTTCATAGTCTGGTCTAACTAGCGGGACTGAGACAAGCTTTGTTGATGCCTAAAATCATCACAGAGTAGGCTCAGATGAATTGTATGTGCTTTACCTCCAAGTAAATATTTATTTATTTATAACTCCTGGTGACTGCTTGGACTACCCTGCAAGGTTTTTTTATTTTTTTGGAAAAGGTTTATCATTGCCTCCTTCGTAGGGCTGAGGGAGAGTGACCAGCCCAAGGTCATCTGGCTGGCTTTGTACCTAATCTCATGGTCTCCCAGTTCTTAACCTCATGCCTTAATCACTTCATCAAATTAAGTCTCTTATTCCAAATTAATTTACCCTAACTTAGATTTATTGGAATCTGATATACATTCCTCATAAAAATAATTAAGCATGACAATTCATCTCCACTTAGTCAACAAAGTTTGCTTCTTTGAATAAATTAATGTAAAATTGTATTCCCTTATAATACTGAAAGCTTTCAGGAAGATCTTTTTATTGCATGCTGTTTTATCAATGGATCTCATATTAATTTCTTCTGGATGATGATTTTTGTGACTAACGTCCCAAAGAAAGCACCACTAAGTCAGGGAGGAGGGGCAAGCTAGGTTATTTAAAAAAACTGAATCTCCCTGAGTCCCCCCCCCCCGTAGCATGTTTTAGTTCTTAGTATTTTTTCTACCTCATTGCACAATGAAGATGTACTATGGCACTAGGGATGAATTGTTCCTCATCACTATTACTACCATCTTTAATTTGTGCTGAATATTTGGAGTAACTAGTTAATTATATAATAATTTGTAGGAAATATTTAATACAATAGCATATTTAAACAAGTGAAGTTTTTCATAAGATGCAACCACAGGCAATGCCTCTCTGGTATTATCCGAAGAAACTAATACAAAGTTTATAAAAGGAATTGTCTTTGTTTACACATGAAAAAATGACCTTCACTTCCTTTGGGAGTGTCTACGTATAATTTCTCCTAATGGATGAATTGTGTACATTCAGCAATATCTGAATGAACAAGAGATTATTTCAAAGGAAATTCCTGACTGCAGTACTAATTTATTAATGATGAACTGCAGGGACATACTGTATTCCCCAATTGCACTGTGCAGTAAAGAGACTAAGCAAACTTTTCCCTTCATTATTAAAAATATGCAAAATAAGTATCAGAATTCTTTATAAAAATACCCTTTTAATATTAAATCAAGAAATGTGATATTACCTGTAATATGCTCTGAAATTCTTAGCTCTTGAGAATATTCTTTATGCAATACTAATAAATCAGAACTCTCTAGATGAGAAAACTACGTTTGCTGTGAAGCACAAAAATGCTGTGATGATGAATTACAAAAGATACACATTTTTGAAATGATTTTTTTTTTAAAAAAAAAAGCCTCTCAGTTGATCATTGTACTATAGCAAAACTAAGCACTAACAATTCATGCAACTGTAAACGAAGTGTGGGGATTTTTAATTATAGATTTTTTTAAAAAAATGTGCATCATCCATGTAAATTTCTTTCTCTATGCTATTTGATTCAATTATGAATAGAATTGCTTATTAATAAGATGAGTCAGGCTTATGTTAAAAGAAATAGTGGAGTAAATATTTGTTGACTAGAGCAATAATGTAATGCTGACTTACCTGGGATAAACTCATTTGAACTTGGTGAGATTCATTTCTGAATCATATATAGGTTTGTCCTGTTAATCTGAGATTTTGCAAGAGGGAGAAAAGAGATCAGCAGATTCTGATTCTGCATGATTTCATGATTTTAGCCTTGTTTTCCAAACTAATAGGCATATATGGGTTTCTTTCGCTCTGTGTCTGTGTCTTTGTCTCTTTCTTTCATATATCACACATCTCATAATTTGAAGATAGTGGCTTACAAATGATTTTTTTCCTTTTTATCATGCTTCTGAGTGGGAGGTGTGCATCCACCACTAGGCCACCATGCCATTCCTACAATATAATAATACTAGTATAATTAAAAATAGCAATATAAAAACAATTGTAAATATGAATGGAGTAGCAGTGGTGCTTTCTCTGGTACTGCACCCAGTACCTCCAGCCTATAGTTTCTCCATCAGGGTCCTAGAACCAGATTTTAAGACTTATCCTGAAGGCCAGAAGGGTGTGAACGAATCTCACCTCAGGCAGCAAGATATTCCAAGGGTTGGGACCATAGCAGAAAAGGCTCTTCTTCCACACCGTGCCAGCTGAAATTCCTTGGCTGATGGGGTCCACAGTAGGCCCCTTCTGTCAGAATGAGTAGGCAGGCACCGCTCTGGTATAATATACAATCACTCTGGTTCTTGAACTTCATTTTCAGACATTTGCAACTACTTACTGAAGTCTAAAACTACTGGGAACCTTAATGTTTGCCATGCTTGATTATTCCAACAACACATATTTTGTGGTTCTGAAATTATTGCTGAACAGGAATTTCTGATCTACCAATTTGTTTTCATATTTTAAATCCCCAAGAGATTACCAGCAATCCTCAGAAAAGAGAAAATACTACATAACTGTATACATCATCATGGAATCAGTTGTGAACAATTCCTGCACTACATGGCTTCACTTTTTTAGCACCGGTAGTTGCAATTTTACATCAAGGATGAAATGTCATATAATTCTATGGCATGCATCCTACTCCAAGTGACCCATTTCATAGCACTGGTAAAGTTACCTAGTTTGGGTAATGAAATGTCTACAACAGGGGTCTTCAAACTTGGACCTTTTATGGCTTGTGGATTTCAACTCTCAGAATTCCTCAGCCAGCGTGCCTGGCTGAGGAATTCTGGGAGTTGAAGTCCATAAGTCATAAAAGGGCCAAGTTTGAAGACCCTTGGTCTAGAAGAAAACAATCAAGCTCAGAGAGTACCAAGAACAAAATCCCTTCTTATGATTCAATTGACCTATCTCAACATATTGTTCAAAATCCCAAATTTCCAAATTGTCCTTTATATTGCCAGTCAGTTGTTTTGTTCCTTAGGAAAGTTTTAGAAACAGAAGAGAGGAGACAGGCGAAAAAGTACAGGCAGCAAAGCAGAATAGCTAGTGGAGTTGCTATGGTAATTTAATAAGAAGTAAAATGAGTAATAATGCAGAATTTATGCAGAATGAAGTTGAGAAGCTTTTCATTTAGTTTATAGCCAATAATACCTGATTTTATCACAACAGTTCCACCTTCTGTAATTATTGGAATATGACTATAAAATTAAATCAGCTATGTGCCCTTAAGAAATCGTGACTAGGCTGATAGGAATTTCATTTTATTTACCAATGTTATCTCCTTTCAGGATTATTTCTTTTCTTTTTTAGTGGGAGGAGGAAAGACGATTACTGTATATGCTTTACTGTTCTACAGAGAGATTTTAGCAATTTTGAATTAAGGTAGAAATTGATTTAAACGAAAGATTGCAAAGACGAAATGGCAGAAACATGAATGAGTTATTATGTGTAAGAACTCTCTTTGAAAACAGTGGTAAATCAAGTCACATAGGGTTTACAGGGTGCAATAAAAATATTGCTATAAAAACATGAAAATGTGACCTGAAACCATACATGTATGTTTCCTAATGTTATTTTGGGATAGAAATAAGATATTGCTGAAAAACATTTCCCTTTTTACCATAATTATCTCACGTAGGAAAGATTAAAACTGATGCTATTTTGAAGAACTCAGCTCTTGAATAGGAAAAGTTACATTTTTTTTTACTGAAATGGATGTCAATGTTGTTTCATAAGCACAGCAAAAGTATAAATCATTATCCTTCTATACCATGTTCCTTCAGCACTGACTTCCCATCCAGTAGAGTTTACCCTCAGAGGAACAAGTGCCCCAAATAAAATATTCTACAAAGCCCCAGAAGGGGGAGAAAACCTGCACATTTTACAGCAGAGTTATAACAACTTTTGTGTGTGTATACCTTTGAGTCAATGCTGACTTATGGCAACTGACTGGATTAGGTCCTGTTGTCTCTTTCCTAGGGGTGAGAGTAAGTGAATGGCTGATATTCACTGGGTTCATGCCTAAGGCAGGAGTAGAACTTCCAAGTTTCTAGCCTGCTGCCTTAGCCCTTACACCAAACTGGCTCTCTATAATAACTTAGGGAAAGTCAAATATTTTTAAATCACACTATTGCTACCTCCTAATTTGAACAAGAAGATTTTTCTCTCATTCATAATCTGTCTCTTGAAATGTTGAATACTTTCCTTTTTAAGCACAGCTATGCATTGATCATGATGACATAATGGATGTAATTCACCTGTTCTTCTAAGAAATGTGCTGTTATAATTTAAGAGATAGAGTTGTGTCATTTTAATAATAGGGCCACTTTGATTCCCAAAACAACAGTGTGTTCAATATCAGCCACTTTTAACACATGGGGATGGGTTACTTTGCAATTTCTCAACTATACAGTTCTGTATATTTCAACTGTTCTTCAACTTGCAGGCTACTCAACGACAGTTCATCATTTCCTTAGGAATGTATTTTAAAAGGTAACGGTTTCCCCTATCCAGTTGTCTCTGACTCTATTCAATTTGATTACCTTAACATTGCTTGAAAAACAGATCTTCCTTTCTCCCAAAGTGTGGAAGTGTCAGTAGATTGAGTTTAGGATATCTGAAACCCAAAGCAATTGTCCTAGCATTGCATTAGATCAGCTAAGGAATACAGGAAGCTGCTTAGTATCCAAGACATTTCTTTCTCTCCGTATTATAGATAAAACTGGGTAGGTCCATCAAAGGTATTTGATGGGAGTTTTATTATTTTTAATGAAAATATAAGAAATAGAACCTGAGAATTTTGGGCATACAGAGAGCCCTCAGTTAATGACATGTTAATCACATGTTAAACAACCATTCAAAGTTATGCTGGCACTGAAGGGGTGATATTTTCTTGAAAGGTCTAGATGTCCCAGCACCTCTGTAGTCACAAGATTGTGATTTGAGCTCTTGACTACTGGCTTACATTTATGATGGTTGCAGTGCCCTGGAGTCACATGATTGCCAATTGGTGACATTCCCTGCTGATTTCTCACAGGCAAAGTCAATGGAAAAAATCGCCAGGAAGGTTACAAGTTGCTTAGGTAAGTTTCCCCTATCCTGCAGCAGCCACCCCCGTGCTCACACACAGTGCATCTTCACACACTCTTCTACATCCTGCAATGGCCGTCCCATCCCAACCTCCACTGCACTTGTGCTGCATCTCACTGGCCATGACACACCCTCCCACACCTGCCCACCAATCTTCTTTGTTTAATAACACCAATGGAGTGTGCCAGAATTGTCATCATTAAGCAACATGGACACATGACATCGTATTTTAGAACTTCATTGCTAAGTGATGGACATACCAGTCCTAATTATCATCTATAACAGAGGGCTTTGTTTAAAGCACCTCTGCTACAGCTTTACTCATGTGAATTATGGTAGTATATTTGTAAACACAGGTAGTCTTTATTTAATAACCACTCATTTGGTGAGTATTTGAAATTGTATCAGCACTGAAAGAGGAGATCTACAACCAGACTTCATAGCTGCAACCTTTGCAGCTTCCCTGTGGTTACATGATCACAATTCAGTTGCATGGCAATTGGCTCATAATTATAATGTAGCAGCATCATGTGGTCACATGACTACCATCTGCAGCCTTCACTGCTGGCTTCTGACAAGCAAAGTCAATGGGGAAGCTGGCAGGAAATTGTCAGTGATCATGGGATTTTGTGATCACATGGGATTCGACTAACAGTGAAAACTGGAGCTGCTGGAACTGATCCTGTGAATTGGCATAGTCGTGTAATGTTGTCCTTTATGACAATGTTGCTTAATGGCAAAGCTCATGGTCCCAATTACTGTTAAGGAAAGACTACCTGTATTACAGTTTATATGCAACGCTACACTAACGTAAATTGAAAACTTCAGAAGAGTCACTTCATTGCATAACACAGAAATGTTTGTGATAAAGAATTAGAAGGGATACACTGCTACCAGTATTTAAAAATAAATGTCAGCAAATAACTTAACATTTTCATTATTTGTAAACATTATTACAATCAAAGATCAGCCAAATAATTATACAATAAACATTGGCAATTCAGGTTAATGTACAGTAGGCCTGGAGTATTTTAAATCACAGGTTTTTAATTTTGTATATTTATATACATTTTTTCTGTGGAATTTGATTTAATTGTCAACAGCATTGTCTATTAACCAATAAGATGGCTTGAATATATGTGAAAAATAAGAGTAAAAATTAGGCAGTGATTTAATGGCTGCTTTACTAAGATAAACTCAGTTGAACTCACTGAGCCTGACTACTGCTGAGTTTATTATCCAAAATAGTTTCACCTAACCCAAAGTTAATCAAATAAATAAAACAGTAGTGATAGACAAAGATATTAAAAAATAGAAACAAAATATATTTTAACTGTGAAGGATGGCAAAACGCCTATTAAAATACTCCTCTTATTCATCTGAAAAATGGTTTACTTGGTATATCATTACTACCAGAAATTAAATTATGATAAATGGTTTAAATGTGTTGTGAGAGTTATTTGCTCCACCCACAGACTAAACACACCACAGCTTAGCAAATCTGTATAAAATACTTTATTGCAAAACATACCTTTTCTTTAAAAAAAAGGCTATCGCTCTAGGAGACCAGGTCAATTCCATCCTTCTAGGCTTTGCAAGGTGACGTTGCTACATAAACATGTCTTTAATACTCAGTCGTTTAATATTTATTTTGTTAATACTCAGTTCAGATTAAAGTCTTGAGTGGAGAGACACTTGTCCAAGGCCTGCCACCCCATGTCCTTATCTTACCATTCTGCCTCTCTGCTTTCTGCTATGGTTTCAGCTCCTTCTAGGAACTTGGCTGAAAGAGCTGCCTACCAAAGGGATTCTGCTCTCTTCCATATACGAAAGGGAACTCTTTGGCGGGATGCAGCAAGAGAGCTCCAATCTTCAGAATTTGTGTTCTGTTTCTCAACCTACCAAAGGAATTCAGCTCCCCTTGGTGGGTAGCACTTTCAACCAACCCCCAGAGATGAGGAGTCCTGATGACAAGTGGCAGCAGCTTGCCATCTTCCCTGATGACTTCTTCATTGACTTTCTTGGGAAGCCAACAGTATTACAGGGCCTGTTATTGAACAAGCCAAGCACCTAGATCATGATCATATAATTGCAGGGGATGGGTGGGCTCGTACAGCTTTTTGCAATGGCCAGAAGTACTTTAAAACCTTTCTGAGACCATCACAATTCTGGATTGTCATTAAACAAACAATCATAAGTCAAGTACTACCTGTATAACCTTTGCCTTTTTCTTAATGTTCTTACAATAGTTGAGATGAACAACAGTGTGGTTGTTCCTTTTGTAGTTGTTACTGAGTTCCCAGCAAAGCTTCAATCTCCAGGCAGAACTCCCACTAGGATATGCTGCTCATCATAGCCTGAGGTCCTGGCTGTTGAATGAAGGTCATCTTGCCAGCTTATAATAGCTGCAAGTCTCCAGACCTTGCCTCTGCTTCCTTGCCTGCAGGCCATTTATCTTTACCTTTCCTGATACATCACTCTCTTTTTCACACTGTTTCATCATTTGCTTTTCTAAGCTACGTATCTGGGTCTGGTAAGCCTGCCTATAGACAACCTTGAAAACAGAAGGGTGGGGCTCAATTAGCCAGGCTGGAACGCAAGCTTGGATACCTGTGAATACAATTCTGAGGGAATCTATGCATATCTGAGGGAGTGGAAGAGGGGACAATTGTGACTGCATAACCTAAGCTTCAGTCCCTCAAATGCAGCTACAACTATAATGAATGTCAAATCAGGTGCATAACAAGACAAGTTCCAATTTTGGTACATCAAGCTTGGAACCACAGTACCATGAAGTTCACTTCTTCCTATGTAGAGCAGGCTCTGATAGCTGCTAATGAAGCTGAGAGCTAGTTGGGTTTAATATTGGCCTACAATGCAGGAGTCTGTGAGTTCTACGGCTCCTTTAGGCATGGAAGCCAGCTGGGTGACTTACTCTCTCTCAGCCCAACCTGCTTCACAAAGTTGCAGTTGTGGGGAAAACAGGAGGCAGTAGTATGAAGGTTTGCCAACATGAAATGTCCATTTTTTTAAAAAAATGGTGGGATAAAAAACTAATAAAAGTGAAGTAGGGTTGTTGGGAGGTTCTTTATAGTCTTTGCATCATATTTGTAGCAAGATTCTGAATTGAAAACCCCAGTTTATGAGGAGAAAAAATGAATTTGCATCTCTTCAAACAGCAGGTATTTCAGTACTTCTGAGAGTTTAGGTTATTAACCTGCTAACACACTCTTAAAAGATTTCATATGTCACGAATTTGCTTTGGTCAGAAGTATTTTTATAGGAAGTGTTAGTCTAAGTGATCAATTGTCAGTTTGCAATAGAGCTAAATATTTTTGCAAATGGGCCGATTAATTGGAACATAGAAAGGTAATGTGAAATTTTGCTTAAGCTGTGGTCAAGAAAGGCTGGTCAAAGGTCCAGAGGTAACAAGTTCACCATTAGCATATTAAAAACACACCCACACAGCTATTTTAGTGTATCCTCATGCTTATTAAGGGATGTTAGGATATAATGAAGAATATGTCTTCACTAAATCAGGAACAACTGATGAAATATCAGGGTATTCTGATGTTTATAGTATATGCAGTTTTATTATATAAAAACAGTGTGTTGAATATCAGCAGGCACATTTTATTTAGGTTTGGGTGTTAAGCATACGTTTTTAATTCCGTGCAGAAATAAAGGTTGAAACTCAGTTTCTTCTCTTGTGACTATTGGCTCAAATTACACCAAGTAAAATGAATCCAATATTAGGCTAGGTCAACACTTCTAAGAAAAACAATAAACTAAATAGAACCATAGAATTGTTACATAGAAAGCAAAGATGTTCAGTTGGCTACCTCTGAGAAATCTCGATGCTTTCTATTTTGCTGGATGGAGAAGCTTGTGGCAATAACTAAACATGTAAATATGAAGATGATACCTCATCTCCTACTGTTTGAATCTATGTTCAATATTGATTATGTTTCCACTTCTTGAGGAGCATGGTTTGGCAAACTTAAAGAACATCAATGGTCTATCAATTTTAGGTTGAATAACCCATTTTCTTTTGAATTGGTTGGACCAAACATTACTTGTACCAGGACATTTGTATGTTCTGGAAACATATTGAACCTATATCCCATGGGACTTACTTTTATGAACTCAATAATCAATCACATTATTGTATTTTAATTTACTTATGATAAGGGATTTGCATTTGTTTATTTAATCTAATCAGGAACTATAATGGTATTTGCAAACAAGCATCTACATAATATATTTGTTTCTGAGAATGAGTACAAACATGGTGAATGGAAAAGATTTAACCAATGTATAATGAGAAAATTATTTAGGATCCATGGATGTGAATGAATGATAGAAGCTTTGATTAGAAACTTCAATTCAAAATCAGTTTGACTGAAAGCCTGAAGCAAGCAAAGTTTCATAATCAAATTGAAAGTCAAAGCAATTCATCAAGCTGGATATATCCAAACATATTTGACAATTCAAATCAAAACATTACATTGACTCAATTTTCTAAGTTGATAGGATTATTGGATGGATTTATTAGCCAAACTGAACAAACGACTCCAACTAAATTTGATCTGTACAACTTTAATGAATATTTTAAAGAAAATAGTCAACTTCACCATTTTGGATTAGGCTGCAGCAAAATCCACACTGGATTTTTGAAAGACCACTAGACCTGTTATGAAACTTGTGTTCAGTCATCTTTCAAAAGATCAGTAGATCTGTCTGTGTAAACAATGGGTACAAGTTGATTTAATCTGAGAAAAAGATATATTGCTGATTCTGTCCCAAATGAGTATATTAAGGTTTTGCACTACTTTGCCAACTAAAGGTTTTCCATTACTGTACTTTTTACTATTTTATATGATTTTGAGACAGAGGGAGGCAATGCCATTTATGCTACTCTAACACCATTATCAATATCCCACTGGATTCTTGCTGCCATTCAAATGTGGCACTAACTCATTTGAAGTATTTGGAGATGGAATGAAATTCACTGTGAAATTCATAAGTTCTGTCAGATTCTTTTTTTTTTAAGCCCAAGTTACAGAAAGAATACAAAAGCTGTCTATTAATCTTCAACAGACATGGTAAATCTCTGCCCAAAGTAGCCCATCTGATAGGTCAGTCAGTTGGAAAATAGATTTTTATTTATTAATCATTTTACCTCAAGTAGATAAGAGTGAGGAAATAATCAAATCCTACAGTACTAAAATCTTCTCTTCAGCAAGGGTTAGGGTTAGGGTTAGGGTTATAGAGATCACTATAAAGCAGCGTCTCCACTTCTACCTCTTAGTAGGATATCATGATTAATTGTAATAAAGTTTGCAGAAAAATCAGGACTAGGAGAGTCACACTACTATACTGGTGTTATCAGATATTATCAATAATCATATTCACTGCTGTCTCTATGCTCAACCTGCACTTTAAACCAGACCGAAACAGTTCAGATAATCAGTTTCCTCCAAGGTCTTCTGCAACCTAGCCACTTCATCTGTAATCTCCAAAAAGCGAAAATTGAAGATAGGTTGAAAACAATCCAGTATATTTGGATCCATGGCTATCATAGTCATCAATAATCCAACCTTTCTAAGAAAGAAAGCAGGCTGAAGCCCATTAGAACAAACTTATGAGGAACTCACTCAGACTTCTTTAGCAGCATTCCAATTTTGTTCCTAGAATACAGTTTTATCAGAAAGGTTGACATCCAATTATCTGTGGGATAGTACCCCTCAGTACCAGCAGTCCTCCATAGGCTATCTAACCTCTTCTCCCTTGAGTTTCCACCCTTCCACCTTGTCCCCAGCCAGATTTTGGTAATACAAGCCAGGTCTCCCCTCCTATCCCCAATGATGCAGACCTTAATTTCAGCAACAATAGTCAAAAGCCACGGCTCTGAGAACTTGGTCTTTGAATAATCAGACAGACTATATCCTTTCCCACCATATCTCCTTCTGATTATTATCACCTTAATTATTCAAACCTCCTCTGATTACCTTCCCTAGTTTCATTTCCATCTCCATCCTGATTTTTCACACACACCACTATAACCTATCCCTATCTTTTCTCCATCAAACTATTCCCTGGTTGCTTTCTCCATTGCAATGTCTATTCTGAAAGCAATGTCTACTCTGCAGACACTATCCACATCAACTGATACTTTACCATTCAACACCCCTTCCCCTGTTCTCCTACTGATCCTATTCTCATTGGGTTCAGATTAGAGGAGTTCACTTCACTTCCTTCACACAAACCCTTCTTGGCAATTCAAGACACTCTTCTAATAACCTCTTTGTACTGTCTTTATCAGTACTGTAGCATCCTGGAAAACTAATTTTCAATGAACACCTATCCTCTACTCCACTAATCAATCAGGCTAATTTTGGACAGAGGTTTACCACACTTACAGAAGACTGGTAGACCTTTATACACAAATAGCCTAAGTGACATTTAGTAATGCAGAGCAGTTCTGTATTAGTGACCTTTTACTCTGACAATTAAATAGAAGACTAAAGGCTCCACCCCAGACATCCACCAAATAATTCTTTCTTGCCCAAATCTGCCCCAAAATACTATAAGGAGAATGGTGATATTTTTCCCATAGGTAGCTTACATAGGGTAAGGGGAAAGCAAAGCCAGGGGAATATATCACTTACTGATATTAAATTATCCTACAGTAAAGCTAAATTAAAGTTAATTCAAGGCCTTGGAAAATACATGCTTGTGTGGCTGAGAGGAAGATCCGTCTGTATCCAGGCTTGTGTTAATTACTGCACTTGATAACTTTATTGTGCAACTTTTATTTATCCAGTTGTGTGTTGTTTTTTGTTCAGTTATGCAACTTTCTTTGTTACTTTTTCTGTTTCTTTATAGTATGCAAGTTCTTACTGGCTGTGACCTAATTATTTTTTTCATGATTTTCATTATTACTTTTTAAAACTGAATTGCAGCATAGTCTGATATTTTAACTTGCATCAGTGTTAGGGAGGGTTTAGCTCTTTCCTACCCAGCAAAATCTTTTCTACAGGTTATTGTATACTTTACAAGTATACAATATCACTATATGCTATTTTAAACATTATCGATGTGATTGTTTTTTAAAGGAATATAACAGAATTGGGAAAGAATTAGCCCTTCTTTCTCTAGCTACAAGACTTTAAAACATTCTCTACTTTTTCAGAGAATCAGTGGGAGCTATCTTGCAGGAAAAAGTGTTATATCAGTTGTTGATGAGGACTTGAAGCTATTTTCCTTTTTCAGCTGGTGAGAGGAGAAAAAGAAAGAAATAAAAGAAAAGAACTGCTGAAAGGCTTGAAGGAACAGACCATCCAGGAGAATATCTATCTATGTGGTCACTAAGAGTTGACACCTATTTGATGGCACATAATCTTCATCATAGCCTAGGGAAAAGGCAGAAGGGAGAAATAATAACTATGATGTGTTATAATATGCCTGTGGTCTGAAGGTTTACTGTGATTCCTCCTAATAAGTCCATGAAAAAGCCAGATGGAAATAGACCAAGCAAAAGATGAATTAGATCCTTGGTTCTCATTGAATAAAAAAAAAAGCTGTCCCTCTGTTTTAAAAAAGCCCACAAGACAATGCTGTCTTTCAAGTTGAAAAGAGTAGTTGTTTGAAGCTATAAGCTTAAATCACCACTTGATGAGCTCTTTTGTTTTGGTTTTGCACAGGAGCAATTTTGAAGATGAAGAATGGTTCACCAAGTTTACTTTGACTGAAACCAAATAGCGTTCCTAATCAATTATGAGGTTAAGGGTAACTGGGAAGAACAGTAAGGAAGATTGCAAGAGATGTCAGTTTCGTGGCAGAATTATCTACTGAATTCACTGCTGGAGATAAAAATAGCTTGTGGAAAGAGCATTCCTACCATGGAAAGCAGAGTAACAGACTAGACCTGTTTCTTTCTTCTGTAACACTGGAAACTTTCCAACTGATATTGTAAACAAACCCACATACATGAAAAATGCATGCCAAAAGGTTTGCTGAAAATGGCTACGCAAAACAAAATTATGTGCAGATATGTATGTGTGCATTAGTGGAAAGGCACACAAAATTAAATATGCATTTTTGGTTTGTTAAATAATGTAAACTGATATGGAAAAGGAAAGGAGTAAAATTAGTATCAGGAAAATGAGCAATCAGGCAATCATATTTGTGTATCCCACTGCCTGTTGTGGGAAACATAGAGATATAAATTTGTGCCTAACTACTGTGCCAAAGTACAGTACTGTTCCTGGCATGCTTATTCATGTATGAGAAACAAGAACCTCTTTCTTATAACAACTAATATCTCTTTACACTGTATAAGTGTATGTGGATACTGTATATATGTATAATAAATTGTTTGATTTCAGAATCAAGTAAGGGTAAAGCACGGAACAAGATTTTGATTCCTACAGTATATTTATATTTGTATGTTTTGAAAAATTTCTCAGACTTCTGACTTTCTATATTAAGAAGAGCATTTTCTTTTTAATTCAACCCCTGCCTTAGATCAGAATGTCCATCTACTGAAATATGGAGAGCCAGACAGCAAAGAAATTCAGTGTGGTTCTGCTTCCTACAAGAATGTACAGGTAGATTTTAAAATGATTTGTGAAAATGAGATAGGGGCTGCAATTTTATGCCCACTTATTTGGGATGTAGTCTCACTGAATTCTTTTTTTTTAATTTAATAAAGACAACACAAATATATATATATATTTTAAAAAGCTAATAAAGAATAAAAGAAAAATCAATCAGAAAGAAACAAATATATAGATATGTAATTTTAGGAAGTCTAGGAAGACCCCCCCCAGAGAAAGAAATATTTTGGGGAATATTAAAAAAGCAGAATATATTTTCCCAAAGGAATAATAGAAAATCTTAAGCAGAAACCACCACCCCAAGTCTCTCTGCCCCAAGCAGCAATCACCTCTGTAGAAATGCAGATTTGATAATCCTTTCAGAAAGACTGGACCCAGGAAGCTTGGAGCTGATAGGATTAGAAAGCAAAGATCCCTAGAACTAGCAACCCCTAGCCCATCCAACACATGATATAGCCATTAGCCGCAGCCCCAGGAAAGCAGGACATGACCTTTTAGGACATAATAGGGTTAATCCATCACCATCAGAATAGTAAAAGGGCACACTGGACTTCAGGTCAAAGTTCATGTCACAGGAACAACTCCAAACACAAAAGCCAAGAAGGTATAAAAACCCACCACTCCAAGCAACATGTGATCAGCTGCTCCAGAGCCACATGCCTTGCGGTTCTGCTCTTCAATAAACTAGAACCTTCTTTCTAAAGCAGTCTCCATTTTGTTTATTCCCAGCTTGGACTGGACCCTAATAAAGATTTTTCTTTCAACAGGAGAAAACCAAACGTTTTAAAATTTTGTATTTGCATCTTTCTACTCTACTCTGATATTGAATATGCAGACTAATCTGTGATAACTGTGGAATCCTTGGTGTTTTTTGAGCTTGGTTGTTCACTTGCAGATGCTTCATTAGCCAACTACATAACATCATCATGCAAGTGGGTTTGCTCCCTGTTTATATACAATGGCTTGCCCTGCCAATGTTGGTGTGGAGATGTGGTTTTTTTTCCTTGGGACTTCCTTATTTAGAGTATTATTTGTCTCTTTGGTTGCTTGCCTCTTGATTGCTAGAGAAGATGTTTTCTGATATTTTTATTTCCTTCTTAGCTTTTTTATTGTCTCTTTTGAATGGTGTGGAAATGTGGTTTATCTCTATGAGACAGCTAATGTGTCTAAGTACCATGTTTTGAGGAGTTCGCTAGTGGTTTTAGACTTAGCTTGTCTAGTATGCTCACAGTTTTCCAATTGAAACTATGACTGAGTCTGTGCACGTGATGTGAGATTAGAGAGTTCCATTTTGTCTTCTGACTGCTAGTTGTTGTTCATCAATAAATCTAGCAGTCTATGCCCAGATAAGCAGGGATTAACATTGGACAAACAAACTAAAAAACAACATGCTAATCAATGAACTACCAAGGAGACAAAGGCAGACAAAAAATCAAGCAGATGAATAATCAAGCAGAAAATAATACCCTAATCAAGGAACTACAAGGAGAAAACCAAACCCACACCAATACTGACAGGACAAGCTACTGTATATAAAAAAGAAGCAAACCCTACTCCCAGTAGCACTAAAGATGTTACTTAGTTGGGTTATGAAACAACTACAAGCAAACAACCAAGCTAAGAGAGCATCATGTAGTTCATTCTGAGGTACATACTTTCTCTTATTCTTCACTTAACTAATGTAAGTAATGCTTACCGGTATTTTTGTCTTATCACCTCCTTATAAAGGCAGTTTGATATATTATTTCTAATTCACTTCCATATATTTCAAATATCCCCACCAGATTGTGTCGTATTTTCAATTTTCCTTTTTAAAGTATTATCTGATGATTATTTTCCTCACCTAAAGATTTGAACAGGGGAAGAGGAAAGACAACTGCTTTGTCTTCTTGCCAGAATATATCTACACAGGAGAAAGAATATCCAGAATTTCAGACAAAGTATATCCTGGTGAAAATAATTGGAAAAAAAACCCCTTCCTTTGCAAGAAACCTGAATAAAACCTCCTGGAATAAATTTAGCAGCATTTCCCAGAACAGGAATATTTAATAGGAATTAATCACAGATGGTTTTAGTATTTCACTGCTATGCATTCTGAGCTGGAGCACATCTACTTCATATCTTTGAATGTATCATTTATGTGTTATTTATTTCAGGCAGTTTAGGGAGCCACAAGCTTTATTATTGCATCTTTATGCTCCCAGGGAGAAATATGATGTATTTCATTTGTGAAAAATGCTGTTAGGAATTTTTTTCCCCTCTGTGTTCTCTGCCTTTGTTAGTCATAGTAAAGGATTACCTACTGAAGCAGAAAACGAAAGCAATCTGGATTTATTTTATAATACACTATAGCAGATTGAGCCCAGAGGCCTAGGAAGAGTTTGTTCAGTAATAAGGTCAGTTCATTAAACACAAAATTTCTCCTCCTAATTTCCAGTTTTCACATGGGGCATAATGGACTGAAATAGCATTATCTCTCATACAGCTTGTTTGTACATCATGGCATGACATTTCTGAGCAACGATTATGAGATTCCACAAACCACTGTGAAAGCAGATTCATAAAAAGTTCCCCATTACTGATCTTGAATGTAGAGCTATTAATTGCCAGGTTTTTTTTAAAAAAAAAGATGCTATAGAATAAAAGTCATTATATTGTCTTATATTATAACACTATATTGTGTGTGTGTGTGTGTGTGTGTGTGTGTGTGTGTGTGTGTGTGTGTGTAGCTGCTGGATAGTGTAGTGGTTAGTGGATAGCATAGTGTTAAAGAACTGCCTTTGAAGCAGGAGACCAGGATTCAAATCCTGGCTGGTACCTACTTTACCAGTAGGGGTTCTTGGATCAAGATCCTCTAACATTTACTTGCCTAAATCAAAATATGAGAGTAATAGAAACTAGAAAAGTCATGCCAGTTCAGATGTTGCCCAGATTAATGAGATCCATGTCATAAGTTGAGGAATGAGGACAATCTGATGATAAGTGGGCAACTGGAACAAACCATACTTGGATGAGACAAGAGAATCTGGAACTGATGGAATGCTACTACAACAGCAAACCAAGTGAGAGGTGATATACAAAGTGAATGAGGGAAGACCTATATTCATACTAACTGAGAAACAGCTAGTTACCCAATGCTTCATAATGAAGAGGAAGCTGCTATCACAAATGTAGGTGGATCAACTACACATCCCATACTCAAGAAGACCCAGAAGAGCAACTGGATATGCAACCAACATCTGAAACTGGAACATCTCCATTACAAATCACAGATATAAAGCATCATAGATAAACTAACTACAACCAATCTTCAAGATTGATTTACCAAGGCTCAGTAGAGAAATACCATCAGAAAGTATGTTAGAAGATGCCAATTGAGTCCTCCCAACAACCCCTACTACCATCACAACTCAAACAATTAACTGTAACTATAATTATAGGTAGTTCTTGACTTATGACCATAACTGAGCCCAAAATTTATGTTGCCATGTGACAAATTTGCTAAGTGAGTTTTGCCCCATTTTACAACTTTTCTTGCAACATTTGTTAAGTGAATCACTGCAATTGTTAAGTTAATAACATGTTTGTTAAGTGATTTGGCTTCCCCATTGACTTTGCTTGTCAGAAGGTTGCAAAGGGGGATCATATGGCTAAGAAAATTAGCAAAATCAAGCAAGTTTCATTTTCAGGTGTGAAAAGCAATTCAGATAGTAGTTCACTACAAAAATTCAGCAAGCTGGATTGCTTTCCTATCTTCCCCCACTTTTCAGAGAAGTGACAGTGAAGCAACACTAAAGCAATAAACCTTGACCTCACATGAGAGGATGGGAGACAGCCTGAGTTGCTAAAATAAAATAATAAAATAAAATAATAAAATAAAATAAAAACTATCCCCTGTGCTGATATTTTTCTAGAAATGCAGTACTATTTTATTCCAAATATGTCCTTGGAGATTATAAACTACTTTGCTCTGAATACATTCTGGGTCATAAAGTATTTTGTTTGTTTTCCTAATATTGAGAATTTCTTTTATAGTTCTTGAGAGCAGGCAATCTGTCAGCTATGAAAAAAAAGCAAGTTTCTTCCTTCCCAGCAAATTCTGTGTGCAGTTTTTTTTTCATCAATCTGCATTTTCCCAAACCTGAGCTATAACAGTGTTTCTGTACCAAATGGAGGACTTTATGAAGAAGGAAACCATTTTTTTAAAGACCAAGCAAAAACTTTTTAATTCTAAAATAATCAATAAATGAGAAATTGATGACATACTTGCCAATTGCAAGGTCAGACAAATTAATGGACAAACTATAGGGTACATTAATATACTGAATATGCCAAATTTATATTTATTGATACAATCATTTAATGTACAGTATGTTTTTTCAGGAAGTGAACAAAAACCATTTCATCTGTTTGAGTTTCTGCACAGAAATATTTAATAATCTACATAGACCTAAAGAAGACATTTAAACTTTCAGAAATAGCAAAAAAAACCTATTCAATCATAGGCCTTAAGTGAGATGAAAGGATTTCTTTAACCTGGATCATTTCTTAGTAGCTATGCAGTCAAGTACTGCAGAAAGCACAGCTCTGGAATAGCCAAGGGTTCAAGTATTTAAAGTCCTTTTCTGCAAAATGATTGAAAACTCAACATTTAACAGACATCCAAGAATGAATTTTCCACAGTCTTCTTAGCAGCTAGAAATAGAGAAATTTTTCAATTGTTCTTTCAGACTGATGCTGATTATACACATGCATATTCTTCACACATTTCCCTGTGTCTGTGTATTAAAGTTTTCAGACTCCTCTGGATTAGTCCCTGCAGCTTTCTAGGCAAGATTTCAGAAGTGGTTTGTCATTACCTCCTTCCTAGGGCTGAGAGAGAGTTGACTGGCCCAAGATCATGCAGCTGGCTTTGTGCCTAAGACTCATAGTTTCCGGATTTCTAATTTGATGTCTTAACCACTACACCATCCTGATTCTCAACTTCACACACATCACATTTTATAAAATACGTTATCAGGTACTTGAGCTATTCTATTTGCCTAATATCTAGTATTTGCTAATAATAACAATTGATTTTTTTGATTTGCCAACTTCATTTCTGTAAGATGCTTCATGCCGCAAAGGCAAAGTAATTCATCTCATTAAGAACAGTGATGACTTCTTTCACTTCATCCTGGCACTTTACATCACTTCTGTGGCCTCTTAGGCAGCCTAGTAACTGGAAAAGGCATCTCAACATGCTATTGTTCATTCCAGAGGAGGCCTCAAAGATAATAGAAAGCAAAGCAACACCACAGCTTCAATGAACATTTCCAACTGATATGTCACTCAAAGCATTGTCAAAGCAAAGTTTCAAAGATTTGCATAACCCTAACATTCATTTTAATTAAATACCTTGCAGGGATCTTGAGAAAAATAAAATATTTTTAAAGAAAAACTTGTGATTTTGGGGTGTTTGGGGTTCCTTTCACTTTCCATGTTTAATCCCAGGCTTTTGCTAGAAGAAAATTTCTATAACCTCATTGTAAGACTTCAGAAACAGAATTTGGAAAGCCTTCTGAGAGTAAGAGAAAAAACATGCTGTACCATCCTTGGAAATCTTCTTTCCAAGTATAACCTGAGTTTTCCTAACCAGGGATAACATTTCCTCAGAATTTCTATTTTTATATTCTTTAATATTATGTTGCAGACCACATTGCTGCAGCTCGGCTGTTTTCCTCACTGAATAGGAATTTAACAAGGGGATTTAAGAGCAAAACCTAAGATCTCAGTCTTTCTCTGTTCAGGAAGTAAGCAACATTGAAACAAAACAAAAATCACACTATTTGGATATGAATCACTGTAAAGGGATCCATAAACAGCCAACACTATCTGATATCACTAGGCTTCTCTTAGGAAAAGCTATTCCTCATCCCACCCCCTTATTTAGTGTCAGCTGAAAATTCCATTGGCTTTTAATAAAAATGAATGCTTCTAATAGAATTCCTTGGGAGATTAAAAAAAATCCTTCCATTTTGCAGCTATTATGTGATAGTTCTCCTTGGGATAATTTAAGCTAAGAAGTGGTATGTGACATTTATTTTTTCACAAATAAGCATAGTGATATTATGATCTTATACATGTAATCCTGAATGAGGTGTCAAAAAACAGTGATCTTCACAGTCTCTCTCTCTCTCTCTCTCTCTCTCTCTCTCTCTCTCTCTCTCTCTCTCTCTCTCTCTCTCTCTCTCTCTCTCTCTCTCTCTCTCTCATGTTCACTTAGTGACTATTTTCTTAGTGAACAAATCATTGGTACCAATTGCAAAACTAAAGAAGAAACCTTTCCTTATATTATTGTGTTGTATTACATTGCATTATTTATATTATGTGATGTGATGTGATGTGATGTGATGTGATGTGATGTTATGTTATGTTATGTTATGTTATGTTATGTTATGTTATGTTATGTTATGTTATGTTATGTTATGAATATTAGAATAGAGTAGAATATTATTTATTGGCCAAATGTGATTGGACGCACAAGGAATTTGTCTCTGGTGCATAAGCTCTCAGTGTACCTACAAACAATGAAGTGATAAATCATAAGATACCAATAGGAGAAGGTAATAGGAAAGTTTAGTAGTAGTACAGCCCTACTACATGGGTAAATATCCTTAGACATAAGACAGTACTGTGGTAATTAGGTGTTCAGCAGAGTGAAGGCACGAGGCAAAAAAATGTCTCTGTGTCTAATTGTTTTGGCATACAATGCCCTATAGTGGTATCTTGAGGAGAGGACTAGAAATAATTTATGTCTAGGATGTGAGGAGTCTTTAGATAGCATATTACATTACATTACATTACAGTACAGTACAGTACTATAATTTCATCATATTACTTTATATTATTATAATTTGATTATATATTATATTTCATTATATTAATAATTTGTTCTTTGGTTCAGTCCTCTAATGGAAAGAAATATACTTATAATAATTGTAGTTTGTTGCCTTCTCAGAAAACCTAGCCTTTGAGGATGCCATAATAAACAAAGTAAAAGATGGAGTTCTCTTACCAAGTACATTCAAAAGCCTTTTTTCTCCCTACTCCCTCCTTATCTCTGAAAGACTTAAACTGTCCTTGCCCAAAGCAGAAATAAGCCTGTCAAATTGTGTTTTCAAATTTATCAGTTCAAAGTTTTTTTTCTTACCATCAAGACACCCAAAAGTTATTTGTATTGATTTAATTACCTACACATATAGATCTTGGTTTTATCTGCAAAGAGTACAGATAGTGGCTGCAGTAGAAGTGGTGCTGTTCTGGCTTGTCTTAGTTGATTCACCACAAGTGTTCATCAAAAAAAGAAACAAAGAAAGAATAGGGAGAAAAAGCATGCTCTGTCTTTTTCTTTTCTTTTCCCCCAGAAGTACAATTTATTTAGTGGTAAAAATGCTACCTCTTTCAAAGCTAACAATGCAAAGAAGGATTAATATACATAATTTTAGATGTAATTGGAAAAGGGCAAAATGGGAAATTATCTTCTATGAGGTCTATACGTTTTAATCCATGACTTTTCTGCAAGGATTAGCAGGCATTTATAAATAAACCTATTTGATTAGTTCTACTGGTTGTGCCATACAGGGAATCTTCATTTACCAATTCAAAGTCCAAAGTTACAATTTAGCTGGAAAGCAAGACTTATGATTGGTCCCCAAAGTTGTAGCTGTCAGCAGCCCATAGTCACATGATCACCATTTATAATCTTACTTTTGCTTCCCACAAGCAAAGTCAATAGGAAAATCAGCAAAAGGTTGGAAGCCACAGTAATGTGACATCATGCTTAATGACCTACAGTGATTGACTTAACAACTGCAGTCAGAAGTTATGTCATAAATTGGTGCAATCACATAACATTTTACTTAACTGCACTAAGGATACCTGTAATAGGTTTTGGAGGGATGAAATTCATGACTCTGCTAACTACAGCTTTCTCACTTAATCATTCATCTTTTAAATGAACTCTTTCTATCACCATCCCTTCCATGAAGTATTTAAAGTATTTTTGAAAACCAGCATTATGAAATTTTATAGTTTATTAATTAATTTTGGACTATCCCAATGAAAACATGAAATACTGCTTTCTCCTTTTGGTATATTCAAACTTTCTTGATATAGTGTGCTTATTTATGACTTTTACACATATAGTAGATAAGACCTAAACAGAACTTTTTCCAACCAGGTAAACCATGTAAGATAGAACACTGAGAACAATGAAAAGTAAAAACAAGTGCAAGATTATCTTTATTGTTTGGCTTATATTTCTAAGGTACAATAATCTTTACTGATTATCTATAGGAATTAGTTGACAAGCTAAGTCTTCTCATTTCACTTTTTGATGTTGGCATAGATTTCTAATTTTCAAATTTATGGCTTGAATATCAAGTCATGTTTGACAAAATGGGATTTAGGTTAGAAAGGGGAAGTTTTATGAGGAAATATAATTCATGAGATTCCAAGAAACACATTGAAAAAATAATACTTAAAAGCTCCTTGATGTTACTGTTAATCATGACAGACCTTTTTAAAACACATGTTTTAAAGTATGTAGAAGAAGGAACATCTTAAAAATTCTGTATAGTTTATGATAGCAGTGAGCTTCTCTTTTGCCCTACCAATACTGTGAATGTTTTTGAATGAGTAACAGATATTAGCTAATTACTTCTGGTTATCTTCTCTCCCACCTGGAATCCTATAGGTGCCTCTATTTGCTCCCAATTGGTTTTGGAATGGGCTTACAGGTATTCCTTGACTTACAATGCCAATGGAGCCCGGAATCTTGGTCATAAGTTATTGTGATTTGAGGTTGAAGCACTCAGTTTCACAACCATTTTTATGATGGTTGTAAAGTGAATCACCTTGGTTGTTAAGTTAATTCAACATATCCAATAGGCATTTTATTATTTATTTCTACCAGGATGCTGCAACCAGTTCTAAATGGAAGTCAGTTGCCAAGCATCCAAAATGCAATCATATGACTGCACAGGCTATGTGCAGGAGTTGTAACTTCAATGATGGGTTGTAAGTAACTTTTTAATCATAATGTCTAATGGTCTTTAAGCAATGGCTGTATGCCAAGAACCACTAATTATTGAATAGCATGCTAATTTATTAAAATAATATGTTAGCACAGAAACAGATATTTTTTGTCTAAAATAAAGGAGAAAATTCCTAACACTGTCAAAGCACAATGTTAAAAAACTGCACAATATTTTCTGGTAAAACCCATAATAAGCACCATGTGAACAGCAAAACTTGTATATTGTATTTATAACCCAAAACAGTTTCAAACAGTATTCTCATATTGTACATCCTTCAGACCAGATTTTCAGGATTTAGTGGTTTGCAAGGCCAAGACAAAAGCAATTATCACTTCCATCTTTGTGCATCATTGGAAATGTTCTTTTCTTTTTATGGCAATAGAAAACCCATCACAGAGAAAGTAAGATGCCATCATAGGTATCTTATTAACAGTTTGGAAAAACAGTTGGAGAAAATATTTATCCAAAATATAGATGACATAAAATTGGCTGAGAAAATTATGTTGATGAGTTAAAGAAGTGGGATGAATGTAACATAATGAATGTTAATAAACTGTGTGAAGATTTGGTAAAACCAAATGCACAGATATATGATGCAAAATACCCGGCTTGGATATAACACATATGAAAAAGAGCTTGATTGAAAAATCAGTATGAGACAGTAGTGTAATATGAGTGCAAGAAATGCAAAAGTATTTTTAGGCTGCATCAGGATAAGTTTATTTTCCAAATCACAATGTAACTACACTGCTTCATTGTGCATTGAACATCTCTAGTACCATAACCAGTTCTGGGCACCACACTTTAAAAAGGATTCAGAGAAGGACAGTGAAATTGGTCAGGAAACCACAAAATAAATCTTGTGAAGGCAAACTGAAAGCAAGATATATGTTTAGCTGTATGAAGTTAAGTTAGAGTTAGCACTGTTCAAATACTTCAAAACATATGATGTAGAAGAATCTCAAAGCATCCTTCCTTGTTTTAGAGTGCAGGGCAAAGAATAATGGATTTAAGTTACAGGTAGTTATTGATAGATTCTAATGCCATGATATAAAAAAAAGTTCTGAAGGCAAGCACAGTGGAACCAATTACCCATAAAAGTAATGGATTTCTTTTTGTTAGAAGCAGAGAGTTGAACTCAGCCTGGGTATGATTTATAGATGATTCTAAGTAGCAACAATAACATTATAGACACTCATGAATTAATGAAATGTATTTATTTATTAGTGAATGTAATGAATGCAATGATAGCCTTATAAAAGATATTCAGAGGCTATCTTGAAATCATGTAGACAATGGTTTTCCTTGTGAAACTCAATGAATATTAAATTTGGACATTGAAGAAGAAGAACAGAGCAGTATCAATACTTTTGAACTTTTGGAAAAGACTCAACTATATCACAGAGAATCAAAGAAACAAAGAAATGGGTCACAGAACAAATCAATCTAGAGTTCTCATTCAGAACACAAGTTGACAGGTTCCAATTAATATAATTTGGATATATTATGCAAAGGTTATGTGTCTTGACAAATCTATGTACCAGAAAAATAAAAGGAAAGAGAAGAAGAGGATAAGTTAGATAGGCTTCATAATTTGACAGTGCACTCTTATAGACCTGAAGGGCCTATAAGAGGACATCCTGAAGAAAGTCTATCTATGCATCCACTAGGAGTTCAATCAGCCTGATTACACATTAAAAAAAAAACCAAAGCAGATGATTAATTTGTACTGTCCAAATGATTTCACTTTATCTAATAACAATGAATAATTAAAATTCTATTTAAAATTTTATATGCTCTATGTTTTTAAAAAAACCCAATGCAGATGGTTAATTTTTAGTCTCCAAATTATTTCAGACTTTATCTAATAACAACAAAGAATTAAAATTCTATTTAAAATTTTATATGCTCTATGTTAGAGAAAAAACAAGTTCTAGCTAATTTCAGTTATTTTGATCTTCCATGTCATCTTGCAGATATGTAAGTCCCATTGTGAATGCAAGGCTGTAATGCCTGCTTTCCCACTTGCAAGATTGCAACAGAAGGATGAGTTATACCAGAGGATTATGTTTTATGTGCTTCAAGGAATAGATGAAAGGTATTTGGTACCTTTAAATTTTAAATTAAATTTATCCAAGACAAAGATGTTGGTCAAAAATTGTGATAATAAATTAAAACAAGATTTGGAAAGAATAACGGGATGTGAGATAGTTAAAAAAGTTAAATATTTAGGAATTTATATAGAAGCCTCAAATGGTAAATTATATAAGAATAATTATGAGTTCTTATGGAGTAAAGTTCAAAAAGAAATGGAGAATTGGAAAAAACTACAATTATCTATCCTGGGTAGGATAGCCGCTATTAAAATGAATGTATTACCGAAATTTTTATTTTTATTTCAAATGTTGCCAATACTTAAAAAGGATGGGAATCTTGATGAATGGCAGAAAGGTATAAACAATTTTATTTGGGATGGCAAGAAACCAAGGGTTAAACTTAAAATTATTCAAGATATAAGAGAGAGAGGTGGAATGAAAGTGCCTAATTTCAAATTATATTATTATGCAGCAGTTCTAGTGGCAATAAGTGATTGGATTAATTTAACAAATGAAAGAATACTGAATATAGAAGGATATGGGTTAGTGTATGGGTTTCACGCCTATTTAGTTTATGATAAAAAATTGGATAGGGGTTTTAAAGAGCATATATTAAGAAACTCTGTGATGCGTGTCTGGAAAAAGTATTATTATAAATTAAATGGTAAAATTCCTTTATGGACTGTTCCCAGACATGCAATACAGAGTGTGGGTATACAACAAATTCAAGACGTGGAGCCCTATGATAAACTCTTGAATAAAGATGGGAATAGCTTAGAATTGAAATCACTAGACAGATTAAGGGAGGAAGGTATAGCTCATAATTGGTATCATCATGCACAACTTCAAGCCAGATGGCAAAAAGATGTTAAGATGGGTTTTTCTTTAAAGGATGAAAAATTGATTATACAGATTAGAGACCAAAGAGCGATGCATATTAAAAGAATATATGACGCTTTAATTGAAATTGATTCTGAAAAGGAATTAGTTAAAGACTGTATGATCAAGTGGGAAGGGAATTTTGGACATTCAATCAGGATGGAAACTTGGAAAAGAATATGGGTGAAAAATGTTAAGTTTACACAAGCTCAGCATTTAAGAGAGAATTTTTATAAAATGTTTTATAGATGGCATTTAGACCCAAAAAAATTGTCGCTTATGTATCCAAATTTGAAACCCAAATGTTGGAGATGCGAATCTTTGGATGCAACTTATTTTCACATTTGGTGGACATGTAAAAAAATTAAGGCTTTTTGGATAAAAATATGGTGGATTCTTCAAAATATTTTGAAAAAACGTATTGAGTTTGTACCACAGTTATTTTTGTTGGGTATAACAAAGGATTGTTCCACCACAGAGACTAAGTTGATTTTGAACTTGACTACGGCCGCAAGACTGTTGGTGGGTCAATATTGGAAGTCATCTGAAATACCATCTATTGAAGAATGGACATTAAAAGTTACCCATCTGGTTGAGATGGCTAAGATATCAGCCTACCTGAAGAACCACTCAAATGAAACATTTTTGATGGATTGGAAAAAATGGATTGATTATATGCAAAAGAAATATCAATTGAAAGAATTAGATATGATATATAGATAAATAGTTACTAAATAGTAGATTAGCGGGGTTTCTTGCATTTTTTTACTCTGTATTCACTCCGGGAAGCCTGGGGGGGAGGGGGGAGGGAGATAATAAGTAATAGATTATGTTTCTCAACTGTAGTTGGGGATATTAAGGGAATAGATTTTTTCTTCTTTTTTTTTTTAAGGTGCTCGGGAAAACTTTACACCGCATTGGATGGCGAGGGAGGTTAGGGGTTAGGTTGTGGGAGGATGTGGTGGGGGGGGTTCCGAGCAGCTATTTGTATTGCTTGTTAAATTTGTTATTTCTCTGTTATCAGTTGAGTTATTATATTTTTGTGTTAATATTTGTTAAAACTTTATAAAATTTAATAAAAATAATTAATAAAAAAAAAAGAATTAAAATTCTATTTAAAATTTTATATGCTCTATGTTAGAGAAAAAACAAGTTCTAGCTAATTTCAGTTATTTTGATCTTCCATGTCATCTTGCAGATATGTAAGTCCCATTGTGAATGCAAGGCTGTAATGCCTGCTTTCCCACTTGCAAGATTGCAACAGAAGGATGAGTTATACCAGAGGATTATGTTTTATGTGCTTCAAGGAATAGATGAAAGGTATTTGGTATGAATAAAATGCAGTCTTCCCACAAGCTATGCAAGCTATTATTTGAAAGCTATCAGGGAGAGAGGGGAGAGCATAATGCAAAGGTGATATGAGATTCAAGCTAGCCAATCCCTCCCTTCTTCCCCAAAATGCAAAATCTAACTACAATATTTTGTTAAAAGGATTGCAGATGATGTAAAAACAAAGCTTCCTTTACGATTTCATAACATTCAGGACTTATCTATGCAGTTTCTTTTTTTTTAAATATATTTTTATTAGTTTTTTTTTAAATTTTATAGAAAAAAAAATTAGTCAAATCAAATCATAGTATTAAAATAAACAATCATCCATAAACAAAACATAAATACATTGTTCAATACATCTAATACTAATAACTCAACTGAAAATAATCATCCCAAACAATTAACATCACTGCTCGGCACCCCCACCACCACATCCCCCAACCCTATCCTTCCCCCCTCACTTACCAACTAACTACCTACCTTCCTCCCTCCTTCTCTTCTTTCTTCATCCTTCTCTATCTCCATCCTACTCTTCCCCCTTCTTATCAACTTCCACTTACATCAGCCTTCACTCCTCCTTCCTCTTTTCCATCAGATGTGGTGCCCAGAGGCCACCCGAGCAACCCCTTAATAACAGTAATTACATATATTCTTCCACCAACCCCAATTACAGTTGAGAAAACATCATATATAAAATTATAAACCCTCCCTAACCCTCCCCCCCGACTTCCCAGAGTGAGTACAGGGTACAACAAAAGAAAACCCCACTACATCAAACAAAATTATTATATAATCCTAGCAAGAATTTTAAACTATATACTATATACACTCTCTAAATCAATTCAATCCATTAAACAAAACAAACAACTCATCTTGTTAAGAATAATAATTATCATTTACATCTAAACCATCAATCTAAGTCAAATCTTAAATCACTTCAATCCATTGAGAGGTTATATAAAATCACCCAAACCATCAAGTTTAATATATACCATTCTTTTTTTAAAAAAAATAAACAAATAATATCAATAACAATAAATCCCTCAATTCAAAAAAAAATTATGTTCTTAATCAATTTAATATATCTTAATATATCTTAATATATCTTCATTTAAACATCCTCTCTTACAACTTACTTATAAAATTGATCTTTGATTCAACCCATAGTCTTAGATTGGCCTTAATTCCTTTCATTTAATTATAAATTATTATCAATCGACTTCTGGGCTCTCTCATCTGTCAAATAAGCCTCCATAACAAATACAGTCTATTTATTCCATTTCTAACTTACATTCCTTCAACTTTAACCAATCAGTTAATGCTTATCTATCTCATCAGTAAATCAATCTAATGTCAAACCTAGATCATCAAAACAAATACATTCTTCATCAATTTAATTATATCAACCATTAATCATCTTCTCTTACATCTTACTCATAATCTTAGTCCTTAATTCAGTCCATAATTTTAGATTACCCATAATTCCTTACATACAATTTTAAATTTCATTTCTTCAAACGAATTCTAGGTTTTTTTTTAACCAAGTAAACCTCCATAACGAGGCCTCCCCTCCAAATAATAAGTCTCTCTTCTTTATTTCTTCAGTCCCATAAATAAGTTGCTTCTTAAACTGAATCAATGTCTCTTTTTTCTCAATTAAATCCTCTTCTTGCTGCATAACTAAAAAAAAAAATAGCCGTCCTTTCCTTTCTTGAAACAAATCCTCTTCCTCTCCATAAATAAACTGTTCATCAAGCAGGATCCATTTCCCTTTATAGTCTTTATTCTCAGAACTATCTTCTTCTTTTTCCTGTTGTTCTTCTAATTTATATTGTATTATAAAATGCTCAGCAGTCAGTTGTAAATCAGTTTCATTTGGGAGAAGGATTCTAGTTAATTGTTCTTGCTCTTCTTCTTGTTTAGATTGTATTATAAATTGTTCAGCAGTCGGTTGTAAGTCAATTTCATTTGGAAAAAGAAATTTAGTTAATATTTCTGTAAAAGTTTCTTTCAATATTGCTTTAAACTCTTGCGTAAAACTCTTCACTATTTCAAACCTTTCTTCATGAAATTTCTCAATACAGTCCAGAATAGGTTCAGCATTTAACTGTAAATTCCACTCCATTTTAAATTTAAGACAATCACAGCCGTCTCTCTGACTTCGCTTACGAGAGCAGGAAGAGAGAAAAAAGTAAAGAATTCACTTTCACTTTCCAGCACTTTCCCTAACAATGAAAGCAGTGAAAGCTATACGCCATTTTGAAAGCCTTATGTTGATTGTAGACGTTAGAAATATATAGCCAAAAAAACAATAAAAAAAAATACTTGCAATCCATTAAGAACTCCTGTATTCACTCAGTCTGCTTACAATCTCTCCTGTGTTGTATTTTAAAAAAGCAGAAGTGGTCGCGGTGTCTTTCTCTGTCTGATGACAGAAGCGTCTCTGGGCAGGAGCATCCTCCGGAGCTTTAGGGAGCTCACTCTTGATCCCTGAAAACTTCTTTCCCAGGGATTTAAGAGGGGCTCAACCTTGCTCCCGATGCTCTACACCTCTCCTTTGCCCGGAGAGGGGGTTTTTCACCGCAAAAAACAGCTGGTGTGCGCTGTTTTTTGCGGCTTTACAAACCCAGAGAACGGAGTCTCACAAAGGAGACCCTGGCGGCGCCGGCGGAGCCACCGGAACAACCGACTTATCTATGCAGTTTCTTATCGTTAGATTATTTTGATTCTTGAATTAATTTTTGAAATATAGATAAACTTGACTGACTTATAAAATGATCCAAATGTCACTTTCAGACTGGTTCAGTGATAAAACCATTTCAAAGTTTACATTTTTAACCATGCACATAGAATTTGTTACACCATATTTTCCTTTTGCTTTAGTATACTTAAGGAAATTCCATCACTACTAATAATACTCTATAACTTAGCAGGAGAGCAAGTTTTTTAGAATGGAGCAATCATTTAAGTCCAAACTTTTGTGTTTGTGAAATTGTCCAACAAATATTAATTATATGTTTTCTTTAAAAATTTACACACATTTCATTTTGGACTATTAATAGTTTTTTTAAATTTAGCAAAGATTCCATCCAGTATATGCACACAGAATGTTAATAATGCTGTATTCTAAAATAATTTTGTGCACATGATTTTATATGAAGGCATGAAAAGAAAACACCTAGAACTATTTTTGTACCTACGTTTTCTTCTGTATAAGATGGAAAATGATACTATTTACTATTTAATGCTATGTCAACCCTAATTTACCATCTTGGTTCATACATAACAGAGGCAAATATTGGTGTACGTGTAACAGATAGACTTCTACCTGTTACATGTACACCAATTACTATTCTATTTGGGGTGACAACATACATAGAGCATACTAATTCTGGTTCCCACTCATGTATGGACATTAATTGTCTTATGATGATTTTTTCTCTCTCTCTGAAATAGCCAGAGAGATGCTTACACTGAAGACTATAAAAAAATACCTTGCTTGTAGAGTTAGGAGCATTATATGCAATAGAAAAACACATTTTAGCATGAATGCTCTCATTCCCTGATGCCTTTGCAGATACTTTCCACACTGCTATCATGATGTCACTGGAGTATTTGCTGGAAAGGAACAGGATGTCTTTCAAGGCAAAGTTCTTTCTGTAACATTTGTCTAAATTGATAAACTTGGATTCTTAAGGAATCAGCCGGTGGCATAGAAAGACACTGAGAGCATATAACATTGGTTTTGTGGACTCTGAATTGGTTGCCACTTGGTTTCTGGATCAGTGGTAGGATTCAGCCAGTTCACACCACTTCGGCAGAACTGGTAGCTAATTTTTTGTTGCCCAGGCCCAGAATGGACTTCCGGAAGCGGCATCCACACAGAGAACCAATTGTTCACATATTTGTATCCCACCACTGTTCTGGATCCAATTTTAAGTGGCTTATTTATTTGTTTATTTATTTGTTTGTTTTCTATAATTTATTTTATTGCATTATTGTAAAACAGAAGTAGGAAATTATTTTATCTGAGTACAGTGGCATTTATCCGGTATTGACCAGAGATTATTAACATTGTAATGTTTAGATAAGGTAAACAGTTAAAGATTAAAAAAAACTATTTACATCAAAAATAGCAACAGTTTCTAAAATGTCAATGTTGATAAGCATAAAAGGTACATTTTACACCCAAATCTAAACGTATTAATAAACAACTGCAATATAATGCAAACTATTTAATATACATAACAGCTTTATGTCTTAAGCTTTATACTTAATACTACGGTCTTCCCTGTATAGTTACTTATTATTATTTTTTGTTATTAAAGAAAAAGAGACAAAACCAAGTGAAGAACAACAAGGCAAAAAGAAGATTAAAAAATAATAAAAAGCTATTTGGTTTGTAACTTCACTCTATTTGTGCTGCTGCCAGTTTTCAACCTTTGTAAACATTTAGGATCCTTAGAAGCCATATGGTAAGTATTTATATTTGCCATAAGTTTCCAGTCAGAATTGTTGTTTTTTTTATCTTTCTTCCCATCTTGGACAAAATTTATATATCTCACTACACAACTTTTTTTATTGGGTGTAACCCCAGAATAAGGAGATGATTTTTTTAACCTTCATTGCTTGGCACTTGAATTTCTGCAAGAATGTCTGCTCTAGTCAGTTTGGGCCCGACTGGTTAGATCTACCAGGGAGAAATTGCTGCAAATCCCAGCTTCACTGTTATTTTCTCTAGATTTAATTTGATTTTCTTCTGTCGGCAGTGTTGAAAAAAAGATGGTTGTTTGTGTTCTTTCTCTGGTAATGAGGATATCATCTGCAATTATCTTCACATCGGGCAAGCCTTCAAGTGTCTGGTTTAGTTCCTTCTGAAATAATTTAGATGCAAGGGAGATAGATGTCCTTTGGAAGATATATCAATCTACAGTATTCAAATGAAATAAAATGGGATGCGAATGGTAGACAGGGAAGTAGGCAGCTAGGTACTTGCCATGATACTTATCATCAAGAGAAGTGGCAGTGCAGACTGAGTGTGTCCAGTTGTCTTTCATAGTACCCTCTTCCTTTTCAATTTGCTCTCCAATCTCCTATCAGGCTTTCTCCAATGGCAGTTAGATCTATAAAAATCCCCCCACCGTGTCATGCAATGCTTCAGTGCTATCTGTTTCAGACCAGAGTTCTCCTCAGATGCAACACAGCATACTTATTTGTTAGGCAGAAAAAAATCCAGCCATTTCCAAAGGCCCACACTGTAAAACACTTGAAGTCAATTTCTGCATGCCTCTCCTATGTTATTTTGTTTGATATAGATTCATTTCTGTAACATGTGCATTTTATATCATCTCCAAAACCAATCTTCACTTCCAGAAGATGCCTATTCCATGCATAGGAGAATTCATGCTTGGAACACTTTGCTCCCCCTAGTAGTAATATAAATCCTTCTGGTAACTGTGGGTGGGGTGAGGTGAGTGGGTTGGGGCAATAAACATGGGGAGATTTCAGGGTCCACCAGGAACAGAAAAAGATGGGAATAAGGGTTTCTCTCTCATTCCATTCAGATGTATGTCCAGACAGGTGGGAAACAGAGTGAAGGCACTTTCCTAATCTCAGGAATGGAAAGGAATCTGAACCCAGAGCTGTTTTCGTGAAAATATTTTCACCATCCATTTTAAAGAATCCAGATTTTGTTTAGAAAATCCTCTGATTCTGGAGAACAAAGGATATTGGCTGGATAATAAGGCGGAAGCTAAATGTATTTTATGTTATGGTTCGGTGGTTGTTCTGTATTTAGATGTCAAGAGTATGTCTTCACCTTTTAATTTTCTGGATTGTACTAGTAAAATCTAAAAATTAAGGATTTTGAATGAAAGTGGATCTTTGAAGACTATCTTCAATATAGTATTCACATTATTGTGGCTTTACTGTAGTACATTCATTGTACAGCCAAGCCCTATGTATCTTCACTCCAAAGTAAACTCAATGGATTTTCTTTCCAAGTTAACGTTCATCGAAATTTAGCTTCATTAATTTTTCCTTCCAATTCATTTCACGCTATGGTAAATGAGATGTCTTATCTCCATATATGGTATAACTCTGATGCAAAGCAAATTATCTTTTGCGTGAAAAGACAAAGATATCATGAAACTCTGAAATAATTCTTTCTACCCTTTCAAAATATAGGGAGGTAGAGCAAGGAAGATGCTGACAGCCAAGCTCACCCTTGAGGATATTTTGAATCAAATCCATCATCTGTAAGTTGGAGTGATAAAAGCCATTAGCTATAAGGGATGTACTGGGTGTCAAATTTTCCAAATGAGAAAATGCGTTTATTGAAAAGATAAACTGGGACTGTCAAGCAAAGACTACACTATATCACAGGAAGATTAATAACTTGAGGATAGTACTATTGCAGTTTATAACACCACTAGGAATGGATATCTAACAATGTGTTTTGTCAAATAGGTGATTTTTTTTGGAAATACAAAATGTGTGTATATAACACAAGCACTTCATTTATATTTGAAATGTGACGATCAATCAATCAATCAAATAAACAATTTTTGTTTGGTCATTGATGAGCAAATAAAATCAAAATCATAATTATTTAGACTAAAAACAAAATAATATTGTTCTAAAATATATAAGAAGAACATTTTAGAGTATGAAGAAATGTACTGTGTAAACATAAAACATACTGTGCAAATTATAGAAGAGCACTTAGCTATTGTAAAGCCAGATTGATCTTATATGATAAAATAAGACAGAATAACAAGGATATTTAGTAAGGAATGGAGTCAATAATTTCTAGTGAGCATCTACCTAGAAGAAACAACACAAAATAACCTTTTCCATTGTTTCAGTTTTTCCCTACCATATGGATACACTGTTTGAAGGGGATCTTTTGATATTTCCCTTCATTAATAGCTGTGGGGAAGCATTGACTTGATATGACTCTTCTAAATTTTGTGATGGTTGTGACTAAAATATCTGACTGGTTGAAGAAGTAGGCAGAGTGGTTTAGGAAAATAAAGGTAAATCCTTTATCCTTGGTTGTATAAACAGAGGCATAGAATCAAAATCATGTGAAATATTAGTATCACTTTATAAAGCCTTAGTAAGGCCACACCTGGAATATTTCATCCAGTTTTGGTCACTACATTACAAAAAAGATGTTGAGACTTTGGAAAAAGTGCAGAGAAGAGCAACTAAGATGATTAAAGGCAAGGAGACTAAAACATATAAAGAACAGTTGCAGGATTTGGGTTTGGCCAGTCTAAAGAAAAGAAGGACTAGGGGGCACATGACAGCAGTACTCCAGTAATTGACCAGCTGCCATAAAAAGGAGGGGGTCAATTTATATTCAAAAGTACCAGAGGATAGGACAAGAACAATGGATGGAAACTAATCAAAGAGAGAAGCAACCTGGAATTAAGGAGAAACTTCCTAACAGTGAGAACAATTAACCAGTGGGACAGCTTGCCATCAGAAATTGTGTGTGCTTCATCATAGGAGGTTTTTAAGAAGAGACTAGACAGTCACTTGTCTGAAATGGTATAGGGTCTCCTGCTTGAGGGGGTTGAATTAGAAGACCTCCAAGGTGCCTTCCAGGTCTATTCTCATTGATTAAATCTGCTTGTAGCTCTAAATCAGTGACCTGCTATGCATGTTTAATAGTCCATCAATGTGATGGCTGGCCATGAAAAGCCATGTGCTATAGTTGTAGTTTGCCATATAATGTCAGCACCAGGAAGACTGATCAGTCATAATTTTGTTCTTTATAACAAAGAACAAAATTGGTGGTGCATTGGATATGGTCCGGAGAGGAACAGCTTTGCTATAGAGATTTCTCTACATTTCCTTTACTTTTTTAAAAATCTCATGGCTTTAATTTCTTTGTCTTCAATTTCGTATTCTTTTCTGCATTTTCCATATCATTGTTCACCAGGAAAGCAAATATTTTGTATTTGTATTTTAATTAGATTTTTATGCCGCTCCTCTCCAAAGGACTCGGAGCGGCTAACAACATGAACAAAAACAACATCAAAGCATTTAAAAAAAACCAAAAACCAAAAACCGAATCTACAAAGCATTTAAAAGACCCCCCAAACACATTCATCATACACACACAATCACAGTCATCCCCAGGCTTGCTGGCATAGATAAGTTTTTAGATTCTTCCGGAAGGCCGGGAGAGTGGGGGAAACACGGACTTCAGGGGGCAGTTGGTTCCAGAGGGTGGGTGCCACAACAGAGAAGGCCCTCCCCCTAGGACCCCCCAGACAGCATTGTTTCGCTGACGGGACCTGGAGGAGGCCGACCCTGTGCGCTCTCACCGGTCGAAGGGATATATGTGGCAGAAGACGGTCCCGTAAGTACTTTGAGGGAGAAATATATAAATATAAATATATATTTATAAATATATAAATATTGTACAGATATGCAATTTGTACAATATTTGTGCATGTGCATTGTGTGTACGTACTGCCAAGGTCTGAGATAACTAGAAATATATGCAACTTCAACTAGTGAATTAGTCTCATGGTGTGTAATGGGGTAAGTGAAAGAAGATACCTATTTGTAAGGCTGGTAGCATTTCTTTATTGCATTTCAAGGCACTTGTCTTCAGTGGGGTAAATAATTTAGATTTACTAAAAACATCGGTCTCCAATCTTCTGAGAGAGATTGAGCTAACTTGGTACCTGAAAGAAACTGAATTTTTTAGGCAGTTCGGAGGGTTAATATTTCCCTACAAGAATAAAGCTTGAAAGCTATAAAACTCTAAGATTGTCTATTACTTAACTTCTGCAGTAGCTTGGGATCTCATTACAAACATGCATTTTGTGAAATTGATAGTTGTTGTACAACATTCCTATTAACAAATAATAATGATAAATAATGTTAGTTCTTAGTCAACCCTTTCCAGGGTTCCAGTCTGATTTCTCTGAAATAGGTCCACATCAGGATTAAGTAGACCACAAGCTCACCTGCTTTGTTGTCCCCAAACCACAGTTTGCTAGCTAAGGGACCCTTTAACTATATGGCTTTTTCCGATCAATAGACTGACATTCTAGTAGTTAAACTGTCTTGCCCAGTGGAAAACCTGGCTGCAATTTAGGTTAGGTTTTCAGCAATGCCTTTTCCCTGTTCTGTGTCAAACTGGAAACAATATATTCAGAGGCTTTGTTAGCTTCCTCTTAAGCCATATTATTTTATATCTAGTCACAAAGATTGGCATTGTTTGATCCTTCTGAGTTCTTCCTGTAAAATAGGAAGAGAAGTGTTTATGCACTGCACGATTCTTTCTTCTGATCTGTAGGTTCTCCTCGGGTTGAATGTATCTGATCAGGATACCAGCACAACTGAAAAGAGAGCTAAAAGTTCAGTGCACAGGTGTTCTGTAACTATAGGTAATCTTTAATTTATGGTTACAATGGGCACAACTGAGCCCAGAATTTTGGTTGTAAGTTGTTGCGGTCTTATGCACTCTTATGACCAGACTCACTTGTACAACTGTTTCTATGGTGGGTCACCACAGTCATTAAGTGAATCCTGTGGTCATAAGTCCAAATCCAGCTTATCCAATGGGTGTTTTTTGCTGGCAAAAAAACATTGCAAAATTCAATTGCATGACTCTGGGTACTGCAACTGTTTCTAAATGCAAACCGGTTGCCAAGTGCTAAAAATATGATGATGTTACTGTGGATGTGATACAGCAGCTATAAATTGAAGGCCAGGTAATAAATTGGTTTTTTTTAATCCATTGAAACTTCAAATGGTTGTTAAGTGGTCAGTCATAAACTGTATCTGCATATGAAGGAGATTTTGATCACCCTGCAGAAGAATGATGATAGCTCTTCCAGCCATACCAAAAATCAAACAGGACTGTGTTCAAATATGAAGGAAGAAGATTGTATAATCTGGGGAGTATGGATATTTATTTATTTATCTTCAACAAGTAAAATATTCCATAGAGAGCAGCAAGTAAGGTATTCCATATTGTTTCCTCACTCCTTCCACCTGAATCTCATTTAGGGGGACTCTCAACATCCCTAGAAGTGAGCACAGGATGGATGACTTTTTCTCAGAGTAAGTGATCCATCAAGGACCTAAGTGCCAGCCATATGCGGCTTTATCAATAATCTCTTCATTTGATTGACAACCAACACAGTATGTACAACACTGGGGTTATATGGATTTGATGTCCCACATTTACTAGCAAGATGACTGCTGCATTTTGAACTAATAGCATCATCCAAGGTGTCTCCAAAACCAGCTCCCTGTATAGTGCATTGCAGTAGTCTATCCTAGAGATCATAATAATATGAGGAGGGAGTCTTGCCAGTCGCTTTGTATCTTTACAAAGACCTTCAATAGGAAGAAAGCTTAAGATCTGAATATGAGGAGTCAGCATGGAATTTTATGTGGCATAAAAATGCTTTCAAATTGATTTTGGTAAGTCATCAAAAATTGATTCTAAAAATAATTCATAAATGGTACAATAGTCTTTTAAAATTGCAGCATAATAATCAAAGGATTTCTAGATTGACTATATTCATCTTGGTTGGGAATGTGTAGGAGAAGGAGTGGCAGAAGTTGGGGGCAGAATTAAGAGAAGGAACAGTTTAGAGTTGCTAAGTAGCCGCAAATGTACTATGTTTAACCCACCATGAATTCTGTTGACCCTTATCTAACTTCTAGCATGTGCTAACCATTAGTTGTGCATAGGCATGAGCAATAATTCTGTTTAATTGAAACTTCACATGTGGTACTAGTCTTTCACACCTGACAGAATATGCATTTAATTAGTCATTTTGATTTAATGTTTTCAGGAAATTTACATAAGTCTTAAAATAATATTGGTGTACCTTTATTGTGCATGTTTTCAAGGATATACAATATGGTGCACTATAAAAATAATATAATTTTTGTTGTTAGCTGCATAATTATTTTAACAAAACATTGGAAAATATTGGAAATAAAAATTATTCTAGTTGTATATTGCTGAATCAATAAAACTGATGTCATTTACAATAATCCATTTAAAATAATATACCAGCCAATTAAACGCATAATAATAATAATAATAATAATAATAATAATAATAATAATAATAATAATAGTAATAATAATAATAATAGTAATAATAAAAAAGTCAAAATGAAATATAGTGTACTTTGAATTTTAATTCTGCTGTCCTTTCCAGATAAGAAAAACATATCTGCTTTTTTACATTTTTTCTTCTATTTTACATCAATAAAATAATTCCTAATAAATTACTGCTATCTAAGCAAGTAACTATAAATATATTTGGAATATAAATATTGAACACAAATGTATCTTTTGTGCAGGTTATTTTTTGCCATTTTTATTTTATTCTTATGCTTCTATATCACTTGCAATTTTTTGTTGATCACTGCATATTTTAACGAAACCAGATATACAGAGGATTCTTGCAGAATTCAAAATAACATAAGAATCTATAAATGTAATAGATCTTCCAGAACAAAATTAATAGGTCAAATGTCATGTTATTTTTAAAAAACCTACAATACATGACCTATACTGTTCGTATAATATCATCTACTGTACATATGATATTATATGAACCAATCTTGTACCAAGTGTGACATTTCAATTAACTAACTGTTTCTATCTGAATTTTTGCAAAAGGTATCCAACAGATTAATAATATTCGTTTCTTGATTTTTAACTTAAAATCAATAAAATATATCTATTATTAAAATAGAAATAATATCTAAAATTCTCCTTACACTAAATGTTTGTGTGTGTGTGTGTGTGTGCATGTGTGTTGAGAAATTGGTCATTTTTCATAGATGGCCACCCAAATCCATCCAATTCAATTCAGCATTTGGGATATACCCTCATCTAATACACAAACTGAACAGATGTGTTTCTTTTAAACAACAAAAATCAATACTTTATCCATCTCTATGTATTAGAGCTGTGCAAAATGTTCAGCAGAGATATCCCATGAAGGACATTAATGCAAATGAAGCATTTTTTGTTGATGTATTAAAGCAGCCACCTCTTTTGCTGGGCTAGCATAGTTGCTTTAAAGCACACATAACACACACACAGAGAAAAACCCCACTATATCTTTATACTTGATAAAGAGCAGCAAAGACTTCTGCTGTTAAAACAAAGTAGCTGATTTAACAGTTCCAAGATTGTTGTTTTATTCATGCTAATGCAGGAGTGTCAAACTTGCAACATCACGTGACGTGTCGTGACATATCACGACTTTTTCCCCATTGCCGGCAATGGGGTGGGCGCGGTTTTGGTGTGTTGCATCCGGCCCGTGGGCCAGCAGTTTCACACCCCTGTGCTAATGGATCAATGCTTGCATAAGACTTAAATTTATATGTGTGTTTATATAAGTATGGATACCAACAATATAATTTAACCCACAACAACATTTTTAATTATCTTTTCATTACAAATATTTTGAGTATAATATTCATTGTTTGAATTTTGTAAAATCTGAGTATTATTTTTTATTTTAGTATTTATTTATATCCTACCTTTATTTTTTGATGAATAACTCACAGCAGCAAACATACCTAGAACCCTTTCCTCCTGCTATTTTTCCACAATAGCAACCTGGGTAATGGATTGGGCTCAAAGAGAAGTGACTGGCCCAATGTTACCCAGCCAGATGTTATTGCTAAGGCAGGACTAGAACTCACAGACTCCTGGTTTCTACCCTGATGCCTTAACTACTAGACCAGGGGTAGGCAACCTTGGCTCTTTTATGACTCATTGACTTCAAGTCCACAAGTCATAAAAGAGCCAAGGTTGCCTACCCCTGCACTAGACCAAACTGAAACAGCCTTTTGGAAGTTATTCTCCTCCGTACTTTAGCCCACCTTCATGGTTCTGCTGATTTTTATTGAAATGTATTGTCTATGTTAAAGTAATAGTAACTTTTATGTAAAAGTGTTTATATCCTGTACTTTTAACAGCAAGTCTACAAGAGCAAGAAAGCTGGGAACTTCCAACTGAAAAGGCACACATATAGGATTGTGTACATTTTTTCCCCTAAACCAGGAGCAGCCTCTAACAAAGGGAAAGGATAAAAATGTGCTATAGGCAGGGAAACCATGCAAGGTCATGAATATGTCATTAAAATGCAATGAAAACATTACATATTCTGATGTAACTTGCAGCACTTGAACAATCTATCTTCCTCCCTTGCAACTACTTTCTAAAGTAGTTCATATTATTATCCTTTATGACGTCTGACAGCACAGGCAAAATTATGTTATTCTTGGATAAATAATGTTAAAGAATCTCTTTTATGATAAAATTTGATTCCCAAAAAAAACTCTGTCTGGGCAGGATCACACACAAAGGTTTATTGTAATTAATTATCTAGTTTTGCTTTAGTTCACATTCTCTTGAAGGAATCTCATGCTGTTTTATTGTAGTTAATAAAACTAATCCATTAAGCAATGTGATGAAATCTTAACATAATAGAGACTGAATCTGTGCCTCCTTAGGTTGCAAAAGCAATTTATATGTAGATGATACCCATTTTACATCTCTTTTAGTATAATTTAGCTTGCATTTTCACAAAGTATAAATGACTCTTTATTTTTCCTCTTGGAGACCAGCTAACGGGTCCAAAATCCCTTTCTATAGTGCACAATATGTTTTAAGGCAAACTATGATATTCTTTAGGGGTCTCATTAAAGTATGTGAAGTGATGTAACTCCAAAGTCATTAAAAATCCACCTCACCAATCATAAGCAAATCAATAAAAATGGATTTTAATAATTCCTCATTGTATTTATAAGTGATTAGAAGTGATTAGGTTCAATTATATTTTCTCTCCCAGGAAACTATCGGTAATAAACAATGTATCTGGGATGGATAATGCACTTGCACAATCCAGCATGTGAGTTTGTTACTAAAAACACTAAATTCTACTGCTTATAACCATATGCAAACTAAGTGTTCAAGTAAATGGCAGCATGGTGAAAAAAATATATTTAGGAACAACAAACAACATACCTCTGGGATCACACAATACAACCACACAGTTTATGATCTATATCAGAACTAAAATCACAAGGCCTTCAACATGTGTATATACACACACTATCCTATCATTAAGTAACAGAATAGTTCACAATAATAATAGCACAGAGTTTAATTCAATATAGTAGTAGATAGGTTCCAATAAAAATAATAGGATATAAATAACTAAAAAGAAACTAAAACAATTATTTCAAATTTGCATTATTATAATATTATCATATATTATTACCACAACAAAGTCTTGCTCCATTTAGTTCCTTTTTTCATGAGGCAACTGGACTTTCTTTTTTTCTCTTTGAAGACATTTCACTTCTCATCCAAGAAGCTTCTTCAGAGCTGAAGAAGCTTCTTGAATGAGAAGCGAAACATCTTCAAAGAAAAAAGAAAGAAAGAAAGAAAGAAAGAAAGAAAGAAAGAAAGAAAGAAAGAAAGAAAGAAAGAAAGAAAGAAAGAAAGAAAGAAAGAAAGAAGGAAAGAAAGAAAGAAAGAAAGAAAGTCTGGTTGCTTTGTGAAAAAGCACCTTGGGATAACCATGTCCTGGATGACTGAGAATCTCCATAAACATTTAGTGATGTTGTTACCTTTATTCAAATTGAACAAATTTTAACAAAAAGCATTTGCGTGCTTTCCAGAACACTAAAAAAAGAGAGAAAGAAATAGCAAACTACTAGATAATTTATTCAGAAGCTCCTGCTGAATGAAAGAAAGGATGCAGACTGCCTATATGTATACCTCACAAAAAATATTCTTCCAGCTGTACTTGTAAATCTGGCAAAAAGAAGAGTGACAATAAATGTGAAACTCTCTTAGGTTAATTCTGTTCCATTAATTTAGCTAAATGCAAATTGATTTGAATCATTATGATAGTTTTTTGCCTTGAGACAAATATTTCTTTACTTGGATCCTGCGTACACTTCAGAATGCAACCTGAGAATAGCATTCACAAGAGCAGCAATGAAAAACTGAGGTTAGCCTGAAACAAACTGAAATGCTCTATCTCAAAAGGTCAGGCACATCCGAGGTGACAAGGGAAGTAAAAATGCACTTTGGACACAGAATAGAAAAATGCACCCCAAGATTGCTTTGAAGGTGAAGTTGGGGTTTAATCGAGGATGAAGTCATCTGGTTTTTTTGTCTTCCAGAATAGATTAGCTACCCATTTTGATGGCAGATAACTACAGAAAGGAGTCCAGATAAGTGGTAAGTTGCCAGCATGGTTCCTACTGGTGTCGTATTCAGGAAAGCAGAAAAAGAAAGGGAAAATAAAGAAAGAAAATGAAATTTGCTATCCTGGCATTGTTAATACCCAGTGTGTGATTCTACTGCAAAAAGTATGCTATTGACACCACTGTTGAGAAATGATAAGGTCATTATTTTCTCATCATGGGAGAAAAGGAATAGTAAAACTGTATTCCAGTTTCTTTCATTTAAAATAGAGAGGAGAGTTTTGAAAAGTCATTTTCTCATAATTCTAGGTAGGATCTCAGAAAAGATTCCAAGAAAATGATTTAAGATGGTTTGGGGAAAATATAATATTCATGGATTTAGGCTGTACATTGCTCTTCAAAGTAAAGGAGCAACTGCAACCTTGTTCTGAAGAAAATAATGTCCAAGCACTGCTTGCAAGCACTATATATTATTCCCTGGCTTCCAAGATTCAGTTAGACAAATTGTTTTGTTTTCTTTCTTTTTTTGGTCTGCAACCAGAATGGTATATGTTCACTTCTTCTTTTAGAAATAAAAATAAATTGTTTGGGAAGTAGTGCCTATACAGAAGAAATGCAAGAATAGCTAAAAAAAATATTATCAAGTCAAAGTGTGCAAGGCTGAATAAAAAGAGGAAGTTTTCCTTGACTTCCTAGTATTAGTGCTTTATCGATGTCACTTTATTCTGTTTTAATGATGAGAAGACAGTTCCTTGGTTGTTTTAAAGGGAAATGACTGTTCAAGATATTAACAAAATTTTGAATTATTTTTATTTTGTTCCCATATGCTGGTACTGTACTGGTTTTTAAAAAGATGGATAGCAATTTTACAGGTGCTATGAAAAACCATCTGTTCTTGGAAGTGAGAAATTATCTTGTCCTTTCTAATATTCTAAGCAGGTTAATATAATATACATTTCCCCAGAAGTGATGTTCCTTTTCTTAAACCAGGAATTATTCAGAGACTACTGGATTCAAGAAAATGCCCATCAGATTAAAATTCTGATGTTCAGCCCAACAGTTTGGACAGCTGAGGGAAACAAGGCCAGTTGTAGGAAATTCATGGAAGTCATTTGCTTGAACAGGGGGTTGGACTAGAAGACCTCCAAGGTGCCTTCCAGCTCTATTCTGAACTGAAATTGTTCTGCATCTGAGCAGCCTCATGCCATTCATATACACTTCCATATCTTGCCTGGATTGGAAAATTATGGACAAAATCCTTATCCTCTTTTTTGGACTCTGTGTGCCCAGATTTTTATGAGAGCCTAGTTTTTAATCATGTAATGTCATTGGCTGTAAAGTAGAACAGAACATTATTGGAGCATAGTTCTTGGAGAACTAAATAACCCACAAGATCTCACAATATCAGTGTGCTTATATTCAAATCAGCACTTAATTACATTTTCTACGTTTGTCTTTATGTATTTTTGACATACGCCCTTTTAAACTTGATAAAAAAAATTGCTGTGATGAAGATGAAAATGTAGACATTACTTAACAGTACTGCTATATTCTGCTGATAAGCTTTTCCAAAGAAATGAAAATGGGCATAGCAGCCATAATCTGCTTAAATACTTTGTTCGCTGTTTTGGTTCTTCTTAGGGCATTGCTTCTTTCATTTTTCTTTGATCACCCTAGGATGCCATTGAGATAGCTGACATTTGAATGAGCTTTCCATTTAATGTGTTTCTCTCTCTCTCTCTCTCTCTCTCTCTCTCTCTCTCTCTCTCTCTCTCTCTCTCTCTCTCTCTCTCTCTCTCTCTCTCTCTCTCTCTCTCTCTCTCTCTCTCTCTCTCTCTCTCTCTGTGTGTGTGTGTGTGTGTGTGTGTGCAGGAATTATTTAGGCCATGGTGAATCAAAACTAATACCTTAACAGAATTAAAAGTTACCTAAATATGTATTTTAAAATAATTTAAAAAATTAAGTTCCAACAAACTAAACAGAACAGAGACAACACTAAATAAGAAGAGAAGCAACCTAGAACTAAGGAGAAATTTCCTAACAGTGAGAACAATCAACCAATGGAACAGCCTGCCTTCAGAAGTTGTGGGTGCTCCATCACTGGAGGCTTTCAAAAAGAGACTGGACAATCATTTATCTGAAATGGTATGGGGTGTCCTGCTCATGCAGGGGGATGGACTAGAAGACCTTCAAGGATCCTTCAACTCTATTATTCTATGTTCTAATGGATTAACTCAGACTATCTAGAGAAGTAAAATTACTGAGTACATTACTGTACTAAGACATTTGGGGAAAAAAGCTCCTTCCTTTTTTTCTCCTGTATTGGGAAAGGAAAGGGAATTTTGTTTGAGCTTACCCAATTCACTTTTCACTGAATTTGGCATGCAATTTACAAGTTAATCCACTTTAAGGAAAAAATTATCACAAATGTGCATTATATTTGGAGGAAATAGGTTATAAAAGGTTTGCCAAGTAGAAAAATATTGCACAAACATCCTTATTATATACACAAACATATATATATGTATGTGTTCGTGTATGTGTATGTGTGTATATATGTATGTACATACATACAGAAATGCACACATAAACACAGAGTTTTGGATGGAGGCACAAACCAGCTTAAGCACAGTTAAGGGACATGCTTACACAAAATGTGATTTAGCTACAAACATGTCCAGTGACTCCTCCCTCCCTCTTCTATCTTTCAGATAGAAGAGTCCAAAAGAAGAAGCCATATTTTGCTGAAAATATGGATGCCCATTCTCTACCTAGGGATATGAGATTAGGAAAGAAAACTTTCTGTACAGATATCAGTATGGCTGATTGTTCCTAAGTAATTATAATTATTAATGAACAGGATTTTTATAATTTAGGCAGAGAGAGAGAGAGAGAGAGAGAGAGAGAGAGAGAGAGAGAGAGAGAGAGAGAGAGAGAGAGAGAGAGAGAGAGAGAGAGAGAGAGAGAGAGAGAGAAGGAATTCTCCCCTCTTTTGAAATCTAAAATGTCTCTTAGAAAATAACCATATAGCTTTAACTCTCAAGACCCAGTGGGGATAGAGCCTATGAAAAATGCAAATTGTAAACATTAAGTAGTCATTGTGTAAGTTAATTCTCCATTTGTTAATTTTGTTCCAGGGAAATACAGTGCTTGAGCAAAGTAGAGAGGTTAAAAATGTTTTTAGGAGCTTTCATTCCATTCTCTAGAGTCTTCTTGATGTCTTTATGGTAATAAAACTGCTGTTACTTTGGCAAGAGGAGTTTTATACCACAGTATAAGCCTTCAGGTTATATCAGTGATGGATAAACCTGGTGATAGAGAGAAAAAAATGCATTTAAACATAACTAGGGTACAGAGAAATCCTGCTTCCAAGATTTTTGTCATTATTATTATGATTATTATGGTGGTGCCTATAGCTCCAGAAGTAATTCCAGTCCTAGCAAGTTGAAGCTAATTGAAACTGGCTTATTTTCAAAGTTTTCGAAGGAGTAGTTTGTGAGACAGTTGCATGCAAAAAGACATGTTGAGAGAGAGTAATGATGCACATTTAAATTCTCTCCAGCTTTGAGGAAGAAATAAATTGTGGTGTGGTTGCCCTGCATAAAAATGATTAAACTATCTGCTAGCTTCTGATAATGCTGCTGTAATGCTTACTTGTATTAGATGCTTAATATCGTTTGGTTAAAATGTTTAGTTGCAACAAGTTGAAAAATAGTGACTCCTGGGATTCTGTTTTCTTTTGGAAATCAAAATCCTGGAGATGACTAAGATTTAGAATAATGTACAAACATCAGACAGGAAACAGAGTCCAATAAGCCACCCTTCCTCCAGGTAGGTAGTTTTGCTACAGTCCAAGATGGTTGCTGTTTGGTTCTCAGCACTTTGCGGTGTTTCTACAATTTGTCCAGAATGGTTCCTTTAAAAAAAACCCTGATCTTTATATCAGTTTTGTCAAGCTTTTTTTAAAGATAGTCCATGAAAAAGATTCAGCAGCTAGAATGATTGATCTAGACTGCAAATCTTCATTTATCAACAAGGTGACAATAATAATAAAACATAGGAAACATTAGGTCTTTGCTGCCATCAAGTGGTTCTCCAGATCTTCACAGAATAGAACTAGTAGCCTAAAAAAAAGTTTCCTCAAATCAAATTGCTTTGAACTAGAACTTCCATTTGCCTGCCCAGTATAACCAAAGCATTTAATTACCCAGAAATATTTCCCAACCAACTGGAGATGTCTATTCCAAAGAGATGTCCACCTGGTTCCTAAAACTATCTGCTCAGTAAAAGAAGTGGTCAGAGGACAGCTCCTTACAACTGGGCTAAAATTTGCTTGATTGAAATGATGTCAGAAAAGGATTTAAGGCCTGGAATCAAGATAAAACTCATATGATCTTCCTTTTTTTTTTCTTTCTTTAACACTCAGTCCTTCCAGACATTTGCAGTCCTGTCTCAAGTCTGTATTTGTATTCTTACTGCAGTTTGTGTTGTAGTAAATTTGCATTTCATTTGAGACACAAAGTTAATGTGTTGGCTGTTATAAAATTACAACATTGCTATTTTGGAGTTTTTGTTTTGTTTTGTTTTTCCATTATTATAAGCACCTTTATCAAAATATGACCACTGACAGTGAGGTAGTACAGAGGAAATTCTGAAATGAAGAAGTGAAGAGTAACATTAAAATGTGTTTTTATGGTTGGAAAATACATATAAAATTTTATTTCAGTATTGCTCAGTATCTACTGTTGTTTACACACATAAGGCTCTATGTTACTATTTTTTTTTCCTTTAAAATCCAAACCGAAAGACAGCTGGGACCAATCAAGGGCAACATGCAAGTTGCCACAAAAGGCCACATTCAAAGGTCCAGAGAATTAGAGGTTCCAATTTTAATTTAAAAGGAAAGTAATAAAAGTGCTTAACTATATGCTCTCAAAAAAGACTTCCTTTCCCCCACCCCATCCCCCCCAGTTTGTATCTGAAACTCAGGCTTTTGGCTTTTCAAAGAAAGATTTCCTTTTATAATTTCCAGATATAAAAGATGTTTAAGGCATGTTAAGCAGTCCCCTGATATTGACTGAAACAGTGAGCGTGAAGAGTGATTATCATGTTAATTAAACAGAATGAGATTTGTTTATGTTTTGACTCTCCAAGTTAATGGAAAGTACTAAAGGTGAAAGAGAGAAAAGAGGGCCAAAAGAGAGGAGGGTCTAAGGAGGGAAAAGAAAAGTACATTCAAAATAACCCAGGCTTGTGTGGTTTCAAATTGAGTACATGAATAAATAAATTCAACTTTGCTTGTCATTTGCCTTACCTTTGGAATATATTTGCTTTATCTGGGACAAAGCGATAGCTTTGGTTGGTTCTTGTTGCTTTGAAGGTACTGTATACCAATGATGATTGCTGCATAATAGGTTTTTATGCTCAATGTTGATTGTTTTAATAAAAGAATTTTTTATAATAATAAAAAAAAAGAGGGCACATTCAGGACTGACTCCTAACGAAATGCTCTGCCCGGAAAAATGGGGATGAGGAAAAGACAAGCCAGAGAGATTTGCCTTTTGACTTAGAATTATTTCTTGGGTAATGTGGTAGTGATACTCTCAGGCCTTATTCAGATATGCTTTGAAGAATATCTTCTCTTTTAAAAGAATTGGTTTATATATTGAGGGCCTGTTTTATTTCTAGCCACTAAGCATTTCTCAAAAATTCTTACTTAAGTGAATTTACTGAAAGGTAGATTCATCCTATATATTTATGCAGTTGATATAGTATATTGATAATTATGATTCTCCTTAGGACTTGCATGCACGACAGATGCTTTGCTTGACTGGCTAAATCCTATGTAGACTATAGCAGCAATATTTTCCAACTAGGAGGCTTTCATGACTGCTAATTGAGATCTTTTTATGCCAGTGATGGGAAATCATCCAATTGCTGAATCATTCCATCATTTTTCAGTGATGAAAGATAGTAGGTCCAGATATTCCAAATAGAGCAAAACAAAAAACAAAACAAAATTCCCAAAATGAAACTTCTTCAACTGCTCTTTCCCCTGTTCTGCACAGTTCTAGTTTATGGAAACACATAAGTTGTGTTTCTCACTGGGAATGCTTGAAAAGAACAATCCTTGTTTCCTCCACCCAAATGGAACATCTGACCAGAAGAAAAGATCACCAGATGGCAGTAAACATCATAATTGCTGGGAAGGCACAAGTCTACTTCTTAAGATTATCCTCCTATCTTGCTTATCCCTTTACCCATGCATGTGGTAAGAAGATGACCTTGAACCAGATGCATTGTTCGTGTGTGCCTGGCTGAGGAATTCTGGGAGTTGAAGTCCACAAGTCATAAAAGGGCCAAGTTTGAAGACCCCTATTCTAAAGTAATGCACCATATAGTGGCAATGCACTTGCACAATGATGCTATGATTCTTCTCTATAGACAATTTTGCGAATTAGGAAAGCTAGTTGCTTCCGTAACTTGTTGCCACACAAACAGAGGATATGTGACCAATCCCAATTCTGTGAGGCTGAAGATTGGAGAAAGCCATGCACAAATTAACAATGGCCAGTAAAGAAAAGACATTTCATGAAACTTTGGGAAAAAATACTTTACTCTTATTTTTATTTTAATCTGATTAAAATATGGGAGGAAACAGTCCATCCATTGTTTCCAACCAAGAGCTTTCAATGAAAACTTTTGTATATCAATTCCGTTAAACCAAGTGTTAACCAATTTTGTTAAACAAATGAGTAGCAGGTATTACTTCTTACATTAAGCTTCAGCCAAATTGCTGAAATTATTTCCTCCAAGATGTTGAGCAATAATGATGAATGATAATAAATTATACAACCTACCACTACATATGACCATAGAAATTAATCTAGGGCTTCATTAAAGGACAAAAGTCCTATTTTAAAAATCATTCTATTTATCCTCTAGCTGATTGGCCCCTATAGCAGGACAGGTGAGACAATTTCCTTCCTTTGGGTGTTTTATTCCTTTGTATTCATTTATAACAGCACTGTTTTCTTTGATTCCTTTCATAAGCTTAGCTTTAGTGCAAAAGCTTTTAATTTTACACTTTCCAAGACAGATGTGTAAAAGAACATTTATCCATCTTTGTTTAATTAAAACCCAGATTTCTTTCAGGTGTGGTTTTTCATTTAGAATTATTGACACTAAAATAGTAATAAATATTCTACTTAAAAACAGGTTTTTCCACAAATCTCTATAATTGTACCAAGTGTGTTGCTTTCTTTTATGATTTTTTATGTCTTTTTGAAACAAAAACAAAATCTCACAATCATTGATGTCTGATTTCCTCCCTTTTATTTTCATAAATATTTATACATAATTGCATTTCCTTGTAAACAGGATTTTTCCTGCCCAAAGGGAGGAAAAACAATTTGTGTGTTAATTTTTATCTTGCTGGTTTTGTTCAGCTTCAATACCTTTGTATATAAAAGAAAAGATTAGATTAAAGGGGGAAAAGAATACATGCAACCTGAGTTTGCTAATATGGAGAATTTTAATTAGGAAATGTTGCTAATTTTGTAGCAATTCAGTTCCATTATAACCTACCCTTGTGCAGAATGAATATATATGGTTCAGTAATTCAGTTCTCCCCATATTTGCCTCTTGGTTTAATCTAGGTTCTGCTGCCCCCTATAGACACTTGGTATAGACAAATCATTTCAAAAGAAGGAACTTTCTTTTCTGATGTATCCTCTAGTATGAAAAACATTACTGTGCAAATTTTATGGGGACATTGAAGCTTGTCAATGATATTCTTTGGGGCATATTTGCTTGTACCAAGAGGAATAGCAGCATGCTTTGAAAAAATTATGTCATTGCAAGTAGTTAAGTGCTTATTGGGCTTATTACAGTGGTGGGATTCAGCTAGTTTGCACCAGTTTGGTAGAACTGGTAGCTAATTTTTCGTTGCCCAGGCCCAAAATGGACTTCCAGAAGTGGCATCCACACAGAGAACCAGTTGTTCCCATATCTGAATCCCACCACTGGCTTATTGGATTGGGAAATGTATATTATATGTGAATACTTTCTATTCTGAGGTAGATGTTGGTTTTATTCAGATGATGAAACAAAGATATATTAGACTATTCTGAAGCCTAGGATGGAGCAGTTTAGGACAACCATAGAAACTTAATTACCAATAAAGTTACTGAGATAAATGACTCTGTCCCATTTCTAAATGAAATGGATAAATTATGCCAATAAACAAGAATGTTCATTGTTTATTGTGAAACACCGTGTAAATATAAATTTTTGTCTTTGGGTAGCCAAAGTTCATAGAGAAGGAAAGAAACAAAGAAAGAAACAAGGGTCTATTTCTAGCTATAAAATATGTAGATGTATTAACATAATCTATGTCTTTCAACATCACTCATTTTTTAAATGTATTATTAAACAACATAAGTCTGATATTGCACAATTGTTTTCTGGCTAGCAAATTAAGGAGCAAGTTGGGCAACTGATCATGCAAAATATAATGGATTACCATTTAAGAAAGGGCATATCTCAATTACACGTTATTATTTCAAAGTGCCTATATTTATGCCTGTTTTTTGGTAAACAACAGTGAAAAAAATACTGAATATAAACAAAGGAATTCATCTAGGATTAATTAATTAGTTAGGTAATTCAAATTAATCTTGACTCCTGGTTGTATGGACAGGTGTTCTCTATTTCAACTTGACCCTGAGGACACTATTTCTGTGGATATTTCAGTGATGTGCTCAATCTCATCCATCTACCACACTCGTTGTCTTTCTCTCAAAGCTATTAGTCGTCATCTATTTCTATTACAAGGCAAAAATATATGAGTTTCTGTTTGCTCAAAGGGATGCCTAGTCTTTGATTTTATTGACTGATTGATCTCTTCTTGCAGTCCATGTACTGGAACTATCTGCAAAGCCATAATCTGAAGGTGCCTATCTTCTCACACTTTCTTAATGTATAGCTTTTACAACCATATCATACCAACAAAAAGCACATTGCTTTAACTGTGCTGGTGTTTGCTATCATGGAAATATGCTTGTCTAAATTTATTATAACTTCTTCAATAGAATTATTATTATCTTATATCTCTGCCATAGTGTACAACTTTGTCTAATCTTGAGACCAAGGAAACAAACCTTCATTTCTTTACTAGTAATTGTGTATTTATCCAGCAGGATTTTGGTATTATTTTTTCTTCTTCGTATATGAAATTAATCTGGTTTTATTTCATCTTCTTTTTTTACTTTCCTAATGAACTTTCCTAAGTCTTCCTTATTTTCTGCTATCAAAGTAATATGTATTTGTTTGTTTATAAAATGTATAGGCCGCCCATCTTACTCAAGGTACCTCTAGTAAATATTGGTTACATATCTCAAGTTATTAATATTTCAACATCCAGTTTTGATTCCAGCTGTCATCTGTTCAAATCATATTACATTCTTATATATATTAATTCTACAAATAGCTATTAGGACACAATACATCATTGTCTTCCTTCCTTCCTGAACCATTTATTCAAATTATATTTTTACAGTAGCTTCTTGTTCATTGTAGTCTTCTCAAAAGAATATTCAGGTGTTCTGACACATTCCTGGTATGATTTACAATAAAGCAAAAGTTAGTTTTCCATTTATTTAAAAAAAACATATGAAATTTTAAGCCACCCCAATCAATCACGCCAGGAAGGCAAAACAAAAACAATTAAAAAACAACATTACAAAAAGCTAAAAAGGAAAAGTCTGGAAAAATAATATAGTCAAGTAAACTAAAAGGCTCTGTCACCCACTCTAGTCCAGGGTCTGGGGGAATAGCCAAGTTTTAAGGACATATTTCAATAAGGTCTCTTGTGGTATCCATTTTTTTTACATTAGTTTACTGTTCTTGTGTATTTCCTTTCAGAAATATTGAACAATTTTCTTTCCACATAGTACTCTCTTCCTTTTTGTAGCATCCTAATAACACTTTGGTTGTGAGAGAAATGTTTGAGTAATTTGCACATTTTCTTGCATTGCCTTGCTTCAGAATGATATCTATGCAAGTTCTTCTCATATCTCTAGCACACCCAACCTCATTCCACATTTATTATCCTGTTAGCATTTAAGCTGCCTCTTCTCCTGCAGCTTCAAACAATTCAGTGTTTGCCAATAGTGCTTCTCTATTGAACAGTTTGTTTGTATCTTGCCTTTATTATTTTTATTAATAACTCAAACAGCAAACGTAACTGATATCTCCTCCTCCTCTTATTTTCCCCACAATAACAAACCTGTAAGATGAATTGGGCTGAGAGAGAGAGAAAGAGTGACTGGCCCAAATTCACCCAGCTTGCTTTCAAGCCTAAGATAGGACTAGAACTTACAGTCACCTGGTTTCTAGTCTGGTGCCTTAACCACTAGGCCAGACTCACTCTTTATTGCCTCTTGCACCCCACTTTCTAATGGAGTCACTTCCTGATTCTAAACAGTATTATAAAATAATAAAGACAATCATGACCTTTTGTCATAGACAAAATGATAAAGTGTTTCAATATAGTCTTTTCATCTTCCTTTAACTTTGCATTTATTAGTTCTCTTCAGTGATTACTTGAATATTCCTAGTTTATCTAGGAATTTTCCTAAGTTTTCTCGGATCTACTTAAAAGTGTTTTCCAGTTCCCTTCTCTTGTTATTGTCCTCTGTTGATATTCTTGACAAAGACATTGTCCTTGTCTTTTCTTGCTTGATGTTGAAAGTCTAGATCCAGTTGCTATATGTCCTTCTTATTGCTCAAGATTCACCTTCTACATCTTTCTCTGACTTTCATGATAACTTGTTATGAAAGCCAGTTGAATCTTTAAAAAGCAGAATTAGGGATATTTTTTCCTGCTTCATTTTTTTTAACCTCTATTTCTTCCTGTGGCTTCTCAGGTTCTCCTTTTCATAAGTTTAGAGCATTGCATTTGGTGTATGCATGTATACATGTAATTTAGTCAGCCATTGTCTGTCTGTCTGTATGTATACATACAATGGCTGACTAAATTACATGTTTCCAGCTTCTCTTTTCTATTAGATAGTTAATTTGCTTCTTAGGATGTCCACCTGGGAATATTCATGTGCAGAGTCTTTGTTTTGCACAAAAATGGGTTTTGACAATGATTAAAGAATTCTCTTAATAAAACTCTGTCAACATACCTTATGCATTATTGCCTTTGCCCAGTCTAAAAGCCACTGTGGCAAAGGCATCCTGATCTGAAAAAGGCCTGCAACTACCACTATTAGCCCTTCAAGGTAGTTAACACAAGAAACACAAGCAGAAGTACTAGCTCTATCTTTTCTATTAACAGAATCTTGTAAGACTGAAAGTATTTCTCCTCTCCTTTCCTTTTACTCTCAAGAAAACTAGAGGGAGAGTAACTAGAGGGAGAGTCCCCTGTGAAGTGCTTCTCATGCCTCTTCTCTTTCTGTGTACTGAGATGCTTTTTATATGCTCATTATTCAATCTGCAGATCCACTTCCAGACTCCCCGTGTCATTTCCACATAACATGATGTCAACTTAGGCAGCAGCCAGTTAGACAGAGATCCTCCTGGGAAAGCCCTTGAAACTCCACACTGGAGAAATGCTTTTTCCCCTATGCACTTTGTATGTCTCTTGCTCCTTTTGAATGTATTCCCTTCCTCCTGGGAATCCAGATATCATTCCATCACATGAATAGTGTTTCTCAACTTTGGTTACTTTCAGGCATGTGGACTAAGATCCCCAGATGCTGGCTGGGGAATTCTGAGAGATGAGATCCACACATCTTAATGTTGCCAAGACTGAGAATTAGTCATGTAAAATGTCGCCACATCGCAAGTGCCCATTTAACGATGAACGCCTCCTTTTCCCATATAGCCCATCCCCTTTCCATGGTGGTGAACTTTTGGGATGTGTATGCACAAGGTTGCAGTGCCCCTGGTGGTTCTGCTGAATAAACCTCCTTTCCAGGTTGAGATCAATAAACCACCGCAGTTGACTTCAGGTTCTGGTCACAGCGTCGCTAGTCAAGCGGGGAGATTGCTCTCCCCCCGACTAGTTTTCCCTCCGTCGGCAGACCCTTATGTGGGTCCAAAGTCACCCTAGAGGGCGTGACTTTCTTACGAGGACGCAGCGTTCCCGCAGCGGAGGAGCGGTGGCTCCTCCAGCTGTCCGGACGGAACTCCGAGGGCCGACGGAGAAGAAGATCGGCCAATAAAATGGCCGATCACTCTGCTGCAAGAAACCACAAGTCCAAAGAACATCTAAGCTGCAGACCCACCGTGGTGAATCTGGGTGAAACCTTTCCTTTTTTTCCCCCTCTCTTCATTTTTTTTGTTTTGTTTTGTTTGTTGCCTGTAAGAGCTGTGTTGGAAAGATTTCCCTAGCTTGGAAAGGCAGCTTTCACTCATTGGGGAAGAAAGACGAACAAAGGAACAAAGTAAAGTTTTAGAAATTACGTTGCTTTTTTTATGTAAGTACTCTGGGGTATCGGAAAAACTTTTTTTACAAACTTTATTATTAGCCTATTTTGTTGTTGTTGTTTTGAGTAAAGAAAGAAGAATGAAAAGTGAAATTACTTTGGGGGGAAAATGGATTTATTTACTTTTTTAGCTCTCTCTCTACTGGTTAAAAAGCAATATTGCAATTGGAGAGGAGATGATCTTTTTATATGAAAGTTAACTGGATGTTTGAACTTTTTTTCTAAAATGGAGCTGTACTCACATTTAAATTGCAAACTTATTCTGGAGAAAATCTATGAGACTAAAGAGGAAATGTGTGCTACAATGAAAGAACTCACTATAGAATTAAGAGCCAGAATCTCTTCCTCAAACTTTAAAACTGACTTTCAGACTGCACCTGATTCTTCTATTAAACAGATTCTACAAAAAGAGGACCTAACTGAAAACAAAGAGAAATTGACTCTGCCTTATATGCAACCCAGTTATGGCGTTGAGCATCAGGAAAAGCAAAGATTGGTACTTGGAACTCTAAAGCAATGAGACTTTATGCAAAAAAAAAAAAAATCAGAAGGCCAATTCAGAGGTCAAAATGGTTCTTACTGATTCTAAAGATATTACAAGCGATAAAGAGAGACTTATCTGTTGGAAAGGAAGCTTTGCTATGGAAACCTACTTGACATTTGAAAAACCCCAGAAAAAGATTTAAAAAACAAAATGAAAGTTAAAGTTTTGAGTAATGGACTAAAGGGAATCTAGAACTATGGACTGACTTAAGGACCAAGATTATAAGTTAGATGTAAGAAAAATGGGATTAATGGAAGATATAAAATTTAGCTACATGGAAATTACTGATGATTTACTTGTTTGATGATTAATGAATTGAAATATCTTAAAGTTTGATGTTATTTTGTTAGTTTAAAGTTGATTGATGTTTTATATAGCTTTAGGACAGATTAATACTTTAGCTTAAAAAAGATATAAGAGAAAAAAGAAGTGACTAATGAAATACATATTAAATCCTTTAAGAAAGTATTTGTTCTTTTTCTTTTTTTTCTTTTCTTTTCTTTTTTTTGTTTAGGATAATAGGGTTATTTGTAAGAAAATTATTATGTAATCTTGAACTAACTTAATAAGATGATTTTTGCTTGATAAGATTGATGTCATTGGTTATGACAATCTAATTGGATATGAGCTGAATTATGTTTAATGGATTAAAAAATTAAGATTTGATTTTATCTGTTAGCTATAAGAGATTGATTAGTTGATAGATTAGATATATATAGGATATATTAATGTTTTAGTTTAATTAAGAGATATTACTGGAAGAAGAGTTAAATAAAATTTACAATAAAGACTAAGGTACCAGAATATATTTGGAAGGAATACCCGAACTGATAGAGTTTGTATTTAAAGTTAGTTTGATTATGGTTGTATAAATTTTTTAAAGTGTTAGAAACAGGTATAGGTTGACTAAATTTAAACCAGATTGAACTATTTTAAATAAACTATGTTAGTTAAGGGGAAAGAGAGGGAATACCAGAGATATTGATTGAAGTATGTATAAATGTTTTGCTTTTGGATGATTGTTTACCCTAACACCATGGTGTGCTTTGAGCATTTTGTTGTTAAAATTAAAAAAACCAATAAAATTTTTGCAAAAAATAAAAATAATAAACCGCTGCAGTTCTACAAGCTCCTTGGGTGCCATGCTGTACATCCGGGGTTTCAGCAGTTTGGCTCCCGGTTCAATTTCGATTGCACAGTCCGTCTCACGATGAGGCGGTAGCTGGTTGCACTCCTTCTCGCTGAACACTTTGGCCAGGTCACTGTATGCCGTTGGGAAAGGGCCCTTCCCCCCTCTATGGTCGCACACACTGGGGCTTGCTCCCTGCAGCCTGACCCGGGTGGTTGGGGCCCAACACCACGGCGTACTCTACGGTAACCACCCTCCCACCAAATGGTGGGTTCCCACTTATCCAACCAGGCCAGGCCTAGGATTACCGCCTCAGTCTGGATGGAGCAACAATGAAACGGAGGACCTCGCAATGGCCTCCGAGCTCTAGCCTGACCGGTTCAGTGATGTGGGTAGCTGGGGCCCCTCTCAGTAGGGACCATTCCACCTGCTCAAAGTGAATGGGTTGGGTCAACCTATGTAGCCTGATACCGCTTTCTATCACCACAGTCTTGCTTATCAGGCACCGGGTACACCCAGTGTCTATAAGGGCCGGCACTCCCTCCGTGCGCCGGTCTGTGGACTTGTTAACACTATGGGCAAGACGAAGGGGGCCACGGGCTCACTCACCATCGGGTCAACCACTGCGTCATCCTCACTGTCATCTGCAGCCGACTGATATTGTGCCACTGCTGTGGCGTTCTTGTCTGCTGGCAGTACTTGCTGGAAGGTTGGAGTCATTGGCTGCATTGCTGCCCTTGACGACTCTGGGCCTTTTTCCAGTGTTGTAGTGGGTCCTCCAGGCATTACAGGGCTCCGCGGAGTGGGAGTCGGGCACTTGGCCGCCCGGTGGCCCAGCTGGTTGCACCGGAAGCAGCAAAAGGAGGGGACCCCAGGGGAACCGGAAACACTGGGGTAGCTGGCTGGCTAGCCTTGGCCACTGTCACGCGGTTTCCCCAACGGCTGCCAGGGATGAGGTGCCAAAGTGTCCCGATCCACCGCCACCCGAAACCACTCTCACAGATGGTTGGGTACACTCCTGTAGATGTAGTTCCTAGTCAAGGCCCTTCCGGAACTGATGGACTAGCAACCTTTCTGGCCACATTGAGCTGAGCCAGCCTGCCAATCTGCAGAAGTCGTGGACATATTTTGCTATGGTTTGGCCCTGTTGCTTCAGCGCCACGATTTCCACCTCTGCCAACTGGAGACATGACACATCCTCGAACTGGGCATGCAGTGCTTCCAGAACAGGCCTGAGTTATTCAGTTCCTGGGCATGGTCGCTGTAAAGGTCATCAGCCCACGCTGCTGCCTCCCCTTGCAACCCTGCTGTAACCGCTACCACCATTGCCCATTGGGAGTACAAGTGGGCATAACGATCGAGGTGACTGATCACATGACCCAGAAACATTGCCAGTCTGTCAGGGTGCCCATCAAAGGAAATGGGTATGGGTGGTGGTCCCCATGTATGTCCCGGGCCCCACTGGGCCATAGGTGGCGTCATGCCGCCAGTCGTGTCTGGGGTCGTCAAACTTACAGAGCCAGTACCCCGAGCCCAGGGCATCCTGCCTGACGGCAGCCCGCAGGCATCACTGCCTGATCCACCTGGCCATGCTGCTTGGGGCTGCATACCTGTTGGTCCAGTCCCAGCAGCTCCACCAACAGTGGCAAACGAAGCCTTGGGCTGCTGAGTCGGAAACGGGAGGACTCGGTGCATCCAGAGGACTCCTCCATCCGCTGCCACAAAGATACCTCATGATACCCTGGCTCACCAAAGCGGTCACGGAGCACATCCATGGTATACTCGCTGGGAGCGGTGGAGTAGTTCCATTCGTCATCCTCATCGCCGGTCACACGCCTCTCTCTCCACCCCATGAGAGACGGTCTGGCTGGGGTTGTGTGGACATGGCCAGTATCCATAGACGTCAATGCCGAGCTCTGCCACCACTCCCCCCTGCTCTTGTAGTAGGAGCCTCCTGGTGCTCCCCCAAAGGGGCAGTGGCCTGGATGGCCTTTGGTCTACCACCGTCTGCGTCCCCTGGGTCTCGGGTGCAGGGCCTGCTGCTTCATCCGGAGCAGCCTCCTCCACATGGGGAGCGTCCTGTTTGCCCTCCACCATTCCCTCAGGTTGGGGTAATGGCACGGATCAGTAAACTCAATGGAGTGCTAACTTACTATCACATCATCCGTCGTCGCCCAGGAGAAAAAAAACCAGGAACGCAGGAACGTGGTGCAAATGAAGGTCTTTATTCCTTAACAGACAAAGTTACCACTGGGAGTGGTTTGCTTCCAGTGCTTCATATAACAGTGCCAAGCCCAAATCCCCACCCTCCACCCACTAACCACCATCCACCCAGCTGTCTTTAAAGGTCTGTTTGGCTTGCCCTGCCCTTCCCCAGCCATGCCCCACCCTGCTGTCCTGCCTCCCATCCGCCCAAGATGGAGCCTTCCGCTGGCGTGCTGCTCCAGCTGTTTCCACGCTCCCCCTGCCTTCTGCGGCTCATGTCCAGTATTTCCAGTAAGTTCGCGTCTGCCTCGCTCTGTTCTGCACCCCCAGTGTTTGTCTCCGCCTCCTGGTTTGGGGATTTCTCTCCCCCCCTCACCCAGGCTCCGCTTGGGATGGCCGCGGCGGCTGCCAGGTCTCTTTTTTCCCCGGTGTCTGGTTTTCGGGGGCCTCCGCATGCCGACCGGGCTCAGCGATTCCTCGGCGGCGTCTGACAATCAGCTGGGCGGCGGTGCGGCAAGGTTCGGCAGTTTCAGGTGCCAGCCAGGATGAGGAGGCTGTGTGCAGTGGCAGCCGGTTGTGCTGCTGGTGTTTGGCAAGCCCCGTGGGGCTTGACATAAAGAACATAAGGAATGGCTTTGAAGAACCATGGGAAGATTCATTAACAAGGCAACAATCAAACAAATTTAGTTTTTGTTGTGGGTGTTTCTAGACCAGCTGGGGACATATCAGAGGATGACGAAGCAGAACCAGGCCCCTCTGGGTATTTTCCCCTCCCGGCAGCCGAGCTAGACAATGAGGAGCTTTGTATGCATTCTGAGTCAGACTCTCAAAGTGATGAGTCAGATTTGGAACAAGAAGTTAGATGGCTTGATCCGAGATTCAGAAGGTTTGATAAGCGAAGGTGTCAGTTAAGTGGGAAAAGGAAGTAATGGGGGAAATGACGTATCGGAAACTATATTAGAAGGGGAAAGAGAGACTACGCCTTTGTCACGAGCAACGTTAATCAAGGAGTAGCCTGATACCTTGAGCAGCGCGTTTAAACTCAGTTTTCTGGTGTTTTTTTGGAATCTACGGAAGAATAATGAGGTCTTGGACAATGTGATTGATAAAGAGTGAGTTAATTGGAAGGTGGGAGGAGAGCATGTTTAATCTAAATGTAAATAAATCAGAATTGGCCGTTCAGGCCAGCAAAATGCCAGCAGCTTGCTTTGAAGTGAATCCTTTTGAAATGTGTTAAATAAAACTCTTAAAGACATATTTATGTGTATTTTACTGAGCTGAGAGGGGCTAGATACAACAGTTTTAGATTTATACTGCATATCTACCCTATAAGGCTGACAGTTACATGTCCATGTTCATGATTATTCATTGGCTGAATATTATTATTAAGATTCTCTGCTAATCTAATGTGATAGGATTTGCTTCAATGTTCAGATCCTGGGTGATAAGCCAACTTTAATTGTAAATTATTGGTTCCTCTAACTGGCACATACTGTATTTAAGACCTCTATTCTGTACTCAGATGAAAGCAACCATTCTAAATAAAACTTTATTATTTCTCCAATAATATCAGCATTGGCTTCCCACAAAGAGCATTGCTTTCTGCACATCTTCATGCAACCTTTACACCCACATCTATACCCACACTTATTTCCACATATTTTTTATTTTGTTGAGCAAGCAAAGCAAAAGAAACACTGTGTTAATAGAAAAATTATCCTTCAATATCTTAGGATTGTTCTGTAATTGCTCTCTAAATGTATTTATTCAGGGATAAATCCTTTAAAGCTCATTGGATTTATTCTTCATTGTGTAAGTTAAAGCTTCTAGGTTAAATATCCATACTCCCATCTCTTTTCTTAAAAAAAAAAAGATGCTGAAGATAGAGCAGACCTAGTGAATGAAATTCTTATTTTGTTTTAGCTTCTCCATGATTTTTAAAGTAACATTTATGTTTCTCATTTTCTCAAATCACACATTTATTTCTGGTACACAATAATAAGATGCATATTCTGTATATCACAAGAATAATTTAACACACAATTATTAATGCTAACAGTTCTGATAGTATGTCACAAATCTGACAATTTCCCTTAGTGTTTGGGAATGAAAGGAATATTTGGCATTGGAAAGGAATTTTAAGTAATGGAATTACTTTAACAAGCAAAGTGAAATATATCAAACAGAATGAGATGATAGATGAGATGATAGACAGACAGACAGGCAGGCAGGCAGGCAGACAGACAGACAGACAGACAGATAGATAGATAGATATAGAGTCTCAGAGAATTTGAGTGCCTCGTGCAATTTCTTAGCTGTTTCTTTACACTTTTCTGGACACAGACCTCTGATGTCATTTTTAGGATCTGTTGAAGCCACTCTCCCAGCTTAGGTGCCACAGTTTCAAGTGCTTCTACTGCCACTGAGACCACTTTTGCCTTTATTTTCCACATCCTTTCTAGTTCTTCCTTCTGCCCTTGGTACTTCTGCTTGTCATACTTTTTCCTAATGTTGCTGTCATTTGCACTGCTATTTCTATCATCACTGCTGTCTTTTGGTCCTTGTTTACTGCCATGCTATTTGGTCACCATGATGAGACAAAAGACAATAGAATAATATGTATATGAATGTAAAGCATTGGAATGGAATATGTGTTGTTGACTGATCACAAGAATTTGTCTTGAAACTTTGTTTGAGAAGGACCTGACATGGACTGAGAAAAAGTGCAGAGGAGTTTTTGGATGCTGTTTTTATCATTATGTGGAAGAGAGCTTGTGGTGGATACCAGACCAATATACCTAGGGCTTTCTGAATAGCCTGGGTAGAAAGTGATTCCAGATTGATCAATGATTGAGAAGGAACTACAAGAGACTGTGTAAGTAGACCAGGTCAATGCAAGAACTGGTGCTTGGACAGTAGCAGGAATAACAGGTTGATCAGATTTTCAGTGGTGGCAGAGACATTCTATCACAGCTAAGGATCCTGTTGATCAGCTGGTGGAGTTTAGTAGCCAAGCAGCAACTGTGGAACTAGGTGAAATTGTTGATCTGATGGCATCAACAAATTCAACTACAACATATCCCTTGGGTTGTGATCTTCTGCTGAACAACAATGGAGCTGATGATTCAATGAGGCCCAAACTCAGTGTTTTTGAGTGCCAAGTATCAGTCATGAGCTCTATATCTTGCATGAGGCAGCAGGACTCTGTGAGAGAAGAATGCTAGCCATCTGTGTGGTATTTTGATGACACATGTCTGAGGACTACTTTGTGCAGCATTCAAAGAACTTAGAACTAGAAGGAAGAGGACTTTCAGTTTGTGTTTGGATGGTGTTAGATCATGTTGATGGACTGAAAAGATTACTAGGCTTCTCCAGATGAGAAATAAAGAAGGGGCTGTGGAGACTTTCTGGAATGCCCTGGTCAATGGTGAGGATTCTGAAGTATAGATAGCAAAGAAGATGAACTTAACAGAAATGTTCCAGACCTGTTACCAAATTGACAACGGGAAAATATGGCTTAAGGCCCAAACATGGAGAAGGTATGCAAAACAGCTCAGAGAGTAATTTGCCTAATCCATAAGTATAAGAGGTAGTGTGGAGTAGAATACACCAAACTTGCAATATTCTGTTATTAGATTTGGCCTTCTTGTGAGAGGATTTCTTGATTTGGTCTACCTGGTGAAGCTGTGAGGGCAGGTGGGGATTTAGGAATGTGGTGTGGTGGATGTATATGTGCAAAGCCACAGTAGCTGAACAGTGGAAAGAAGTATCACCGAATGTTCAGTCAGAAGCAAGACATAGGAACTAGTTTGGCCAATTGGGAGAGATAGCTGTAGCCCTTTAACTGGGAGAAGGATGACATAGGTTAGGACAAATTGGTCTTTTGCAGGGCTGGGGTGTACAGTCCCCAGTCTTCTTCAAGTATTTAACAAGCTTCTTTTGTAGACTCAATAAGAAAACATTTTTCAGGTCATTCTCTTCATTTATCAATTGTATTTCCCCTTTAATTTTTAAAACATCAGCCAGTTTCTTTTATATATCCAATAAGGTGTCTTCTTTCAAATCACTCTCTTGACCTGTCATTTGCATATCCACTTTCAGTACTTCTCTGTTTTGTCAGACAAAATTTGCTCCACATCTTCTGATTCCCTCATTAACATCTTTTGGACATAGTCTATCCATTGAATGAAACATCATTACTGACACTATTGATATTGTAGCTATTAATTTCTGGCTCCATTCTTGAAAGATCTCCTTACTATTTCCAGTGTTATGACATTTTGTGTCATTTTGTACAAACATGTATTTTCCCCCCTTCTACTTAGAATCTTTAGTTCTCTCTAGTGTCCAGTTTCTAAAATCATAAAGACACTTATCTACATTATAAACGTAAAATAGTCAAAATAAGTCTGATACCCATGAGAAGCTATTTATTTTTTATACTATATTTTATAGTAAAAGTTAATATTTTAAATTTAAATAGTTCCCTAATCCATTTATAACTCTTAGATTAAAATCATATTTAGCTTTTTGCTGTTTATTTCAAATTATTTAAGTTCTTAAGCTTATAATTTTTTTAATGTCTTTTAAGAGTTGAAGTTAAACTCACTTGGTGACTTTTCAAATTTGTTCCAAAGTTTTAGGATGATTAGAATCTTACCTGCTTATCTAATATACATACAATTCTAATTAATTACATTAATTACATACTAATAATGTACAATTGTAAATACACTAAACTAAATAGTAAGATGTCTTGAACTGTCAGAAATATTTATATACATGTACAGTAGTTGAAACATGTTTCCTCCTGAAGGTTTTTTTCTTGCATTTTTGAAATTATTTTCTTCAAAAAGGTATTATTATATCCATAGTATAACAGTATCTAATAGGATAGGAAGAGAGATAGTAGATAGATGATAGATAAATAAATGATAGATAGATATAGAACATTTACTGGCCACCCATTTTACCGCAGGATAACTCTAGATAAATTTGTGTGTGTGTGTGTGTGTGTGTGTGTGTGTGTGTGTGTGTGTGAGAGAGAGAGAGAGAGAGAGAGAGAGAGAGAGAGAGAGAGAGAGAGAGAGAGAGAGAGAGAGAGAGAGAGAGAGAGAGAGAGAGAGAGAGAGAGATAAACTGCACACACTCTACCTATGTACTGCCATTGATGAAGAACTTTTTTTACAGAAGGATGGGGCAATTTTTAGTGCCACTATCCTGTCAGTGCATTATATGAGATGCATTGATTGATTTTCCACACTTCTGTCCCACCATCATAAAAAAAACTCTCAGCAGCTTATATAGAATATAAAACCAAGTAAAGTGGCCACTGTATGAATTCCATAAGAATAAAAAAAAACCTGCACCAAGTACAAAAATACAAGCAGCAAAAATGGAAGTTGAAGTTGGCATGATAATAATCAAGGAAGGCTCTTTGGAGAAGCTCCATCTTTGGAAACTTCCCAAACATCAGTGAAGAAGGCTTGATAAGTAAACTAACTTAATCTCTTCTGGGAGGTTGTTCCAAGCATTGGCACTGCCATTGAAAAGCTTCAACTTAAGGCTTCACCCTCACAAATCTCTTGAAAAGGTGAAGTCAGTAACAATTTTGTCCTGTTAGATCTAATCAGTTGGACTGATATCTATATTAGATGGAGTAATCAGGCCTGCAAATATCTGGGCACCACACCACAAAGGTCATGTTTGAAAAAAGAAATCCTATACATATCAGTAGCTGGTGCCTGGATGATGAATATTTAAAAAACAATTCTTTCTTTGACTATTTATCTTTTCCTGGTGGTATTGAATTTTGTGTGGCTGCTTCTTGTTTGTATGCAGTCCTTCTTCTTGTCATTCCTCTTCAGTTTCATTTGCAATGTCAAATGCAAAATAGAAATGATTCCCTCTATTGTAAAACAAATATGATGAAACAATAGATGTCTGGAGCTTTGAATTCGAAGCTGGATCATGTGATATGGTAGAAGGGAGAAAAAAGGACTGTCTTTTTGAGACACTTGCAAATTAGCCCTTTAGAGAAACAAAAAGAAAAGGAAGAGAAGCATAAACTAGGAGTTAACATGAATAAACATCAGATCTAAGCAGGCTTATTTATGTACACAAAGCTATATCTAAGCTAATATATATATAAAATAGCCAGAGCCATCACAATGATAAATGTGTGAATAATCTGATACAGGATTAAACATGTCCTAGCCTAAACAATTCAACCTCCAGTTTTCTATTTTATTCCATGAGCTCCATGGACCAATTTCTGAACTGTCTTTATTATTATACCACTAACCATACAAGGACAGGATGCTCCAGATGACGCCACTTGGAAAACAATAATTTCTAAGTAGGGCTTGGCCTAAATGCCCAATCTCAGAAATCTAATTTCACAGCCAAGTTATATTTCTTTGCTTTGCCCCCTATCTAGGAACACAGACTGAGATTTTCCAGTCTGTGTTCCTGAAGATTGCTAAGCAGAGCAAGCCTACCCATTTTTGCTATTTTAAACCAACCAACTAGAGGTAAGCAAGTTAAGGCTCCAGAGCCATATATGGTCTTGAATCTCTTTCTGGAGCCAAGAATCCTATCTGACTGCTCACTGTCAGGTTTTGATGGCTGAAAATAACTGCTATACAATAATTGCACAAAATATATGGTAAATTCATCACAGTTTTAAAGCAAAACAAAGGCTTGCTATCAGAAACTAAAAGTGAAGAAAATGAAAAATTCTAGGTATTCTTATGCATGGCATTCTAACCTATTGTTTGCATTATTATCTTACATTGGTCAGTAAAAGGTTATCCACTGCTGAATAGACATACCAGAACACATAGCATAGCCTTCTTCCATAAAGAAAAAATAATGAAATCTATATATTATAGACCTTGTGAAATATCCTCTATTGATTTGACCAAAGTTTTCTACACAAGAAAAATGAATGATTCCATTTTGTTATTCAATATTCAAGGGCGGCTTGATTCAGTTTTAGGCATTCTGAAATTAGAGGTCAATCTGGGAAAAAAAATAGAGGGGATGGGTTCGTGCGCATGGACGTGCCATTTTCACAAGTGTAGCTTTGTGTGAATGCATACTCTCCCACCACATCTGTAGCCTGATTCCCAACCAGGCTGTGGACAGGGTGTGTGTGGACTCCTGCTGTATATATACAGAAACCCTGTCAAGTATGGGAACTGCTGGATGAGGTCTCAGAATGAAACAAAGTAAAAAGATGTGTCTGTTTCAGTTTGAAAGGGATGCTTTGCTTATATTCCTCGAAGTGTCAGCTTCGAGGAATATAAAAAACTGGATGCTCTCTTTTGCATTTTGTCATTGCTGAATGAGGAAGTATGGTGATGAGGACCTATTAATGTTTCAAAGTCAGCCATAATGACAGTGACATAGGACTGTTTTGCAGAAGAGAAAATATTGGCATTACAGGAAGGACTCATAACCCAACAGCCTTCAAAAATATTTGGGTTTCTTCTATCATTCATCTGCAATAACCTGTCTTCAACTGTTGTGTGTAATAAAATGAGCATCAGCCATATCTTACTTAATACAATATTGCTCTTTATATCTGTATAACATTAGAGAAGCTTAAAAATTAATGTCATTCCAAGGCATTAGATAATTGTGTCATCTGCACATTGTTCATGTTGATTATTCATTTAAAAAGAACTTACCAGCCAGGGCTTTTTTTGTCATAGAATGCCCAGAGTTCCGGAACCTTTTTTGAATGGAACCTTGTAGGGTGGGCAAGACGGGTTGTATGATGTGTGTGAGTTCCGGCACTTTTTTTTTTTTTTACAAAAAAAAGCACTGTTACCAACACTTACTATTATAAATAAGAAAATGTCTGACAAGATCATTATGACTGAAAATAGTTACAGAAGAACAAATATTCAAAATGATAAACCAGTTATTTGAAATAAGCAAGACAATTCCATATCAGTGTGTGCATGTTATTTATTTGTATAGAACCATTTAGGCACCTGAAAGAAAGGCCTTGATGAGAGTTTGATTTCAATTCAAACGTGACTCTAATTTAAATCAAAGCAGCTCCATTATATAACCATCTAGCTTTTACTTTCATGAAGCCAATGCAGAGAAGCTAACTAGCTCTCTGGATAGTAGGTTCCCCATCAAATTATTATTTCTGTTTTGCACATATCTATGTACATTGAGAGAGGGGTGGGAGCAAAGTCTGCCTTCCTGTAACTTCAGTTAATTATGTTGTGTCTTCAGCTTATTACTGAGCAAGAATAGATCTTGACTTTCTTACGCACACAATGTTTTTCAGATACATATTGAGGAAATACTATGCTATCTAAGGATATTCTTGAACTGCATCCTATTCTGGAAGATTTGCTTCCTGAAAACCACTGAAATACTTCTGTGGACAATATTTAATATTTATTTTCTACGTATATGTAGAGATGTGGGTCTATACATATGTTGTTCATAGTATGTTTAGGTGTATGTCATGTATGTGTTTTACTTTGAGAGCGGGCAATTAAATTTCATTTTTGATGTGTGCCATTGTGCCCACAGCATAAAAATGATAATAAGGTTATCTTATCTTATCTTATCTTATCTTATCTTATCTTATCTTATCTTATCTTATCTTATCTTATCTTATCTTATCTTATCTTATCTTATCCTATCCTATCTTATCTTATCTTATCTTACCTTACCTTACCTTACCTTACCTTACCTTACCTTACCTTACCTTACCTTACCTTACCTTACCTTACCTTACCTTACCTTATCTTATCTTATGTTATCTTATCTTATCTTATCTTATCTTATCTTATCTTATCTTATCTTATCTTAAAGCCAGATTGGCACATTCTGGAAGAATAAAGGAATGGTCCAGGGAACACAAGAATGTTCAGTTCCAGTAAATTTGCACAAAACATATTCTATATCCCTCAGTCTCATCTTGTCAAAAGTAAACATGCCTGGTTCTTTCAATCTCTCTTCCTCACTATCATTCTTGTTACCATTATAAGAACCTTTTCTTGTTTGTCTAGTAACTCTTAAAGCATGATGCCTATAGTTGTGCAATGTACAATAGAATTGATCTAATACTTCCTGTGATATTGCATCATCCTAAAATTGTAGATTTGCCACATCACATTGTTGACTCATAATCAGTTTGCTATCAAGAACTATTTCACAAGTCTATTACTAAACAAGGTATCTCCCCTCACCATCCAGTACTTTAATTTCTATTTCCTGGACAGAAATTTCAAGAACCCTTTGAATTTTATTTCTGCTAATCTATTTATTTCTGCTATCCTACCCAATTTTGTATTATGTGCCAATTTCCTTATTCCACAACATTTATACAAATGTTGAAGAGTATAAATCTTTAGTTTTAAGGGCCAAATCTGGGCATGGAATGAACCAGGGATTCCCAAGATAGAGATGATTATTATATATGGTATAAAGACACCAATAATTATCAAGTAAACCACCAAGTATTGCTTAACTCAGAAAGATGGGACAAAAAAGTCAAAAGTTTAAACTTTAGAGCACAGACATATAAGTGCTGTGAACACTGCTTTGCAATGAGTTATCAACTTCATTCTTGATTGCAATAAATATCTTAATCTAGTCAAGTCCTGTCTAAGAATCTTCTGTGAAGAACAGAATAAAGGTGAAATATTCAGACAGTTATGATTTATTGCCAACTCCTGATATGATGCCTTGCACAGATTATCTTTTGTGGTATCTCCCTGACATAGTTTAATGGGGTTCTTTTTGAATTGGAGGTGTATTTTGCTTTGCAAATGGTGGCAAGTGGTATAAAAAACAAGATAGTAGAGGCTTTTATGCTTTCCCCCTATTTACAATGCAGCTATTTTCAAGAAGTATTTACAAAACACAATCCCAGTATTCACCCTGTGTCAAGTTTCCTCCTAGATCTCCCAGAGACTTCTGCCCTCTATCTCTCTTGCTTGCTTTCTCTCCATCTCTTTCCTTTCTGGGTTTAAGAGGTGAAAGAGAAAAAAGGAATAGAATGGATTTACTGTAGTGTGCTCTTGACTTTCTCTTGTATATGCTCAGCCTTCTGCTTCATCATTGGGTGAAGAACTTATCTCAGCGTATTCTGCCTAATCCATTCTTATCGAGTTGGCTAACCATGAGGTACTTTGTCCAATACTTTGCTAAAATAAAGATACATCATGCCATTCCCCTAGTCTATAATAAAATGAAACAGTAGAAGAGAAAGAGAAACAGAAAGACAGGGACAGAGAGACAGCATCAGAGAGTCTAGCAAGACTTCTTCCTGACAAATTCATGGTACTGTCCCATAATAACCACATTGTTTCAAGGTACTGCCTTTCTGCCACCTATTGTTAATTTGCTAATTTTAGAATGTGTATGTATCAGTATCAGTTTGATTGGTATGTTAATTCAATTGATCTTCTTTTTCTCTTTTGCCAAACTTCAGATTTTTATTTTACTAGGATTCTTCATGGATAACAAATAAAGCTCAGCCAGATGACCAGCAAATTCCTTTATTGCCCTAGAAAAAGCAATTCATCTCATCCTGAAGTTTTAAATTCCCTGACAATTATAAAAAAATATTTCCTAACTATGTTACTCTCAGTCTCAAGATCCAGTTGTTCCTCTGTTCTTCACAGTTGTCTAATGAATATATGCCCTCTAGCTAAATGAAACTGAGGCAAATAACAAATGAGTAGCTCTACTTTTTCACTGTTACATTTTGCTGTATTTATAGAGCAATTAGTATAATGATTCTTCTCTCTTTCCTTTCCTTTGAATATTCCTAAGGAAACCTTTTCTATATTTTGTTTTGTTTTGTTCCATTCCTCACCAATTGTACCTCATTTCAAACCTTAGCTTGTTCCTAATCTGTCCTTCTTTATATGTCTTGTATGTGTCCTTTTTTGTCTTCATTAAGCTTTTTTGTGAATCTCTCTATTTTTCCTCAGCTGGAACTGTGAGTGAGTGTGTTTTTATAATCTTATTTATTGGATTTCTCATCCATCTTGAACACTTTTTCCCATTAGCTTTCCCTGCCATGGAACCCTACTTTATCTGTGGGTCTAAAATTATTAAAATTTATTTTTGGAGACTACAGTACTCATATGGCTACTGTCAGTTTTAGTTTCCTTAACATTAATACAACCAGCTGTACATTCTCACTTCCCCCAAAATTTGTGTTTGTGGGGTCAGTGTTCAGTATGAAGCTAAAACTGTGCATCTATCTCCACTCAACACAAATTTGGAAGTGGTGAATATGATTTTTGAAAGACTTGTTTGTTGAGTTTTACTGAGTATGTGTGATGCTTTTCCATTCATGAGAAAAATTTTGACTAATATGATAATAATATCTCTCTGACCTTTTTTTTTCTTTTAAATTGAAGACAGAGAGTGGCAGCAACAGAGCTTGAATCTGAAACTTCCTTTCTATTTTTTTTTTACAATGATTCCTTAGATAAACACTACATTCAGTCTCCAGCATTCTGTAATTCCTAAAGATCAGATTATTTGGCTTGGGTTTGTAGAACATGTTTGAGTTAATTTAAAACCCTATATGCTTCTAAATTCTTAGTGGATCCCAAGAAACTAGAATTCACTGAGTTATTTTTGGCTGGCCCATTTTCATTCAAAATGATGATGATTATCATCATTATCATCATTCATCATCATCACCATCTATTCCTTAAAATATTTATGTTCATGTGTACTGAGGACATTGTTCTCAATAGTTTCCACAGACAGAAGCATTTTTTCTATATGTTCAGACTTCTTCCTGCATACTGAGCAGTTTTTTTTCATTTGTATCCATTAGTCCTGTGGTCCATTAGTCTTCATTGCTTTCGTATCTATCAGCAAAAATGGAGTAGATTACCTCATTACTGTTCAGACTTTATCTGTATCTTCAATTAATGTTCTTAAAATAATTACATTGCGTTTAGGTTCTAATTAAAACAAATTACAAAAACAAGAAATCAAATAAGATAACATATACTTGTGATAGATTGCTGGGTGAGAACAATATGATATGTTTCTGTTAATGCTAAGCAATCAAAGCATTGATGATAAAGATCTATAAAAATGTGTGAAGAGATTTACAGACATACTGTATTTACTAATATAGTTTTACAGTCTAAGCTTCCACACATCCCTGTAGGAAAGGCTACTACATATTTGGCACATTCTAACAATGAATGTGGTAAAGATACAACATTGGATGGAATAGCAAAATCTAGCCAGGAGAGAAATACTTCAAAGAGACTTCAAGAGATTAGAAGCACTGTCAAGGAATAGCCAAGACATTCAACTTCAAAGAAATACATAGGAATATTAAATCTGTCCATGGGAGGGAAGAATGTGTTCAGAGGTATTTGGATAATTGGCAACTTTGATAGAAAGGCTAAATAGTAAATTACAGTTTGATTTTTCAGACATGCCAGGGATTTGGCAATCTCTAGATTTTTAGTTTAAATGACAAACAAATCTTGCATTTTGTTCCTTATGCATTTACAAATTGTAAAAGAGAAATAAATAGTCATTTCTTCGAGATAGGGTATTCCTTCTAGCCAAGCCCTCTGAAAATAAATACCTGACAACAATATAAATATCCTATGGCATGGGATATTCTAACATATAGTAGTTACATCTGGAGTGAAAAATTCTCTATTCTCTCCTTCCTGTTTTCAATACATCCAATAAATATTCAGATTATTTAATTTGATTCATAGTTATCCAATCCACACAACACTATTTAATATTGTCTTGACCTTGAATATTACTATGGAAAAATTCATATATATATTTGTTTTCTGAGGTTTTCGCGGGTGTTTGTATGCAGGTCTTTGGTTCTTCGGGTTTTCTCCCACGTAGAATTTGAAGTGTCTTGGCGACGTTTCGACGAAGTCTCATTCGTCACCTTCAGGCTGGTGCTTTCGGCTTCGTGCAATGTGTGACTGTAGCTGTTTCTTCCTTTTAATTGCCAGTGGGGGTTTGAACTGATTGGCTGGGAGCTCGGCTGTGTTCTGATTGGGTGGAGGCGTGTTCTGATTGGTTAGGGGCTTGGCTGTGCTCTGATTGAATGAGGGGTTGGCTGTGCTCTCATTGGCTGGGGAAGTGTTCTGTTTGGGTGGGGCCTTAGTTGTGCTCAGGTTAGTCTGAGTTACAGGGGGATTAGAGATGGTGAGCTGCATAGCTCTTTGGCTTCGCGTTCGTGGTCGTGCCTCATCTTCGTGGTGGGTGTCAGTTTGCTTCATGTATGAATTGGAGGGGTTTAAGGTGGCTAATGATGCAGCTGTGGTCTGGCTTCTGGTTTGTGGTCGTGCCTCATCATCGGTGTGGGTTTGGGTTTGCTTTTTGCCTGGATGTCTGGTGGTGACATCCTGTGTGGTTTTTGTGAGTGTAGGTCTGGTGTCATTCTTTGTGTTATGGACTCGTTTGTCAATAAGGGCGGGTTTCCAAATGGCTGGTAGGCGAGAGGTATCATCTCGTTTGTTCATGCTGTGAGGGTGTTTTTCTATCTCGATGGCTTCTCTGATTATTCTGTTATTAAAGTGTTCAGTTTTGGCAATAGTTCTGGTCTTTTTGAAATCAATTTCATGTCCTGTGGCTTTAAGGTGTTGGACCAGGGAAGAAGTTGGTTCCTCTTTTTTGACTGAGTTTTTGTGTTCTTCAATGCGTGCACTTATTCTTCTGTTGGTTTGTCCGATGTATGTGGTGGGGCAAGCAGTACATGGGATTTCATATAATCCTTGATTTTCTAACTAAATTTTGTTTTGGGGGTTTCTTATGATGGTGGATATTTTTCTGTTTGTGCAGAATGCTGTTTTGATGTTATGTTTGTGCAGGATCTTGCTGAATCTGTCTGTGGTGCCTTTTATGTATGGGAGGAGGGCTTTGCCATTTTCTTGTTCTCTGTCTTGGATTTTAGTGGGAGTTTCTTTCTGGATTAAGTTGGAAATCTTATTTCTTTGGAATCCGTTGGATGTTAGTACATTACTGAGAGTGTGTAATTCGGTTTTTAGGTGTTGTTCGTCAGCTAGGCATTTGGTTCTGGAGATGAGTGTCTTGGCTACGGAGTTGATATTTGCTGGGTGGTGGTGTGAGAGTGCGTGCAGATAGTGGTTTGTGTGTGTTTTCTTCTGGTAGATGGTATGTCCTAGGGAGCCATTGGATTTCTTGTAGACTAAGACATCCAGGAAGGGAAGTTGGTTATTAGCTTCTGTTTCCATGGTGAACTGTATTTTGGGGTGTAGGCTGTTGAGATGTGTGAGGAAGTTGTCCAGTTTTTCTTTCCCATGTGGCCAGATTACGAAGGTGTCATCTACGTATCTGAGCCAGAGTTTGGGTTTGTGATCAGATTTTTCTAGGGCTTGGGTTTCAAAGTGTTCCATGTAGAGGTTTGCAATGACAGGTGAGAGGGGTGATCCCATGGGTGCTCCTTCTATTTGTTTGTATTTTTGTCCGTTATAGATGAAGTATGTGTTGGATAGACAGTGGTTGGTCAGATCTAGGATGTGTTTGGGGAGGTTATATTTGTTTTGGATAGCTGTTAAGGCTTCTTTGATTGGCACTTGGGTGAAGAGGGATATGACATCGAAGCTAACGAGTAGGTCTTTGGTTATTCAGGTTTTCTCCCGCGTAGAATTTGAAGTGTCTTGGCGATGTTTCGATGAAGTCCCATTCGTCATCTTCAGGCTGATGCTTTTGGCTTCGCGTTTCTAGGAGCGATGTGTGATTGTAGCTGTTTCTTCCTTTTAACTGCCAGTGGGGGTTTGAACTGATTGGCTGGGAGCTTGGCTGTGTTCTGATTGGGTGGAGGTGTGTTCTGATTGGTTAGGGGCTTGGCTGTGGAGATGATACCTCCCACCTACCAGCCATTTGGAAACCTGCCCTTATTGACAAACGAGTCCCTAACACAAAGAATGACACCAGACCCACACTCACAAAAACCACACAGGATGTCACCACCACACATCCATGCAGAAAGCAAACCCAAAACCACACCGATGATGAGGCATGACCACAAACCAGAAGCCAGACCACAGCTGCATCATTAGCCACTTTAAACCCCTCCAATCCATACATGAAACAAACTGACACCCACCATGAAGATGAGGCATGACCACGAACGTGAAGCCAAACAGCTATGCAGCTCACCATCTCTAATCCCCCTGCAACTCAGACTAACCTGAGCACAACAAAGCCCCACCCAAACAGAACACTCCCCCATCCAATCAGAGCACACCCAAGCCCCTAACCAATCAGAACACACTTCCACCCAATCAGAACACAGCCAAGCTCCCAGCCAATCAGTTCAAACCCCCACTGGCAGTTAAAAGGAAGAAACAGCTACAATCACACATTGCTCCTAGAAGCACGAAGCCGAAAGCACCAGCCTGAAGATGACAAATGGGACTTCGTCGAAACGTCGCCAAGACACTTCAAATTCTACGTGGGAGAAAATCTGAAGAACCAAAGACCTACATACAAACACTTCACGTTCGTGGTCATACCTCATCTTCATGGTGGGTGTCAGTTTGCTTCATGTATGGATTGGAGGGGTTTAAAGTGGCTAATGATGTATATATATATATATATATATATATATATATATATATATATATATATATATATATATATATATATATATATATATATATATATATATATATATATATATATATATATATATATATATGTTTTCTGAGGTTTTCGCGGGTGTCTGTATGCAGGTCTTTGGTTCTTCGGGTTTTCTCCCACGTAGAATTTGAAGTGTCTTGGCAACGTTTCGATGAAATCTCATTCATCATCGTCAGGCTGGTGCTTTTGGCTTCTGCTACTAGGAGCAATGTGTGGTCTAAGCTGTTTTTTCCTTTTAACTGCCAGTGGGGGTTTGAACTGATTGGCTGGGAGCTTGGCTATGTTCTGATTGGTTAGGGGCTTGGCTGTGCTCTGATTGGCTGGGGGGTTGGCTGTGTTCTGATTGGCTGGGGGAGTGTTCTGTTTGGGTGGGGGCTTTGTTGTGCTGGAGAGGTTCAAAGTGGCTAATGTTGCAGCTCTGGTCTGGCTCCTGGTCTGTGGTCTTGCCTCATCATTGGTGTGGGTTTGGGTTTGCTTTTTGCGTGGCTGTGTGGAGGTGGCATCCTGTGTGTTTCTGGTGTCAATCTTAGAGTTAGGAATACGTTTTTCAATAAGGGCGGGTTTCCAAATGGCTGGTAGGCGGGAGGTATCATCTCGTTTGTTCATGCTGTGGGGGCGTTTTTCTATCTCGATGGCTTCTCTGATTATTCTGTTATTAAAATGTTCAGTTTTGGCAATTGTTCTGGTCTTTTTGAAATCAATTTCATGTCCTGTGGCTTTAAGGTGTTGGACCAGGGAAGAAGTTGGTTCCTCTCTTTTGATTGAGTTTTTGTGTTCTTCAATGCGTGCATTTATCCTCCTGTTGGTTTGTCCAATGTATGTAGTGGGGCAAGCAGTACATGGGATTTCATATACTCCTTGATTTTCTAACTCAATTTTGTCTTTAGGGTTTCTTAGGATGGTGGATATTTTTCTGTTTGTGCAGAATGCTGTTTTGATATTATATTTGTGCAGGACTTTGCTGATTTTGTCTGTGGTGCCTTTTATGTATGGGAGGAGGGCTTTGCCGTTTTCTTGTTCTCTGTCATGGATTTTGGTGGGAGTTTCTTTTTGGATTAAGTTGGAAATCTTATTTCTTGGGAATCCATTGGATGTTAGTACATTAGTGAGAGTGTGTAGTTCGGTTTTTAGGTGTTGTTCGTCAGCTAGGCATTTGGTTCTGGAGATGAGTGTCTTGGCTACGGAGTTGATCTGTGCTGGGTGGTGGTGTGAGCGTGCGTGCAGATAGCGGTTTGTGTGTGTTTTCTTCTGGTAGATGGTGTGTCCTAGGGAGCCATTGGATTTCTTGTAGACTAAGACATCCAGGAAGGGAAGTTGGTTATTAGCTTCTGTTTCCATGGTGAACTGTATTTTGGGGTGTAGGCTGTTGAGGTGTGTAAGGAAGTTGTCCAGTTTTCCTTTCCCATGTGGCCAGATTACGAAGGTGTCATCTACGTATCTGAGCCAGAGTTTGGGTTTGTGATCAGATTTTTCTAGAGCTTGGGTTTCAAAGTGTTCCATGTAGAGGTTTGCAATGACAGGTGAGAGAGGTGATCCCATGGGTGCTCCTTCTATTTGTTTGTATTTTTGTCCGTTATAGATGAAGTATGTGTTGGATAGACAGTGGTTGGTCAGATCTAGGATGTGTTTGGGGGGGTTATATTTGTTTTGGATAGCTGTTAAGGCTTCTTTGATTGGCACTTGGGTGAAGAGGGATATGACATCGAAGCTCACGAGTAGGTCGCTGGGCTGTAAGTTTTGTTTCTTTATGATCTCTATGAACTGGAATGAGTTTTTTACTTGTGAGGTGATGGATTCTGCATAGGGCTGTAGTTGTTTGGCGAGAAATTTGGCTAGATTTTGTAGAGGTGAGCCTATGGAGCTGACTATGGGTCTCAGTGGGGTTCCTTCTTTGTGTATCTTGGGGAGACCATAGAGCTTAGGGCATCTGGATGATTTCTCTCTTGGAATGATTCTTTGTTGGATCTCTTCGCTGATGGGAGAGGCTTTTATTTTGGATCTAGTGGTTTTCTCCAGGTAGGTGGTGGGATCTGTGTTTAGGGGTTTGTATGTGGAGTCTTGGAGTAGGTTGGTTAATTTGCTTTGGTAGTCAGATGTGTTCATGACCACCGTGGCGTTGCCCTTGTCTGCTGGTAGGATTATTATGCTGGTGTCTTGTTTCAGGTTAAGTAGTGCTGTCTGCTCCTCTTTGGGTAAGTTGCTTTTGGGTGGCTTGCTGGTGCAGAGTATGTTGGTGATTTCAAGTCTGATTCTATTAGCGTCATCGGGGTTGATTTTGGTCAGGCTGGTTTCAACTCCGCATATAATGGTTTCAGTGGGGATATGTTTGGGAGCGACTGCAAAGTTGAATCCTTTGGAAAGGACATTGGTTTCAGCTTTGGTGAGGATCCTATCTGAGATGTTGTGCACAGTTTGTTTCATGTGTGGCTGTGAGGGAGGAGGGGTTTGTTTCTGGTGTTCTTGTAGTCTTCGGAGTTTGTTGGTGAGTGTGTCTGTCTTGAGGGTGGTCTGTGTTTCGGCTCTCCAGACTGCAAGTTGTTTGGATTTGTCCCAAAGTGCAGGGTGGATCTTGTTGCTGAGTTTGAGGTGAAGTGTGAGGAGATCTTTGTTGATTCGGTCTAGGAGGAATCTTTTTGTGTGAAGTTCATTTCTGATTAGGGCCAATTCTGTTCTTTTCAGGATGCGTTTGGTGGCTGCAGAGTTGGAGTGGAATTTCAATTGGAAGCATGTGGGGGTTAAGTTTTGATCTCGGCAGTTGCGTAGGAATGCAAGGTCACATAAAATGGAAGCTCTTTGGACTTCAAGTTTTTCATAGGTCCTGGTCAGATGGTGGATTTCCTCCCCGTAGAGGTATGATATTTGTTTTCTGAGGTTTTCGCGGGTGTCTGTATGCAGGTCTTTGGTTCTTCGGGTTTTCTCCCACGTAGAATTTGAAGTGTCTTGGCAACGTTTCGATGAAATCTCATTCATCATCGTCAGGCTGGTGCTTTTGGCTTCTGCTACTAGGAGCAATGTGAAACCCAAGCTCTAGAAAAATCTGATCACAAACCCAAACTCTGGCTCAGATACGTAGATGACACCTTCGTAATCTGGCCACATGGGAAAGGAAAACTGGACAACTTCCTTACACACCTCAACAGCCTACACCCCAAAATACAGTTCACCATGGAAACAGAAGCTAATAACCAACTTCCCTTCCTGGATGTCTTAGTCTACAAGAAATCCAATGGCTCCCTAGGACACACCATCTACCAGAAGAAAACACACACAAACCGCTATCTGCACGCACGCTCACACCACCACCCAGCACAGATCAACTCCGTAGCCAAGACACTCATCTCCAGAACCAAATGCCTAGCTGACGAACAACACCTAAAAACCGAACTACACACTCTCACTAATGTACTAACATCCAATGGATTCCCAAGAAATAAGATTTCCAACTTAATCCAAAAAGAAACTCCCACCAAAATCCATGACAGAGAACAAGAAAACGGCAAAGCCCTCCTCCCATACATAAAAGGCACCACAGACAAAATCAGCAAAGTCCTGCACAAATATAATATCAAAACAGCATTCTGCACAAACAGAAAAATATCCACCATCCTAAGAAACCCTAAAGACAAAATTGAGTTAGAAAATCAAGGAGTATATGAAATCCCATGTACTGCTTGCCCCACTACATACATTGGACAAACCAACAGGAGGATAAATGCACGCATTGAAGAACACAAAAACTCAATCAAAAGAGAGGAACCAACTTCTTCCCTGGTCCAACACCTTAAAGCCACAGGACATGAAATTGATTTCAAAAAGACCAGAACAATTGCCAAAACTGAACATTTTAATAACAGAATAATCAGAGAAGCCATCGAGATAGAAAAACGCCCCCACAGCATGAACAAACGAGATGATACCTCCCGCCTACCAGCCATTTGGAAACCCGCCCTTATTGAAAAACGTATTCCTAACTCTAAGATTGACACCAGAAACACACAGGATGCCACCTCCACACAGCCACGCAAAAAGCAAACCCAAACCCACACCAATGATGAGGCAAGACCACAGACCAGGAGCCAGACCAGAGCTGCAACATTAGCCACTTTGAACCTCTCCAGCACAACAAAGCCCCCACCCAAACAGAACACTCCCCCAGCCAATCAGAACACAGCCAACCCCCCAGCCAATCAGAGCACAGCCAAGCCCCTAACCAATCAGAACATAGCCAAGCTCCCAGCCAATCAGTTCAAACCCCCACTGGCAGTTAAAAGGAAAAAACAGCTTAGACCACACATTGCTCCTAGTAGCAGAAGCCAAAAGCACCAGCCTGACGATGATGAATGAGATTTCATCGAAACGTTGCCAAGACACTTCAAATTCTACGTGGGAGAAAACCCGAAGAACCAAAGACCTGCATATATATATATATATATATATACACACACACACACACACACACACACACACACACACACACACACACATACACACACACATATACATATACATATACATGTACAAATATATACATATACATATACATATACATATACATACACATATACAAATATATACATATACATATACATATATATACACATATACATATACAAATATATACATATACATATACGTACACGTACACGTACACACACACACACACATATATATATACACATATACATATACATATACATATACATATACATATACATACATACATACATACATACATACATACATACATACATACATACATACATACATACATACATACATACATACATACATATATATATATATATATATATATATATATATATATATATATATATATATATATATATATATATATACACATATACATATACATATATGTAGGTCTTTGGTTCTTCGGGTTTTCTCCCACGTAAAATTTGAAGTGTCTTGGCGACATATATATTTAGATAGATAGATAGATAGGTAGATAGATAGATAGATAGATAGATAGATAGATAGATAGATAGATAGATAGATAGATAGATAGATAGATAGATAGATAGATAGATAGATAGATAGATAGATAGATAGATAGATAGATAGATAGATAGATAGATAGATAGAGATAGATATAGATATATAGATATAAAATAACAATAGTATAAACAATCCTAACATTGTTGCACTGGCAAATAATTCATTGAATGAAATTTATAGCAGCCATAGCTGCTATGGTGGGAACTGTGTGTGTCAAATATCGGACAGAAAGACTAAGGGTGTTTCCAAATGAGAGGACATGTCCATAAGGCAAGATTATGCCTCCCCCTGACTAAAACAAAGTTGGTTCTTGTGCTTTGAGGCAAAAGTATAAGGAATTAATTTCATAAAATAAATTGGAAGCTAGCAAATGTTCACTAATTTATTCATGGGCTGACTAATGCAGTTCACAAACATGTTCACACAGCCACTTAAAATAAGAGACATAGAAACAGTAGAGTGAATGGTAAAAAATATCTACTGTAAGCCAAACTCATGACTAGTTTCCAAGTCAATGCAACAAGAGCAATCAGTGCAATCATTCCAAAGGTTACTATGATTTGGAAACAGATCTGCTGAAGCTTGCATCTGATGCTACACCATTGTCATTTTATCTGTATGGTGCTTCAGTTTACTTTATTGATATGTTTTGTTTTCCCATCTCCCTGGCTCAGTTGTCTTGCTACCATTATTTACATTAAAAGAAAATCCCAGAGATATAGGTTGGGTGTCTTTATTCCCAAACGGGAATGCAGTAGGTTCAAATCTGCCTATTCTATCCCAAGTAAATTAACATATGTTCCAAATCACCCTGGGCTGCCTCATGCTCTGGCTTTGATCAAATCTGATGGACCTTCCAGTATTAATGAGAATGCATACCTGACATTGCACACAGCATCTTAGTCTCATTAGGTTTCTCCACAGTTCCAAGTCTAAGTAACTCATGATAAAGTGACAATGACATCTTTCATAACCTTTCTTAGATCATTTTTTTTTCTTCTTCATTCTGACCTGACAAGGAATCAAGCCAAATAGGAACTAAGCACAAGGCAGCTGTGACTGATCCCCTGAGTTGAGAAGAAGCATAGACAAGTTGCTCAAGGGCAAATATAATGCAAGGTTGTTGTCAGCATGTTCCTGTCCAGGTTTTATATATATTTTATTTCTTTTTTCCTTTTTTCATAGCTTTGGAGAGGGTTTTTCTTAGCAGAGCCCAGCAAGGATTGGGTTCCATTTCCCTTTCTCCAATATGCCCTTTGAAGGGGGAGTTCAACGTTGATGACATGGATGCTCTGATGTGACTTTTTGAGGTGCTGAAACAGGACTTAGCATTCTTGAAGAGTCCCTTCACACCCTACCACATATGTGAAGAAAATGGGTTTCTAGCCAGCATGTACAATATTCATTAAACTGAAGAATCTTGATATGTTCAATATGAAAAGAAGGATTGGTGATTGGTGAAAAGCATGATTTTCCTATGAACACAGAGTATGAATTGGTGTACACTCACTCCATCATATTATATTTGTTAGGAAGACAGTATTCTAGGCTTCAATTTTGGAGAGGGTTAAAAAATAAGACTTTCATTAAGTAACCACATTGTGTGGCATTATAGTAGAATATTTTAAGGGTACATTTGAAATGAAAACCAGGAGACATTTACACTGAAGAATAAATTGCTTCACTGACAGCATTGGAGGCAAAGACAGGCCTAAAGAAGTGTGGGAGTATCATTCTTCTATGTAAACATGTACAAATTACAGTATACATGTGATTGTATGCAGCTACCACATAGTTCAATAGTGATGATGATGATAATGATGATGATTTAAACTTATTTGTTGTCCAACTCCCATTGACTTTGGATTGCTCACAATAATCAAAATAAAATACAATTAATAAAATATAAAAATGGGAAGTATGAACACCAGATAGAATGAAGTGAAGGGTCTTATTCTCTCTCCCTCACCTGGGAGAGGTCTGGGTGAAGAGCCAAGTCTCCAGCATTCTTTTGAACAACAACAGAGTGGAGGCCAACCAGATCTCAACGACACTTAATTCTAGAGGGGAGGCCCTGCTAGAGATCCTGATAGATGACATTTTTAATCAAAGGAATACAGAGCATGTCAACACTATAACACTAAAGTAATCAGGCACTTTTATTATTATTATTATTATTATTATTATTATTATTATTATTATTATTATTATTATTATTATTATTATTATATAGATATAGATACAGATACAGATACAGATACAGATATACAGATACAATGTGCCTAGTGAAATCAATCAATCAGAAGAGAGCTGGAAGAACCTTGGAGGTCATCTAGTCCAAACCCCTGCTCAAGCAGGAGACCCTATACCATTTCAGATAAGTGACTGTCCAGTCTCTTTTTTAAAAAAAACTCCAGTGATGAGTTTTCTTTTCTTCCAACAGCAAGCTGTTCCACTGGTTAAGTGTCCTCATTGTTAGGAAGTTTCTCCTTAACTCCAGATTGCTTCTCTCCTTGATTAGTTTCCATCCATTATTTCTTGTCCTGCCCTCTGGTGCTTTGTGAATCAGTGAATCAGTGAATCAGTGAATCAGTGAAGCTATTAGTTATAAACTCTGAGGGAATAGGGGACAACTGCAGATACAATGGAGTTTTGAAAGAACAAAGATATAGTTATTCCATGAACATAGTTTTTTTTCCCCTATGAAGTTACTTTCTTTTACTAGCTTCACAGGTAATTCTTGGGTTACAATGGCAATTAGGACCAGGAACTCCATCATTAAGCAATATGGTGGTAAGTTGAAAAATCAGATAACCATGCTATTTAGTAATGGCAGCTCCAGCAGCTTCCATTGCTGTTATTAAATGAGGGCCATGCAGATTATTAAACAAGGACTTGGGGGATTATAATTTCCAAGTTCCTGGTGGCTTTCTCAATGACTTTGCTTGCAGAAAGCCAGCAGGGGACATTAGAAATCACAATCATGTGACCACAACTCCCTGCAAGCCATAATCATGAACCAGGCATAGAACATCTAGATCACTATTGTGTGACTGAGGGATGCTGCAACAGACAAAATTCCAAAGAGCCATCGTAAGTTCCCCTTATTCAATGGCCTTTGTAACTTTGAATAGTCATTGGACAAATGGTTGTAATATGAACATTATCTTTAACAGCATTCTTGGTCCTTCTGAATGTCCTCTGGCTCAGTACAGTACAGTTTCCCTGAGAAAGTGTTTTCGTACCGTGGTAGTTGCCTGATTTGATACTGTATATCTGAGCATGGACTTTGTTTTCTCTAAAAAATGTCTTTGGGCTAGGGGCTGTAAGTAGGCCCCACAAAATCTCCTAGAACAGTCATGGCTTTTCCTGGCATAGAGAGTTTTTTATCCAATTTTCCCCAATATACAACATTTAAAATGTAACTCTCCCCAAAATTCTCTTTCAGTGTACATTTTGCTGATGTTCTCCCACTGTGATGGGCTGCCCACCAAATGTTGTCAGATTGCACCTTTAAATGGATGATATATGTTCACTCTTGCTTAGATGTTTCATCACATCCTCTTTTGCTGAACGTCAAATAGCAAGATTGAGAAAGAGGAAAAAAGAGCCAAATTAATGGATAGGATTATCTAGTACATTTTTCTGGAAATATGGTTTTTCATAAAAAGGAAGGATAGCCTTTTCACCTCCTAAGGCATAATTTCTGCTTAAATGAATAGAGCAAATAGAACTTTATCTCTGGAAGAAACCTCATTATATCACAGAATGAATTTTCAGCAGAACCTAATCAGGAACTATATCCATGAAGTCAAAATGATAGATTAAAAGATAGCTAGAGAATTACATTTGATAATATAACATTTTTTTCAGAATTAAATGCCTATAAAAATAAGTTAAACACAAAGTGTTCTTTAGGTTGAGCCTATTTCCACATCCATATTTTCTTGGCAAATTAGATGAATAGTTTTGTTCCCCACCAACCTCCCCAAATTTCCAATTTAGTTCACAGACCTGAGATTTTCTGGTGATTACCAATTTTAGAATTTGAAGCTTGGCCCTGCGCAGGCAAGCTTCAATTTCCATGATGGGTCCTCACACGTGGGCCAAATATTAGAGATGAACACATGACTCCAGTCAGCTTTCTCTCTGGGGCGTGAGGGCAACAGACAAGACTGCCTTCCCCTTTTTATTAACTGTTACAGTGGGCGGTTACACAATGCATCACATGGTTACAAACAGCCAATGACAATGTTATACTCTGTAGCCAATGACAAGGCTACACTGCAGGGCCACCCTGTGGCCAATGGATTCAAATCTTGGTACAACTGTCCATCCACCTATTAGCCCCCCTTATTTCCTGTCCCAGGCCATATGGCAAGTCCTTTGTTCCAAAGCACATGGCTTGTCCCTCTGATATGGCCAATGGACTCCACCTCTTGGCTCCTCCTCCATTTCCTGTTGCTTCCAAACAGCATGGTAAAGTCACATGGTACAGTCTCTTTGTTGCAAGCCCATCCAAGCCTCATGTATCACAACATATTACAACAAAAATTAATTATCTTACCTTATCTAAGCTGAAGCTAAGTTGGGTTGGACTGGTACAGCTGTCTCAATGCCACAGAATAGTGGACAACCAGAAAAGCCAAATAAACTACATTTTGGAGAAGAACAGACACAGATGGTCCACAATCTATTCATAAATCAGTTTGAAAGGTCAGATGGCTTTCTTTTCTTTTGAATTGCCTTATAAAAAAATACCATTGCTAGATGGCTGGAATTCTGCATGTCTATGGGAACATTTTGTCTAAACACTCTTTGTCCTTAGATTTAAGTAAAGTTCACAAGTTTTGTTTTCATTCAGATAGCATCTGAATAAATGCAGGATAGTTACTAGGAACTGTGTACATTTTGCAAAACCTTATACAGGTAGTCCTTAACTTATGACCATAATTGAGGACACAATTTCAGTTGTAAATTGTGATGGTCATAAGGTGGATCACCATATGACCGTGCTCAATTTTATGACTTTTTTGAGAATGGTGATAAAGTGAGCATTGTGGTCATTTAGCAAAGCCATTTTTTGCTAGGAGGAAATTGTGCTGGAAACCAGAAGTAAAAGCTAGTTTTGGTCAAAAATATTATAAATCACAGTCATATGAAGACAGGGCACTGCAAATCATCATAAATATGGGCCAGTTGCCGAGCACCCAAAATATAGTCACATGACCAGGTTGGGGGGAGGTTCAGGATGTCAAAAATTTTGAAACCAGGTTGTAAGTTCCAATTTCAGGGTTCTGTTATAACTTCAAACAGTTATAACTGGTCATAAATTGAAGACTATGGATAAGCTTGTCCTAAAAAAAAAAGCTCCTAAATAGAACATTTCATCCTGTTTAGCAGTATCTTAAAATACAAGAGGATCCACATGATCAAATATTCCTACACCTACATTTTTATTATTGTCCTGTGAGGACAATCAACTAATTCCAGCATTTTTCTGCCTATTATTCTAATTGCTGTTGCTGCTGATGGTGCTATTAACAAAGTTAATTAGCAAACAGGAACAAAGTTACAAACATAGCAGTTCTTCTGAGAGAACAAAGGCTGACCAACTGGAAAGATATCTTCTTGGGATTTTATACAAAGGCAAACTAAAATGAGGCCAAAGTGTAGCTTTGGATCTTCATGGACTTTGCAGAATAATTTTACAAGCTGAGCACAAAAATTATGTTGTGCCAAAAGCCACCTGTTTTTCTCCATCAATGGGATGGATAAGGAGGAGGAGCAAAAAAAGGAAACACTGATGATTGATTGATTGATTGATTGACTTATTGATTTTCATCCCACTTTTCATTAAAAAATTCAGTGTTGTCTACACAGAACATTCCCTTCCTATCTTTCTCAGCAACAGAAATCCTACCGTATGAGGAAGGTTGGCATGATAGAGAGCAGCTGCCCCAAGTCACCCAGTGACTTACAACCACAACTGAGCCCAAAACTGAGCACAACTGAGCAAGACAGTTAAGTGAATTTTGCCCCAATTTATGACCTTTCTTGCCGCAGTTGCTAAGCAGATCACTGCGGTAATTAAGTTAATAACACAGTTGTTAAGTGAATCTGACTTGGCTTGTCAGAAGATTGCAAAAGGAGTGACTCCAGGACACTGCAACCCTCATAAATACATGCCAGTTGCTAGAGCATCCAAATTTTGATCACATGACCTTGGAAATGCTGCAACTGTCATAAGTGTGATAAATGGTCATAACCAGTGGTGGGATTCAGCCAGTTCGCATCAATTTCAGCAGAACTGGTAGCTAATTTTTGTTGCCCAGGCCCAGAATGGACTTCTGGAAGCGGCATCCACACAGAGAACCAGTTGTTCACATATTTGAATCCCACTACTGGTCATAAGTCACCTTCTTCAGTGCCGTTGTTACTTCAAATAGTCACTAAATGAATGGGGGTAAGTTGAGGTCTACCTGTAATGGGGTAGTTTAAAAGATAAAGAAAATAGAATAGCTGTTTTTCTTATGATTTGTTTGTTCCTGCCCTTCAAAAATCGTCCCATACTCACACTGAAGCTGACATCCAGATCAGCTCTTAGCTTCAAATGTGCATTTGACACCCAACTGGTATCCAACTTTCCCTAATCAATTCAGTTTCCTATTTTTCTCATATTTTTTCTTTTCTTCACTCTCTATTTTTTTCTTTTTCTCCTTTTAGTTTGTATTAGCTTTTATTGTTCCAATTGTAATTTTTAATAAAATTATTTAATAAATAACAAAATGAAAAGTCCTGAACCTGCTATTTCATGGCCTTTCAACAGTATAAATTTTAAGGTATATATCATTTATTAAGGGAAAAAAGATTTAAGTAATTGATGAAAATCCATTTTGACAAGGTGCAGGCCAATAATAGGCTAGCTGGATTTATAATGTATTATTTCTTTCTAACATTTCTTTGTGGGAACCCAGTTGGCAGTGAAGAAATACACATTTATGTTATACTGATTCATTTAATAAAGCTTTTTTTTTCCGGCCATGTTCCAAGCATGTCTACTTCCATCTTTCCTTGCCAAATTGTCCAAAGGGAACTTCAATTTCTATAACTTCATAAGCTTCTATTCCATAAAAAGACTTTGTTGCATTGTTTACTTACACAGAAAGTAATTGTCTGAAATGATAAACCCTTGAGGTAAAATGTTGTTTGTTTATTCATTTTTCATCGAGAGCAAAAAGGAAGGAGGGAAAAACATGGAGTAATAGCTACCATGCAGTTGCTACTGAAAACAAAAGGAATTGGAATTTATTAAAAGGATAAAATGATTAGAACAGATAATGGCAGAGGAAAAGTGGTATGGCATTGCAACAACCATCAAGCTTAACCTGTTGTATCACATCACGTATTTATATCATCTTCACTATTTTTATTATTATTTATTCGTTCATTCTGCTTTTTCTCCAGGCTGTCAAGGTGGTGTGTATGCTTGGCTCACCTCTCCTTGCTTTGTTCTCTTGCTTTTCATTCATTCATCTGATGTAAAAGTCTCTGTTAAGTCTATGTTTATTGCAGATTATCAATACAGATTTTAACATTTACTAAAGCAATAATGATGCTCAGGAGGATTATGGGACACAGGTTTAGAGTTAGAAGCATGCAAGCAACCTCACATTCAAGTGGCAAGCAGGGGCCACACACTCTTGTTGTAGATGAAAATTGCTCACTGGACACTTTAGACAATGCAGAATTTATTGCCCCTGTTGGCCTGCTTGCCTGGGATTTCCACTTGTTCTGGCATTATGATGACAGTTGGGATTGTAGGATTGCTGTTACTAAATCAAGAAGTTGTGTGACATTGTGCTTTATGATAGCATAATTTAGCAAAGGAAATTCCAATCCTAATTGTCCTCATAATCTGAGGGCTACTGTATGCTGAACTGAATCTGGAAATCAACTGGTAACCATCATAGGTAACACAGAATGATATATCATAATCTCTTCTTCCTAGCATTATTCCTGTGGTCTAGCAGGGCCCACTTTGGGGCACCTGGATGGAGCTGAGAATTTACTAGTTGGATGCCCATCCTGACACCAAGTGAGTTTATAGCAGATATTTTTTCTTTGTGCCATAGGAAAGAAATATCTGGCACTACCTGGGATTGAACTCTCAACCTTTTGAGTGGGAGGTGAACCTGTTCACCATTAGGCTACCATGCTGCTCAAAATGATATTTCATAATCTAAAATATCTTATTAGCTATGTGCTGTCATTGTTCTGCTGCATATTCTGGAGCATCTTCAAGAGCCATATCCTGAACAGTGCATTGCCAAGGTTGATTTACTAGTATAAAATATCCAAACCAAGGGAAAAAATAAGAAATTGATAGTAAAGAGAAGATAGAAATTTATAGAATAAAGGTGCTACTCAGTTACAAAGATAGATAAATGAGATTGCTAAATAAACAACATATTAACTTTCCTTAGTATTTAACCATTGCATCTGGAAATGCACATGGGCATTTAATCACACAGAAACAAATTTGAACCATACCCACTGGCCTTATTCTTTCAGCCCTTGAATTGCTACACTGACTGCAGGATATTATTTGTGTTCAGTGGGACACAATACAGATAGTCCTCAACTTAAGATAATAATTAAGATGGTAATTTTGGTTCTAGTTCATGACAGATGTAAAGCAGATCACCATGTGACTGATTTTACAAACTTTTCTGTGGTGGTTGTTAAACGAACATTTGCTGAGGAAGAGGTTTTGCCAGAAAGAACTAAACATCAATTTTCAATAAATATGTAGTAAATTGTGGTCATGTGACCATAGAATACTGCAAAGAGTTGTAAATGCAGGCCACTTGCCAAGATTTGAGATTTGGTCACATGACCACAGAAGGAGGGATGGATGTTGGATTTTTGAATCCAGGTTTTAACTAGGTTTTTTTTTTTCCCAGATCTGTCCTAACTTTAAACAGTGCCTAAGGAACTGGTAATAAGTCAGGATCACCTCTGTGGTAATGAGAGTCAGGCAGAAAATGAATTCTTCATAGGAATATGATTCCTTTTCTCACTGTGCTATATTTTGATTAGGATCACATTTCCTATACTTACTGTACATTAGAAGAGTGAAAAAAAGATCTAGCTGAAAAGATTTTTAATATTTGGTTTAATACATAAACAATTATTGATAGCAATAAGATCAAGTGTGAAATCTTCCAGCTATAGTAATTCTGTTTTGGCATAGAACCATCAGTCTAACAGAACAATTGATCACACACCAAATATAAAATTCTCCTAACACCAATATACTGACTTAAGAAATACGTGCTATTATTAGAGGTGGTCATTTAAACAATTATAGATTGCCAAAAGAATTTAATAACGTGACAATACATGAATGTATTTAATGAATTTGAACAGCTGTATAAAATTTATGTTTAATTTGGTATCATGTTCCACCAGAATGATGCATAAAATTGTCTCTCAATCTACTTCATCTCCAGAGGAAAACTCAAATCAGATAAATATAAATGTTGTAATATTATGCTTCCCATATTTTAGTAGAAAAGTAACTATATTTTGTTAATTTACAATCTGCTGTGCCGGCATCTGATTGCATTTTTATAGAGCCATGAAAGCAAATATGATGGATTTTTACTATTTGTTTTGCACATCCAAGTATTTAAACCCAACATGGATCCAGTTCCATACTGTTTGCTTTATCCATATCCACAGGTAACTAAATGGCCATTGACCTAGCCAACAGGTTTTTTTATTAATTCATACGTCTTTGCTTTATGATCCTAAATCCCTGGCAAGTGTTAAGCATATTTTGTCTTGCAGAAATTAATATACTAAGAATTGAGACACTTTTATAAACATAACAGCTATTACATTTTTTTAAAATCATCACATAGACACACACATACACAAGAATATGAAATGGTTCTATGGGCACTATTTATTTAAACCTTGATGAGCATTCCTTTCCTTTCCTATTTTTTTTGGTATAATTAACTTTGGGGAACAATTCTTATCCAGAATAAATATGATGCAAATGGATCCAGTGTCAGCTAATATTTTCTAAATGAGGGGGATGCTGGAAATCCAACCCTCTTTATAACAGTTCTATCTCTCTCTTTCTCCCTCTCTCTCTCTCTCCCTCTCTCCCTCCCCCCCTTCTCTTTCCCTCTCTCTCTCCTTCTCTCTCTCTGTGTCTCCATGTGAATGTGTTGATGTTGACCTGAGAAAAGAGAACTGATGGGTTATATGATATCCCTTTTCAAATATTTAAATGGAAGTTACATAGCTGAAAGTCTTTCTTGTTCCTCTGTTCAGAAGATCTTGGCCAGGAGAAAATATTAATCTTTGTAAAATATATTATAATGTTTTAAAATTGTGATGTTTGTGAAAAAGAATTTCTCTTCTTCATTTTGGAGCTAGAGATGACTCAGTACAGAAGTTTCAGGAAGTATAGGTTTATTTACATGCAAGTTATCTAATTCGTATGTAAACTTAGGTTTGCAGTGCTAAGCACGTGATCATCAAATGTTCTTCTATAATAATTTAAAATTATTTTATTATAAATAATAAATTAATAATAAATCTGTCCTTCCATCACTCTGGGGGGTGAATCCATAGTCCCCTCGGAGAAGGTCCGCAACTTGGGAGTCCTCCTCGATCCACAGCTGACGTTGGATTATCACTTGTCGGCTGTGGCGAGGGGGGAATTTGCACAGGTTCGCCTGGTGCACCAGTTGCGCCCTTACTTGGATCGGGAGTCTCTCCTCACAGTCACACATGCCCTTGTCACCTCGAGGATCGACTACTGCAATGCTCTCTACATGGGGCTACCCTTGAAGAGTGTTCGGAGACTACAATTAGTGCAGAATGCAGCTGCACGAGCGGTTGTGGGCCTGCCCCGTCATGCCCACATTTCGTCAACTCTCCGCATGCTGCATTGGCTGCCTATTGGTCTCCAAGCGCAATTCAAAGTATTGGTTATTACCTATAAAGCCCTTTATGGCAAGGGACCAGGATACTTATGGGACCGTCTTCTGCCACATACTTCCCTATGACCGGTGAGAGCACACAGGGTCGGCCTCCTCCGGGTCCCGTCAGCAAAACAATGTCGGCTGGCGGGCCCTAGGAGGAGGGCTTTCTCTGTTGTGGCGCCCGCCCTCTGGAACTAACTGCCTCCTGAAGTCCGCGTTTCTCCCACGCTCCTGGCCTTCCGTAAAAACCTTAAAACTTACCTCTGCCGGCAGGCCAGGGGATGATTGTGGATTGAATGGTGAATATGAATGGGTGTTAGTTTGTTTTTTAGATATTTTTACTTGGACTTGTATTGAAATTTGATGTTTTATATACATGTTATTAGCCGCTCTAAGTCTCCGGAGAGGAGCGGCATACAAGACCGAATAAAATAAATAAATAAAATTAAACCAAATGGCTTAATAGATTATTTATAAGGAAAAAATATTAATGAACACTTTAAGATTTAAGGAACAGGAAGGAAGATTCTGAATATTATAATATAGAGAGAATTCCTAACAGTAAAAGCAGTTCAACACTAGCAGTAATTACTCAGAAAGTTGGAGGCATTCCAGTTAAACAGAGTAGAATACTTTAATTTGCATTTTTGCACTAATTAAGGGAATCAGTGTCTTAAATATCATGTTTCATCTCTATGATTCTTTGATTCTGAGATTTTATAAGGAAATCTGATTCTTCCAATCTTCTGTACTCCGTGTATCATTATAAAATAGAGAAAAATAATTAATCAAAATCCGAAGTAATCTTCGGAAACTAAAATCTCAAATATAAAATGATATAGTGAAATATATAAAATCTAATAAAATAAATACTGATAAAAATTATAAAAAGACTATAATAATTTCTTGTTGGTTTATGCTGGCCTAAAGATTTGATTTGATCTGATCTCAGATTGGTAAAAATAAAGAGATATCAATCTTTCCAGGTGAAAGCCTAAATAATAATAGTGTCATATTAAGAATTTAAATTAATTAAATACATATTAAAAATACTAAACAGCGTAAACAGGACTAAATGAACGGCCGGCCATCTCTAGAGGCAATATTTCACAATCTGGGTTTCATTACCACACTTCCTACTATGAGGTCAAACTCAAAACAGCCTGAAGTCAATGTTTGTAAAGTTTCAGATACATTGATTTACGTAATGAGATCCCCTGCAGAGCTGTATTGATTAGTAGCCAATACTGGTAAGAAAAAACTGGTGTACTATCTTCATTTGGTCCAGTTTTAAAAATTACCACCTTTTTATTCAGTATTTGAAAAACAGAGCTATAAAGGGCTTTGAAGCCACACTTTTCTTCAATGAGAGTATGAGAAAAGCATTCTTTCAAATTTATTTTGCAAAGTACTTTGGATCCCATATTTCTAAAGGTAAAGACAAGTGACAATATTACTTCGCTCTCTTCTGCTTCCTCGTTGTTCTACAGCAGCCTCTGCAGGTTTTTGTAAGTGTTCAAAAATTGCTAAGAGGTAAACGTGGGGTGATCCAACCCACCACAATTTCTTCTCAGAAACTACTGTCTTTAGCAAAAGTCATAATAACCTGCTGCGTATGTTCTTAATCTGCACAGAAGCCTATCTCTAAGTAATGCAGGAGGCAAGAGACTTCCCCTTAAATGAAAGAGAGTGTAGCAGTAATTGGTGTAAGGGAAACTTGAAACAATGGCCTTCATTGTGTATTTAGTCTAAAGTTGAGTAAGAAAACTCAAGCCATCCCTGCTGACCTTTTTCTTTAAGGTTAGGGTTAGGGTTTTCTTGGAAGCAAAGACTGAAACTATCTAAACAATCAAAGAACCTGATTAAACAGAACTCCAGTTTTGCTCCAGGGAAATAAATGTCAAGGAAAGAAAGGGATGAGTGGCCATGATCCATGACATTGAAAGCCAGAGCCTGATAAAGACTATAACTTCTAAGATTCTAAAATAGTCAAAATGTCACAAGACTTCAAGGGCATCAAGAAAAAAATGTTCAGTTTGTACATCCTTTCATTACCTAATTAATATTTTTTCACATAACCCATATCTCTCCAGAATTTCCCCCCACTCATTTTCTGTCAAATATGCTACAACTGAAGATGAGTTAATATCTTATAGGGAGAGAATAGAAATATTTCCCCCTATGTATACAGTAACTTTTAATATACCATCAATTTGAAATTTATCAGCTTTGATTCCCAAAGGGAATGCTGGATTTCCTAAAATGTAACATCACCATCATCCTTATACAAATATTGAAAACTACAATATCAACCAGAAAAAAATACAAAAGTTTGCTATTCAGGGAAGGAAAAAAAGTTTAGATATATTACAATAAATTAAATGTGACAAAAGGGGGAGAAGCCTGATTAACCCAAAAAAGGAAGAGGAAAAATAGATCCAGGTAATTTTTTAATTTATTTTTAATTAAATTTTTATGCCGCTCCTCTCCAAAGGACTCAGAGCGGCTAACAACATAAACAAAAGAACATCACAGAGTTTAAAATCAAAAAGCAATCTACAAAACGTTTAAAAAAAACCCTGAACACATTCATAATTCACACGCAATCACAGTCATCCCCAGGCCTGCCGGCATATATAAGTTTTTAGATTCTTCCGGAAGGCCGGGAGAGTGGGGGAAACGTGGACTTCAGGGGGCAGTTGGTTCCAGAGGGTGGGCACCACAACAAAGAAGGCCCTCCCCCTAGGACCCGCCAGACGGCATTGTTTCGCTGACGGGACCTGGAGGAGGCCGACCCTGTGCGCTCTCACCAGTCGAAGGGAAGTATGTGGCAGAAGATTTGTCCCGTAAGTATCCTGGTCCAACAACATCCATAGGAATTGATTAAAATTTAATTTTAATTTTAAATTTTAATTAAACTCTCCTTTTTAGTCATTCTCTTTCATCAGTCATTTTAGCTTTCTCATTTTTAGAACAGAAATATTTTTCAAAAATAAGTAACACATATCTTTAATCCATTTTTCAAAATAAGGAGAATAAGTTGCTTTTTCATTTATGCAAAATTATCTTCCTTGCTATGCCCCAAGCTCAATACAAAATTCTTCTTGGGTAATAAATTCTATGCTTTAGGAATATAGCTCAATATCACATTAAAATCTTTAACTAGCTGAAAAAAGGCTAGATAATATGAGTTTTAAAACCTTGCTAATGTGAGTTTTAAATATCTTACAATACTACTAAAACCATATAAGATACAATGTTCAACCCCTTCTAAAAGAATTAAACATTGTTTAAGGAACTCTAAAATACATTTTTAATTTCCAATGAATTAATGTAATTTTTAAATTTTCAATCATCGATATATTTTAGATTTCTTAATACCTGGCCAAACAATTCTCCAAAATTTGATAGCTCAGTTCCCTTATATATGGCTATAAATATAGTCCTATCTAACTAACAAGCTTCTTTGTTGTTAATTCTTTATAAAATTGGATGATTTGTTTCTGTTCAAGCACAGTATCTCTTACTGATCCTAAATTTACAGGTACTTTAAAACATTCGGGATTATGATGTTTGATTGCAACCTGCAACCGGCAGCCTGCGGCCAGCAACCGGTGACCAGCGGCCAGTGACCAGCGACTGGCGACTGGCGACCAGCAAGTCCAGGGGGGCTTGGAGCCGGCTCGCCTGTCGGAGGTGTCCATCTTGTCCTTCGCTGGTTCGCCCTGCTTCTGCCATTGCTGTCTGGCTTTATGTGGCTTTTTGGGGATTTTCAAACAGGAGAGCTTTTTGGTTTCCCTGCTTTTTGCCACCAATTGTTTCTCGGCCTCTATTTTGCTGAGTTTTGGCCCCAATGCTGGCTTGTCGTTGGAAGTGTATGCTGGTTGTCAGGGGACAATAACCAAGATACTATTTATGATAAGGACGAGGAACTGGGAACTTGTACAGCTTTGGTCGGGGGGCTTGATTATGTCCACTGGTTGCTGCCCCCACTCGAGAGCCTTTCTACAGTGGAAGAGAAGATGTTGTGGGATATGGCTGTGGAGTTCCCGAGAGCAACTTTTAGTGAACATTTTTAGCTGACCTTCAAGCTCAGTCTGTGCCCCTGATGAGGCATTTTGGGGCGACTGGTTTATTTCTTGTATCTCTGCTTGTGGTTCTTTTAATTAATATGTTTTATACTGTGGTTTTTTAAATTTAATATGTTTATACGTCTGTTTTTAAATTTTTAAACTTTTAAATTTAAATTTTTAATTTTTATCAAATTGGGGGGGGTGAGTGATGTATGTATGGGATGGGGACATGCTTGAAGAATGTATGATAGATAAATGGACAGGCCTGCCGAGCTTGAGGGAGGCCGGGGACTGGGGAGATGCGGACTCTGGAGACAATGAGGGTTGGAATATACCAGTCATTCAGGGAAGAGGCAGGTATGGCGGGAGCAGGAGGGTAGGCCGCACACGGGGAACTCGGTCCTGCTGTCTCGTAGCAGTTCCTTGTTCTGGCCCTTCTGAAAAAACTTGCTCTCCCCACAATTCTGGTGATGGGTGTAGCTCGGGCCCTGGGCTCAGGCTATTGCTGCTTAACGCCAGGTCGGTTAACAATAAGGCTCCCCTCATTCATGATCTTCTCATGGATGAGGAGACCGACTTGGCGTGTGTGACTGAGACCTGGTTGGGCCCTGAGGGGGGAGTTCCCCTCACGGGCATGTGCCCATCAGGTTATCAGGTATGGCATCAGCCGCGACCCCAGGGAAGGGGGGGAGGAGTGGCTATTTTGGCCCGGGAGAACTTCAGTCTACGTAGACTCACTGTTTCCGAAATTCCGGGTTGCGAGTCCATCCTTATGACGCTGGACCTAGGGGTCCAGGTGGGCTTATTGCTTACGTACCTGCCTCCCAGCTGCGTGGCATCAGCCCTGCCTGTGCTACTCGAGGAGGTTGCTGGGCTGGCGGTGGAGTTCCCCAGGCTTATAGTCCTGGGGGACTTCAATCTGCCGTCGCTTGGTGAATCCTCGGGATTGGCACAGGAGTTCATGGCCGCCATAACAACCATGGACCTGACCCAAGTAGTGCAGGGCCCGACGCATGAGGGTGGACACGCCCCGGATATGATTTTCCTTTCGGAGCAGTTGGGTAATGATCTGGTTTTAAGGGGCTTAGATATCATGCCTTTGTCATGGACTGATCATTTTCTGCTTCGACTGAATTTTACGGCCCCAAACCTTCCCCGCAGGGAGGCGGAACCGATTAGGTGGTTCCGCCCCAGATGCCTGATGGATCCAATTGGCTTTCAGACGGCGCTTGGGGAATTACCGAGCTCCCTCATTCACAGTCCGGCGGAGTCCCTGGTAGCGGCATGGAATATGGCCGTGAAGGGGGCTATTGACCGGATTGCGCCTTTGTGACCTCTCCATGGTGCTGGCCCCAGGAGGTCTCCTTGGTTTACTGAGGAGCTCAGGGGGATGAAGCGCCATAAGAGACATCTAGAGAAGCGATGGAGACAAAGTAAGTCTGGATCTGACCGAACCAGATTGAGCTTATTTATTAAAGCCTATCTGAAGACGATTAAGGCGGCAAGATCTTTGTATCTTTCTGCTTTGATCGCGTCTGCGGAATCTCATCCGGCCGCCCTGTTTAGGGTGACCCGATCCCTTATTAACCCAAGGGGTCCGGGGCCTCCCTTGCAGGGTAGTGCCGAGGACTTTAATAACTGTTTCGCAGACAAAGTGGCTCAGATCCGGGCTGACCTAGACTCCAATTGTGTAGCAGAGTCGACTGATAATGATTCAGTTGAGGAGACAGGGGCATGTTCTTGTCCGGTCATCTGGGGAGAGTTTGAGGCTGTTACGCCTGAGGAAGTGGACAGGGCCATTGGATCTGTATGTTCTGCCACCTGTTTGTTGGACCCGTGTCCCTCCTGGCTGGTTTCGGCCAGTAGGGTGGTGACACGTACCTGGATCCAGGAGATTGTCAATGCTTCTTTGAGGGAGGGGTCCTTTCCGGCTCCCTTAAAGGAGGCACTTGTGCGCCCCCTCCTCAAGAAGCCTTCCCTGGATCCAGAAATTTTGACCAACTATCGTCCGGTCTCCAACCTTCCCTTTGTGGGGAAGGTTGTCGAGAAGGTGGTGGCGCATCAGCTCCAGCGGTCTCTGGAGGAAGCCGATTATCTGGGCCCTCTGCAGTCGGGATTCAGGCCTGGCTACAGCACCGAAACTGCTTTGGTCGCTCTGATGGATGATCTCTGGCGAGCCCGGGATAGAGGCCAGTCCTCTGTCCTGGTGCTTCTTGACCTCTCAGCGGCGTTCGATACCATTGACCACGGTATCCTTCTGCGCCGGCTAGAGGGATTGGGAGTGGGGGACACCGTATTGCGGTGGTTCTCCTCCTATCTCACTGGTCGGTCGCAGTCGGTGTTTGTGGGGGATCGAAGGTCCACCTCTAGGTTACTCCCATGTGGGGTGCCTCAGGGGTCGGTTCTCTCCCCCCTACTTTTTAACATTTACATGAAGCCACTGGGTGAGATCATCCACTGCCACGGACTGAGATACCATCAGTACGCTGATGATACTCAGCTGTACATTTTCACTCCTGGCCATATCAGTGAAGCAGTTGAGGTGATGTGCCGGTGTCTGGAGGCTGTGAGGGTTTGGATGGGTGTTAACAGATTAAGGCTCAACCCCGATAAGACAGAGTGGCTGTGGGTGATGCCTCCCAAGGACACTTCTATCTGTCCTTCGATTACCCTGGGGGTGAATCTATAAACCCCTCAGAGAAGGTTCGCAACTTGGGAGTCCTCCTTGATCCACAGCTGACATTGGATCATCATTTGTCGGCAGTGGCGAGGGGGGCATTTGCCCAGGTTCGCCTGGTGCACCAGTTGCACCCTTACTTGGATCGGGAGTCACTCCTCACAGTCACACATGCCCTTGTCACCTCGAGGATCGACTACTGCAATGCTCTCTACATGGGGCTACCCTTGAAGAGTGTTCAGAGACTACAATTAGTGCAGAATGCAGCTGCACGAGTGGTTGTGGGCCTGCCCCGTCATGCCCACATTTCATCAACTCTCCGCACGCTGCATTGGTTGCCTATTGGTCTCCGAGCCAAATTCAAGGTGTTGGTTATTACCTATAAAGCCCTTCATGGCTTGGGACCAGGATACTTACGGGACCGCCTTCTGCCACATACTTCTCTACGACCGGTGAGAGCGCACAGGGTCGGCCTCCTCCAGGTCCCGTCAACGAAACAATGTCGTTTGGCGGGCCCTAGGGGGAGGGCTTTCTCTGTTGCGGCGCCCACCCTCTGGAACCAACTACCTCCTGAAGTCCGCGTTTCTCCAACCCTCCTGGCCTTCCGAAAGAATTTAAAAACCTACCTCTGTCGGCAGGCCTGGGGATGATTGTTGATTGTGGTGTGATTGATGAGTATGTATGGGGTTTGTATTTTTAATGTTGTTCGGATTTGTTCAATTGTTTATATATATATGTTGTAAGCCGCTCCGAGTCTTCGGAGAGGAGCGGCATACAAATCCGAATAAATAAAATAAATAAATAAATGTTTCAGTTGTATTATATGGCCAAGTGGTAAGTCAGGTAAGTCATTAAAAAAACACTCTCTTTAAAACAACCATTAGATAGTGACTGATGCCTTATTTGGCCTAAGTGTTCCAGTAAACTATCTCCCCTGTTATTTTCAAATTTACATTAATCTCAATTAATATTCATTTTAATAACATTAATTTTAATCCATATGTTTAATGGAAGTTTTAATCATTGTGTTATGCCTACTGAAATTACGCCTACTCATTTACACATATTTAATTCAACATACTGTGTTATAGTATGATATACTAAAACATTCATAGTTTAGGTTTTTTTGCAACACAGGTCCATCAGAGTTAAAAAAATGTTTCAAATTATAATAGACACACTAGCTAATACACTGAACCTTTGGCGCAACATGAAATATTTGAGAGGAATGTAAAAGACAGTCTTTCTTTCTTTGGCTTTGACATGCCTATTGACTTTGAAATCTCACACATGATATCTATGTAGAGGTGTAGAACTCCAGGTGTAGAACTTTTGATTAAGTAGTGATGCTAAATCAAAGAAGTAAACATAAATGCAAATTTATCTGGACCTGAATTGGTGAGATCTGCCAGCCAAGTTAGTAGCTATCATTCTCCATTCATGGATTTGTTTAGATACACAATTTTCAATACCCCTGCAAAGAACTGGAAAAGTGGACTATGTAAAAAGTGGGAGAAAAAAGCTTATCAGTAAACTCAAATGGAATTTCATTTGTAACAGAAGGCCTTTTCACAATTTTAAGTAGTTGGAGAAATTGCAGATAATGAACACCAATTGATTGAATGTTCCACTCTACAGATATTTAAGGTGGCCATGCTTTGCCTGGATGCAGTGCTTCAGAGCTGAGAGGGCTTGTGTCAGAAGAACCAGAGGAGGTCATCAGAGTGATAGTTCTACTGTTTTGCTTTAATTTTAGAAGGGGGGGGGTTGTTGCAAACAACTTGTGAAGAGTGCTTCACATAATCATTTATCAAACTAAAGCAGTGCCTCAGAACTTTTAGAGACCTAATATATATACCCCTAACATTCTGCACAAATCTAAGTAGCAGAAGTAATAGCAAGCAGCATGCCTTGTTATGTCAATATTTTATTTAAATTATTTCTCAGACTGGAACCCTATGCCTAATATTCTGGATAACAGGAATATATCACTATTTTCAATTGTATTATAATACCTACAATGTAACACCATCCAGATATGAAGTCTCAAAGCTATAGACAAAAGAAGACAGAACTGTTTCCATTGTAGTAATGTAAAGGTTCCTGGATGTCTTTCATTGTTTAATTGTCTTTAAAATGGGCATCCTTTCTTCAATTTATCTAAAATTGACAGATATAGTGTTGTTAGGGAGTAGTCTAATTACTTCAAATTTAATTGCATCTGGATATAAGAACTCAAGGATGTAGAGGGAAGTATACTTTGTGGCCTCCTATTGAAAATAATGATATCTGGAAAAACACTAGAAAGCCAAACAAAAGAAAACAAAATTAAAACAAATGAACCAATTCAAATGCAAATGAAGGGGTTTTTTGAAAGTAAAATAAAGAACATAATTTTAAACAGACCAAAGAAGGAAGAACTCATTTAATTTTGTGTACATTTAGAATTGGTACTCATTCAGGTCTTCAGTGCAAATTCATGGAGGCAAAGTCAACAAATAATACAGGTAAGTCCTTGACTTAGCACCTGTTCAAAGTCATGACTTTGATTGGTCCTTATACTTATGATCATCACAGCATCCCCAGAGTCATGTGATCAGACTTTGGGTGATGGGCATCTGGTATGTATTTATGTCAGTTGCAGCATTCCATGGCCACACCATCTGCAACCTTCCCAGCTGGTTTCTGACAAGCAAAATCAGTGGGAGAAGCTTAACAACTGTTGCACTTACTGTTTGTATCCACACATATATACTACACCAATATATTTTTAGGAAGAACTTGATGTGTATGGAGGCCAACACTAGCCAAAGATCTAGCACTGATTTTGCATTGTTTTGCATATAATATTAATATGCAAATGTGAGGTGGGAGAATTCTTTATTAGAAACCTTATTAGGGTTCTCAGAATTTCAAGAATAGTAGCTGCTAAATATATATTAATATATAATAACCCTTAATTATAGAAGTCATTTTTTCCCAAACAGTGCCTCTGGAATGTTACTATATCATCAAATCATGTTCTTAAAATATGGCTATAAACAGCCCTCATACTGTCTGTTTCCTGGCATTGGGAGCTTATAATACTGAACTGATTGCAGTAGTTTCCCAGGTTTTAGTTTTGATTTATAAAGCCTTTCATGGCTTGGCACTTTGATATCTGCAGAACCATCTACTTCAGTCTGGCCAATTATTATAGGACAACTAGGGAGAGACTAGGGAGAAATCCCACGTTTTCAAGAGGTACAAAGGGATGAGATGAAAAGACATTGATTTTCAATGGTCCAGAGCCAACAAAAATATTGGAGATTAAGCTAGCTTCCTTTTGCGGACATTTTGGAAACTGTTGAGGGTGTTCTTTCACAGAGCTTTCTCTGATATCATGTTTATTTTTCAGTTTTATTGTTTTTAGTTTTGCATTTTTGATTGGTTGCTTTTATTGTTGCCATTTGTGAAGTCCTTATTGTCTTACACGCTATCGTGGACATTTCAAATTATTCTTTTCTATTCTACTGTACATAAGCAGCTTGCTAATTATGGCAGAGTAGAAATGTATTAAAACATGCTTATTAGGGAAAGTAACATACCCAAATGAAAGCAGATATACATGTCCCAGGATAATGTTGTAAGATCCAATCTGGGACAGTCATTGGGACCAGATTTTTACTCTTCCTCTGGTCCCAGTTACTGATCCAGACTGGATCTTGCAAAGCTGCATACAATTCTTTCTTCTTCACTTTGAGATTTTCAAAATGAATCAGATTCTCTACTGTATATTTTTATGTGCATATTTTTTAAAAGCATGGTACAAAAATAAATGCCAATTGATAAATTTCTTTCTTTTTTAAAGAAATCACTGTGGAGAATAGACCTTTACATGTAAAACTGGTAGACAGGTAGATGGATTCATCATATTTAAGTGTAATGAATCCATCTATATGTTTTGCACACAAATACGTTCCTTTTCATTACTAGGTTCTGATTCCTAGATACTTAATAAAAGGGGCAACAAAATTATATTTACCACTTTTTAAATTATGCTGATCAAAATAAAACATTTTGGCTACCCGCTTTCATACTAAACAAATTCCTGGATCTAATTTTTTTGGGGGGTGTTAATATTTGATCTCTAATAAAACAAAGTTGATCAAAAAATTCTTCTTTTCTTTTTTATAATCAGAGACCATCCATTGTGAAACATGATAAAGATCCATGTACATATTTTTAAATACCACTATTTATTTATTTATTTATTTTACGATTTTTATACCGCCCCCCTCCCGAAGGACTCGGGGCGGTGTACAGCCCAATTAAAAACATTAAGATACAAAAGGTAAAAATTATTAAAAATAAATTAAATAATTTGGCCCAATCATTTAAAAACCCAATTACCTAAAAGTAATTTGGTCCAATCATTTAAAACCAATGCTTTCTTAAAACTCAATCCCCTAAAAAACAATTATGGCCTTGTTGGAACTGGAGCTACTATCCCAGGCCGGCTTGTCAAAATAAATATGTTTTTAATTCTCGACGGAAGGAACGCAATTCCGTCAATGTACGAAGTTCGGGGGGGAGCTCGTTCCAAAGCGTTGGAGCTCCCACAGAGAAGGCCCTCCCACTGGAGGTCACCAGCCGACATTGTCTGGCCGACGGCACCCTGAAGAGACCGACTCTGTGGGAGCGTACCGGACGGCGGGAGGTATTTGCTGGCAGAAGGTGGTCCTGTAAATATCCAGGTACGATGCCATGGAGCGTTTTAAAGATGGTCACTAACACCTTGAAACGCACCCGGAAGGCCACCAGCAACCAGTGCAGCTCGCGCAGGAGCGATGTTACATGGGCGCGCCATGGCGCTCCGGTCACTACCCGCGCGGCTGCATTCTGGGCCAGCTGAAGCCTCCGGGTGCACCTCAAGGGGAGCCCCATGTAGAGAGCATTACAATAGTCCAGCCTGGAAGTGACGAAGGCATGAGTAACTGTGCATAGCGAGTCCCGGTCTAGGAAGGGACGCAACTGGCGTACCAGGTGAACCTGATAGAACATCCCCCCGGCCACAGCCGCCAGATGATCCTCTAAAGACAGCCGTGAATCCAGGAGGACTCCCAAATTGCGAACCCTTTCCGCGGGGGCCACTGTTTCGCCCCCAACAGACAACAAAGGAGTCAATTGACTAAACCGGGACGACGGTAGCCACAGCCACTCGGTCTTGGAAGGGTTGAGCTTGAGTCCGTTCTTCCCCATCCAGACCCGCACGGCCTCCAGGCATTGGGTCAGCACGGCAAGAGCATCGTTGGGGTGGTTCGGCGTGGAAACGTACAGCTGAGGATCATCAGCGTACAGATGGTACTCCACACCAAAACCACGGATGATCTCACCCAGCGGTTTTACATAAATGTTGAACAGTAGGGGTGAGAGGACCGACCCCTGAGGTACCCCACATACAAGGGGTCTCGGGGTCGACCTCTGACCCCCTGTCAACTATGGAATAGCAAATAGCTTTACTAAATAGATCTAGTGAAACAACAATAGTTAATAGGGTCTATGGCTGCAAGTCACATCTGCAGAACAAATATTACTCAAATTAGTGAAGGAAGATTTGATTCTGAGAGAGAGAGAGAGAGAGAGAGAGAGAGAGAGAGAGAGAGAGAGACAGAGAGACAGAGAGACAGAGACAGAGACAGAGACAGAGACAGAGACAGAGACAGAGACAGAGACAGAGACAGAGACAGAGACAGAGACAGAGACAGAGACAGAGAGATTTGTCATGCACAGACTGAAACCAATTTCTTTTGTTGTGGCTGATTCATCTTTGACTATGCCAATGACGTTTATTGCTTGTCAGCATCAAAAACTCTGAAATACTGCAGAAGCCTCACTAGAGAATATGGGGACAGTGTATGAATTTTCTAAAGGCTTAGAAAATATTAATTTTCTAAATTTATGAATTTTAAAATGGGGAAGGAAGGAAGGAAGGAAGGAAGGAAGGAAGGAAGGAAGGAAGGAAGGAATGAATGAATTTCAGCAGTATATATTTTTAATGTATGTATCAAACTGAGATTTCAAATTACTGCCACAATCTTATCAGAAAAAAAAGCACTGGGTTATATAACAGAGAATTCATCTTACCTTAACTATTTTTTTAAATATGAGCAAATTAAAATAGCTCAGGATCTGAGAGTTTAGCTTCCCGGAGTTTACAAACTCTAATGATGACTAATTTGGCTTGTTATTTCACTTGTGCTCAAAGCAGCCATGTTTTATCAGGAAAGGGTCAACTTGAAATGGCAATTTTCACTTTCATCTGTCAATGTCATGTATTCTAACCAGAGCTGAATGACATTTAAGCTTGGCTCATTCACCTGTGAAGTGAAAGTCAAACCTGCTTTCGTGTCTCCTCTTAAAAACAAGAGAGACTTAAAGGAAAATCCAATTCCACATAACAGGCTTTAAAAAATAACAACAATCAAGCATCTCATTTTCTAATAAAATCTCCATTGTTATGAAGTCTTTTGTTCATTTAAAGTAGTCCTCTCATAAAATGTAGGCCAATAGCACACATAACCTTCCATTGTTTGGAGTCTATTGTCAGACTAGCCTGGATGTCTTCTACTAGTTATAGAGAGCTGTATCACACCTGTGTTTATTGCTTACAGGATCATATAAGCAAATTTAGCACTTAACTGGCCAGCAATTGAATCCAGTGGACACAGAAGTAAGGTTGCCAAGCTGATGCAACAAAGCATATGACTCTGGGGAAAAAGCATTGTTCACATGTATGGATGATCTTTGATAGGACTTTATGAGATAATTTTGAGTGAAAAGGACATGGCTCAATAATGGGAGAAGGTCTACTAATGCATAGCCAGGAAATATACATTGAAAGCATTGTAATCTAGTTTAAATTGTTGAACTAAGAACAGGAAATCCAATTCATAAACCATAGTTGCTATTATGGAACTGTTACAGAGATAAGAGATAACATGAAGAAAGAAAAGCAAGGTATATGCAATATTTAATGAAGTATTAAGCTTTAATAACTTGCCATATGTATCACATATGATTTCTCAGGGGCAGCATTCAGATTTTGGATTAAAGGTTTGATGAAAAGAGCAAATTAAAACTTTCTCTTAAAACCATTTATATCATACAGCTTTTTTAAATCTGGAAAAACACTTTTGTTGAAGATCAGGGCAATATGTGAAACCATCCGCTCAGCTAAGATACTAAAATTACATTTTTGTTCAAATACAACAAGGAAATAATTATGTTTCCTGATTGAATAGAGAAAACCACACTAGCAAACTTTTTCCCCATTGGTTTCCTCATCATTTTTCACTCAGAATTCATTGAAAAATGTTCCATCTTATTCTGTTGACTGCCATTACTCACAAATGTATCAAGACATCTCAGAAGCCAGTTTAAAAAAAGAAGAGGGAAAGCCAAAACAATATCTTGACACAATGACAATATTCATCATGAAGAAGACTCTCCATTTTTAAAATAGTTTGGATGTAATTTTAAAGCCAATCCTAGATTATCTTTAAATGAAATCAGTTGCTTTTGGTAAGAACTTTCTGATTTAGAAAAAAGTATTATTTGACATGCTATGTATACCCTTTCAACAATTCAATTTCCACATAGTCAGTTAATTTCTTATTGAGAGGAACTCTATAGCAATTCATAAGCAATTATGTTTGTACAAAATACTGTCAAATATAGGAAAGATTCTACTAACTCAACTTTTGAATTAATATACCACTGAGATGCAATAATCAAATAACAGCCAAGTAGAAGCAAAATAAACCAAATAGTTATCTAAAAAGACAGGGAAACTGAACTATACTATTAAAGTATTAATAGTTCTCAAAGGTGGAATCTTTACTTAGTTATGAACATTTTATGGGCTATAAAATCAAATTTAGACCAGAACAAATACAAATGACAAGCAGCACAGTACATTGCAACAATGACAGAAAATTGGACTGTCTCTTCAGTGAGGAGAATCTAAATGACTATTAATTCTGCCTTTAGTTTTTATAAGTGGACATTAACCAAAATCTCAGCTGTTCATAATTTCAGCTGAATGCTTTATAATCAACAGTGTATCTGATACTAACATTATACTAATGGAGGAAAAAAACAATGTTCTAACGTACCACTGATTTTCTAATAAAAAATGATTTTCTGTTTAAAAGAATGCCTAAGAGACAGTGTAGTTTACTGGTTGAAATCAGACTGATTCACCATTTTTTTTCCTTCCGTCCAATCTACATGAGAAAGTTGCTATTTTGAAAATTAAATTAAGTCTCATTTGTGTGGCATTGAGTTCTCAGAGAAAATGTACAGTAAATGGATAGATGGATGAATTCGATGGACAGACAGACAGATACAGATCAGATAGATACCATATTTTTCTGTGTATAAGACGCTATTTTTTTCCTGCAAACACCCTGTTCAAAAATCAGGTGCATCTTATACAAGTGCAGCATTTTATACACAGAAAAATAATGGTAACCTCCGCAGCCCAGAACATGCCTATGTGGGTTGCCATGCCACCTGATGGGCTTGCCACTAACGGGACGGGAGAGGGGGCAAGATCATCAGCTGGCCAAACTTCTGGATTTGCCGGCTCAGCTGTTCGGTGCTCCACCAAACAGCTGATCGGCATGGAGAAACTCACATGCCAGAGCGTCTTATACAAGGGTGTGTCTTATAGACGGAAAAATATGGTAGATAGAGACCACTTCAAAATAAGGTAATCTATTCTCAGCGAATTTCCAGTTATGTTCAAGCACACTGGTCTATAAATAGTGTAATCCTTCAATGCATGTCCACTCGAACCTCTGAGCAGCTATTCCCAACTAAACAAATCTTGTAAATTATTCTCTCTCTCTTTTTTTAAAATTCTTGAAACCAGCAGGCAGATCTATCATGATTACCATTCAGGATCTATGATATGTTGAAAGCACTGATCTTAAACAACAGTAAAAATTTTAATAGCATTGATGGTGTTGAATAAGATATGATACTAACATAAATCAGATTTACCTTGATTGAAATATTCTCCCCTCTTTCCCCCAGTTAGTAGATGTTTAATTAAGCAAACAGTCCACTGTTGTATTCAGTATAGAAAAATATAAACCTAAATATTCATCAAATATGCACACAGGTTTTATTTTTTTTCAGTTAGATACATGTTAAAGTAATATATGGTTTCAATTAACAAACTCTTGTAATTTTGGAAACACATATGAAACGATAGTGCTACCTGATGCTACCACTAAACAGGACAATGGGAGCATTATAAATTAAACCTGTTCCTGTCAATACACTAAACAATATATTTATATCTCCAGCAGTAATTTATTTATTTATTTGTTTATTTGATTTGACTTCTATGCCGCCCTATTCCGGAGAACTCAGGGCGGCTCACAACATAAATAGAAATCACAAGTTAAAATACATATATAAAAACCCCTAAGTTAAGAGAAAACCAATCATTCAACAAACATACACACAAACATACACTGGCTAGGGGCAAGATGTTAACTGCCCCAGGCCTGCCGGCAAAGGTGTGTTTTAAGCAGTTTACGAAAGGCGGAGAGGGTGGGGGTGACACGGATCTCCGGGGAAAGTTGGTTCTAGAGGGCTGGGGCCGCAACAGAGAAGGCTCTTCCCCTAGGCCCCGCCAGGCGACACTGTCTGGCTGACGGGACCTGGAGAAGGCCGACTCTGTGGGCCCTAACCGGCCGCTGGGATTCTACAAAGATCAGGAGGACATTTTCCTAAAGAAGTAAAGGGATAAGCTGTTGTTTTATGGATGCATTGCCTCTATCCCTGATACATAAAATAACAAAAACCAAGCTTCTCTCTGTGTGTTTGTGTGTTGTTTTCTTTCAGCAAAAAGGGATTACAACGACACTGAACTATTGTTCAGGATTGTCCCAATAGAATGAAAGTGGGTTTTCTCAGAAGAGCAGCTCTGACTGAGAAAGTAAAACCTTCATTCTGAGTTGGTCTTGCATTATCCCAAGAGAACAAGATTTACTCTATTAGAAAGAACATTTCTACCATGTGGTTCTATTGCACCAAAAAACCCCACATGGTTCGCAAGATGTTTTTTTCCCCCTTTATTTAACTGTAGTGTTTTTCACCTTGATTTCATTATTTTTCACTGTTCTTATAATGAAACCGAGGAAGAGTGTAGTATTAAAAAGCATGGTGTCAAACCTGAGGTTCTGCAAAGAACATTCTCCTATAATTGATTCAGCCCACACATTTCTATTAAAATCTTCATTAGGAACACCATAAAAGTGATGTCTGAAACCACTTTTGTGAAAGAGCAGGTGGAAAATGCAGAACTCTTTGTTCTACAGTGTCCCAGATAACGATTTTACCTTAATCGAAATGCTTTGGGCTGAATAAATTACAGTTTACTTCACCTTAGATAATCTTTCTCCTTGCAGCACGGCCAGAGCATTGAAAGAATGGCACTGTGCAGGAAAGGAAAAGGGTAAGTAGTATGGGGAAACAAGTGATCCCACATCTAAAATAAAGATGGCTGAAGATTAAAGCAAATGCTAACTGCAGAAAATGGATATAGCTATAACTGGGTGATAAGAGATGAAATTACAGAATCATTGGGTTGAAAGGGACCTTGCAGGGTTTAGTCCAAGGGTAGGCAACCTTGGCTCTTTTGTGACTCGTGGACTTCAACTCCCAGAATTCCTGAGCCAGCATGGCTGGCTCATGAATTCTGGGAGTGAAGTCCACGAGTCACAGAAGAGCCAAGGTTGCCTACCCCTGGTTTAATCCAACTCCTTAATCAGTGAAGGAATCATCAGACCATTCCAGACAAATGCTTTTTCCAACTTTTGCTTGAAAGCATCCAGATATGGAGCAACCAAAACTTCAAACATTACTTATAATCAAGAAATTTCTCCTTATTTAACTTTGGATCTTCCTCTGTGACTCCTTGGTGCTCCCTGAGTTTGGTTGTTTTCCTTTTTCAAAAACAATTTATTGTTTTATCATAGAATATAAAATGTAAAGCAGTAAAAATAAACAAACAAAATGCAACAAAACAAAAGCATACATTCAACCCTAATAAAAACAAAAAAGAAAAGAAATAGTGTACAAAAAAGAGCAAAAAATGGTCAATTTAATTTAACATTTAACATGCAGGATCCACTCTGGCTGAATGCTGAAAGAAAAGAAAAAGCAATCAATTCTCCTCCCATTTTACATACATACATATGTACATACATACGTACATACATATCTCCAGTGTTTAGCAAGAACAATCCTCACAGCTGTCACCACTTGAAGGTATAGCACCCCAATTTGCCCTTAATAACAAAATCTTTCAATGGAAATGGATCAGGCTCTCTAACTCAAGGTCCATTTCCCACAGTGAGTGGAACTAATAGTCTGATCTATAATAGTCCAAAAGGTTTATTCCAAGGTTGCCTTTGTTGAAACAACAATTGAAACTTGTTTCAGTCACGCATGCAGCTGTCAAATCTCAATATTTTGTCTGGACTGAGTTCAATCATATCCTTCCTACGTAGCAGAAAACCTGTTTTTTGAAGTCATCAACTGGAGCAGAACAAATCTTTCATACACAAAAAATTTATTGGCTGTTAACTTATTTTATTGTCTATATTTATAAAGTAGTATTGCCAGACACAACCCAAAATGTTCAGAATAACTCTCATTAACACATATTTCTATTTTCTTCTATTAAACATTTTTAAATCCTTTTGTAAAAAATAATAATAATAGTTTTATAATCAGTACAAAAAGCAATGTCATTCAAGGTAGCTAGCACATCTTTCCAAATCTCAAAATAAAACAAAAAAGAGAAAAACCTCTCAGGTAGATGACTTTTATCTTATTCTGTATTACATTGCAATATTCTAGTGATAGCTCAGCTATCTTCATCTCATGTTTGAGGCCCATTGAACAATACTGAGCTTTCTAGTATAACATAATTACATGAACACCTGGACTAAAATAGTTTTGTCTTGATCACTGTGAAAATGTGCAATGTTCAACAGCCCTGAAAATTTCTCATTTCTTACCTGTGGAGTGGCACATTGGCACTCGTGTCTTGGGACACTGATCCAAGACCCATCTAAAAATAGCTGTTTTCAATATATAAGGTTATATCTTGTCCATGGGGTTATTTTTCCTCCTATTTTGTTTCTTATTAGAAGCACTAGTCTGTTGCAGAGGTAGGACGAGACTTACTTTTGACACTCAAAGCAAAAAAATAGTATATATCAAGGGCTTTTCATGCTTAAAAGGAAAATATTAATGGTTAAGAATTTTATGCCTATATATGAAAAGTTTTCTTAGAGACCTAAGAGTTGGAATCATTTAAGCCAGGGGTGTCAAACTCGCAACATCACATGATGTGTCACAATGTATCATGACTTTTTCCCCATTGCTGAAGGTGAGGTGGGCGTGGTTTCAGCATGATGCATCGGGCCCACAGGCCAACAGTTTGATCCCCCCCCGACTTAAACTATAGCGTGGTCTCTATCTTCATGTACATCAGATGTGTCAAACTGCCGGTCCACAGGCCGGTTTCATCATACTGGAGCCACGCTCACCACAGTGCCGGCAACGGTGAAAAACATCCGATACGTTGCACGACATCACTTGATGTCACGAGTTTGACATGTCTAATGTACATTGTGTTGTTGTTGTTTTTTTTAAAACAATCAGCTAATTATTATTACCCAATAGTAACCATATTATAACCTTGTCCTAACAGAGAACAGCACAGACTCACATTTCAGGAGCTCACCATTTCTTTCCTTCTCCCAAAGTTTAACTCAAGACAATTTGGAGAGGATATCAAAAGTAGAATGATAAGGGGAGAAAGGGGGAAATCTTAGTTTAACTTATAAGGAACTAAAAACATTCCTTTTCCGACAGGCCGGCCTGGCATAGAAGCTTCGGTTCCAATAGGGTCAAAATGTTTTAGGGGGACTGAGTATTTTTTAAGATTTTAAATTTTGTATGTTTTGGGTTTTAAATGGGATTTTGGCCAAATGATTTAATTTATTTTTAATTATTTTAAATTTTGTATATTTATACGTTTTTTAAATTTTAGGCTGTACACCGCCCCGAGTCCTTCGGGAGAGGGGCGGTATAGAAATTTAATAAATAAATAAAAATAAATAAATAAATATTCAACTTTGAAGCTGAGGGATCAGGAATTTAAGGTGTATTCAGATAGATTTTCCATTTTCTCCAAGCTATGGAGCTAGTTACGGTAGCCAATAAATACCAAACCAATATTGCAAATAGGTGTCCTGGACAGAGGTTGGTTCAGAGGAGGAGGAGGAGGAGGAGGAGGAGGAGGAGGAGGAGGAGGAGGAGGAGGAGGAGGAGGAGGAGGAGGAGGAGGAGTTGAAGCTGGGACCATATGGCAGGGAAGGCACACCAGGGGCTAAGGAGGATGCTGTCCCAGGCCCCTTAGGCACTGAGGGAGGTGGTCAACCAGACGAAGTACTACCTACCTGCACAGACACAAGGAGGATCAGCTAATAGCCAGACAGCAACTCTGTCAAGAAACAGCTGCCTGCTTCACTGATCCAAAGACAAGGAGAGTGGAACGTAGACAAGCTCAGAGAAGGCCTGCAATATTAATCAGGAGGAGGTTGCCCACCCTTCCTCAAAAGGAACAACTGGATGGGAGTAACTTAAGGAGAAGCCGTGGTGAGTTAGTCTTTGCCAGGAACAATTGTTTGCTTTGCCTTACACTCCTCCAGCTTTTACTTGTGCCTGTTGCTGTTTGTCTTGTTTGAAAGATTGCTCTTCACGTTTTGTTTTGGACCACACCCTTTTCTTGTGGCCTACATTTGGCTTTTGCTTCACTGGGGTTTTGGACCTTTTCTTTTTATTGAGGACTGTCATTGTCTTGTGCCTGCTTCCTGGTGGATTAGACTTGGAACCCTTGGCCTTGCCCTGTGAGTGTGCTCCTATTCTGTGGACTTTCTTGGTACTATAGTGGCTGCTATTTGGGGGACTAAGGGTGGCTGCCTTTAAGGTAGTATGAGAGTGGAGCCTTATTGTTGTTGAAGGGTCATTGGCTGGAACTTTAAGAGAAACAAGGAACTCTTTACAGGCCTGCCTTGCATTGATCACCTGGGTCATAACAATAGTTATTTTTGGAAAAGCAATTATTTACTTTCAAATATTCATAAACAAGGTTGAAATATATTGTGCCATTCTAACCTCAATTAGGCAAGCAGTTCTCCCAACAAAGTCCAAAAATATATTGTGGTTCAGAGGAAGAGATACATTTCTAGGCACTTCAAATAAAGAGGAAAACTGGAGGCTGTTTTGCAAGTAAACTCCAAGCTTATAAATGATAATAAACATAACATTTTTTCTTAAGGTGAACAATGCAACATAGAGATTTTAGGAGCGTCACTATTTCACTGTATCCTATGCCAAAATATCATTAGAAGAGGAACTACAACAAGGTACCTGAATCAATTCACTGCATTGATAGCAATTGAGTTGCATAATATATTTAGCCAAGCCATTTGTTTTGTCATCTGAGGAAAGAAATCTCCAAGTACTTTTTTCTCTTCACCAATTGTGAAAGTAAGCTAATTTTAATTAGCTTGGATTCTCTTTGAGGGGAAGAGAACCAGTAAAACTAATAGGTATGAAGCCATGATTTTACTGCACCTAGATTCAAATTAATGAATTCTGCCTTTTAATAATATCAAAATTTGTTGCCTGAGGTAACCTCTTCACACTTGACAAGAAGAGTTATGCAGATTAGCCTGAACCTATTAAAGAATAAGTGGGATAAAAGTACAATAAATAGAATGAGAATATTCTATAGATTTTTAAGAAGCATTTGATGTCCCTATAAACTTACCATTCACGAGCTCCCCCCCCGAACTCCATATGATGACGGACTTATGCACCTTCCGTCGGGAACTGAAAACTTTCCTTTTTCAACAGGCCGGCCTGGCATAGAAGCTCCGGCTCCAACCGGGTAGAAAATGTTTTAGGGGGATTGTGTAATTTTTAGTTTTTTTGTAATTTTTAGGATTTTAGGATTTATATATTGGGTTTTATATGGGATTTTATGGCCTATTTGTTTAATTTATTTTTAAATATTTTAATTTTGTACATTTATATGTTTTTTAAATTTTAAGGCTGTAAACCGCCCCAAGTCCTTCGGGAAAGGGGCGGTATAGAAATTTAATAAATAATAATAATAATAATAATAATAATAATAATAATAATAATAATAATAATAATAATAATAATAATAATAATAATAATAGATTTTATGTATGCAAATTCATTCATTCATATACTGCAATGAATACTGGGGAAAATTCAGTGACAAACCCTGTGATACTTTGTATTTTCAAGAGGAAGATTGTATAGGAGACCCAACTGCAGGATTCAACTAAAATCCAAATTTTACTAGTCATAATGTATAATGTACTTAAAGACTTTTGAAATGTTCATTAATTGCAGCCAGATGTTAAAAGCCAACACATGCAGAGGGTTGCATTTCAATGGAAACAGAGAGAGCTAGAGAGCAAACATAAATATTCACTGCTCCAATATTCCAATTGTCCATAAATATATTGGCTACAACTCTTTTAAGAAATACATTAAATGTGTTGGATCTCAAAGATTAATGATGGAATGGATATAACTAGAAATGAAGCCTAGCTAATGTTTGCTCTTTCTTTAAAAAAATACATGAAAGAACTCCATTTGCTTGAATTACAACAAGAATGAGAAACGTGATATCCATTCTCAGCTCAGTTTTGCCTCAGTTTCAGCAAATCTAAGTCTTATTTTTCTCATGGCAAAAAAAAAAATCTCATTTGGGGAAGAGAGAGTACTATTAGTTAAAATGAGGACTTTATTTTGGGAAAAGCTGAAGCATAAAAAATACTTCTTCATGCTCCATTATCTCTGGCAGAAAAAGATGATCAAAGCATCATTAACATGAACAAGGACTATATTACCCTATAGATATTGCTGAATATTTTGGCTATGCCTATGGGAGCCCCTTGGAGGAGATGTACAACAGGTGACTAGTTCCCAAATCTCTGATTTACAGGTAATAAGAACTGTGATGGATTTGAGAGGATAATAATTCCCTCCATCTTATATACTAAGGATGATGTGCTTTCTAATCCAGTCACATAATCCCTACTAGGGATGGAAGGTTGAACTATAATCCATTCATCTCTATCATAACTGCTGAAGCCCTTGTCCTCATAGTATATATGCTCACTACCCCTTTTTTCCCTTATGAATAAGAGAAGAGGATAGAGACTGAAAGAGAGTTGATATGGTTCATTCAAGACTTGAAGCTGAATGTTTTAATGATCAGTTCAAAGAATTCTCTTATTTAGGGAGGTGATAGATAAAATCTGAATCTGATCAGGAAAAGGATTACTTAGGATATCCTTGTAATTTGCAATTAAGGCAGAGGTGAAATAATAAATAACCCATTTGTTGTCATTTGCCCAATGGCGCATGCTTCTTTCGCTTTGCTAAGTTGCAAAGACATATTTTCTTCACATCCCAGTATAATAATTATTAGATAATTATTTCCCTGGAAGTATTGTATTCAGTATTGTATTTAGTATGAAATGATATTTGATTTTTTTTCTTTCATTACTACCTCAGGAGTGATTTGATAGACCTAGGGCAGAGCTGAGGAATTATGGCCCCTTTATGACTTGTGGACTTCAGCCCCCAGAATTCCTGAGTCAGTTGAAGTCCACAAGTCATAAAAGGGCATAATTTCTCCCCCCAGCCTGGGTAACCCCTCCCCCCAAAAAATCTTATCTGTTGACAACATTGTAGAGTTGAAAGACTCCCAAATGTGTTCCTTGAAAGAAATCTAATCAGGTTCCATCTATGTACTGCACAGGTGAGGAAAAAAAGTTATCAGGGTACAAGTAAGAAAAGCCAGAGTTTGTGTGATAATGTTCAAACTATATTTTGTCATTCTTTGTGCTTTGTTCCAGGTACACATCCTTTTATATTTTTCTTCTCCGAAGTTGTAGGGCATTTTTTCAGTTGATGTATTAACTACTGAATGGAATGAAATGTAAATCAAAATATTAAAAATAGCAGAAGTTTTGCTTGAATTGTGTCTTGAGCACATAAAGAGAATTATGGTCCTTTTCCCATGTCATTCTGCTCTGAATGTTAATTATAATTTCCTCATGCAAATATAGAACATGAATAACTGCTTTCCTCTGTGTGAAGGTAGATTTGCATTGATACGTTTAAACTTACCAATTGATCATATTTCCTTGTTATTTGTTTGTTGTTTGCTAAACCTGTTATGCTATCAATGGCTCTTGATTTTTTTTACCCTACAATACATTAAATAAAGTTAAAACAAAAGTAATTAAACCCAAAATGAAAAGTTGTTGGTAAAGATCTTTGGGCACTTTTTTAAAATGTTCAATGCAGGGCAGTGACAATGAAGATGACTTCAATGAGCCGGGTGATTTTTACAGAAACAACCATTTTCTCAAGTAATGTACTGCAGACTTAAGCCAAAGATAATAACCATCACTTCACATTTTACCTGGAAATAAATTAGCTATAAGTGCAGACTTTTGACATAATGTTTGTTCTGAGACCAACCTGACTGTACAAACTGATTCCAGGCAAGTAAAAGCAGCAGTATGTAGAATATGTTATAGTAGTAGTAGTAGTAGTAGTAGTAGTAGTAGTAGTAGTAGTAGTAGTAGTAAAGTTGGAAGGGACCTTGGAGGTCTTCTAGTCCAACCTGCTGCTCAGGCAGGAAACCCTATACCATTTCAGACAAACTGTTGTTCAATCTCTTCTTAAAAACTTCCAGTGTTGGAGCATTCACAACTTCTGAAGGCAGAATGTTCCACTGATTAATTGTACTAATTGCCAGGAAATTTCTCCTTAGTTCTAGGTTGTTTCTCTCTTTGGTTAGTTTCCATCCATTGTTTCTTGTCCTGCCTTCAGGTACTTTGGAGAATAGCTTGACTTCCTCTTCTTTGTGGCAGCCCCTGAGATATTGGAACACTGTTATTATGTCCCCCCTCATCCTTCTCTTCATTAAACTAGACATACTCAATTCCAGCAACTGTTCCTTATATGTTTTAGCCTCCAGTCCCCTAATCATCTTTGTTGTTCTTCTCTGTACTCTTTCTAGAGTCTCAGAAAGAGTACAGAGAAGAGTTTAGTAGCTTAATGTCAAGCATAATAGAGCATGTACTACTGTTTTAAGAACACATTCTTCCCAAGAAGACAGTTGCAGTGGGAAAGAAAGGAGATTCAGTTCTAGAAGTACTCACCCAGTGTCTATTTGCTTCCTTTTGGACACTGTGACCCCATTCAGAATGGTGAGATCCACTTCTCCAATGCCTCCTATTTTCTCCACAAAACATCCCCATGAGGTGGAATGAGCTGAGAGGGAATGACTAGCCCAAAGTAACCCAATTGGCTTTCATGCCTGAGGGAGGCCTAGAACCAATGTCTCCTGCTTTCTAGGTCAGTACCTTCACCACTGTAGCAAATTGGCTCTATAAAGAAATCAAAGGAAAAATGGACACTCAGTTAGGTGGTCTGGAAGGTACTATGATCATTGGTAGCCAAAACCACTGCAAGGTCCAAAAAACTAGCAAAATCATAACATTTCTGTCAGTCCCATCAAGCCAACCAAGGCAGTCTCAAATTCATAGTGCACTACAAAGCCATACTGAAATGCTTTTTTCATTAGAGTCTGCAGTTGAGAAACCACTACTATCTCAATCATCTTCCCCAGTGTAGAAGGCTAGACACTGTCCAATAATTGTCTAGCTTCACAGAATCTAATGAAGCCTTTTTAATAAATCCTTCTTTAAACAAGGAAAGAGCTTTCCCTTCCTCAAAGAGGCATTTATGATATTAATTAAAGTATCTCTAATAACATCTAACTAGAAGATAATAAGCCAAGCTGGGCTTCAATCCAAAAGACAAGTAGAGGAGCATATTGCTTCAAGCAGCATGTTTCTTTCCTCAGGTGTCACAAATTAAAAATGATTCATTCTAGCCACCATATATAAGTTAACAGACTCTCTCTTGATAGGCTCATGTCTTCCCATTTCTTGCACTTACACGCTTCCTTTTTCTGAACCTTCTTTACTCCTCAAACCTTCATATTATTTGGATTATAAATATTTTGCTCTTGCGAATTCTAACCTTTGAAGTGTCACAAAGCTAACAAACATTTGGGGTTACATCCCACATTGCAAAAACAATTCATCCAATGCAACTTTTCCTTCTACATTTCTTCCTCCTACATCTCTCTGTCCTGAAGTATTCCTGAATCAGGCAGAGTTTTGAGGAGACCTGAGACAGAAGTGAATAAATATCTCTAACTTGCAGGTCAGCCATAGTGTGAAGGTTTTCTATCACATATTCAGAACAAAGCATTGTATGGAAAAACACCACTATAAAACAAATACTTGAGTCTGAAATAAAATTTTCCCAGTGGGGAATAATACTATACTACTATTTCTGAAGTACAACTTACTTAAAAGAAATTTAAACTTCCTATATTTTCATTCCTATTGAGAAATACTAGGGTTACAATTAGCAAGACAGGGAAATTGTTTATTTAAAATAACATTTAGGTATCAACCTTTCTTTTAATATCTGTTAAGGAAGCTCTGAACAGGGTAAAGTATGTAAAAACAACTATTTTTTATTTAATATTATATACTATATTATATCTGCTTGTATAGTAACAAGCTGGGGAAAAATGAACAAAACAAAATTTAAAAATATCATATTAACACGTAAAGAAATAAATGAATTTACATTTACATTTACAGACAATAACTTTACATATCTATGGATATGTATACATGGATATCCACAAAACATAGATAGCATTTTTTCACTTATAAATTAATGAGACAGCACAATAGGACATATAGCATTCTTATAATTAGTGGAGCAATTGCATGTAAAATAATCTATGCTACACTTTGTATTAGAAATCTATCTGGTAGAGGTGAGAAAGAATTGATAGTAACACGTTGCTTAAATAATAAACACTAGGCTGATGTTTCACTTCCTAATTTGAAGAGGGATTGTTTTAACATTTAACATGATATTTTCACAGATTATGGTTTATGGCAAAATGTCTTATAGGATCTTGTTATTAGGACTGCTCAAATTTTCCATTGCCTCAGTTTCCCTGAAGAATTTTCCTCCTTTAAAAATAGGGAACAATTTTATGTCTTTTTTTTGGGGGGGGGGAGTTTCTCCAAAAAGTTTGGGAGGGAATTACCATTTGTTGTGCATATTCATTTTAAGGTTCCTTCTCCTTTAAAAAAACAAACAAACTGGAATCCAGATGGGATTCACAGTGCTGACCTTTAAGGCCCTTCATGGTTCTGGTTTATCTAAAGGAGCACCTTTTCTCATATCTACCTGCCCATCCAACCATATGAAACAGAGTTAATTGTCTTCAGGCTCCATCTCTCCAAAAATGCAATTTGTCAGGATTTAAGAGACAGGCATTTTCAACTGCTGTCCCATGCTTACAATTTCCTTGGCAATCCAGTCCAAGAAATCTTTCCTTTCTTGAGTCTGAGGAGACAAGCTAAGACTTGATTTGTCCATCTAGCTTGGAGTATGGGCATGTTTAAAGGATTGGAATGTATTGATGGACAGATGACTTTGTATTTTTTTATCCATTATCCATGCTTTTGAGATTTTTATGATACTTATTTTTGGGATGGTTTATTTTTAATGAGATTTTTTTAAACATGATTTTTCTCTTATTGTTAGCCACCAGAACCTTTGGGAATGTAAGAGCATACAGATATTCCATGTAAATAAATAAATATTTATTTACAAACAAACAAACAAACAAATACAGTAAAATAAATATAGCAAGACATTGGTACCGGCTATACAATATATACTACAGAGATATAAAAGAGATAGAGATAGAGGTTAACAATGTGACAAAGAGGCCCCCAAATTAAGCATCTTGTTCTGATAGTTTTGTGAATCCATATCAAAGATCAATATGAGTTGCAAGGTATGAATTACAAGAGAAAAGCAATATTCAGTGGAAAAAAGAAAAAAAACAAATGGTGTGCTGAGTTATCATGCAAGCAATATATCACAGCTGAGGATATATCAATACTGCACATCCATACATACCATATTGATTTTTCTTTCCTTTTCCTTAGAAACTCAACCAATATATCATGGCTGATTATATAGTGATAAAATATTCAGTACTGCCTTTATTCCAGTACAGTATTTTTTCTTCTCCTTTGTTTTCAGCCTGCAAGCCATGATCTTGCCAGTTACTTCCACTCCTAGGCTGAAACGTTGTGTTTGGTTGCATGAGTGTAACTAAGTTTCTTTTTTCCTCCATTTTCAAGGAAACAAGAGGGTAAAAGTTTCGGAAGTTAAGACAAAAGAAATGACATTTGGAACCACACATTCTGGTGTGTAGAGTATATTATGTTGTTCATAGTGATGAAAGGAGTCTAAAAGGCCTCTTTTCATCAGTGTTCTTAATAAAATTAGTAAAAAGGCTTCTACCACAGGCTTTGAAAGGAGGTCCATGTATGTTTCTGGGAAGCAGTGCATTTTATGGAGTATAAAACAAGGAAGAAGAAAGAATAGTAGTGTTGAAGGAAAAGTCTTCATCAGGGTCCAGTCCAAACCGGGAATAAACAATACGGTGACTGCTTTAGAAAGAAGGTTGTAGTTTATTGAAGAGGAGAGCCAAACAGAAAGATGGCTCTGGAAAAAGAAAGAGTGAGCACATGTAGTAGGGAGTGGGTTTTTATACCCTCTTGGGCTTTTGTTTGGAGTTGTTTCCTGTTCCTGTTTGAGGCTTTGCATTTCCTGTATCATGTACTTTGACCTGACCTGAGTCTGAGTGTGCCCCTTTGGCATCTGTGGATTAATCCTATTATGTCCTGTCTTAGAATTTGGGTGGGGTATATAGATTTTAGGTTTGTTTGTCTTCCAACCTTCCTGATTGGATTATTACATCTGCATTTCTGCAGAGCTGGTTTCTGCTTGGGGGAAGGAGACTTGGGGCTTTTAAGAAAAACTAGGCATGCTTTTCTGCCTCTTTAAGATCCTATGAGGAAATATAATATTCTGCCCCTTTAATATTTCCTTCTCTGGGGGGGGGAGCTGACTTCCCACAGTAGCTTGAACCTATAAAAATGCCCTAAAAGTTATATTTTTTAATTTAGCAGTGCTACATTACTGTCTTTCGTTGGATTTTCACAGATCCGAGAAGGTTCTGGAACTATGAAATTATATATTACAATTATATTCTAAAATTAATACTTTATAAGGTCAGTTATTTCCTGACCATATGCAGTTTTTTCACTGTATCTGATTGGTTGTAGCTTATTTGGCGTCTCTAATTTTAAATGAATGGGTGGTGATAAATACAAGTATTAAGATCATGCAGTTAGCTCAGGTTTACTCTTAGTGCAAATACTCCATTTATGCACTCTATATTGATTTATTAGAATGAGATCAGTCAATACATTGCCATGATGCACAAGTGCCATAAATAACTATTTCCAAATCTGTGGCTCTACCAAGTAATTATAAAAGAACAATATCTTTCTATAGAACAGGATAAAAAAGATCCAAGGTATTTCGTGAGATGCTTTCATAAATATATCATGGCACAATACATAAACTTTGTTTAATTCATCTAGAGTAAACTGTCTTTTACTTTTTTCATGCACATGGCCACTAGCATGGGTTAGAATAAGATTATAGGATGTTAAAAAAAACAACTACCCAAAACATCTTTCAAAACTCTTAATTTATTCTTGTATTCAGAGAGATAGGATGAGGGCTAGCATGACTATCCATCCCCAATGTTTAGTTTGTTGCTGGGATGAATTAAGAATCATATTTTTTTTAAAAAACTGTTTTGTAAAACTGATGCCAAGATGAGAAGTTGAATTATTTTATTTATTTAATACATTTATATGCTGCTCATCTTGCTTTCCAAAGTGACCTTTGTACTCTGCTTTTCTTACAGATTCTCACAGTTTTTAATTATGCAAGAAAAAAGGTGATACCTATTATGGCACTTTCATGTCATATATTTAGTTTGGAGTTCCTTCTAAGAATTGTCAAATCTATCACTTTTCCTCTTTGTTCTATATTTGATTTCTTTTTCACTCTCCAAGTTTTTCCACTCCCTTTTAAAATTAAATAAACGGTATAGTATATTGTTACCGATGGTGGATTGAGCAAAACTGACACTAATGCAGATCAAAAATGATTGGTACAGAAATCTATATTTTCACTAATCCATCTGGTGCGCTGTACCCATAAGCACCATAAAATACAAATGGTGCTGGCTGTTACCCAGTGTTGTGTTTCTAAATATGCTTCTTCCCATATTCCACAGGCTATATTTGAGTTTCACAACAAAGAACATGGCAAAAAGGATAGCACGCAAGACATAATCTCAATTACAGAGCTAACAGCACCACAAAAATATGTCTAACAGCAGGTCCTGAATGAATGTTGGCCATTTTGAAAGCATAACCAACAGGCCTAGAAGCCAATATCTATGTGAACAAATATAAAAATATTCTCTAGAATTCATCCTCAGATTATCAAATTTTGCATTAGCTACAACTACTAAACTGCCTGCAAGAATGATCCCAAGAAATGTAGAGTCTTGATTGATTAAGGGCTTGCTTTTAATTCTTAATACTAATAGTATTTTAATACAGATAGTACTTGACTTAAGACCACAATGTAGTCCAAAATTTTGGTTGTTAAATGAGTTTTGCCCTGTTTTATGACCTTTCTTGCCTCAGTTGTTAAGTGAATTACTGCAGTTGATAAGTTAGTAACCCAGTTGTTAAGCGAATCTGGCTTCCCCATTGATTTTGCTTGTCAGAAGGACACAAAAGGGGAACACATTATATAACATGGGACATAGCAAAGGTCATAAATATGAACCAGGTGCCAAGCATCTGAATTTTGATCGCATGATCATGGGGATACTGCAAAGGTGCTAACTGAAAAACGGTCATAAGTTACTTTTTTCAGTATTGTAACTTTTCACTAAACGAACTATTGTAAGTTGACAACTACATGTATTTTCATTAATAGCCATGCAGATGAATTTTGGAATCTCCAGACTGATCCCCTCAGAAAAATGCAATTTTGTTTACTATTTAAAAAAAGAAAACCAAAAAAACCAAAATCCTATTAATATACAGGTGAAAATCCTATCAATAGTTTAAGTGATACAGATCATAGTGAACATTTAGATATAGTTCAAAATCTCAGCAATATGAAAAGATCCATTTACAAGGTTTAGCCAGATTTATTGTGCACCTGGAACTGATTTCCATTCTAAAAAGTGCCTAAGGTCGGTGAAATGAATTATGGTGCTGTTTGGGTAGATCAAACTCTAAAGCAGAAGTCTCCAATCCCTGGTCTGTGGACCAGCATAGGACCAGAAATCAGGCCATGCAAACAAGGAAAGCCCCATCTGTGGGATGCAGGAAACAGGCAAAACCACACCCCCTCTTTCCCCACAGAACCGGTCGCTGGTGCCCAAAAGGTTGGGGGCGCCTGCTCTAAAGCACTATTGTGATAAGTTAACAATCTTCGATCTCTGTGTCTGGGAGGTATCTGCAGTTAGCCCATAACTATGTTCTACCTTGTCCTGCATAGTATGACTTTTCCTGAATAGAGTTAGTGAACTTCTTTCTCATACAAATACATTTCAGGCAAACTACCTAGATAAAAAATTGCCAAGTGACCTGCAAAAATAACTTCTACAATGCTAGTCAGCGGATATAAATTGGGCTACATCTTTGCAATCTTGGTAAGTTTGTCTAAGTAACTGTTATTGACACAAATAAAATTTATATCTGAAGTATCTGATGTTATAATTGAATTGCAAGGTAGGCACTTGTGCTTGAGAGTAACATCTTGAGATTCAATGAGTTAGGTTGAATTGCTTTTTTTTTTTTAGAAATTATACTAAGAATATTTATTTTCCTTTACTACATTAAAATGAGTATGATGAATGGAACTTGTAAAGCTAGAAAAAAGCCATCTTGAATTTGAATGATAGCATCTAGAAATATGGTTATTTCATATAAATGGTCTCTAGATAGGTAATTTCTATGCTCCTCTGAACAAAAGCAGTCTTAAAGGGGTGCATTATCAACCACCATTTCTTCATCAATAAAGGAAAATATATCATAATTTATATTCTTGCCTATATTCCTTTCCAACAACCCTTAAAAGTAGTAATGTGGCATCTGTAAGCAGGATCACACAAACATTAAGATTTTAACATGAACAATATGGCTGGTGGGATATTATTATCCAGATGCAGAAAATTAAAACTAAGATTCAAATCATTCAAATCAAATCAATCATCAAGTTTGTTTTCAGAAGCAGCCATCTTTTTAAAGTATACATTATTCTGTATATCTGAGATGGTTAGTTACTGAAATGTACAATACTCATCTAAGGCAAGTTTAACATAGAAGACAGAATAACAGAGTTGGAAGGGACCTTGGAGGCCATCTAGTCCAACTCCCTGCTTGAGCAGGATAATCTTTACCATTTCAGACAAATGGTTGTCCAGTCTCTTCTTGAAAGCCTCCAGTGATGGACCACAACTTTTGAAGGCAAGCTGTTCCATTGGTTGATTGTTGTCACTGTTAGGAAATTTCTCCTTAGTTTTAGGTTCCTTCTCTCCTTGATTAGTTTTCATCCATTGGTTCTTGTCTTGCTTTCTGGTCCCTGTGAAAATAGTTTGCCCCCTTCATCTCAAATACTGGAAGACTGCTATCATATCTCTCCTAGGCTTCAATGTTTATATGATTTGCTGAAGAAATAAAACAGCAGTTTTCAAAATCAGAGAGACTAACTCAGGGGTCTTCAAACTTGGCCCTTTTATGACCTGTGGACTTCAACTCCCAGAATTCCTCAGCCAGCCAGTCCACAAGTCATAAATGGGCCAAGTTTGAAGACTCCTGGACTAACTGCTTAATGTACTAACAAACTAAAAGTATGCAGCCTCTTACATAGGAATGGGACCATACCATGTTTTCCCAAAAATAAGCCCTACCCCAAAAATAAGCCCTAGTTATTTGCTAAGACATGAGGTGAGGTGAGGCGGGGGAGGGGGCAGCTGCCTCACATGCCCCACACCCACTTACTATGTTGCATGGCTCCTGCTGTTGATGCCACCGCCGCAAGGGACATTGCACTGCTACTGCTGCTACTGCTGCAAGGTATTTCCCGCTGTTGCCACTGCCGCCTGAGACATGTCCTGCTGCCATTGCCACTGCTGCAAGGCATGTGCTGCCACTGTTGCTGCTACCATCATGAGGCGTGTTGCAGGGCGCACCTCACTGTGATGGAAACAGCAGCTGTACATGCCTCAGGATGGCAGCAACAGTGGCAGGACTGCGGCTGCACCTGCCTCAGGGCAGTGGCTATGGCAGCAGGACATGCCTCGCAATGGCAGCAGCAATGGCAGTTGGACGTTTTCCAGGGTGGTAGCAATGGTGGCGGGACATGCCCCGCAGTGGCAGTGGCAACAGTGGTGGGATGCACCTCAGGATGGCGGCAATGGTGGAGGGACGTGCCTCACGGTGGTGGCGGCAACAGTCACAGGATGCACCTCATGGTGGCTGTGGCAGTAGTGTGACAGACCTCATGGCAGCTTGTGGCAGCAGCAATAGCAGCAGGACACACCTCAGGGTGATGGCAACAGTGGCGGGACGCACCTCACAGCAACAGCAGTGGCTGCAGCATGGCAGGCTTCATGATGGCGGTGGCAGGAGGAGCCCTGCAGCACAGTAAGTGGATGTGGGGGCATGGGACAGCTCCTGAAAAAAAAGAAGGTATCCCCCCCAAAATAAGACCTGATGCTTCATTTGGAGGCAAAAAAATATTACTTTTATCCTATTTTTGAGGAAACACGGTAAAGGTAGTCCCCGAGGTACGAGCTAATAGAACCTGCCCATTAGGCTTGTAATCATCAAATGAATCAGACATTTTAAAATCAAACTCATTAATTAAATCAAATGGGTCTTTAAATGAACAAAGATTTGACTTATTATTTCCTCTGATGGCTGCCTGAACTGAGAGACTTTTCCTGCCACTGCTGCACGATGTTTCTGGCTGCCAATCAGCTGTTTCAGGTTTCAGGAACTACAGTATTGTAAATTGTCTCCCAAGCAGGCAGAGCAGGTTTTTTTTTAAAAAAAATTTTTTGTTGTTGCTAGGCAGCTTAAGCTTCTTCAGAGGGGGTTTGGAGAATTCTCCAAATTGCAGTTGCCACTAAATAAGTACCGTGTTTTCCCAAAAGTAAACCCACCCCCCAAAGTAAGCCCCACTAATTTTGGGGGGTGGGCCTAATATAAGCCTTCCTTCTGAAAGTAAGCCCTACTTAATGGCGAAGCCGATGGGAGAGAGGGGAATCTGACCCACGGTACCAGTTCATTACTGCCACCCGACTTGTTCCACAGCCTCATAGCAGGGGCATTGGGCAGGAGGTGGCAAATGGTTGTTTTTGGTGTGATGTGGCCATTTGCCACTGGCCACAGCCATTTGCTGCCTCACGCATCACACCCAAAGCCGCTGCCATGAGGCCTGGTGAATCCTCTCCCCTTCTGAACCACATACCATTATACCAGTTCCCTACCACTGCCTGGCTTGTTCTGCTTCATGGTAGTGGCATTGGACACAACACACGAGGCGGCAAACAGCCAGTTTTGGAAAGACATGGCTGTTTCCTGCATAGCGTATCGTGCCCAATGCTGCTGCAACGTGGCTCAGCGAAAGTGCCTTGGAACAAGTGGGGCATGTTCCCCCCTCACCTGCCCATTCTCTTCTCTGACAGAGAAAAGAACTTCGCAGCTCTGTCTACAGAGCCACCAAAGCAGCAGGTGCAGTGCCAGAGGCTTGAGGAGGGTGGGTGCCGAAGTGGGTGGTCCGGCCATTAGCAAGAGCAATACAGCTCAGTGGAAAGTGGCCTCGGAACAAGTGGGGAATGTAAGGAAAGAAATTCTCGCTCCCCCCAGCAATTGCCTTTCTTTCCTTACCTGACTCCTAACCCCATGCTGTTTCTCTTTTGCGATCCATTGCCACCACATGCAGGGAAACAAGAGAAGTTTTTTTTAAGGAAAAAAAAGGTCAATCCATCAAATCCAACTTCGTGAGATTTTTTTTATGAGAAGTTGGAATTGATTGATTGACCTACAGAGGCCTGTTTTTAATCACAATTTTGAATTTCTAATGTAAGTACCCTTTCTGAATAACCTCAATTTTGTAAAATCTCACCAAATAAATGCTTATAAGATTACCTGTATTATTCTAATTAGCTGTTGTTTTTCTATAGCGTTGCAAACTTAATTTTAAAAGCTGTTTTTCCCACACTATTATAGCAATTGTATCTTGAACTGCACACAAAGATATAGAAACATTACCAATTTATTATTCTCTTCCTTGAAAGAAAGATGTATACTTAGATATGTACTTAAAGAGAGTAGAAAAAGTGGTATCATTATTGGCTAGCAAGTGAGCACTAATTGGTTGATTCTCTGTGCCCCCAAAATACAAGTGCTAATTGACAGATGGCTTCTTGCCAGCTCTGGACTCCCAAAAGGACAACATACCTATCCTAATAGTACCCTGATCTCAAAACTTGATTGGGAACTGCTCAAATGTCTCAAAGATGGGCAGCTACCTAAATGTTTCAAATAAAATAAATAAATACAACAGCTCAAATAAAAAACGGCTCTGCTTTTAGTGAGATACAAAACTGATTGTCTGATAGAGTTTAAGCAAATTAATGAAAATTTATTTGAGGTGGGAATTTTCCATACTTGTGGGGTTTCGTTTGGGTAGGGGTCCTATAGGAAGTCGATACAAAGCCATTTATCTTCACATTTTTCTCTAGATTACCTGCTTGCTCAATCCTGTCTCAATAACTTAAAAGAAGAAGACAGTTCTGTTGTCTGTGTTCCTCAGAACACAAATATTATAAAATGGCACTTAAAGGACCACTCTTTGGGTTTGTAGATCAAATGCTTGGAAGCCACTGGTTTGGGGTTTTTGTTTTTTTTGTTTTTACAAAAATAATTATTTTTGTTTCTTTGTTTCATATAAGATTCTTATATGAAGGCCTATAAGTACATAATTGTATTTGTCTTAGAAGCTTTACAAGTTATACTCAGTAATATATCTAATTAAACTATAACCTACAGGTGTCAAGATTTTAAGGCTTTGCCACATATTTCTTTGGTAGTTTCCACTTGATGGTGACATAGCTATTTGTAAAGAGAAACTAATCATTTTTGTCTTAAGTAAAGTAAGTGCTTTTTTAAATGTTGAAGTAGAGGAAGTTCCTCGTTAACTGCTGTTTTAAATTAACCTTGGTTATACTAATTTTAACAGAGAAATCCTAATTTTAATCTTGTCTGACAACAAAATCCTACTCAAGTTGAAAAGATTCAAACACTGACCCTGTACATACACAGAGAGAGAGTGTGTAATATCATTCCAATTGTACCGTGATTGCATGGATCTTTCTTGCTTTAATCATGATTTTGTTTGAGGAGTTTTTTCTTTCTTTTCTCTTCCAATATCACAGAGGTGCACATAGTTCCTTGAAAAACATTAATTTAAGTGAGTGACAGTCAAGAAAATCTCATTCACACATGTCAGATAGAAATATCTCTTTGCTCTTGCAAAAATTCTATGGACGTAGAAAGGAGTATAATACAGGCCAGGATATCAAACTGCAGATACCATGTATCACATAGTCTGTGATAAATGAACCAAACTAGCTTTAGTAAAACTACCTAGTAGAGATGTGCAGATGAAGCATGTTTTCTGAGAGAAGTCAGAGGAGATGTCAGTTGTGATTACAGGTTACTTATTGACAATTTTCATTGAAATACATAACCATTTGAACTGGGATCTAAGGAGAATTGCTGGAGACCAGATTTTAGTGCTATCTCAAGCTGAAGCCATCTGCTTCAAAACAGATCAATAAAACCAAATACGCTGCCAGAGCAAATTTAATGGGAGGGAGCAACTGTGAGATGATATGCCTAGTTGTGCTCAGCAGGTTAATTTCATGAAGCCATTTAATTACATAGAAAACTTTCTTTGAACAGTGAGGGCAATTTCAGAATCACAACACTGATGTGTCTAAAGGGATGCAAAAGCTGAGAAGAATATCAAATGTATATCTATCCAACTTCAGTAAGACAGTGCAGTCTATGAAATTTTGGCTTATGGTATCTCACTGATTTATGGTTTATAGTTACCACTATAGCCCACACCCTAACCTATCAATATCTTACTATCTGAGTTTTCCACAAAGTCCACTGCTTTTGCTTTCCTAAGTCACTGGTTTTCCATTTTCCACTTTAACTCAGATGTATATCTATACATCTATATATATTTATATCTCTGTTCCAAATCAAAATGGGCAACATACAGAAAAATCTCACAATAGTGTGGTCTTCCCCTTGTGCTGGTTTAACTGTTAATGGTGTTCCAAAGTCCTAGTCTTTGTGGAATAGCGGTATTGTCACAATAAAGAGAGATTTCAGAAAAGTTTGTGCATGTAATGAAATGGCAAAATAACAGTAATCATATAGCAAACCACCCAGGTTCCCTCAAACCCCCAAAGCAGAAAGGATAAATGAAAAGTATCATAACTGCAGTTGTCAACTTGCCTCATAAAAGAAAGTGGAATAACCTGATTAAATAATCAAATCTGACAGCCTAAGGCATGTTGTTTAAGACAAATCATTTATCTTTAAAGCTTATAACATTATTTCCCATACATTTTCTCGATGCCATAACAGGGCTAAACATACCATCAATCAGAAAATCAACACAGTGAGACCTCAGAGAAATCACTCTACTGAGGTGACCATTGATGTGACAGATTCATTAACATTAGCACCTGCTATCATCATGAGAATCTCAATCATTCATATATATATATATATATATATATATATATATATATATATATATATATATATATATATATATATATGTGTGTGTGTGTGTGTGTGTGTGTGTGTGTGTCAAGTGTTTATTTTTTAGATTGCACCCTGTAAACCCAAATATGGGAGGAAGGAATCATTCTTTCCTTTTGCTTGTTTCAACTCAACCCAGAGCCATCTTGCAAGCACAAATATATATATGTTGTTTAAAATTGTTGACAAAGAAATCCCTTATTTCTTTGTCAACAATTTTAAACAATATATATATATATATATATATATATATATATATATATATATATATATATATATATATATATATATATATATATATATATATATATATATATATATATATATATATATATATATATATATATATATATATATATATACATACATACATACACATACACACACACACACTCATACACAGAGATCTCACACAATTTGAGGAAGAGGCAATTATTTCATCATACAATTATTTTTTATAAAGAAATATAAGGTTCTGCACTGTTGTTTGGGTTTTGATGTTGCCGGAGTTTTTTTTCTTTAATCACATTTCAATGCAGAACAAGCTATCCATTGTTAGATAATACTTTTGGGATATAAGATCTATTCATATATTGCCTTGAATCATAGGTTAATAATGTATTGTTTTTATTTTAAATTTATTGAATTTATGTCTTATTATCTACTTTTCTTTCATGGTGGGATACAAGATAGTATATCTATGGCTTTCTTGTGGCTGTTCTTCCAGGCATCAACCACGGCCAAGAGGTCTGCTTTAGCCTGTATAAGATTTATGTATCCCTTAACACCAGGTCATCTTTTATCTGTTTTGAAAAGTAATAGGGGTTGGTGGTTCACAAAATTTAAGGAGACCATTTCTTTCTCCGGTACTCAAAATTAAATATTGACAAAGGGTACATACAGAAAAGTAGGAAGATGAAAGCAAGGTTGAACAAGTATAACTGTAATTATTTTACAGTAACATGGTCAATGTACTTAGGCTTGCATGGAATAGACAAAAACAAACACGGTTTGCTGCCAGGAAAAAAATATTGGTAGTGGTATATAGATTCACATTGAAGTTATAATTAAGCAAACTAAGTAGGGATTAATGAGAAAACTGCAGTTGCCCATAAGCATGTTAATATTTGCCTGCAGAACAGGTGGGTTGGCTGACAGGAATAAAAGCAGTGCAGGTCAAATATTATTTACTTCTTGAATGTATCGTCACATTCAAAAGGTGTTCATGATCCATAGATTCCCTGGCATTCTTTTTTCATAAAACTAAAAATGTATTTAGCAAATGCTAAAAAATGCATTAGCAGGAACACTGAAATAAACTATCCTCCAAAGTGCTCAGTTTCAGACAGAAATTATGAAATAGATGCAGGCAGCAAACATATTATTATTGGTTAATCTTCAATTCGATTCAGAGTCTGGGACTGATAAAAACTTAACAGTTCAGGTCCTAACCAAGGACCTAAGAGCTGTGAAGATAGTGTCTGAGTATACAGACAGTTCCAAATAAAGGTGGGTTTTTGTTTTGTTTTTTTGTAAAGTCAGGATAGTCAGGTCCAATAAGTTCAAAATTTCCATGTATCTAAGCAGCCCTTTGGGTATTGCTCCAAGAGCTCCTATTACTATTAGTACAACCATTGATTTCTTCCTCCAGAATCGCTCAGCTTCAATTTGCAAATCATGATGTTTTGTTATTTTTTCTAGCTTGCATCACCTGGTATTGCAATATCAATGAACCATACTTTTTTCTTTTCCACAATAGGGATGTCAGGAGTGGCCCAGAAGTCTGTCTGTTTGGATCTGAAATCCCACAGGATCTTGACTTGTTCATTTTCAAGAATTTTGTCTAGTATGTATTGCTAGTATTGTTGTTGTTGTTGTTATGCCACTGAGCATGATGGCTCAGCAGTTAAAGATGCTGAACTTGTCAGTTGGCAGGCCAGGTTCAAAACTTGAGCGCCACGTGGCTGGGTGAGCTTCTGTTATGTGCCCCAGCTCCTGCCCACCTAGCAGTATGAAAACAATCAAACGTGCGAAGATAAATAAATATCACTTCAGTGGGAAGCTAGCAGTGTTCTGTGTGCTGTCTGTCTTCAGACAACTGTGACTCCCTTGAAAAAAAAGAAAGAGATATCCTAACTATTTTTTATATATGGTAAGCATTTAGGAGGATTGCCTCTATTAAAAAGGGATTTTTAACAAATGTAAGAGGTCTATGTCCTTTTGCTTAGAATGGTTGTATCTTGTAATACAGTGTACTAATGTGCTGAAGCATAAGAGGGACATCAGCCCTGATCTTTTCGTTTTTGGAATAACTCTATTATCTGACCATTGAGAATACACATCTGCTTGATTTATGGACTAACTAATGGGCATCTGGATTAAATTAAAAAAATAAAAATTAACCTTCACTCCTCCTTCCCCTCCTCCAATGTGGTGCCCAGAGGCCACCCGAGCAATACTTTAATACCTACAAACATAATCCCATATCACCCCCAAATGCAGTTGAGAGAACATAATATAACATTTATTAAATCCCTCCCTCCTCCCCCCCGGCTTCCCAGAGTGAATACAGAGTAAGAACGCAAGAAACCCCACTAAACTACTATTATATAACTATTTAACTATATACCAAATATAATTCCTTCAATTGATATTTCTTTTGTGTATAGTCTATTCATTTTTTACAATCCATCATAAATTCTTCATTTGAGTGGTTCTTCAAGTATGCAGATATCTTAGCCATTTCCACCAAATTTGCAACTTTTAACGTCCATTCTTCAATAGATGGTATTTCAGATGTCTTCCAATATTGTCCCACAAGCAATCTTGCTGCCGTAATCAAATTCAAAATCAGCTTAGTCTCTATGGTTGTACAATCTTTTGTAATGCCCAACAAAAATAACTGTGGTGAAAATTCAATACGTTTTTTCAATATATTTTGAAGGATCCACCATATTTTTATCCAAAAAGCCTTAATTTTTTTACAAGTCCACCAAATGTGAAAATAAGTAGCATCCATGGAATCACATCTCCAACACTTGGGTTGCATATTTGGGTACATAATTGATAATTTTTTTGGGTCTAAATGCCATCTATAAAACATTTTATAAAAATTTTCTCTTAAATGCTGTGCTTGTGTAAATTTTACATTTTTCACCCATATCCTTTTCCAAGTTTCCATCGTAATTGAATATCCAAAATTACCTTCCCACTTAATCATACAATCTTTAACTAATTCGTTTCCAGAATCAATTTCAATTAATACATCATATAATCTTTTAATGTGCATAGTTCTTTGATCTCTAACTTGTTTAATTAATTTTTCATCCTCTGAGGAAAAACCCATCTTGACATCTTTATACCATCTATCCTGAAGTTGTACATGTGAGTACCAATTGTGAGCTAATCCTTCTTCCTTTAGCCTATTTAGTGATTTCAGTTCTAGGTTATTTCCTTCTTTAATTAAAAGCTTCTCATAGGGCACCACATCTTGATTTTGTTGTCTATTTACACTCTCTATTGCATGCCTGGGAACTGTCCATAAAGGGATTTTCCCATTTAACTTATAATAATACTTTTTCCAGACACGCAGCAGAGAATTTCTTAATAAATGCTCTTTAAAGCTCCTATCCAACTTTTTATCATAAAGTAAATACGCATGAAACCCATACAGTAACCCGTACCCTTCTATATTCAATATTCTTTCATTAGTTAAGTTAATCCAATCACTTATTGCTACTAGAACTGCTGCATTGTAATATAGCTTAAAATTAGGCATTTTCAAACCACCTCTCTCTCTTATATCTTGAATAATTTTTAATTTAACCCTCGGTTTCTTGCCATCCCAGATAAATCTATTGATACCTTTCTGCCACTCATCTAAATTCCCATCCTTTTTAAGTATTGGTAGCATTTGAAATAAAAATAAAAATTTCGGCAATATATTCATTTTGACTGCAGCTATCCTACCCAACATAGACAAATGTAATTTTTTCCAATTTTCCAATTCTATTTGTACCTTATTCCATAAAAGTTCATAATTATTCTTATATAGTTTCCCATTTGAAGCTTCTATAAAAATTCCTAGATATTTGACTTTCTTAACTATCTCACAACCCGTTATTCTTTCCAAATCTTGTTTTGATTTATCATCTAAATTTTTAACCAACATCTTTGTCTTAGATAAATTTAATTTAAAACCTGATACTCTTCCATAATTTCGAATAATCTCCATCAATTTCTGAGCCGACTGTATTGGCTGGGTCAGAGTCACAAGTAGGTCATCCGCAAAAGCACATAATCTATAATCATGTTGTCTAATTTGTACTCCTTTTAATTCATCTGAAGCTCTGATCCTATTCAGTAACACCTCTAAAGTTAAGACAAACAGTAAAGGGGATAAAGGACAACCCTGCCTAGTACCTTTCTCTATATTAAATGAGTCTGTTAATTGTCCATTCACAATAATCTGTCCTGTCTGTTTCTGATAAACTGCTGATATAGAGTTAAAAAACTGATCCCCCATTCCCATCTTAACAACAAGTCTTTTCAAAAATGCCCAATTCAGTCTGTCAAAAGCTTTTTCTGCATCCAAAAACATTAAAACTGCCGGCACTTGAATATGTTTATCCAAATATTCCAATATATTAACAAGCTGTCTGACATTAGTTTTCATCTGCCTCCCTTGTAAAAAAACCAGTTTGATCTGAATGAATTATTTGAGTTAAAACTGTCATTAATCTATTGGCCAAAACTTTTGCAAATATCTTATAATCTGTATTTAGCAACGAAATAGGTCTAAAATTTTCTACTTGAACATTATCTTTTCCCTCTTTAGGAATCAAGGAGACATAAGCCGTTTTCCATGAAGGTGGAACCTGACCACCCTCTTGTATATTTACAAATAACTCTCTCAAAGGTTCCACCATTTCCTCTTGCAGACATTTATAATAAATTGCTGTTAAACCATCAGTTCCTGGAGATTTACCCATTTTCAATTGCTTAATTGCAGCAATAATTTCTTTTGATGTAATCCGTGCATTTAATCTGTCTCTTTGATCCAATGTTACTTTCAAAACATTTTGATTTTGTAAAAAGGCATCTATCTCTTTCTCTTGAACCTTCTCTTCAGAATATAATTTGGTGTAGAACTCTAGGAAAGCTTTTTTAATAAGTTCTTGTTGAAATACTTCTTGTCCCTTATATTCTACCTTCTCAATTATTCGGGATTTTTGTTTTTTCCTTAATGTGTAAGCCAACCATCTGCCAGGTTTATTAGCATTAAAAAATGTATTGTGTTTAGCATATTGTAAGTTCCTGGCAACTTGGTCAGTCATCAATATATCAAATTGTTTCCGTAAAATCTTGATCCCTTCTTTAATGTTACTATCATCTGGTTTCTTTATTAATAATAACTCTTTTTTCCTTATTTCCGCTTCTAAAACTCTCCTTTTTTCTTCTTGTTTACGTCTATACCTTATATTCATTTCAATTAAAATACCATGCATATGAGCTTTACTAGAGTCCCACACCGTTTCTATTGTCGTTTCCCTATTCATATTCAACATAAAAAATTCCTTCATAGCCTTTTTACATTCTTCCACGTTCATATCATATTTAAACAGATTTTCATTAATTCTCCAAGATCTTCTAGAAGACTGACCAGTCCTTAGCTCCATCATAACCGGGTTGTGGTCTGACAATACATTAGGTAAAATTTTTACTTTCTTTAAGCTTAAAATAAAATCACTAGTAGTTAAAATAAAATCAATTCTAGAAAATGATTGATGTCTATCGGAAAAGAAAGTAAACTCTTGATCCCTACCATGTCTTTCTCTCCATACATCTGACAAGCTAAAATCATCCTTAATGTCAAAAAAAGATTTAGGCAAGATAGTACGCGATTGCGGAACAGATGAGAGTTTTTTCTTATCCAAACCAACATCAAGAATACCATTCCAATCTCCCATTAAAATACAAGATCTATAATCCAATTGTATTAATTTTTTATGTAATAACTTATAAAATATACCTTGTTGCTGGTTTGGAGCATATATACCCATCAAAAGAACTTTCTTCCCATCTAATAAAATTTCAATAGCTAAAAATCTACCTTGAGTATCTGCTTCTATTAATTTCGCTTTTATATGATTTTTAACATAAATAACAATTCCATTTTTTTCTCTAAAGATGCTGCCACAAATTGTGTCCCCAACCTATTGTTAATCAAGTATTTCTGATCAGAAATTCTAATATGAGTTTCTTGTAAGCAGATTACATCATTTTTACATTGCTTCAAATAATGAAATATCTTCTTCCTTTTCTGTGGAGAATTTAGACCATTCACATTCCATGTCAAATATTTATTTGACATGGCCTTTTTTTAGAAGCTTCTGCAAGGCCAGATCAACTTCTTCCTTCCTCTTAGGCCTTGCTCCCATGGCTTCCAAAGATGTCGATGCAACTTGCTTTGTATAAACTGATTGTACTTTATTCTTTGTAGTTTCACGTGTAGGCCTTTGCTCTTTAGCTTTCTCTGCATCCAAAGGTTGGAAAATATCAATACACTGCACTGGCTGCTCAGCTACGACTCCTTTATCCATATCCAACGTTGAAATTAGCTGAGGTTCCATAAGTTGTAGTGATTCTATGTCTTTTACAAGAACCGCCCACTTAGGTCTTGGAGAAGTAGATTTACCAGCCATCAGTATATTCTCAAAAAAATCTCTCGCTTTAGCAACTGTAATCAAACGGTATCTGTTGTTTCGAAAAAAGAGGGAAAGTCCAGTTGGAGCCTCCCATCTATATTGTATCTCTCTTTTTTTAAGTTCCTCTGTCAAAAATGCATAATCTTTCCTTGATCTCAACATTTTGGGAGGTATCTCCTTCAACACCTGTACTTCTTGACCAGCAACACTTAATTGTTTATTATAGGCTTTAGTAAGAACCCAATTTCTAAATTTTCTTGTGCTAAAATATATCACAATGTCTCTGGGCAAGTTTCTTTGTGCTGCTATACGTGAATTCATCCTAAATATTCGCTCAATTTGCCAGGCAACATTTTGAGCTCCCTCTTCCAGAAAAATTGCCAAAGCTTCAACAAAAAATTTTCTTAACTCTTCTTGGTTCTCCTTTGGATTTTCTTTAAATCCTCTAATTCTAACAGCCATCTGCATCTGATTATATTGTATCATAACAGCCTGATCCTGAAGATCGCTTTTAATCTCCTCTATTTTTTCCTCCATCTGTTGCTCCACACCTTCCAACTTTTCTTCCACTCCCACAGTATATTCCCAGACCCCTTTAATGGCCTCAACAATATCTTCTCTTATCTCCATATTACTAGTTTGTATCATACCTCTTAAGTCTTCTGTGTGTTCTTCCATCCTTTTCTCCAACATATCAGTCTGTGCGGATAGTGCAGTAGATAATGCAGCTTGCAAATCTTTCATTGTAAGCATTTCTGGGGAGGATTGTTTAGGAGCTGGTGCTTGAGATTCTGTCGGGATCAAAGATGCAGAGGCTGAAGAGGCAGGCAAAGTACTTGATTGTGATTTAGAAAGCTGACCTGGGGAAGGTACAGCCGCCTTCGCTATTGCTGCCTTCTGTCTCGTCATCATTTTTTTTTAAAGGGAAAAAAACCCCTTTGATTAAAAAGGTAAAAATTTAATTGCCAAATTTTCCTCTCTTCTTACTTTCTTTTAAGTTCCAATTCACAATATTGTTTAAAAAGTATTTCAAATCAAAATGGTTTCTCTGTCTTTACTTCCGAGAGAGAACAAAGAAAATTCAGTTTCACTTTCCATCACTTTCACTAGGCAGGAAGAACTATCGCCATTTTAAAAGGATTATGTTGATTCCAAGAAAGTTATAAGTAGAAAGACAGAAACAAAGTAACAAAATACTTGCAATTCACTAAAAACTCCTGTATTCACTCCGTCTGTAGAAAGTCTCTGTTATTTCTTTCTTAAAAGCAGAGGTGGTCACGACGTCTTTTTCTGTCAGCCGACAGAAGCGTCTCTGGGCAGGAGCGTTTCAAGTGCCTAGGGAGCACACCCTCTTAGTCCCTGAAAAGTATTTTCCAGGGCTTTCAGAGGGGCTCAACCTTGCTCTTGAAGCTCTTCACCTCTTCTTCGCCCGAAGAGGGGATTTTTCACTGCGACAAACAGCTGATGGTCGCTGTTTTTAGCGGCTTTACACACCCAGGGAACGGAGCCTCACAGAGGAGACTCTAGCGACGCCGGCGGTATGTAGGAAGAGGGTAAGAGGGTGAAGATGGGGGATAGAGGTGGGAGGAGGAGAGATGTAAAGAAAGGAGAAAGTAAGTAGTTAGATGGAAAGATGAGGGGGAAGTTTAGATGTAGGAGGATGTGGTGGGGGGGTACCGAGCAGTTAATTGGATTGTTTGGTAAATGTGTTATATGATTGTTATCAGTTGAGTTATTATCTCTTTTTTTGTATGTAAAAATTTTGTAAAACTTAATAAAAATATTTAAAAAAAATAAAATAAAAAAAATTAAATTAAAATGTTAGCAAAACGTAGACAATCGGCATTGGAGCCTTGTAAATTAGATTGGAAAGTTTATATTAAAGACTATAACAGCATTAAGCAAGTATTTCTATAAACATCTGCTGAACATGTCTTTTGATCTACCTAGAAAAGAAATAAAATTCCCTTTATAAGAATAAAAGCATTCTGATTTTTGGAGTCTTTCAGATAGTAGTTGATTTTTTTGATAAATATACTATTTATAGACAATCATTATTGTATTTTATAAAATAGGAAGAAAAACTTCCTGCTGCAATTATCACATGGCTTTTGAGAATCTAAAAAATATTTTTCAAAAAACTGCTCTGGTTGAGTAACAACATTTTGGAATACATCAGCAGACTTGTAAGTACATATTATGACGTTTGCACATCAAGCATTAAGCTAATTTGAAACTGATTTTTTTCCACATCAGAATTTTTTCATCCCATACAGAAGATTCAGGTTAAATAAAGAGAAATGAACTGGTATAAATGCAGAAATAAAGAAGCATGCTTTGTGATCATTATAATTGTGCACATTTGGAAATGAAGTATGACTTTTCTACTGTTCATTAAAGCATTTGTCTATTTCAGGCTCTGTGGAAGCCTAAAAGTAGATGCTGCTGCTTCAAAATACAGACTCCTTAAAACTAAAGTAAAGGAATTTCTTTTTAGTCTCAGACAGAAGCCTGAGGCCAAAAAAAGATGAGGATGAATTAATGAACAGTGAGATGGAACTGCATTTACAGGCAGTCTGGCCACCTCTTCTTCATCATTTTCAAAGCAGATACAGCTCTAGTAACGATAGGCAAAATTGGATTACCACTGGGAATTAGGTTAAGTGGTAAATCAACATGCTAAGGCCTACAAGAGCAAAAATTGAACAATCTTTTTAAGGATGATAATGGGAGCAAACTCAGTCTGTCCCAAAGCCAGCCTGATAGATATACTTGCCTTATGAAGAACATAAGAATCTTGTAGGGTCCCAGTTGCCAGAGATGTAAGTAACACAGACAATGCAAGCCCAAAAGTGCTTTTTCCCTTCCCATATACCAACGTACCAAAATTACAGGCTACCTGGATCTTTCTTTTTGCCTTCTTGCATCCAGTTTATCTGTGCACATTTCTGATGGTTATTTTATCTCTTATTGTCCTACTTGCCATGGATAACAGAGACTGTTCCAAAAATAACAGAGAAAATGTTATTGCTAGGCAACATTAAAAAAAAACACCCTCTATCTATTTGTCGGAGATGCAAAAAGGATGACCAATAATGTTGAAAAAATAGTTGCTTCAGATCTTATCCATCTGAATCTTGGATATGTTTTCCAATTGATGATGCTACTTTTTCTGGTTAGACAATATAAATAGCAGATTGAGCTATTCCAGTTTGACATCCGCTAGTTATGTTAGGATAGCAACTCCCAGTATTTTCAGAAATATGAGCAGCTGAAGGAGCACCCACACCATTAATCATGCTAATGTAAATAGTCTTTTCACTTCCATCTTGTTAAGAACTCAGTTAGAACCAGATTGTTTCCTATTCTAAGTAATTTCCAGATTGAACATTTATAATTCTTAGCAATGGTCATTGTGATTGGGGAATTCTAGGACTTAAACTTCAGATACCTAAAAGTTGCCCACTTCAAAGAGGTTTTCAGGCAGAATTCTGACTTTGTATTCAAAGAGAGTCCAGTTTGTCCTTCATTTCACAGTTCAACCAGTGTCAGCTTTCTTCCTAAGTCTCCCTCCCAAAGAATGACACAGGCTGGAATTCACTATAAGGTGCTCAGCCTGGCTTGACTGTCTTCTGGATCTGCTCAGCCAGTCATCTACTGCTTCTCCATTAAGGAGAGAATCTCTCTCAGGGTCTTCTGCCCAATCCTTTCCCACAGGGCTTCCCGCCTTGTGTCTTGGATGAAGCCCCCACCTGAAGCAAGCTAGATCCTTAGGTCTCAGATGGAGCTGTCATGCCTCTGGGTCTTCCCTTCTTCCAGTGACTCTTTCCAGGACCTTTTTTCTTCCTTCTTGACTAGGACCTGACAACTGCTCTGTACCCTTAACTCCAATCTTTCTCTCCAGCTATTCCATTCACTCTGCACAGACTTTTTCCTCTCTCCTCTTTCTCGCCTTTCCTCCTGTCTTGCTCCAATTGTTAGATTAGATTAGTAGCATGTCCTCCAGCAACTGAAAAGATGAGCGGTCCCCAATGCTCTGTTCTCCAACACCTATAGACTAGGCTGCAGCAATGGGACTACTGTCTCAACATTTTCCCACATCAAGCCTGATTAGCAGCCAGTCAGTTCATCAGCCTTGTCACAACACAGCTGCTCTTCAAGGCCAAATGAGAGCTTCTTTTGTCTCCTTTTAGTCACTGCAACGGCTAGCTCATATCATCAGAAATACAGATATGTGAAGCCCCTAAAACCCATGTGCCACAACTTGACACAGCCATTGATCCCAAAATAAAAGTCATTCAATAGTTATCTCAGCAGTCACATGTTAAATATGGGTCAGAACTGCAGTGGAATTTTAATAAAAATCTATTAAATAAAATATGTTTGGAGCAATGGCATTCATAAATGTGAAGATTATATTTAGATTACAGTATAGGGAACATGTAATGCTGGTTTTTGTTTCTTTCTTTTTTAATGCTGAAAGGGAAAGGGGACACAATATATGCCTATCAGTCTGTTTTGCCTTAGCATTGGCATTTTAAAAAATGGTTTATTAATGTATTTTCCATATAGTATCACATAAAGCTTTTTCATGGGTGGGTTGATAGATGAATAGCTGAGTTGAGTATTCAGCTGGGCTTTGCAATTTTGAGAAATGTGAATTTTAAAAAAATGCAAATTAAAAGAGATTTTTATTTTGCTCAGACTTTTGAGAACAAGGAATACCCTCCTGCTAGCTTCAAAAATGAATTGCACATGGAAGATAAGACTCATTAGTATATGATTTTTAAACTAAAAATACTCAGCAGACCAAGAATGGCATGGGGAAGTGTCATATATCAATGAAGAAGCCTTATTATATTCTGTTCATTTCTAAATGCCTGCTAACACTGAAGCAGCATTCAATTCCTTCTGAATAACATTCTGATAGAATTTTATTTCTAGGAACTAAGAAGATGATTTGACATTCAGCCATGAAAAGTGTGCATAATATGTTTACCTGCTCCTTAAATATTATTTTTACTATGCTACGTTGAATTACCTTTGTTGATAATAATGCTAGATATACAGTTGGGCTGTACATGTACACTAAGTAGTCCAAAAGGCATAAAATGCTTATATAAGATAATTTCAAATCATCTGTGTGCATTGCAATTGTAAGATTTTGATTTTTTTGATATGACACATATAAACATCAGCATATTTGTGGCATGTTTGAGGAAAACCGTAGCCTATTCAGACATTCAAATGAAAAGATTATTTAGCCTGACTGCTTTGAAAATGATTTCAAGGAAGAGCTTCAGATCTCTCAGCAGAGTAAGCATAGCATATAACTGCTAGTAGCTAAAGTACCCTGTTTTTTTTTAGAAAGCTTTGTTTGAACCTCAAAGAAAATAAAAAGTCTGTTTTAAAAAGTGCATTGTTGAATTGAACACTTCAAGGAGCAGCAATTTTTTAAAGCTTGCATGGAAATCTGAAAAAAAAAGATGAGCTATTTTAATGAATGACAATGTGCAGTGCTGTTCAAAGCACTTCAATACTCAATATGTTTTATTAAATCATTGACTAATTCAAAAAACATGAAGGGAAAAAGGAAAGGAAAAAGAACAAAAGAAGACCATCTTGAAACAGCAAATAAAAGTGTAGCAAAATTATTGTTTATAAAATTAATACTGGGCAGGATGCAAACACTTATCTGTAACAGGATTTCATTGGTGAATTTAATTGCAACTGCACAGTATATCAATTCAAGGAGTTTAAGTGAAAGGCTCTTATATTGTAAACTTAGACCCCATACAATTTATGATTGGCCTGCTCCAGGCATTTCAGTGAGGGGAAAAAAGTTTGAGATCCATTTATATAGAGAGACTGAATGTTCCAAGTTTCCAGGAGGGGAGGGAAGTATATAAACTCATAGAATAATAGGGCTGGAAGGGACTTTGGAGGACTTTTAAGTCCTACCCCCTGCCCAAGGCAGCAGTTCTTATGTCATCCTGGAGAAATGGTTTCCCATAACTCCCAGAGGCAAGCTGTTTCATTGCTTAATCATTCTCACTGTCAGGAAATTCCTCTTTATTTCCAAGTTGAATCTTCCTCTGACGAGCTTCCATCCGTTGCTTCTTGTCCTGCCCTCCGGTGCTATGGAAAGTAAATCGACACTCTGTTCCCTGTGACAGCCCTTCAAGTATTGGAAAATTGCTATGATGTTTCAACAAATCTTCTCTTTCTTAAGCTAAACATACCTAGTTCCCTTAGCCAGTCATTATACGATTTAGTCTCTAGATCCTTTTACCATCTTTGTTGTTCTTCTCTGCACTCTTTCTAGGGCCTATGGATCATTTTTTTGTATCGTGGTGATCAGAACTGGATGCCATATTCCAAGTGTGGCTTCACTAGTGCAGTATAGAACAGTACTATCACTTCCCTTGATCTTCCAATAATATATCAAATGATGCAGTAGAAATATAATCCATAAATGCAATATCTTTAATGTAGCTTTCCACCTAGCAGGGTTCAAAAGAAGCAGTGTCAGGAATTTGCCTGAGTTAGGGCATCTTTTGAGGAACAATCGGTGAAAGATCTGACATTCTATTATTTTCAACAGAATTGAAAGGGGTGCTTTGAGTGATTCCAATCACCCTGTCACAGCAGCAGCAAATGAAATTCAGGCGTTAAAATTCACCATGCCATATGGTAAAGTTGGGCCTTTTGGAGACTCAGAATTCAGCTTCAATGATTTCAAAGGTCTCATATTATCTGTTTGTAATAAGCTAGCAGCAAAGCTCAGGAACATAACTCAGTGAGTGTTGCAAGGTGGATATTATTAGCTATGAGCCATATTATAGGAGCTATATTGATCAAATACAACTTCTTGTATAAAATAATTGTTGTTTTATAATTTTGTAAGCTGCCCAGAGTCGCATCATAATCAGTAATAAATAAATACTTCTTATACATCACAATCCTGAACTCTGAAGAGCAAAGATAATACTGAGGTGCTGGCTTGCTTGAGCAGAGATAATACTGAGATGTTGGCTTGCACCTCCAGCATAGATTCCTTGATTTAAGATGATCCAATATGATGTGGAATGACTGATCAAATGATCTTCCAATAAGTCTCTGCTGCTAAGTTTGTAAAGATGCATCAAGGTGAATAAAAATCTGGCTCTGGGAGCTCCCTTCACTAAAGGATTCCCAAGGCTCTTCTGTTGAAATTGTCAGGAGTTCTTCCCTTCTTCTTGCAAGTCTTTAACTGAACAAGAGGATCCATGTGGCTTCCTGTATCTCCTTGGGGCTTCCCGTGGAGCTCAGATATCTGTGTGGCTGAGTCCGTAAGTAGAGCAGAATCTTTTCCCCTACAAATTGGCTGTATTAATCATTCTTGCTGTTCAGCTGCATGTACCATGATAGACTGTCTATTATCTGCTCCCTTGCATTCTTGGCTTAGGCTATTATGTCTCCTCTTTTTATAGACTGAAGAGCTTAATTCATCCACTTGATGTGCAGGATAATTTAATGCAGAGCCACTTTGCTATTAGCTGGAGCTAAAGTTTTAAATGTCCCAATAGAACTCACACCAGATGTTAGTGCACTTTTAACTGCACTGAGTTTGTACAAGATTTCTTTCCCAAATGAGTGACATGGGAGTATCCCTTCCCTTATCTGTTCCCCAAGATTTAGCTTAAATGAGTCTGACCTTGGAGATGGCTGGTTGCAATGACTTCTCCTTTGCTAAGTGTCAATTTTATGAGCCCATGTACTTTTCCAAATGCCAGTCACTCTCTCCAATGAGGACAGTAAATGGAAAATACTAATGTCCTTGAAAACCATGAATGAAATATTTTGAAATCTCCTTAAGAAGCCTTAATTTTCATGAGCATTAGTGGTGGAACCATACACTTAAGGGTAAAGGGTAAAGAACTCTGAGTGACTTCAATATCCTATGTGGTTCAGCAGCCATTTGACCCTTCTAAGATACTGTAATTCATGGGGATGTGGTGGCTCAGCAGTTAAAGACACTGAGGGAACATTAACAGCTCTGGATTTGAAACCTGAGTGCTATGAGATGGAGTGAGTTCCTGTTACTTGCCCCAGCTCCTGCTCACCTAGCAGTTTGAAAGCATGCAAATGCAAATAGATAAATAAGTACCACTTCAGTGGGAAGGTAACAGCATTCTGCATGCCTTGGCATATAGTCATACTGGCCACATGACAACAGAAATGTCTTCAAACAATGCTGGCTCCCTGGGTTAAGAAATGGAAATGAGTAACACTCCTAGAGTTGGAAATGACAGGGAAAACCTTTACCTTTAGAAACTATAATGCATTGGATCAGGCATGTCAAACTGCCAGCCCACGGGCCAGATGTGTCATATCGAAACCATGCCCACCCCATTGCCGGCAATGGGGGGAAAGTCATGATACGTTGCGCGATGTCACATAACGTCATGAGTTTGACATGTCTGCGTTGGATAATGCAGTAGCAGAGTGAGGCACTGGTTAATGGATGTTTTATTATTCCAGGTACCAAGCTCCATGTTGTTGCTAGTAATCAATAGTATGATTCTGTTGGGCAGAAAAATGCATGAATTATTTCTGCCAAGAACAAATTGTATCTTTAACCCAGAGATACAGGGTACGTCAATATCAGCGATTTCTCTCCCAGGATAGCCTTCCACGGTTTACTGTTATAGCAACCTGGTACATTTACCTTAAACATTTTTTCTTACAACTTCAGCATTTGCTTCTCCAAGAGGTATTTCAGCTAATTAATGTGATTATTACTGTCAGTAATTGAACTTGAATGGATATAATTGTGCATGTAATGTGCTCTCTTTTTCCGTACTAGACTCAAAAGCAAGGAGTTTTAGATCACTTTGCTTCCCCAGTCTCTCATTGTTCCCACAAGCAATGTCAGTTCTTCACTTTCCCAGTCAAGCATTGCGTATTTCTCAGCAGTTTGAAAGTAGACATTCAATGTATCACTGTGGTGTTTGAGATCTTAAGTATCCTTTTGTGTCTTGGAATTCTTCCTTCTATATTTCTTGGATTTATTCCCACTTTTGCATTTGCACATTATTTTAGTCTTGCTCTTTTTCAAACTTTCTGTTAATGTTCCTCATCATGTCAGTCCAGCTGATTTTTATCTCCTGGTCAGTTACTTTAGTATCAGAGAAGAAATGAGTGACATGAATGAAACCAAAGTAATAAAATTAAGAACACTCTTTTTTTAAAAAAGAAAGAAAGAAAGAAAACCCAGATCAGTTCTCTATAAAAGTGGCTGTCTCACTGCTGTCTTGAATCTTTCTCCATGCCTTTTACAGATCATATTTGAAGCATGCACAGCTTTGAACTTCTCTGACAAGCACTACCATTAAGGCCCATTCCTCACCCATGTTGTTTAAATGAAGTCTTCCATATGTCAGCTGTTAATGTCCTCTGGGGAAAAAAAAAAAGATTTCGGGACAAAGATCCCTTGGCTTTCTATTGTAGAATTTGCATTGTACCTCTAGACATCCTTAGAGGAAGTGAGGTTGTTTGAGCAATATCAAGAAAGAAATTCTCACTGAGATTGCTCATGTGACAAAATGGGCAATTCGGAAGCTGTATAATCACATGAGTTACTAATAAATCATTTTTATGTATTGCATTGGTCTTCCTCTGGACAGCAAAAGAGGGAGTTTGCCCCACTGCCATTTCACTATTTAATTAATTAGCTAATTGGACAATTTTTATGCTATTTCTTGGCTTTTGCAGTATCTACCATCAGCATGCTACTGTATATATCCATATTCCTGTGGATATTACCCCCTAGCAAAATTTACCCATCATACTAATGTATATTTTTGCTTTAATAGTAGTGTGTTAAACAAACCAGGAACAAGCCAGAATTACATTTTGAAATAAAGCAAAATCATTGTTGCTCGTCTGGCAATTTCTCTTTTGTTCTCTTAGTTTCTCTTGGCTTTCTACAAAAGGTAGTTAATAACTTAAACAAACCAAAAAAGCAACATGGTAATCTAGGAAACTATATAAAAAATATGAGCATCTATTACTACATCACCGTAAACGACAGCTACAGAAAATAAATCAACAGTAAATCACATTATGATTTACAATCCTAAAAAATATCTCTTCAATTATTATCTTGTATTTCTTTCTGAATCAAGGACAAAGACACCACACTGAGAGTTAATGTCCATACAAGTCTACTGATACCTGCAGAAGATGTATAACATTAGAAACTCTAATAAGGTAGCTATTAAAATTTCTCGAAGGTAGTTTAAATCAAGTGAAGTATTTTATAGACTATATTCAAAAGCTCTATACTATGAGGTTATGTTAATATTATAAAATTCATATTTCTAAATAATTATATTATAAAAGAAGACATTAGAAAAACATAATCTCTTTTTATTTGTTTTTGAAATAGGTATCTTCCGTATTTAGAAGCAACAAATTGAACAGCAGATTATTTAATCAATCAACCAATTAATCAACTGATATGGGAAAAACTTTCAGCATAGCAAGACATTAAATACAGAAGTCAACTAAAATAATAATAGTGTTAAATCAGACATTGAATCTGTCAAACCATGGTTTGGGTATACATGTATGCATGTAATATGAAATATGACCACTCTTCCTTGAAATGATTATGTGTATATAGACACATATATTTTTATTAATTGAACACAATAAAGTGAAAAATAATACATGTTGTTATAAAGAAAAAATACCAGCAAATAAAACTAGAAAAACAAAAACACATAGAATATATTCACTGATGTATTTAAATCCATATTTCATTATCATAAAAAAACAACCAATCTGCACTAATAAATAATTTATTGGTAAATTGCTAATAACATCAAGTTTGCAAATTGTTGAGTAACAGGGACTATATATTTATTCTTCCCATTTTAAAGGAAAACATTTTCAGGTATAAGTGATATATAGAGAATTCACTTTCCTTGCCAGATGCCAATTTCTTTACACAGTAATAGGGATATAGTTCAAGAGACTATGAATATCTGAGAATATTACATCTTGTCTCACAGTTGAGTTAATACATGTAATAACTTGTTCATGAAAAGGAACAGCTAGAAGATATTATAAAAAGTATGTTTAAAGGAAGCATTAATCTGATTGCATGTCTATCAGCATAATTTACTCAAGGACTTTCTATATAAGCACAGAACACTTTAATTTAGTCAGTATTTTATTATTATTATTGATTGAATAAGGCACTATCTAAGATCCATTTAAGTTTAGATGTTGATGTTGACATTTCTACCCTTGTCTGGGCAAAATGGGAACCTCAAGTTCTTTATTCTGGTCAACCATTGAAGTTTACATATCAAATAGATTTATCATCAGCAGAATTTCATAAAGACTAATCATAGACTTTTTATATCATAAATTTAAAAATGGCTTTTAGTAGATTAGATGTTTCCAAGGTTAAAAATGCAAAAATTTTCCAAATTGGAACATTAATAAGTGCTGTAACTATAAATATTGCCACTAAGATACACTAGGTAGATAATAATTGTCCTCTAGAATGAAGAATTATATATTTTTTTAATCTACTAAACAATTCAAGGGGAAATCCTGGCTTCCATCTACATTTTCCATATGATTACTTTTTGGAGGAAGGGGGCTGTTTGTTTTTTAATTTTGAAATCTGGATTACCACATAGAGTCCATTTACAAAGCGGAAAGAGGACAAATCTCATTTCCTAGAAATATTATACTACAAACAAATCAAGGTAATAGTGAGAGGAACTATTAAAACACCTGGTTTATTTTGATCCTAAGAAAGTTAAAATAACTTTAGTATAATCTAAGATTATTTTAGAGGAGCTCAAGAAGGATAGTTTACACTGAAAGTCATTAACAATGGTATTAGCCAACAGATATGCAAACTGTTATGAGTCAAAATTTAGAAAACTATATTCCCCTGTTTTTAATAGACTTACTCTCTTTTCAAAAGAGGTATATGGAATTACAGATTCTCATCCCATTAAAAAATGAAGCTGCACATTTTAAAAATATTTTGCAGATATATGTTTAGGAATTCCACATAAAATGTATAATATTCTATAATATTTTTACTATTATTAAAAAAAATATGCCCCAAATATTGCCCCAAAGGATAAGTTTCAAAGATTGTCATTTATCAAGATCCAAAGAGATCCCCTTTATATTTTAGCCACATTTTAAATTATTACGGAAAGTTTACATATGATAAAATTGCCAAAGTCTGCCTCTTGATTTGTCCTGAATATTATATTTTTAATCCTTGCTATTCAGACAGGTAATTTCACGTGTAATCAACTATGATCACTTTGCAGCCTTTCCAATATTGAAGGGGGTAAAAAACAAACAGTGCTATAAATTTGATTTGACTTGCCAGCTTAGTTTTGCAATGAAAATACAAATTTTCTCCTTCCTAATTGATTCATGGGGTATTGCTAGAATTGCTAAGCAAACTGAGAAAGGATTCATTTAAAGCAACATCAGAAATGGAGAGGAGGTTATTAAGCCAATGATTTGATAAGACACAGAGAAAATGAACAAGGAAACAAATGAAGCTTTCTTAATGAAAAGTTAAAACCTTTTTCCTTTTTTTACTTTTTTCTTTAAAGTAGAAACTTGAGCTGGCTTCCTATCTTATCTAAAGCTGTAAACCTTGGACTCTTAAGGAGTGAAGTAATTCTAATTTATGTGAGAAAGGAAATAGGAGCAATTAAATAGATATTTGCTGGACACTAGAAACATTAAACATTCTACTATTTTTCTCCTATAGGGTTGGTTAAAGCAATGCTGTATTTAGGCATAATTTAGGGCCTTACAAAATTTCAGAAAATCAGTTTTCTGATTTTGCAAAGAAGTTTATTCTTATTTTGACAGCGTTTTGTATGTGTGTTTGTGTATTAATGTAAGTTAAAAAAATTAAAATCACATTTCAGTATTGTTTCCAGAGAATACTATATTCTAATCTACGTGAGATATGATATGAAACCAATGAAATAATATATATGTAAAAAGTAAATTAATTCATTTGAAAATAATGGTCATTTTTCACTCTAAATCCCTTGCTATAAAATATTTAAAAGATGTACTTTGTGTATGTGTGTGCGTGTGCATGTGTGCATGTTTGTGTTTCAATTCTTTGTGGCAAAAAAAGTCTTGTTCCTATTTTGGTACACCCATCAGTGACACCTTCTGGTATAACTTTTTAATGAAGGACCACCAAACTTTATATAGCTTAGGATCTCAGCAAGACTCAGTCCGATGCCTTTACTATTTTATCCAAGCCCCATTATGTTGTAAGTTAGGAAACCTTTGGAAAACCTACACAGAAATCTAAGAAAGGAAACAGGAAAAGGCCATTTTAAACTACTAATATCTTTATTTATTTTTATCCTGCTTTTATTATTTTCATAAACAACTCAAGGTGGGGAATTAATACTCCTTGCTCTTCTACTTTCCTGACAATGAAAGCCCTATGAGGTGGGTTGGCCTGAGAAAGAATCACTGGCCCAAAATCATTCTAATAATACACGAAGTATGAAAAATGCCAGTATAAATGCAGACTGCCACAACATGATACACACACACACACACACACACACACACACACACACACACATAAAATCTTCATTGTTTTTAAAAGGCTCATTCATTGCAATTTTATTTATTTGGTCCATGATAGAATGAATATATGATAAGGTGACCAACTTTTTTACAATGAAAAGGAGGACACAAATAAATTGAAGAAAAAATATTGCAAATAAAAGAAACATTTTATTCATCGCAACAATAATACAGACATCTTGCATGTGCAAAGTTTGCCAGCCGGGTGTTTTGGGGCGCTCAGCAGCAATTCCTATTGGCTTTCGAAAGCCAATAGTGCGAGTAGCACAGCTCATGCAAAAGTTGAAAAAAAAACCCATCAAAAAAAGGTGCCGGAACCCTGTTCTGAGCGTTCTGTGAGGGAAAAAAAAGCCCTGCAGATTAGTCTTCAAATATCAAAAAGGAGGACATGAAGGAGGACACTTTTTGAGGGAGGACAGAACTTACAAAAGGAGGACTGTCCTCCCTAAAGGGGGAAAGTTGGTCACCTTATATATGATTTCTCTCAAATCATATATGCTCCCTTATATGTAGTACTAATAAAACTTGGGAAATAGAAAGGAATCTAGAAAATTAACACACATCCGCAAAAAAAAAAATTCCACACATTTTTACAAAACTTCATCTTGGGATACAAGTACAGGTGTAATTGCAGCTGTCAGTTAATTGAAAATCAGTGCACTCAACTAGAGAAATACACTAAATCTGACTTTCATTTTTTATTTGTTTATTTTTTTTATTTATTGAGACTAATTTATGTCTGAGGGGAAAACACAGAATAAACAAGCATCTTTAAAATGACAATTCCTCAAAGATTTTTTAGTGTTTGTTTATGAAACTGGAGAATACTTTATTATTGTGACAAAATCTCATATTCTCAGTACTGCCTGGGTCACCATTAATTGTGGTGTTTGCTATTGTTCCTCTGTTGGGAATGGCATTGGGCAAAAATCCATCCAGCTGGTACTTTCTGAAGTTAGAGTAAACAACATTTGCCAGTTTGATTTTGAACTGCATCAATATGCCTTCACTACTAGATACCAGTAGTGAGGTTTTTTTTTCCTTTTTGTTTTTTTACATTTTGTAACAAGAAATGCGTCTTCAATTTCTTAAACATAAATTTTATCATAGTGTAGTGTGGAAAACAAAATATTGGCTATTGTTCTTTTATGCAAGGTTTAGGCCCAGGTAAACTGAATCAGGTCTCACGGACAAAGTATTGAACCAAAGTCTGTGCTATGCTTAATTTTGCAGTTTGCAATTGTATTTTATTCAATATGATTTTACTAAGCTTTCTTGTTTCAAATATATTTAGAACATAAGGACTGGAACAGTAAGAAATAGAGAACTGAAGGTAGCTGATGGATGTGGGTTCCAGTGTACATGGGTATATGTAGCAAGTTATGTTCAGCAGAAGGTCAGCAGGATGTCAGTCAAAAGTCAGCAAAAGTCAGCAGAATTCAGCAAAAGTCAGCAGACCATCTGACTACAGTCTTAGAACGAGAAAGCGTATAAAGGGTTGGGACTGGACCTGACTGATTTGCCATTGGTCTATAGCTGTCCGTTTGGAATCTGCTATGCCATATGGTCCTCATTGCAATGGGTTATTAATGTAAGTGATGTTGTGTCATTATATTTGCTATGTTCCAAATCATTAGCAAAATAAACCTCTGAATCTTAAAGTAAGAATTATTGTTTTGTGTTGCTGTCTCTTGTCTTTTCCATTGGGTTTTTCCACGACAGTAACAAATAATATTTATGAGAACAAAAGAGAAGTGCATTATACAAAGGAAAAAATATACTAGTTATCATAAGTATACCTGTAAGGTTGCTTATATTGTAAGCTTCTGGTTTTGACCTATAAATGCTAAATATTATTAAACTACTCAAGTCAATATGGAGATCATTCTCAGGCATAATCTGGCTTGTTTGTTTTTAGCATGTTATCGGCACCTAGCCTAGCCATTGCAATGTAAATCTTTTATGCTCTATGATGATGAATGAACCTAAGTAACAACTGACTGATTTATTTATTTATTTACAATATATGTGTACCATTCCAGTCCACAGATACTACTAATTAAAACAAATCTCATTTTAGTATGCTACAACTGAAAACCACAGATTATTGCAAAACTTGGCAAGGAAACATGCATAGTATGTATATATTTCCCTCTGTGCTCTCACATGTCAAACCTCTTTTTAGGACTTTTTTTTTCAGTCAAAGCAATTTTACCTTCACTTCTAACATTAATAGGAGAAATTGACATGATAAAAGTTTTATACTGAGAAAAAAATGTAACAAAAATGGCATCAAGGTAATTTGTATTTTTAATATAAGGGTTTCTCAAGCAACTTTACATTGTCAACTATACACTTGAGTGAGGATTGTGTGTGAAGTTATATATATTAAAGAAAGAGTTGATAGTTAATAAATGCAGAATTTTTGACACATTTAAACCCATTAAATATTTAACGATAGCAACAGCACTTTATAAACATGGGAAGCAAACTGTATTGGATTAATACTTAATTGCATATCTCAACTTCCAGGGAATATGGTGGTCTGAGGACAACTTTGCAAAAAAAGCAGACTTGACATTTGTAGATCTTAATAAGGAGCCGATTAGTAGATTAGCTCCTATGATTGTCTCTGGATAAAAGGGAGGATGGGAGATTGTTCAAGCTGTTTCTCATTATCATTGCTCCCCGTGAAACAACTGCAAAAGGGCAGTTTTTGGAGGGGTGAAAAATAGTCTCCTGATGATGGAATTTGCTATGATTGTTGCAGCTATAAATGGAGCCTTTTCAAATGTCTATGGAGATTCTCAGTCATCCAAGTCATAGTTGTCCTGGAGCTGAAGAAACTTCATCAGATATGATGGTGAATAGATGGAAGGAAAGGTACTGACCCCCACCATCACAACTGACGAGGCTTCTTGGATGAGAAAACTTTGTATTACCTTTTTCTGTTTTTTTCCCTAAAAATTATAATAAAATTATTAAAATGTAATTGCATGTATCTAATTATGTACATATTGTATTGTATTAACAAAAAAATGACATGTTTTGTGCCTTGAACCCTTCAGAATGCTCTGGCTTGTCAAATTTGATTAATTGCTGGGAAAACTACATATATAATACATAGGTAGAGAAAAAAAATACTCAAATAGAGATGCCATTCAAAATGGAGGCTGTTTTAAGACTGCTGCATTTCCTCAAATTGTTTTCTTTTTAATTCCATCCAATTAGAAGCTAATCTTTACTTTGCTGCAAGCTAGTAAATGTTGCATTTCAGTGCAAACTAGTGGGGCATTTTCATCTCTTGTAATTACAAGACATAATTACTTTGATGCTTTCTTAAAACTTGGTGTTATTAAAGAATCTGTTAAAATACACAACTTTTTATTTTTCACAAAGTGAGCACATTTTAATGTTCAAATAAAAGATAGCTCCTAAGAGCAAAGGAAATGGACCAGAGTCTCAAAGTCTTTGCAGTATTTTTTTAGTAATGTAATAATGTGATTATAGAATGTACATTTTTGTTACATAAGAAATCAATATATTCAGATTTTTTTTGCAAACATATATGTAGATCAAAAGTATGACATAGTGTATACTGAAACATAACAACAACAACAATAGAGTTGGAAGGGACCTTGGAGGTCTTCTAGGCCAACCCCCTACTCAGGCAGGAAACCCTATACCATTTCAGACAAATGGTTGTTCAGCTTCTTCTTTAAAAACTTCCAGTGTTGGAGCATTCACAACTTCTGGAGGCCGGATGTTCCACTGATTAATTGTTCTGTCAGGAAATTTCTCCTTAGTTCTAGGTTGCTTCTCCCTTTGATTAGTTTCCATCCATTGCTTCTTGTCCTGCCTTCAGATGCTTTGGGGAACAGCTTGACTCCCTCTTCTTTGTGGCAGCACCTCTTCATTAAGCCAGACATATCCAATTCCAGCAACCATTCTTTATATGTTTTAGCCTCTAGTCCCCTAAAAATCTTTGTTGATGTTCTCTGTATCTTTCAATGTTTTTTTTTTACATTGTGGTGACCAAAACTGGGTGCTGTATTCCAAGTGTTGCCTTACCAAGGCATTATAAAGTGATGTTAACACTTCACATGACCTTGATTCTATCCCTCTGTTAATGCAGCCTAGCATTGTGTTGGCTTTTTTGGCAGCTGCAGCACATTGCTGGCTCAAATTTAAGTGACTGTCCACTAGGACTCCAATATCCCTCTCACAGTTACTACTGTTGAGCAAGGTGCCACCTATACTGTATCTGTGCATTTGGTTTTTCTTACCTAAATGTAGAACCTTACTTTTTTCATCATTGAATTTAATTTTGTTAGATAGCGCCCAATGTTCAAGTCTGTCAAGATCCTTCTGTATCTTAAGCCTGTCTTCTGGAGTGTTGGCTATTCCTGCCAGTGTAGCGTCATCTGCAAATTTGATGAATGTTATGCTCTGGAATAGCTTTACTGCTGAACAGAAAACAGATAACAACACTCTCTGGTGAGTCAGAAAGACATCTAACACTCTAAATGTACTCAGAATTTTTCCAAAGCAAGTATGTCTATATCATCATGTTTGTATTCTATGATGCACATTTCTCATGTGCTAAATGATGTCTGTGTCAAGCACCAGAGAAATCAGGAGATTCAGGAAATTCAAATGAGTATAAAGATGTACTGCAAGCTTAAGCTCTCTACAAGAATCTGAATTACTAACGGCCAAGGAAAAATAGTGGGACATAAGAAAGTAATTTAAGGTGGGCTGAACTTAAATCTTGTATGGGTGTGCAGGGACTCATGACTGAGGATGTATTTGAACCCTCCTTTGTATTCAGCCGAATCATCTTTTACATCCTGTTATGTATACATTTCAACCTAAATTATGAGTATCTTTTATTATCTTTCTCACACCAAAGAAATGTATCACATGCACAACTTACCTATAGAAAGATGAAAAAAATGAAAAACGTTTGTACCCCTTATGCCATAGTACAATAGGGTGAAGGTAAAACCCATAATTAAAGATGAAGAACAGCTAACATAAAAGAAGTAGGAGGAATTTTAGTTGGTGGATCTGACAAACATTAAAAGAAAGAGAGAAAGAGAGAGCTACAATGGCTGGGATAAATTCAACATTTCAGATCATCCTCTGTTTTTCCGCAAATCTGTTTATATTGGTAATGGCCACTATGTTCTGTCGAAAGCCATAAATGCTCAACAGGAGAACTAGGAATTTGTAATTATTAGAAATTGGTAAGGTATCAATTGTAGTGTCCATATTCTTTGTGACTTCCACCAGTAAGAATAAAGAGTTATCTTGCACTAAGTTACCACTTCATTGCAGATGTTTCTTCCCATTCTCAGAAACCTCCACTATTTGTCTAAGCCAGTGGTTCTCAACCTTTTCAGGTTGAGACCCCACTTGCGCCGTCCATGCGCGCTGTGACTCCGAACTGGGCGCGTGCGCGCGCGCGCCAAAAAAAAAATAAAAAAAGATTTAAAAAAATAAAAAAACAAAACAAAATGGCGCACAGCGACGGCCCAATCTGCGCGTGCGCGTGCGATGGCCGATCTGCGCGTGCGCGTGCGACGGGCCGATCTGTGCGTGTGCAGAACCGGCTGGCCTGCTGGCTCCGGACCAGGCCAGCCTCGCCTCCCACCACTGCCTCAGAGACTCCGGCAGGCACACCGAGGAGCGGTCCAGAGCAGGCGGGCGCAAAGCTGCCTCCTTCCCGCTCCGCCACGTCCCAGGCCCGGCCTCCAACTTGCCCTCCGGCAGCCGGCCAAGCGGTCGGGGCAGGCGGACCTCGAGGCGGGCCCGCACTTCACCGAGACCAGCTCGGCTGTGGCGAGAGGGGCCCGACGGCCGCCTCCGGCCCCCAAGTCTGTGCTCCTCTCCTCGCCCTCCTCCCCGGCCGGCGTCCAGGTCGCAGCGCTCCGCCTGCCAGGCTCGTCCGGGACTCCTGTGCCTTCCGCAGGGCCGGCAGCAGCTACAGGTAGGTAGGCGGGCAGCAGGACTGGGGAGCCCGCCCAGGCCAGCTTGCTCTTGGCGCCAGCTTGCTCTCGGCGTCTGGCCAGGCTCCCCGGCTCCCTCCCCAGCTCAGCCTCCCCCCACGCCCGGCTCCCTCCCCGGCTCGGCCTCCCCCCACGCCCGGCTCCCTCCCCGGCTTGGCCTCCCCCCACGCCCGGCAGGGACTCACCAGGATAGTTCATCTTCTTGCCGATCCACTGGCTGGGCGCCTTACCGCCTGCTTTGACCGCCACCACCGAGGGAGGGAGGGAGGGAGCGAGCAGGACCGAGCCAGAGCCAGGCAGGCAGGCAGGCAGCCCCCGGGAGCCCCGCCGCCCCCATTGGCCGCCGCGGAGAAAAGGGGGCAGCGCTGGCGAGGCCCGGCCGGGGAGGAGGGCGAGGAGAGGAGCCCGGACTTGGGGGCCGGAGGCAGCCATCGGGCGCCTCTCGCCACAGCCGAGCCGGTCTCGGTGAAGTACGGGCCCGCCTCGAGGTCCGCCTGCCCCGACCGCTTGGCCGGCTGCCGCAGGGCAAGTTGGAGGCTGAGCCTGGGACGTGGCGGAGCGGAGCGGGAAGGAGGCAGCTTTGGGCCCGCCTGCTCCAGACCGCTCCTCGGTGTGCCTGCCGGAGTCTCTGAGGCAGCGGTGGGAGGCGAGCAGCCCGGTTGCGCTGTGTATGCGCAGTTCGGCCCGTTTTGTTGTGCATGCGCGGATCGGGTCATCATGCGCACCACACATGCATGGTTCGGCCCGTCGCATGCACGCGACGGGCCGAACTGCGCATGCATCGGCTGAAAAAAATGAAAAAAATTGAAAAAAATGAAAAATAAATGAAAAAAATGAAAAAAATGGTGGACGGCAGCATTTGACGACCCCTGTGAAATGGTCGTTCGACCCCAAATGGGGTCGCGACCCACAGGTTGAGAACCGCTAGTCTAAGCAATAACATGAGTGAGATGTGAACTAATACTTGATTCTAACAGTTGATCCTTAAAAAGGCAAGTTGGAATAGATATATAATCTTTAGAATACATATTTCTTCTAAATTTACATTAGCTGATATGAATAGATTGGAAATACAATTCTGTTTTTTTTTCTGGCATCTCCTCAGATTCACATAAAATTTATATTGGGCAGAGGGGTTTTCCTCAATCATCAGATATAATATGATGATTATTTGTCAACTATGTCAACTATGTTAACAGAATTTCTAACAGTAACAACTAGAGTTTGGCAATATTTGAAGAAGCCGCAAACATTGTTTATAAGATATACTGGACAGTTTGGTTTCAGCTGTTGATTGTAAAATTATCAGTGCCTTGATAGTTCCATTTAAAAAAAACACAATATCAAGGATATCTTGAAATTGTTGCCCAAATACTACAGCAAAAAAATAAAACATCATGGGAATAAATGGAAGAAGGCATCTGGCATTATGTGCAATAGCTCTGTCATTGTTCTATAAGGACTTCCTGAATGTAAACAAGATCTATGTACATAAATATTATTTCCCTATTTTTATAAAACTGTTGGGTAATGGATTTTAAGAGACTTCTTTTTTTAGAAAAGCTTCAACATGTCCTTTTGCTGAAGTGGATGAAACACAAAGATGAAGGAGAAAAAAATGTATAAGTATATAAATCTATAATGTAATATGCTAGAAAAAAAGATGTAAGTTGTATGTATGTATGTATGGTGATGTTTGACATTTTCATAAGGCATTTGCAGCGAAAGAAATGCATAGGAGTGAAAAGCAGATTTATAATCTCTCACATTTTTCCATCTATCCTAGAGAACTGATCATACTTTCCTCTTCTTTGCCCGCTCACCCACTTAGCCAGCCATATCTCCACTGAGAAAAACTCTGAAAGAAGTTACTTAACATTTTATGCATAGAAAGATTAAGTATATTTGAAATTGATTCAGCTGATACAGTTTTGTCTATTTGCAAAACATGAGCTTGGCATCTGTATTTGAATGCAGATTTGATCAACAAAATGTCAGTCATCTATTCACTATATAGAGCTGCTTTGAGAGTGGGTGGGGGAGAAGAGAGACAGATAGAGAGACAGACTGACAGAAACAGAGAGAGACTAAATATAGAAGGAAAAATAAGAGCGAGAAAAAGGGGGAGAATTGGAAGAGAATTAGTATCTTGCAGATTGTCATTATTGCTAAAGTTATTCCCTGGAATGTACTCGGTTTCAATAACCCTGGTTTCACGGGTCTTTGACCATATAATAAAGATGAATGAATCAATCAACGACTAATCCTGGCTCTTTAAGGGTAGACTCAGATGCTGTCAGATAAACAGTTCAAATAAATACCATTAAGTGTTGCTTATATACTCACAGATTTTAGGAGGCTAAGAAGATAGATTGCTTGGAAGGGGGGAAAGCACTTGATTAGGAGTCATTCATGCCTACATTATGTTTGCAATGCATTTTTCTTAGTTTGAGCCAAAGTAGATAATTATATGCTCATTTAATACAGATGTTTTTTTCTCCCTGAATAGCTGCATAGAAAACGTATGGTGGAGAGATACAGGAATTGGTCATGGAAGTGGAAATGGGGCACAGAACCTAGTATAGCTACTAACTGGCAACAATGGGATCTAGGAACCTTTAAATTTCTGCAGCTGCTCATAGATTTTTGCAGCCCATGTACGGTAGCTCTTCATGAAAAAGATCTCTTTTCTCTGCTCCCTGCTCTACTATGCAAACCACTTTTTTTTGATATTATAATTGCACTGGCTGAAAAGTTCTCCAAACAGATTTGTACAGGGGAGCAAGGTTAAGAGGACATTGGTGTTATTCCTAATTTTTATATGTTCAACTTTAGTCTCTAATTATAGAGCCTATTCTCAATGCATTCTTGCCACTCCATTTATCAGCAAATCAGTAGGTATCTGAACTGGTCGTTTGCATATATACAGGGAGAGACAGAACAGAGAACTCCAAGAATGCAACAGTTCAACTCTGAGCCACATTTCACAGTACACAAACACACACATTGAAAAATGTTACAGAATTTCAGGAAACTTGGTATTTTGGCAAATTACCTATCAACAGGCTAATATAGATAAATACCCTCTACCTAACATTTCAAATATTCAACCAAAAATCCAGGAGGAAAACAAATAACTCTGGGAACATGCTCCATAGCAGCCAACTTCTAGATTAGCATGAAATTTCACCAGATCAGGATCTTAATTGAAATAGCATCAAAGTAAAAACTATAATCCAGCCAAAAGTGTTATATATAAACAGACAGCAAACTCCACTTCACCATGAACTGTTGGTAATAAATGGTAATGGTAATAAAACGTTTGGAAGAAAACAACCCAATTGCAAAAACACATACAAAAGAGATATTCTGTATGCAGTCAACTATTAAAAATAGGACTATTTTGAAAGCACTTTTGTAATTGGACTTTGATGAAGTGGGATAGAAAGAATATTGATGCATTAGGAAGGACTTAAAGAATACTGTTGACAGCCCAAAAAACAAAAACAAAGAATCATCACACAAATCAACTCAGCATTCTCACTGCAGGCTAAAATTATCTTATTTCAGATACATTACGCAAAGACCCAGTGCTCTGGAGAAAGTTGCAGTGCTGGGAAAGGTGGAAGGAAATAGGAGAAAGAAACAACTAGGTGGATAGACTCAGTTACAGAGGTGAACGCTGCACCATTGGTAGATTTGAAAGACCAGGTTAGGGACAGATCATCATGGGGAAAAAAATCTTTCTTGTCACTGAGTTGATCCCAATAGGAAGGTGTAAGTAGGTCTTAAATATTTTCTGCAATTCTGTGAAAATACACTGGGGAAAAACAAGAATGCCATGTTTTTGCTAGAGATTCAAATGGATTTTTAAGTCCCTCTTAAGAATCATTTTTATCCCAGAATTGAGAGCTATTCTTTTAGCAGAGAAAGAGAGATGTTGACAGATTCCATTCAGCACTTCTGCCCATGCTACAGCAAAATCTATTTCATGAACTTCATAAATTCACTTCCACAGGGAATCCATGATGACCCTAAAAAGACTTAACAATCTTTACGTGTTTCTACTTTCATGTCTGCTGAATCTGGGTGCACAAAGTATTTTTTCTCTTAATATAAAATCTTCTTGTTGCCTATTTAAATATATCCTTTCTTATCAGTCTGTAAAAATGATAAAATAAGGTCTGAATTTTTTTTCTACACAGATGAGAGGAGTGAATAAGAAATCATGTATTTAAACTGACTAAGAATATAGAAAAGTATGTGTTAAATAAATGTAGTCATGTTGTATTGCCTAATTATTCTTCTAAAACAAGGAAAAATAGAGATGAATTTATATGCATTTTCACATTAAGCCAAATAACACTTTCCATTAGTAAATCTTCCATATTGCATGTAATTGCCTACATAAATGAAAATGTAGACTTTAAATTAACTTTTTCAAGCTGATGGGTTTTTTGATGGAATTTATCAGCTAATTAAATGAAAAATAAAAATAGGACAAGGCTAGCATTACAGGCACACATCTCATGAATTAATAATTAACTTTGTTTTTATGCCAGCAAAAATGAACTATTTTTGATACTTTAAATTGTCATTCAATAACACTTCAGTAAACTCAAGGATTATAATTTTATCCTCAGCATTCAAGTTTGCTTATCACTTTAACATAATAAACGAGACAAATCAGAGTTATAAAATTAATCATTGAGGGTTAATTTCATTATGTAGACATTTCATTGCAAAACATGTCAACAATCATATTTTTGTTTAACAATAAATTCATATAAGCATTCTGGCGTAATTTTAATATTATCCAATTAATTATATTAAATATTTTGTTATACATTTAATATTAAGTCCCCCATAGAGCACAAAATTTAAGAAGGTGATTCATCTAGTGGGTCTACATGTCTTTTAACATTTTATATTTGCATTTTTTGTTTTAAAAAATGTTTCTGGAATGATGAGGAATAGTAGCTGAATTGAACCCAAATGGACTATTGTATACTCTGTAAGGGCCCATTGAAGCTCAAAAATATTTGCAGAGATTAGGTTGCTGAAATAAAAAAGACGTACAGGGAGTGCTCAACTTAACAACAGTTTAGTGATGGTTTGATATTACAACTGCATTGAAAAACATGATTTATGATAGTTTTTCACAACCATTGCATCATCCCCATGGTCATGTGATCAAAATTCAGATGGTTGACAACTAACTGCTATTTATGACGACTGCAGTGTCCCTGGATCACACGATCAAATTTTGCAACCTTCTGACAAACATTTCATTTAATCATGTTACTAACTTAACACTTCTGGTGGCTCCGCTGGCGTCGCTACAGCCTCCTTCGGAGGCTCCGTTCTTGGGGTTTTGTAAAGCCGCAAAAACAGCAAACATCAGCTGTTTTTTGCAGTGAAAAATCCCCCCTTCGGGCGAAGAAGGGGTGAAGAGCATCGGGCGTGGGTTGAGCTCCTCTTAAAACCCCCTGAAAAAGCTTTCAGGGGGTAAGAGTGAGAGCTCCCCAGGCGCTCGAAGATGCTCCTGCCCTGAGACGCTTCTGTCAGCTGACAGAAATAGACACCGCGACCATTCCTGCTTCAAATAAATACTCAAGAGAGACATATATGCAGGCGGAGTGAATACAGGAGTTCTTTATTGTAAGTATTTCTTATTTTTTTTACTTCTGACCATATATTTCTACAATCAACATAATGTATCCAAGATGGAGATCGCTTTCACTCTAAAGGGAAAGTGACGGGGAAAATGAAAGTGAACTTTTTTTTTCTTTAGAATGATGCCAGAACGACCGCTTAGATTTAAACCAGTGGTTCTCAACCTTTTTCAGGTTGAGACCCCACTTGCCCCGCCCATGCGCGGCGCGACCCTGGTGCGCATGTCGGGCCGATCTGCCAATGCGCGGCATGCGCCGACGGAAAAAAACAAAAAAACAAAATGGCGGACCGCGACGGCCCAAACCGCGCATGCGCAGTACGCGCACGACAAAAAAAACAAAAAACCAAAATGGCGGATCGTGACGGGCCGATCCGTGCATGCGCGGCGCGTGTGACGGCCCGAACCGCGCATGCGCGGCGTGCACGATGGGGAAGAAAACAAAATGGCAGACCGCGATGGGCCGATCCGCGCATGCGCGGTGTGCGCAATGGGCCGTTCCGCGCATGCGCAACGTGCGCGATGGGCCGATCCATGCACACGCGGCACGCGCGCAACAGGCTGAACCGTGCATGCACGGCGCGCGTGTGACGAAAAAACCAAAACAAAACAAACAAAAAAATGGTGGACCGCGGTGTCCGGCGAACCCTGCGAAATGGTCAATCGACCCCAAATGGGGTCGCGACCCATAGGTTGAGAACCATTGATTTAAACTTTAAAAACTTTACAAATTATAATTAAATTTTGATTTGAAAGAAGATAAGAAGAGGAATTCATTTTGTCAATATATCTTTAAGGATTTTTTTTAAAGTAATCCTATTTTTTTCTTGAAAGTGACTGAATATAATATGGCTACTAGACAAACTAAAATAGCCTCTGCGAAGGTGGCAGTTTCTTCTCCTGCTCAGCCCTCTAAATTACCAGTAAGCACTCTTTCTGCTCCCCCAGCCTCTCTAACACCTACAGAATCTCAAGCCCCCTTGCCTACTCAATCTCCTCCAGAAATGTTTACCATGAAAGATTTGCAGGCTGCATTTTCAACAATGACTGAAAAGCTGGAGAGAAAGATTGAGGAACAAATTAAAGGATTATCTGATGAACTGGAGACAATTAAAGAAACAATTGAGACTCATAATATTGTTATAAGAGAAGATATTGTGGATGCTATTAAGGGGATTTGGGAGTATACTTTGAGAGTTAAAGAGAAGGTGGAAGGTGTTGAGCAACAATTTGAAGGAAAACATGATGAAGTTAAAAGTGATATACAAGATCAAGCAGTTATGGTTCAATATAATCATATGATGTTGGCTATTAGATTCAGAGGGCTGAAAGAGACTGCAAATGAGAATCAGGAAGATTTGAGAACAATTTTTGAAGAAGCCTTGGCACAATTTTTAGAAGATGGAATAGAAATTGTCTCTTGGCAGATTGATCGGATCTACAGAGTTAATTCATGGATTGCAAGACAAAGAAATTTACCTAGGGACATTGTGATTTATTTTGTTACAAGGAGATTCAGAAACTACATTCTTACTACATCTTATAACAAGAAATTAACTGTTGCTGGCCAGGAGGTTGTGGTTTTGAAGGAGATTCCTCCGAAGATGTTAAGAGTGAGAAAAGATTATGCATTTTTGGTGGCTGAACTTAAAAAACGTGCTATACAATTTAAATGGGAGGCTCCAGCTGGACTGTCATTATTTTACCAGGGCAATAGATTCCGCTTGATTTCTGTTGGTAAAGCGAAAGATTTCTTTGAGAATACCTTGAAGGCTGGTAAACCCCCATCTCCAATACCAAAAAGGGCAGATTCACCAAAAGAGAGAGATATGGAGCTAAAACAACAAATACAGTCTTCGGAATCACAATCCCTGGCAGCATTAGGAGCTGATAAAGGAGCTTTGATGGAGTTGCCCATGCAGTGCTTTGATATTTTTCAGCCTTTGGAAGCAGAGAAGGTTAAAGATCAAAGGCAAACCAGAGCAACTACTAAACGCATGGAACAACAAGAAAAAGAACAACAAGCCCGTATAACTCAACTCGCACCTATATGTCCGGAATCCATGGGAGCAAGACCAAAGAAGAAAATGGTTGAAAAAGTTGATTTGCCCTTTCAAAAGCTTTCTCAAATTGGTCATGTCAAATAAATATTTGACATGGAATGTTAATGGTTTAAATTCTCCACAGAAAAGGAAGAAGATATTTCATTATTTGAAGCAATGTAAAAATGATGTAATTTGCCTACAAAAAACACATATTAGAACCACTGATCAGAAATATTTGATAAATAATAAATTAGGTTCACATTTTGTGGCAGCGGCTACTGAGAAGAAGAATGGAATTGTTATCTATGTAAAAAATCATATAAGAGCTAAATTAATAGAATCAGATATTCAAGGTAGATTTTTAGCAATTGAAATTTTAATAGATGGGAAGAAAGTTCTTTTGATGGGTATATATGCACCAAATCAACAACAAGGAATATTTTACAAGTTATTACATAAAAAGTTAACACAATTTGATTATAGGTCTTGTATTTTAATGGGAGACTGGAATGGTGTTATAGATATTGGGTTAGATAAGAAGAAGACTTCACCAATCCCTCAAACACGTTCCATGTTGCCTAAATCTTTTTTTGACATTAAGGATGATTTTGATTTGATAGATATTTGGAGAGAAAGACATGGGAAAGAGCAAGAATTTACTTTTTTCTTTGATAGACATCAATCATTTTCTAGAATTGATTTTATATTAACTACAAGTGACTTTATTTTTAGATTAAAGAAGGTGAAAATCCTACCCAAAGTTTTAACAGACCATAATCTGGTCTGGATGGAACTAATGGTAGGTCAGACTCCTAAAAGATCTTGGAGACTTAATGAAAATTTGTTTAAATATGATACAAATGTGAATGAATGTAAAAATGTTATAAAGGAATTTTTTATGTTAAATTTGCATAAGGATACAACAATAGAAATGGTATGGGATGCTAGCAAAGCGTTTATGCATGGGATTTTAATTGATATGAATAAAAGGTATAGATGTAAACATGAGGAAAAAAGGAAAGAATTAGAGGAGGAATTAAGACAGAAAGAACAATTATTAATAAAGAGTCCAGATGATAAAAACATTAGAGGGGATCAAGATTTTACAGAAACAATTTGATTTGTTGATGACCGACCAAGTTGCTAGGAATATACAATATGCTAAACATAATACATTTTTCAATTCTAATAAACCTGGTAGATGGTTGGCCTATATATTAAGGAAAAAACAAAAATCCCACATAATTGATAAAATAGAATATAAAGGGAAGGAAGTGTTTCAACAAGAAATTATTAAAAAAGGTTTTTTTGAATTTTACTCTAAGTTGTATGCTGAAGAGAAGATACAAGAGATTGAGATAGATACTTTTTTACAAGATGAAAATGTACTGACAATTACTAATGAACAAAGAGATAGGTTAAATGCTCCGATCACATCAGAAGAAATAATTTCAGTGATTAAACAATTGAAAATGGGAAAATCTCCTGGGACTGATAGGTTAACAGCAATTTATTATAAGCATCTTCAAATGGAAATGGTGGAACCTCTTAGAGAGTTATTTGTTAATATACAAGATGGTGGTCAGGTTCCACCTTCATGGAAAACAGCTTATGTTTCTTTAATTCCCAAAGAGGGAAGAGACAATGTTCAACCAGAAAAGTTTAGACCTATTTCATTGCTAAATACGGATTATAAGATTTTTGCAAAAATTATGGCTAATAGATTAATGACAGTTCTACGACAAATAATTCATTCAGATCAAACTAGTTTTTTACAAGGTAGACAGATGAAAACTAATGTCAGACAACTTATTAACATAATAGAATATTTGGATAAGCATATCCAGGTGCCTGCAGTTCTTATGTTTTTGGATGCGGAAAAAGCTTTTGATAGACTGAATTGGTTGTTTTTGAAAAAATTAATTGTTAGGATGGGAATGGGGGATCAGTTTATTAACTCTATATTAGCAGTTTACCAGAAGCAAACAGGTCAGATCATTGTGAATGGGTATTTAACAGATTCTTTTAATATAGAGAAGGGCACTAGACAGGGATGTCCTTTATCCCCTTTGTTGTTTGTTTTAACTTTAGAGGTTTTATTGAACAGGATAAGAGCTTCAGATAACTTAAAAGGTATACAGATTAGACAACATGACTATAGCTTATGTGCTTTTGCTGATGATTTGCTTGTGACATTGACTCAACCAACACAGTCAGCTCAGAGTTTGATGGAGATAATCCAAAATTATGGTAGGGTATCAGGTTTTAAATTAAACATATCTAAGACAAAGATGTTAGTTAAAAATTTAGATAATAAGTCAAAACAAGATTTGGAAAGAATAACAGGTTGTGAGATAGTTAAGAAAGTTAAATATTTAGGAATTGATATTGAAGCTTCCAACGGGAAGCTATATAAAAATAATTATGAAGTTTTGTGGAATAAGATACAAATAGAACTGGACAAATGGAAAAAAATACAATTATCTATGTTGGATAGGATAGCGGCAGTTAAAATGAACGTATTGGCAAAATTTTTGTTTCTTTTTCAAACGTTACCTATTCTTAAAAATGATGCGAATTTGGAGGACTGGCAGAAGGGTATTAATAAATTTATTTGGAATGGCAAGAAACCGAGGGTCAAATTAAAAATTATTCAGGATACAAGGGAAAGAGGTGGTTTGAAAATGCCCAATTTTAAGTTATATTATCATACTGCTGTTTTAGTAGCGATAAGTGACTGGGTTAACTTAACTAATGATAGAATATTGAATATTGAAGGGTATGATTTATTATATGGTTGGCATGCATATTTAGTTTATGATAAAAAGGTGGATAGGAGTTTCAAAGAGCACCTTTTGAGAAGTGCTCTGCTGCGTGTTTGGAAAAAGTATCAGTATATATTAAATGAAAAGATTCCTGTTTGGACGGTTCCCAGACACGCAATAGAGAATATAAATAGAACACAAGTTCAAGATGTAGTGCCCTATGAGAAACTCCTAATTAAAGAAGGGAATTTATTATTATTAAAGTCCTATAATATGTTAAGAGATGAAGGAATAGTTCATACTTGGTTTCCATATATACAATTGCAGACTAGATGGCAAAACGATTTGAAGATGGGTTTATCTCAAATAGATGAAAATTTAATTAAACAAGTTAGAGACCAAAGGTCTATGCATATTAAAAGATTGTATAACGCATTGATAGAAATTGATTCTGAAACTGAATTAGTCAAGGATTGTATGATCAAGTGGGGACAAAATTTTGGACAACCAATTATGATGGAAATATGGGAGAGGATCTGGGTGAAAAATGTAAAATTTACACAAGCGCAACATTTGAGAGAAAATTTTTATAAAATGTTTTATAGATGGCATATGGATCCAAAAAAATTATCATATATGTACCCTAATTTACAACCTAAGTGCTGGAGATGTGAATGTATGGACGCTACTTATTTTCATGTTTGGTGGACTTGTAGAAAAATTAAGGCTTTTTGGATAAAAATATGGTGGATACTTCAAAATATTTTGAAAAAACGTATTGAATTTTCACCACAGTTGTTTTTATTAGGTATTATAAAAGACTGTACTACCATAGAGACGAACTTAATTTTGAACTTGATAACAGCAGCAGGATTATTGGTGGGACAATATTGGAAGAAGACAGAATTACCATCTATTGAAGAATGGATTTTGAAAGTTATAAACTTGGCAGAAATGGCCAAAATATCTGCATATTTGAAGGATCATTCAAATGAAAAATATATAATGGACTGGAAAAAATGGATAGATTATATACAAGGGAAATACCAATTTAAGAAATTGTATTTACTACATAGTTAAATGTTTATATGTTGGAACAGAAATATGGTTAAATTATTATTAGGATTTATATAATAGTTTGGTTTAGCTTAGTGGGTTTTCTTGTGTTTTACCCTGTATTCACTTTGGGAAGTCGGGGTGGGGAGGGTGGGGAGGGGGGTTGTATTGTTGTACTCAACTTTAATATTGGTTATATATAAGAATAATATATTTAACAGAAATAAGAGGGGATGCTTGGGCGGCACCTCTGGACCACATTTGGAGGGGGCAGATCGAGGAGTGAAGGTGGAGGGAAGTAGGTAGGGAGGAGAGGAGGGAGGAGAGTGAAGGAGAGAGAGAGAGGGTGGGGGAATGGTAGTTGGTAGGGAGGAAGAAAGAGAGGGGTGTGGTGAAGGAGGTGCTGCTGAGCAATACCCATAGTTATATTATGTATTTTATAAAAATGCACGTTTTGTTTTTATGGGAGAAAGTTGAGTGGTATTCTATTTAATTTTTTTTTGTTTATTATAAAATTAATAAAACTTTTTCAAAAAAAGAAAAAGAAAGAAAAACATGATTTATGATAGTTTTTCACAACCATTGCATCATCCCCATGGTCATGTGATCAAAATTCAGATGGCTGATAATTAACTGCTATTTATAACGACTGCCGTGTCCCTGGATCACATGATCAAATTTTGCAACCTTCTGACAAACATTTCATTTAACCATGTTACTAACTTAACACCTGCAGTGATTCACTGAACAACAGGCAAGAAAGGTCATAAAATGAGCAAAACTCATTTAACAACTTTCTCGCTTAGCAAAATAAATTTTGGGCTCAACTGTGGTCATAAGTCGAAGACTACATGCCTAAGAGAAATAAAATTTCTTATTACCAATATGATATAAAAGATTTCAAATCGGTTGTTTTTTTTTCATAGTCTACTTGTTAACCTGAAAAAAATGTGCGTGTGTGTGTCTAAAACCTTTCCTTGCTATTTTTAATTCAAATGGAAGCATTGCCTTTCGATTTTGATTTTGATTATCTCAAAGTATACTTTGCAAGTAATATGTTCCACAGATGTGCTACGGTGAAATTGTCAAAATGTCTGTCTCTCTGTCATTTGGTCTTTTAGAAGATCTTGTTTGGGTTACTAGTCTTTTCATGACATTTTGTCCAAAGTTATAAAAGCCACTCCTTTCACCCCCTTTTGAAGGTAGTTGTACCATTACCTTCAGTGCTACCAAGGAGAAACTCAATCCCGTACTATATTTAACTCTATTGAAGAAAAGAAAAATGGATTCAAAACAGTTGCTGCAAAGAAACACTAGTTGCGCAGTCAAAGACTACCAGATTGAGGCTGCTAACCTTTGTAAGACTACTAGATGGCAATATATGGCTTCCTATGTGTCTTTGCTGCTACCTGGAAGTCCTTTGAATGTTTGCATTCTCAGTCTGATACAGGTAGTCATCGACTTAATTGACCACAATTGAGCTCAAAATTTATTTTGCTAAGTGAGAAATTTGTTAAGTGAGTTTTGACCCATTTTACAACTTTTCTTGCCCCATTTGTTAAGTCCATCCTGGCAGTTGTTAAATTAACAGCACAGTTGTTAAGTGAATCTGGCTTTTCCATTGACTTTGCTTGTGAAAAGGTCACAAAAGGGGGAATCACATTATTATTATTATTATTATTATTATTATTATTATTATTATTATTATTATTATTATTATTATTATTATTATTATTATTATTATTATTATTATTATTATTTATTAAATTTCTATGCCGTCCTATTCCGGGAACTCAGGGCGGCTCACAGCATGATCCTGGGACACTGCAACTGTCAAAAATATGAACCTCTTGTCAAGTATTTGAATGTGACCATTGGGATGCTGCAATGATCATAAATGCGAAAAATGGTCATAAGTCACTTTTGTCAGTGCCATTAACTTTGAACAGTCACTAAACAAACTCTTGTAAATCGAGGATTACCTGTAGCCCTAATAAAGCCACCATTTTCCCTTTATATTAGAAAGCTCTTGATTGCAGGCTAGCAATTTTGCACCCAGGCACTATTTCTAGTTGTCCTAACCATGGCGGCTCTTACACTGGGGCTGGAATGAAAGAGAAAGCAAGTTGTATTTTAAACAATATCTAAAATAGGCATTTTGCACACTGAGATACAGAGCATTTATATCTTCAAAGACAGAAATGGCTATGGAGCATCAAAAATTTATTTCCACATACAAGGAAAATAGGTGTGATAGATGAAATACACGTTCAGAAGCATGTCACTGGATGAAATATCCAGAGACTAATCTGGTAGTTTGCAACCAGTGTTTCGCTAAAAAGAGAAGAGGAACTGACAGAATATTTCTCAATTTCAAAACAAGAGCCTTTGCCTTAGCTACTGATTTACAGCACCAATCGGAAGGATCTACAAAAAGTCAAAATAGTTTAGGTCATCTGAGTTGAATTTTTAAGAGGTTTGAAGTGTTGCTGTGAAGTAACATTTCATAAAGCTATCAGGCCTCTTTTTTTGTCTTTAAAGACCCGTGAGCAGAATGCTATGACAATTGAAACTTCACACATCATGGAAAGATTTTTCATCCACACTCACATAGTTTGCAAAGCATTTTGCAGATCTCTACTATACATGCATTTTTGCACTTGCCATGGTGATTTTTAAAATCAGAGATTGCAGTTTCTGAAGGATAATTGCTTGGGTCAGCACAGGGATTATTTCTTCCTTTCTAAATTTCTGGAAATAAAAAATCTTCCCATGATTTGTTTTTCTCATGCTTGTTTCTGATATCCCTGAAACATTTCTAAAATAAAAATCCAAAAAGAGGTGGAAAAAGTCTCCTCATTTTAACTAACTCTCCTCCCCCCCACCCCGAATGCTTCTTCATAAATAATCATAATAGTACCAGGATATTTCTGATTACTGATTATTAATTTGTTTCAGCTCTCATTCATTCCTTGCCTTGAAAGCACTGTTGTCTGTGTAACCAGGTTTCCCAGGAAGTTTGAATATACTGAGAATAGAAACCATTTTGTTGTAATTTGCAAGGAAGGGGAATGCCTTTTCTGGACAATAGCATAAATCAAATCTCTAGGCCGAAAGCCCAGGCTGCCACTTACGAAGTATACCATTAGGCAAATTTTATTTTGCTTGATAAATCCCTTTTTGCCATTGTTCATTATATATTCTTGTACCATATTATACCTTTCCAAGCCCAGAAATTGTCACATTTAACTATGCATCTGGCAGGCCTACATCCAATGAGTTATTGATATTGTTTTCCCCTCACAGGTATGAACATCAAATGTCCATTTTACCATGTGCATTAACATGAGGTACTGCCTTCTTTGAAAACAACTAGAAAAAAATCCCATGAATCAAAATCCAAGCCAAATATATTTGGAAATCTTAACCAACATTTAGGTGGGAATTACCCAGTCAAATTGCTGATGACCTCAAAGGAAGTGGTGCTTATGGCCTCCAGCCCATATTTTAAAAGACAAATATAGATATAGATATTGACCCAATGTTTACAGTATAAATGTCACTCGAAAAGAAAAGAAAAGAAAAGAAAAGAAATGGTGGGAGAGAGAAACAAAAGCAAATGCGAAGAACTACTTTTACTTTTTAGCTCTTTCTAAGTAACTTTTACTTAGAAAAGTTTCTGAATACTTACATGGACTGAAATAAGGCAATTATTAACTCTTCTTCAAGTCTCTCTCTCTCTCTCTCTCTCTCTCTCTCTCTCTCTCTCTCTCTCTCTCTCTCTCTCTCTCTCTCTCTCTCTCTCTCTCTCTGTGTGTGTGTGTGTGTGTGTGTGTGTCTTTTTATACCACATACTCCTGAGATTTCCTTGTGGTTTCCCATTCATGGGCTAACTATGTCTGATCTGAATCTGCTTAGCTTTTAAATATCAGCTAAGGCCATTTAGATGCTGTTGTATAACTGAGTTGTCCCAGTCTGGTATAGTCTTCCTCAAGTTGGCTATATCAGAAAATCTCAGTCTTACAGGTTTCTGAAGCCTTGCTAGAATCTGTTGCCTGAATCTCTGCAAAATAGGAGGCCCTGCTAGTTTGCCCCTGGAAGGGAATATCTGCAAATTTCTCTCCCACTCCTTCTTCTCCTCATTTTGCCTATTCCAGATTGAATCCTTCTATTCTCCACTCAAAGGAGAATAACCGACAGTTATTCTGTTGCATGGTAATAATCTGGGCATACTAAATTAGTTGAGCAATTATTTAGAAATGCCAGATCACTGAGTGTTGACGACTGAATTCAGTCTTTTCTCCCAAAAAAAGAGAAAAGAAAGAGAAGATTGTCATTTCTTACATCGAAATGTTCCCTTTGCCTTAAACCTTACATTTTCTTTGACACAATACAATCCCCGGTCTCTAAAATCAGCCAAATAACAAATCTCCATTGATAGTTTGTGGGGGAAAGGTACCTTGGGAATAATATGTTCAAATGCAACCAAATGTAGCCATGCCTTATTTCCAATAGCTCCAACCCGTCACTTGCTTTCTACTCAGTCCACACTCATTGCCCTTTGTCAACCTCCTCTTGCAAATACAAAATAACATGTCCAACCTAAAAATCTCCAGGTTAACATGGTGGCATGCAGAAAATGGCTCAAATTAGACTATGCCCTGGAGACTGCCAGTTTCTCTTGCCCCTGTCCTTCTCCAGCTCATGTCTCATTATCTGTAATTGGCTCTGGTTTGTTATACAATAGAGACACAGAGCCTACTGTAACATACATCTCTACTGCTGAATTTTTCTACATTGAAAGTACACTTAACAATGCCCATGGAGATCTAGTTAAAGAGCTAGGGTCAAGGAATGTATAACATCTGATACAGAAAAGTAGGATGGGGATACTCTTCTTCCTAAAATTTGTATTCTTTCATTTATTTATTTATTCTGAAAAATCTATCAGAAGAGTGGAAGATTTGCCTAGTTTCATCCTTGTAGTTCTTTAAGCTAAACAACTACAACAACAAAACCCCTAAAGACAACCAAAACATAGCACTGTGTACTATATATGCAGTGTGTTTGAGCGTTTGTGTGTATCCACTGTGTTTCCCTGAAAATAAGTCCCATCTAATATTATTTTGGCTCCAAAAGACCCATTAGGGCTTATTTTTGGTGAATGTCTTATTTTGGGGGATGGAGGTGCCTCATGCATCCTGCATGCTGGGCAGTGCACGCCTCCTCTGCCCTGCATGTCTGGCAGATAGAGGGAGGCAGCCACCCAGCACATCCAACAAGCCGGTGCCACCGCCATGAAGTGAGGCAAGGCAGGTAGCGGTGGTGTGGAGCTGTCCCATGTGCCCCGCAGGCCAGGCAGTGCATACCTGCCGTGCTCTATGTGGCTTCAATGGGCGTTTGGCAGGCTGTGGAGATCCTGAGGTGCACCAGAGTGGAGTGCTTGGCGCAGCTGCACACACCCTGCCATCTACCTCATCTCATCTCATCTTGTGGTGATGGCACTAGTGTGCTGCACAGCCTCCTGCCCCATTGCCGCAGTGAGCAACCAGATGGTGGGAAGGAGTTGGTGGGCTCTTCACTAGGGCTTATTTTGGGGGGGGGGTAGGGCTTATATTAGGTGTGTTGTGTCCTGAGCCTGCAAAAGCAGGCTCGGGACATTGCATTGGTCCCGGGCATTCCAAAAGCTGCCCAGGACCAGACATAGTGGTGCCAGGCACAAAAACGCTCTGTTACTTTGTTTGCCATTGTCCGGGTCTCTGGACACATAAAGAGGCCTGCGTGCCTTTTGCCTGTTGTTCGGGTGTTGTTGGAAGAAGAATAAAGAGCTGTTTAACATCGCCATGTGTATTCATCATTCACACGCGAACGAAGTACTTAACAAGGTGCATGTTAAAAATAATATTAGGGCTTATTTTCTGGGTAGGGCTTATTTTCAGGAAAACATGGTATCTCTATATCATTTACATCTAATCTATATACTGTGTATGTGTATCCATGCACAAACACACACATACCACCTGCACAATAACACAATCATCTCATAAACTAGGCTTATTTGGACCTAGTACTTTATATAGACATGGTATTTGTATTGTTTTGTTAACTAGGTTTAGCACCTAGGATGGGTGGAAGGATAGCCAAATACTCTTCACAATGAAGCAGACCACCCTAGAAGCTGTATTTTCTTCTTTGGTTTAGCTATGTCATGAGCAGTTGGAAGGCTGTGTATGAGAAATGTGGTTATATCTGACACTGCAGATAATGCTTATTTAAATTGTTCTTCAAAACTAAGAGCAGAACTGAAATAAAGGAATACAAACAGAGGAAAATATAACGTAGACACTAGAAAACTAGGCGGTTCTATTCAGAGAGGAGTGAAATGCCAACCATAAGTAAAGATCCTGAACTAAACAAGAACATAGATTACACAGAATCCACCCTCAGACAGGAAGTTAACTGGGTTGTTTTGGGCCAATTCTGCTCAGCCCTACCTGCACTGTGTATCAACCCGTATTCAAAAAGAATAGAACTTGTATTGCCATGTTCTTTACCCCACCTTACCAACTGGTTTTTCCCATGCAGCTGGTCCTATTTCTGTTGTATAAGGGAGGGAGGGAGGGAGGGAGGGAGGGAGGGAAAGAAAGAAAGAAAGAAAGAGGGAGGGAGGGAGGGAAGGAAGGAAGGAAGGAAGGGAGGAAGGACGGAAGGATCTTTTTCCCACTCATTAACTGATATTTTTCTTTGGATTATTGCTCATTTCCATATTATTATTATTATTATTATTATTATTATTATTATTATTATTATTATTATTATTATTATTATTATTCAAAAACTATATTCCAGGTGTCTTAGCTAGCTTTGCTGTGTGATATGATGTGAATCAGGAAACCACTATTGCTTAAATTTGGTTGGACTTCTACTGTCAATGTACATAGTTATGCTATTGACACATATTCTTTTTCTTTCATAATGAATAGAAACTAAGCTCAGAAAAAGAAAAAGAAAGAAAAAGAAAGTACAAAGAAAGAAAAAGAAAATAAGAAAAGAAAATATATATCAAGTGATTTCCTATAGTGGAATCTGAAGCTGAAGTGAGGGGAGCAATTAAAAGACTGCTAGCTTGAAATCATTAAGTCGGAGGAAATGGTGGAAAGCAGATCCTCCCTAAACCTGCATTATTTATTTAGCAGTTTCTTAAGTACATTATTCTGGCAAGATTACTGTCAATAGGTGAATAGCAATAATAAATATATCATTCTGATCAACCATTCTGGTCATCTTGATCAACCACTCTATGCTTCTTTGTGCTTGACAGTTCCAATATTTATCACAAGTAAAAACAAATTTGACAACTCTTCACCCACTATAGGGTTACAAACAAACATCTCCTCTTCCCCAAGCCATCCCTTATTTAAATGTAAATTCATAAATTATCCATTCTTCAGTTTTAGCATCAGCAAAAAAATCCATAAAAGGTTCATAAAAACATATTTTGTTTTAACCTTGATGAAACAAACTAAATATATATTCCTTCTTTTTACTTCTAACAATATTGATCTTTATTTCATTCAAATGTTATCATAGGATTTGGTCTTTGTGCAGAGGCTTCTTTAAGGTTTTAACAAACCTCTTTTGTAAATTTAATAAAAATCACTATCCAGGTCATTGTTTTGGTGTACCATTTGTAATTCAGTTTAGTTCTTAAAGCTTTTTACTAGTTTTTTTTGTTTATCCAGTAAAAGGTCTTGGTCCCCTCTTTTCTACATTATTTATTATTAGATTAATATGTGAAAGAAGGAAATACCTCTATCATCTATGCTGGATGTGTATATATGAGGATCCATAACTTCCACTCTTTAGGGGATCTTATCTAATTTTGCATAGAATAACTTTTTTACAGTGTAAATTATCTTAAATTAGGTTTGGTTTGTATGTTAAAGTTTATTATTATTTTTATTATTATTATTATTATTTATTTATTTAATTTCTATGCCGCCCTATTCCGGAGAACTCAGGGCGGCTCACAACATGATAGAAATTACATTATATACATAAATATAAAAACCCTTGTTAAAAAAGAAACCAATCATTCCACAAACATACACTGGCTAGGGGCAAGGTGTTAGCTGCCCCAGGCCTGCCGGCAAAAGTGTGTTTTAAGCAATGTACGAAAGTACACCATTGTTTAGTTGATACCACTTGTTTGCTACCACCATGGGATCTATGCATCTCACAGAAAATAGCAACTCTTTTAATAATTGAATGTTAAATAAGTTTCTAAAAATTAATTGCAATTATTCTTCTTGACTCCATTTACTATTGTAAAATAGGTTCCAGGCATATTATTAGCTTCCTTTTTCAGGTTCATCCACACAGCTACTTTGCTTGCTCTCCTGACTCATCACCCAGTTGTATATTTCAATGTTATGTCAACCAAGTTGTGCTGCCAATACTCTGTTGCATTGCCTGGAACCCTGGCTGGAGAAGCTTAGATTCAGTGATGGCAAGAGCAGTTGGCCTTAGATCCAGGGACCATCTGGCTTTGGAGTCCTTCTATCCTTAATCCTCAATATGGTTTTTGCTACTCCAGGATGCAAAATTTGGAAGATCTCCTAGATTCTTTACTCTTGCTTGACAAGTAGGTGGCAGCTACAGCTAGGAAAGCCTTTGCACAAATTCATCTTGTGCACCAATTGCATCTATTCCTAAACTGGAAAGTCATTCAACATATTCAGTCATTCCTGCCTTAGTCAGCTTTTGCTTAGGTAGTTGCAACATGCCATACCTGGAGGAGTATGGTGAAAGGGAACAGATTTCTTACCCTAGCTACTGTTTGCTTCCACAAACTGTTATCCTGCCTGCTAATTGAAATGTTAAACTTCATACCGAAGAATTTTCATATCACATCTTAGTAAGTAATTCTCATTTCCCAACCAGGCTATGCTTATTTCTTCTTGCAGAAAGCCTTGAATCAGTAGGTCTAATATTTTAGAGTCTTTTGCAAGAAGACTAAGGAGCTGTCAAGAAATATTCTTTCCAAATGGATAGGTTAACGTTAAAAATTAAAGAAAAAAAAGAAACAAAATATTATATGACATGGGATTTATTTTACCAATGGTTAGTTGACAAAAACAGAGGTTAGAAAGTTGGAAATATGAGAATATGTGGATTATGTAAACAAGACTTATAATGGATTAGTAAATAATTTGATTGTTATATAACTAATGTTAATGTAGGTAATATTATTTTTAATATTTTGATTGCTATTTCTTAGTATATGCTTGTATCTTGATAAGATTATTATGAATGTGATGATTATTATATCTTAATATAATAATATTAATAGACAACACACTGTTCAATATAGAAATGGAATTTTTTAAATAATAATAAATATATATTTAAAAATATTCTTTCCAATGAATAATCAGTAGGACTAGAGTTTACTACCAGTACCCTGGCTTAAAAATTCTATGAGTTCTAAAGGAGAAAGATGGATTATTTAATGAATTTTACTTCTGCTCCATACTTGTCCAGTAACTCTTCCAGTCCAGTAAGACTGCAATGAAAACAGAGATATAACTATGGACACTCCCTATCTATGTAAGTTTCACTTTGATGAAAGAGACAAGTATGTTCATGAAAGGCTTATATTGTTTTTAAAAATGCTACTTATATGGGAATACAGTAGACATTTATTCACATTTTCTTTATGTAGCCAAAGATTAAAAAAAACCACTTCCCTTGGTTCAAAAGCATTCAGAAGCATTCATCATGTATCAGGACATTATATAATTATAGTGTATATGAATTAAACCATCTTAATTTGGAGGAAACTAGGCATACATATTTCTTGGCAAAATGGTACCTTAAAGTAATTCACAAATGGTTCACTTTCTATTGCCATTAATAAGGTACCAACCGGCAATAATCCATTAAGAGATGCTATCACATGAATGGCCATCAGACAAAATTATCCCATCTACTGAAGTCAGCTGGAAGAAAAGAAATAGTCCTTGCTGTGAGGCATGATTACTGAGATAGATTTTCTTTTTTTCTTTTCCTTTTAAAATATAAACGCATTAGCATTAAGTCAGATCCAAATTCCATTTCTTTTTGTTTTCTGGTTAACAAATTGTATATTCTCTTAAATGGTTCTTTATTCTTTTTCTTCTTAAACGCTGAAAATGTATTTCAGATGAACATGCAAAAGTGAAAAGGAATACCACTGACTGATTATAATAGAGAGTTTCTCCACTTGTATTGTGGGGGCCAAGAAATGAAAGAAAAGTAATTCTTGTTAAATAATATATGCTCATTTTCTAAATGAAAAAAAGCAGAACAACATGCTGATCAGGGAAGTTACTGAGGAACTGCAGAAGAGAAAATAGTTCCTAACTCAAATGTTCATCAGTTGAGGAAAGGGAAGGGAAGGGAAGGGAAGGGGAAGGGAAGGGAAGGGAAGGGAAGGAAAAGGAAGGAAAGGAAAGGAAAATATATTCGCTATTATTATCAATGAAACATACAACACAGTTCTGCTATGTTCCACATTAGGTGGAAGAAGTGCAGTATAATGACTAATAATGCAGTTGCCCTATATATTCTCGCTGAGAAAGCCCATTGATTCCAGGAGAAATGATGCCCATGTAAATGTGAGATCCTAAAATATTTTTACAGCTTAACAAAAAGTAGGCATATCCTATGTTTTATCTTTATGACAGTAGACCATTTCCTGGTCATATGTCTCATGTTTGCATGCACATCACCAATCAATCATTTGGATGATGGGATAGATGGGGAACTCATCAAATTTGCAGATAACACCAAGTTGGCAGGAATAGCCAACACTCCAGAAGATAGGCTTAAGATACAGAAGGATCTTGACTGACTTGAACATTGGACACTATCTAACAAAATGAAATTCAATGGTGAAAAAAAGTAAGGTTCTACATTTAGGCAAGAAAAACCAAATGCATAAGTATAGTATAGGTGGTACCTTGCTCAATAGTAGTAACTTTGAGAGGGATCTTGGAGTTCTAGTGGAGAATCACTTAAATATGAGCCAGCAGAATCGGACTTCCGGTGGCTCCGCCGGCGCCGCTAGAGTCTCCTCTGTGAGGCTCCGTTCCCTGGGTCTGTAAAGCCGCAAAAAACAGCGCACATCAGCTGTTTTTTTTGCGGTGAAAAACCCCCTCTTCGGGCAAAGAAGAGGTGTAGAGCATCAGGAGCAGGGTTGAGCACCTCTTAAATCCCTGAAAAAGTTTTCAGGGATCAAGAGTGATAGCTCCCTAAAAAGCTCCTGAGGACGCTCCTGCCCAGAGATGCTTCTGTCATCAGACAGAGAAAGACGCCGCGACCGCTTCTGCTTATAAAAATAGAACACAAGAGAGACTGTAAGCAGACTGAGTGAATACAGGAGTTCTTATTGGATTGCAAGTATTTTTTTTATTGTTTTTCTGGCTATATATTTCTAACTTCTACAATCAACATAATGCTTTCAAAATGGCGTATAGCTTTCACTGCTTTCACTGTTAAAGGAAAGTGTTTGAAAGTGAAAGTGAATTCTCCATTTTTTTTCTCTCTCCTTGTTCTCGTAAGCGAAGCTAGAGAGACGGCGGTAGGAATTGTATTAAAGCCAGAGTGATTGTTTTAAATTTAAAATGGAGTGGAATTTACATTCAAATGTTAAACTTATTTTGGATCGTATTGATGAATCTCAAGAAGAAAGGCGTGCAATAGTGAAAGAGATTAAAGCAATACTGAAAGAGACCATTACAGAAATATTAACCAGATTCTTTCTTCCAAATGAAACTGATTTACAATTGACTGCTGAATATTTTATAGTGCAATCTAAACAAGAAGAAGAACAAGAACAAGAAGAAAACAGTACTGAGAATAAAGAGAATAAAGGGAAATGGATCTTGCTTGATAAACAGTTCATCTATGGAGTGGAGGAAGAGGATTTGTTTCAAGAAAGGAGGGGATGGTTATTCCTTTTAGATAAGCAGCAAGAAGAGGATTTAATTGAGAAAAAAGAGACATTGATTCAGTTTAAGAAGCAACTTACTTATGGGCCTGAGGATCGGGAAAAGCAAAGACAGAGATTTGAATTGTTATCTCAACAAAAGTTTATGGCTAAGAGTAACAGAGGACTAATGCAAAGGTTAAGACGGTTTATTTGGACTCAAATGATATTGCAAGTAAAGAAGAGAGACTTATTATTTGGAAGGGAGGCGTCGTTATGGAGGTTTACCTGGTTAAAGAAAAAACCTAGAATTCGACTGAAGGAGTGAAATTTAAAACTGTATGCAGGAATTATGGGTAATTCTAAATTATGGACTGATTTAAGGACTAAGATTATGAGTAAGATGTAAGAGAAGATGATTAATGGAAGATATAATTAAATTGATGAAGAATGTATTTGCTCTGAAATGATCTAGGTTTGATATTAGATTGATTGATTGATTGATGGGATAGATAAGCATTATGTAATTTGATAAGGTTGAAGGAATGTAAGTTAGAAATGGAATAAATAGATTGTATTTGTTATGGAGGTTTATCTGACAGATGAGAAAGCCCTGAAGTCGATTGAAGAAGTGAAATTTAAAATTAAATGTAAGGAATTAAGGCTAATCTAAGATTATGGGCTGAATTAAAGACCAATTTTATAAGTAAGATGTAAGAGAGGATGTTTAATGGAAGATATATTAAATTGATTAAGAGCATTTTTTTTTTGAATTGAGGGGTTTATTGATATTATTTGTTTATTTTTCTAAAAAGATGAATTTTTTTTATTTGATCTTCAATGGTTTGAAAGAGGTTGATTATTGGAAGATGTATATAAAACTTGATTGTTTGGGTGGTTTTATATAACCTCTCAATGGATTGAAGTGATTTAAGGTTTGACTTAGATTGATGGTTTAGATATGTAAATGAAAATTATTATTCTTAACAAGATGATTTGTTTGTTTTGTTTATTGGATTGAAATAATTTAGAGATTGTATATAGTATATAGTTTAAAATTCTTGTTAAGATTATATAATAATTTTGTTTGATGTAGTGGGTTTTCTTTTGTTTTACCCTGTACTCACTCTGGGAAGTCGGGAGGGAGGGTTAGGGAGGGTTTATAATTTTATATATGATGTTTTCTCAACTGTAATTGGGGTGGATGTAAGAATATGTAATTACTGTCATTAAGGGGTTGCTCGGGTGGCCTCTGGGCACCACATCTGTTGGAAAGAGGAAGGAGGAGTGAAGGCTGATGTAAGTGGAAGTTGATAAGAAGGGGGAAGAGTAGGACGGAGATAGAGAAGGAGGGAGGAAAGTAGAAAGAAAGTAGAAAGAAAGTTGGTAAGAGGGGGGATGAGTAAGGAGGGTGGAGTATAGAGAAGTAGAGAAGGAGGGAGGAAAGTAGGTAGTTGGTAAGTGAGGGGGGAAGGTTAGGGTTGGGGGGGATGTGGTGGTGGGGGTACCGAGCAGTAATGTTACTTGTGTGGTATGATTATTTTCAGTTGAGTTATTAGTATTAGATGTATTGAAAAATGTACTTATGTTTTGTTTATGGATGATTGTTTATTTTAACACTATGATTTGATTTGAGTAGTTTCTTCTTTCTGTAAAAATTAAAAAAACTAATAAAATATATTTTAAAAAAAACAGAGGATAGAATCAAGATCACATGAAGGGTTAAAAATACTTTACTATGTCTTGGTAAGGCCACACTTGGAATACTGCATCCAGTTTTGGTCACCATGATGTAAAAAAGATGTTGAGACTCTAGAAAGAGTACAGAGAAGAGCAACAAAGATGAGTAGGGGACTGGAGGCTAAAACGTATAAGGAATGGTTGCTGGAATTGGGTATGTCTAGTTTAATGAAGAGAAGGATCAGAGGTGAAGTGATAGCAGTGTTCCAATATCTCAGGCGTTGCCACAAAAAAGAGGGAGTTAAGCTATTCTCCAAAGCACCTGAAGGCAGGACAAGAAGCAACAGCTGGAAACTAATCGAGGAGAAAAGCAATTTAGAACTAAGGAGAAATTTTCTGACACTTAGAACAATTAATCAGTGGAACAACCTGCCTCCAGAAGCTGTGAATGCTCCAAAACTGTAAGTTTTTAAAAAGAGACTGGACAGCTTTTAGTAATCACAGTAACTATTCACATTACCTTTTTAGCAATCAATATGCAATGTGCACTTTTCTATTGAGTGGTTTTGTCCAATGAAATTAACAGGGTTGAACCTCCATGTGAATTCCATAGCATACCTGCGTCTCCAAGGCCAAGACTCTCCAAGTGTGCATCTATCTATCTATCTATCTATCTATCTATCTATCTATCTATCTATCTATCTATCTATCTATCTATCTATCCATCTATCTATCTATCTATCTATCATCTTCATCTAGAACAGGGGTTCTCAACCTTGGCAACTTTAAGACTTGTGGACTTCAACTCCCAGAATTCCTCAGCCAGCAAAGCTAGAATTTTCCTGCAAAGAGAAGAACTCTGCAATGCAGAGACTGCATCTTCCATTCTCTGACTAATGTGCACAGCATCAGCTGCTAGTTCAAGTGGAGATTATTGCATGCTGCACCTGTTCTGTTTGTAAACACAGGTTGTCAACTATCTAATGAATATGTGCATATGCCACCTTTGATTTTTTTTAATATATAGCATTCCCTGGCTGATCCTTATGCACAACAATCAAACATTGTTATTCATTAGATTGCACTCTGTCCCATAGATATCAAGTGCACCCATTTTTCTGATTCACAGTATATCAGCACTGTTGAAAATGGGAGGAAGGAGTTACAGATCTCATTTTAGACATAATGTTTATTGAGCATTATCATCATCCAGTGGCCTGTAGTTATCTGAAGGAGTTTTGTTGTGAAGAAAAAGTGAAAGTGGGACCCATGAGTACTTGCTGAGCTCATTAAAGGATGCATGGGATAAAATTAAACAAAGACATATTAATAGAAAATATTAATATGAAAAGATACCCACCAAGGCAAAATTTCTCCATATGCTAACAACAGATATAAAGAGGATTATTCTTGCTAATTTTCCAGTTACCTCTGAGAACTCCTGCCCAGAAATTAAATGCAATTAACAGCAGGTTATTCCTGCACACCTCCTTTGAGAAATGTGATAATAAGATATGTTACAAATTTAGCTTTAGAAGAACATAAAAGAAAACACAAGAAGCAAGCTTTTCCATTCACAGGTCAACAAGAGGCAATGACTATTAAGTTATTATAATATCCTGTTCTTCTACCACCATATCTCTATTATGAGACATAATAGCTACTAGCACAGAGTGCAAGGTTTAAAAACTGTGGAGTCCTTAGTGCTCTCTGAGCTTGGCTGTTTGCTTGTAAATATTTCATTATCCAAGTAGGTTACGTTAACAGTGCAAGTAAGAGTAGGGTTTGCTCCCTATTTATATACAATAGCTTGTCCTGTCTATATTGGTGAGGATGTATTAAAAAAAATAAAAGAAATTAAAAATATGCTCAAAAGTGGAAAGGTTTAACATTCACAATGGAGAAAGGGTTGGTGATAAAATGGCAAAATTAACTTCTTTAATTAGAGAAAATATAATATCTACATTTATGGCTCCTCACAGACTTTTTGCATGAAACATTAAAAATGCAATAATGATGTGTGGTTTCAACATAAAAATTCAATAATAGAAAAAAGTGATCCCTCTCTTTTTTTTTGTAGCCATAGAATAAGAGATAACTTTGTAATCAAATTTGCATTTGCTGCAAAGTAAATTTGTGGCTTCTATTTCTTTTTATGTTTCTTTTTTTTTCTCTCTCTCTCTCTAGTCAATTTCTTAGAATAATTCAAAGTGTTGTAATTCATATCTGAAGGAAATTGTTTTGAATTTGATTATCCAAAGGACCTTCTTATTCCATCCACCTCTGTCTTTATTGGGACCTTCCATCCAGTCCATCTTAATCCATGCTTTATGGGCTTCTCCATTCTAGCAGTTTGAAAGCATGCAAATGAGTACATAAATATGTAATACTTAAGTGGGAAGATAACAACATTCCGTGAGCCTTTGGCATATAGCCATGCTGACCAACGACCATGAAAAATTATCTTCTGACAACTTTGGCTCCCTTGGCTAAGAAAAAGAGATGAGCACCACCCCCTAGAATCAGATACAACTGGACAGGGAAACCTTTACCTTTACCATCCTTTGAAATTAGGAGAAGTATATCCTTTGGCTGAGAAGAAAGCCTTTTCTCATTTAAAGTTATTAAAAGAGACTCTGCTAGGTCTAAGAAGAAACTGATTGGACCATGAGCATCATCCAAGAAGCAGTGGAGATGGGTCAGCTGGACAGTTACAAGCCAGAAGAAGGATCCTTGGGGCAGCCCTGAGAGGTAAAATGTGAGTGAGTCCCAGTGGTGATAGTACTGACAGAACGATAAGCAAATAATAGGGGGAGCTGAAGATACAATTGTTGCAGAGACTATCTCAGGTGCTGGCTTTTCAACAAAGGGTTTGAAATCCAGGCAGAAGAATAGGTTTTTATTATCATTGTTTTGCTTCTTTCACCCCCTATATCCCTGGCCTTGGCCTTGAAAGAAAATAAAGAGTTCTGAAGAAAGGACTAATATAGTTCTAATATAGTAGAAAGGGAAGGTTGGAATGTCTTCAGGAGAATGATGATTCTCCTCAGCAGCTTCATTTACTCAATATCAATTGAATCAGCATTCTTGGTAGACCTACAAGCAAACTCATACTTTGCCCAAACCCAGCCTTTTAGAGACATGAGTATAACACGTCACCTCAGAAATATTTCAGGGTGGCTAGATTGCTTTCAGATGTGACTACATGGTAGCAGTTAAAAATCTGGCTGGGAGACAAAAAAGGGGGGAATGAAAAATGGGGGTGGGGAATGAAAATGTAATCTTGGCCATTGTGGTTTATCCTGCCAAGGCCACAGTTGTATGTGTGCCAGTTCCATGTGTTGATATGTTTTAAATCCATGCCTTATCACAATATTGATCCCTTTACTTTTGATACTGATCCTATTTGAAGAAACATATGCTATCTAACAGCTCAATTTGGGCAACCAGCAGAAACATGGGTTTCAACTTTAAGAATCCTTAGCAATCTGGAGGATAGTCAGGTTGCAGAATACCTGTCCTCACTGTCATTTACTTAATCTCTAATCAAATATAGTGCTAAGAGAGCTTTTATATAGGAATATATATGCTACATACCAAAACACAATCATCTACTAAAGCATTTAGGCATGAAGCAGTTAGTTTATGCCACTGCCTCCCTATGGAATACATATGAGAAAGTCTATACCTTACACTTTTGTGCTGAACAGTCATTTACACAGAAAAGCAAATTAATATGATAGTTATGAGAGCCATGCCTAAGTTCTATGGGATTTCAGAAAGTGCTTGAGAACATTTTTCCCCCCTGTAATTTGGCAGGCAAATTGATGGCTGGAACAAAGAGACAGCAAAGCACTAGAAGCAGAGTAGAGATAATCTGTCCTCTTGTGATAAACAACCCAAATTGATCTCACAAGGCAATTATATCCTATCATTTAAATGACCAGGACTAGGAGGATTGGCCAAATTTTGTGCCATTATAATGACAGTCAGAAAATACTGGACTTGACAGTACTCAAGGTATGCTTAGTCTGAAGTAGAATTAGTTTTTTTACTGGATATTTTATGAGTGAGAGGGGGGGATAGCTCACAGTACTTGACAGTACTCAAGGTATGCTTAGTCTGAATTAGTTTTTTTTACTGGAATTAGGTTTTTTACTGGATATTTTATGAGAGAGAGAGGTAGCTCACATAGGTACTGGACAAAATTATGGACTAGAATGTTCATGTTAAGAGAAATATACAAAAGTAGTAAAATTGCAATGCCTCTTCTATTAGTTTAGAAATGGGGAGCATCTTAAGAATAAAAAAATGGGGAAAAAATGAAACTCAGCAGAAATGTTAAATTCACTCATTCCTAGAATGGCCAAATCTTGAACACACTTCCAGATTTTTAAAGCCCAAAGAAAATTCATATTGTATAACCTGCAGTGAAGACCTATTATTTCTAACTGCAGTGTAAATTGTGATGGGAATGCATGCAGTCCTTTGATCTCTGCCAAAGTTAGCAGATTTTTTGCTACCAAACATAATTCAGGCAGCTCCAGTTTAAAATTTGGAGAACTGTGCTTTGAGTTAAATTTCATTTTAAAATTCTTTCTTTCATATTCTGTTGCTTTGTAGTTTTCAGTGTTGCACTTGACCCTACCCATTTCCTAGTTTGGGCCCAATCGATCACTACAGTTGTCAGGAAATTGCTAAATGTGGCTTCTTTTAACCTCAAAAGTTGGCCATCCCTGATTTAAATATCTCTGTCTATCCATCACTCCAAGGAATCTTGTGCTGTTTATTACTCTGGGAAAAACATTAGTTGTGGTGACTTTTTAAAAAAGAGGGGGAGAGAATCAAAAAGATATTTTTATTTCACAATTACAGAATTGCCTGTTTCAAATCTAGTCTTTAAGCAACGGGGAAAGGTATAAGCATTAATGTAGCTCAATGTCTAATCCATCACATTGTCTCTATTACTTTTGCTCTGAGTGAACTTGTGCCCCCAGCGTAGCTCACAGTTATGAGCTTCTTGGAAAGATGCTTCTGACCTTTAAGTTCCAGGAAGCATTTATGTTTACCCACCATAGCATATCCATATGAATGGTCCAGTGCAAAAAAAAATATTACTGGTTATTTTTGCTCTTTAATTTCCCCAAATGTAAGGGAAAGAAATAGCTGGGTAGAAGAAAAGCAATTGTAACTTATCCCTTGTCGAAGATCAGCAAACACTGTGTCACAAAACCAATGTGAAGAAATAGAGTATGGATTTTCTACTGACATTTGTAAACTGTTTGTGTCAAAGTATTTTTCTAATATAGCAAAGGTTACAGTTTAACAAATTAAAGCACATGTTTCTTTTGAACCAACGCACTGGTCATTTGGGTTAATTTAAATGGTGTCTGTTTTTCTAATAAACTCATAACCAAACCCTCTCTTTGCATCATTATTAAGACAAATGCAATTGCTTTTCCAACAAAAATGAGTTCAGTAGAAATACTGTAATAGCCTATTTTCGAGCCCATTTTTTAATCTGGTCCAATAAGTGAACAGATCCTATTAGCAGTGCAATGCATGCATATATATGTATACGCACTTACAACAGTAATAGCTTTTATTTCCATTTGGGACTGAAGTCTCCAGGCAGTAGCAGAATGTAAGTTGATATATTTTACTAGTGATCTAACTTCTCTTTTACAACTAGCAATAGAATTCAGGACAATTCTTCCTTCATCATTTAACTACTGTCTAATCTTTATCAGTTTTATTGACTAAGATTTTCACTGACCCTGTCTTGCATTTGTTTGTTTTCCACTTATAAGATATTTCAGAATGAATGCCAACGTGATCAACAGATCTTACACTATACAATAGGTCTAAAATGTATGTATATTTTTATATATGTACATACGTACACGCTTATATACGCTAAGAAGCAAACACTACCAATACAGCTCAATGTCTACAGTTGCTTTTCTGCTGGCAACTCATACAAACATTTGGAAAGATCAGATTAAGTACTTATGTTCTAAGAGAGTCTTTATGATCTGGAAATGACAAAGAGGATTGTCTACTGAATTCCTTTCAATGTTGAAGCATTTCTAGGAAAAAGGAGACTAGGATTCCCGTTCCTGATGATGTTAGGTTAATGAAATGTCTGCAAGAAAACATGCAAATTCAGAGACCATCAAGGAGCCCTCATGTCAACCCTGAGCTACAAATATTCTCCTTCATTGATATCACATTTGTGCGTCAAACACTTCAGACAGCATGCTAGCACTGATGATGTTAGCTAGTTAGGCTAATGCAATATCTGCAAGAAAAAAAAAAAAGCAAGTTCAGAGGGCACCAAGGAACCCTCATTTCAACCCTGAGCTACAAATATTCTCCTTTCCTGCCAAAAATTGCTGGATTCCCACAAAAGCAATCCCTTGATTTCAAAGTAGAATTGTTGAGCAGCAATGGATATACCATTGGAAGACGTGAAGGTTCAGGTTGGGGACATATCATCTGGAGAATATCTAAGTGATCACTTAGAGCTGACACCAACTTAATTGCACAATAACTGTAACCATGTAAGACGTGCATATTGAGCGTTACATTTTCAATAGATTGTTTTTTTTTTTAAAAAAACATATTTGATATAAAACATGAAGCAGTCTATTATAACTAATTTAAAGTATTAATGGGATTCAAAGAATCAAATGAGTTTAATGTAAACCATCAGATTAAAAAAAATCAATTTGTCAATTAATTTGGAAAAACAATGTTTTCCAAAATGTATATTGACTTGAAGGCATTCAAATTGACTTAAATTGAAATGTAAAATTGATTTGGTTGTTTGATATATCAAATCCATCCAGAAATTCAATTTGAAGGGGTAATTTGTTTGAAGGTCCCTTGAAATCAAATCTTTGAACTGAATCTTTGCTCAAACCTATTTAAGACAGTTAGAGCATATAAAAAATTCTTCCTTTCAGGAATAATGCTGTAAAGGAATCAAAACAGAAAATATTAATAATGGGAAATTTCTGTCCAACTTGCACAACTGACCACAAATATTGTGATCCTATTTACTGCTAATTCTAGATCAGAGGTCCCAACCTTTTGGGCACCAGGGACTGGTTCCATGGTGAAAGATTTTTCCGCAGACCAAAGAGTGTGTGGTTTTGTGTGCTACCTGCATCCCACGGATGGGGCTTTGCTTGTTTGTGTGGACTGGTTGCTGGCATGCCATGGACCGCAACTCATCCATAGACCAGGCATTGGGGACCTCTGTTCTAGATCATACTTGTTAGCAAACTTTATTGTGACAAAAAATTTTCTAATAACACAGTAAAAGTTTAAGAACTTCTATAAATTGTTGTTTTGAAATAATATCCCTTGCCTTCATGCAACTGTTTCAGATAACTGTATCCTAGCCTAATGATCAAAACCGGAATGTCTCAGTTTATCAGTTATGGGAAAACAATGTCCCATTGCACATTTTGTAGAGGTATCAGGTCACTCACTAGTTAAAAGACTTCCTGTTGCTTCTCCTGAAGTTTCTGGATTCTTTTGTTATTGAGTCTGAATTAGTTGTCTGTTCATTTCTGGGCTAAATTCAAAGTGTTAGTGATAACCTGCAAATGACTTGAAAGTTGAAAGTTGGATTTCTAAAGACATTGCTTTCCTTGAATAAGATTACCCACACATATCCTGACATTGCCTTAGTATGTAATTGGCAAGACTGGGTCTCTATTTAAGACCTAGAATGTCTAATGAGAGTTTCCATTAATCATTGTTATAGGACAAAAAAATAATCTCTACCAATCAAAGGCCTGTTTGTATTCTTCTATCATTCATTCTCATCTTTTTTCTTATTAAGGAAGTGAAGCTGGAAGGCAGGGAGAAAGAAAGAATGTTTCCTTCAACTTAAGTGAAAAATACACAAGAAAGAAAGAGAGAGAGAGAGAGAGAGAGAGAGAGAGAGAGAGAGAGAGAGAGAGAGAGAGAGAGAGAGAGAGAGAGAGAGAGAGAGAGAGAAGAAAGAAAGGAAGGAAGGAAGGAAGGAAGAAAGAAAGAAAGAAAGAAAGAAATAAAGAAAGAAAGAAAGAAAGAAAGAAAGAAAAAAAGAAAGAAAGAAAGAAAGAAAGAAAGAAAGAAAGAAAGAAAGAAAGAAAGAAAGAAAGAAAGAAAGAAAGAAAGAAAGAAAGATGTTTTATACTTTTTTGTCCCACTCTATTTGATTTTCATGATTTGCTTTTTTCTGTGCACCTGGAAAAGAATGGGTATAGCTGCATAAACAACTACATGTAGGTCCATATGCATATTTTTGGTTTTTCACATTGCATTTATTTTTCACTATTTTATTTTTTGGTCCAATATGCAAAGTGGATTGTTGCTGGAAGCTAAAATTTCAGGGTTCAGGTTTGTACTTCTGGGTGAATACTCTTTTAGCCTTAATGTTAACTTGCCACAATGTGCATTATTTGAACAATGCTGTTTTGGGTTCAGAAGGGAGCTTTTGCTTGACCCTTGGAACCTCTTTTTTTCTTTCCATCAGCTCCAGGGATCTCCCACCATCATTATTCTAGGGCTGTTTCATTTAAACAGTACAAAATGACTATGATGATTCTTTGGGCTAATATTATGATGATCAAAAGAATAATCACACTGTGACAGCATCAGTACTGTAACTAATTCAACATGATAAAACTGTTCTGTCATTCACAGTCTTGACCAAAAGCAATAAAGTATACTGTAAAGGACAACTATTTGTTGAAAACATAGCATTTCAATAAATACCAATTGCATATGTATTGGACTGCATGATGAAACCGCAACAGAATTCTTCATTAATTTTATCAGAACCAAGGAAAATAAAGCAGGTTTTGACAATACTAACGATGCAATAAAGGACCGTGAGTTGTCTGGCTCTGGAAGACAGTGGCCACCTATTGTTTACCTATTTAATTTCCAGTTAATCCTTGGTATAAAAGATAGCTTATTTTTATTTCTTTGCAAAAAGAACTAGCTCAAAACAAAATGAAGCATGTTTCAAATAGAGCAGAATATTTAGGCCTACACTTAGGGGTGTTCAAAATCAGTCAACAGGAAAAGTTCTGATTGATGAGAGCGTATTTTACATATACACATTAGATTCAGAAATATTGAGTTGAAATGCAAAACTCCTTCTCCAATTCCTCTCCAGTGAATACTGATAGTAATATTAGATGACACTTAACAGTCTTTAACTCCGTTTCATGAATTGTAAAAAGTGATATTCTCAAAAGGAAGTCTTTAGAAATTTTTAAAAATGTACCATCCATATGAAAGAGAAACTTTACCCACTTCAGTGAATTCTGGCAGTGAATGAAAAAAAAATTTCACTTTATTAAAAAAAAGAATAGTATTTAAGAATGTCTTTTTTTATGCATATCCACTTTCTAAACTTGCAGATTTGCATCAACTTACTTCTGATCACCAAGTGAAAAATGAATATAATGTCATGATCCAAATCAAGGTTTCCCAACATTTTAGGTCAATGGACACATTTGGAATTTTGAAAACACATTATGGGTATGATAGATTCCTTGAGAATGGATTTTTGGTCATTCAGAAATAGTGGCCAAATTAGTCATGCATTATCATGAAACAAAAATATCAAATGGTCTTTGGTAAGTGCTAAGGTAAATTCCAAGTCCAAAACATGCTGAACATTACTTGAGTTCATCACACTTGCATTTTTGGGCTTCCATTTGAATGTAGAAGGAAAATGGCACTTTGAGGGATCCTCTTAAAGCTTCTTCCATCTACTATAATTATTAAATGGGAATATCAGAATGATCTAGAATTTCATTTTTTTGAAAACATATGACTTTGTGAAGCAGATTGTGTGTTCATGTTTGTTTATTCATGTCAGGAGCATCATAATTAAAATAAGGCATACCATATGTGAAACAGATTTGAAGAGGTGATTTGTTCATATCATCATTAACATTTTGCATGGCTCAAGTTTGCATTTTTTAAAATAGTTATAGACTTAGATGTATAGCTGTGTAGAGTGCAAGTGAGATGGAGAACACTCTTTCTGGGACTTTTTTTTAAAATATGAATATAAAACAACAATTGGAAGATAAAGTTAAGGAGTTCCTGCGGGTTTTATTCTGCTACTCATTGCCAGCTATGAGCAGTGCTTATCTCTGTTTCAAGGCCAGTACTGTACAAAGTACTGTCCAAAGAAATTTCCAAGGTCATGTGGTCAGCATGACATTATGGAGCGCTGTTTCCTTGTCACTGAAGTGGTACCCTTTATCTATTTGCAAGAAAGGAAGCTCATCCTGCCATATGGTGCTTGGGTCTCAAACCTGGCCTGCCAGCCTTCCAGTCAACAATTGGAAGACCTAAGTGAAATCCAGAAGAATATGGTCTTTGCATAAATGTAAAAAACTTTTGGAGAAATGATATTGTTTATAATAGATATTCTTGGGACAGTGATATGGGTTCATATGCCCAATTCTTCTCAAACCAGCCTGCCAACAATTTAGTTCAAAATAAATATTTCTAAAATCAACCTTGTAATATTAGACCAAGAGAACTGAATGTGTAGCATTATAGTATTAATAGTGTTGTTTCTTTCATGCAAAGAATTCAGAAATTTTAGGGCTTGGATGAATTTATGAAGCAGCTGCCCATAAAATGCAATCTGTTCATGTACATAATAACTACAATGTAGTTCCATAAAACATATCTATCTTCAATTTTTTTTCTAACAACAAAAGCTATGGAATAAAGGTTGCCAACAGTAATGGCTAAATCTGATCATTCAAAAGTAAATTACTAAGTATAATGAGAAGACATAGATTTAATTTGCTTTTAACCATAAAAACAAGACTGGACATCATCCAGAATTCAGATTTATTGACATTTAAAAATGCTCTCAGAGCTCATGTGTACATGGAATGTTAGTCATGCATTTTTGTTAATTTAACATAATATCCAACATAATTTATCAGGACATCAAAATAATAGCTTTTACTCCATTTCCCATCTCAATGAGGACATGCACAATAGATTCAGAAGCTATACATGCACTCTATTAGAGCTAATTGAAAATAGATGATACAATTAACCTGCTTCTTTGAAAAAAGCATTAACACTTAATGTAAAATTCTAATCATAATAAAAGAGGTTAACATTGGAAGGAAATGTGTATAATTCAAAATTATGTTCCTTACTTTCTTACAAACATTTTGTTAAGTGGCAAGTATGCTCTGTGCTTATAAAATATAGGAAGCCATCTTATTATTCTTTCCATACCTCATGTTGCTTCCCCCCCAATAGTAATATGACATTTTAGTCCTTTCCAAGATATTTAAGTGCACAAACTCATGGCATTTAGACACAACACAGCAGAAGTGAACAGGTGGTTATGTTATAAATGATTTGTAAAGGCAATCTTTTTACAATTCATACTGAAATGTAATGAAAATTGGAGATAGTGTCTATGTAGGGATGGTTGGCAATAACACCCTCAAATGGAATCTATTACAAACCTAGCCACTTGATTATGATTGCCTTTTAATCTTGTCACCTGCCAAGAAAGCCCAGATTTGTAATTATCTGTAAAATCATGGTATATTATTATCAACTTGCCATCACCCACAGACTGTAGGGTTACATTTACTGGATCCTCCTCTCTCCCTCCCCCCCAAAAAAAGAAAAGGCTGGAAAAAAGCTTTTTAGAGCAGATTGGTTTGATTTTCAGATAGCAGATTAAAGCTGTGTTTAATTTTCATTCATGAACACTTATTCTTCTGGGAAGTGACTTAAACCTGTATGTTCTACATTTTATGCTATCTATAACTGTTTCCAATTATTTCCATCCTGTTTCCTCCCCCCTCTTTTTTTTCTGCTACTTCTTTACCAGTTTTCTCTATTTTATTCTCTATTAAATGATCCCATCAAGACAGGGATTGCCTTGTGGATATGATGATGTCATGATATCATGTAAGCAGCCAGGTTGGGTTCCTGGTGAGATTGCTAACGGCAAACAGAAATGTAGTGTTTAGAGTCTGAATGAGTTGCAATTATCACCTGCTCTTCATTGACAGGCAATATATACCAGAATGCAGCACTGCAAATCAGGAAGTGAGGCCTTAGTTACCTTGGAAACAGAAGCACATTAACCTTTCCAACAATCCTACCTGCATGATGCATGATGCATGATGCATGATGCATGAATATTCTCATCTTATTGTACAACTGTCCATTACAGTTTTATTGCTATTTTCAAAGGAGAAAAAGCCCTCATTGTTTTAGATCAGTACTATTCAATATTTGTTACATAGTGATGGATAATGAAATAATCAAGTAGTCTCAGGTTTAACTAAACAACTCAGTACTTCATAACTTTGTGGGTGTGATGAAAAGACTCAGTCTCCTAATAAATAGGGTTCTTTTTCTCTCAGAGTTCTATGGATCAGAGTACATTTGAATCTCAGGGTCATACTGTATATGTGAAATGGACAGTTGTATAAAAGAACAGAACAGAACAAAATAGAATCCCAACAGATCAATTTTATATACAGATACCATGTTTTCCTCAAAATAAGACCCAACCAAAAAATAAGCCCTAGAATGATTTTTCAGGGTGCTTGTAATATAAGCCCCACCCCCAAAATAAGACCCAGTAAAGATCATCAGCCAGATGGATGCATTTAGTGCTGTATTTCCTCCAAAATAAGACCTAATGTGACTTTTGGAGCAAAAATTAATATAAGACAAGTTCTTCTTTTGGGGAAAATGTGGTAGTTGTCTGGGAATACAAGAGAAACTAAGGGGGGAATAATAAAAGGAGAGGTAGGAGAATTACTTTGGATTAGAAGTTTCCATGTTTTGCCTTCATTGGACCTGTAACTTCCCAATATTGTCTCTGTTAGAGCCTCATATTAAATAGAAATCAACTTAATTTTTAATCTGTTTGTTTTTTTGGTTTAACAAAGTTACATAGTCAACTCTCCCAAGATTTTGAAATTCATAAGATTCATTGGTCTCCTAAAATTTGGGTTTCTGTTTTCAGAAAAAGAAAAAAAAAATGCCTTTCTCCCTATACTATGGACTACTTGCAGTGCCTTTCTGGACCATCAGGATCTCTGGACCAGAGATTGGGAACCATGGAAATAAAAAAAAGAAAATAACAGATATGTTAGTTATTTATGACTGCATTGAATAACAAGTTAATAGATAACTATAAATCACACAACATCCAGTCCATCTGATGCAGATCATTGACCCAATTCAGAATTCATTTCAAAGGCTAGGGTTGATTCAGTCTGACATGTAATCATCACATTACATCAATTTGAAATAGTAAATATGTAAATAGGCATGTGTAAAAGTCCACTGAATCCTTGAAGTGTTTCAAATGCATCTGATACCATTCAATATGTTAAATAGTGATTGAGTTTTTTAAAAATCATTCAAAACAGTGATTTGACTGAACTACTTTAAAACTTCAAATTGAAGCTTCATGATTCCTCTCCTCAAGTATCTCTTCCAGAGCCAGAAGGAAAATATCACAACCTAGAGCTCAGCACCACCCAGATACAATCTGGTTGGTAAGACTAGGGGTCTTTTCACCCTAGTTAAAATGATAATAAAGCATACTACATTGAAGAGAACTGTGCATATATTTTGGAACTGTGCTATGTGCCTTCTAACAGTAACCCAGTATTGTGAGTAAGAATGGGCCAATCCATTTTTTATCTTTGATAACTTTATTACATTTTAAAATAGAGTTCATTTTGATTACTTCCTCATTTTGTCTAATCTGCAATTCATTTTGTCCTGATTCTCTTTTCACATTTTTTACAATTTGAGCTAACACTTGGCAGGAAAAAAAATAGATAAGTAGTCTCTCCCACCTGCTGCCCTCCATTTAACCTCAAGGCCTCTTACAGCCTGTTTTCACTAAATAGAAAAAAGAGGAAAAAATGATAAAACCACACATAATACATAGTTATAGAATACAAGAAAAACAAAGTTTGAAAGGACCTTGTAGGGTCTTTTAGCCCAACCTCCTTCTCAAGCAGGAGACCGTCTACCATTTCAGACAAGCAGAGTACAATGTTTTGTAATATCAGTTTATTTGAGCAATTAAGTTTTGTTTTTGGTTTTGTTTTTTTTTAAAGGAGGCAGATCAACTGAAGCAGCAATGCTGTTCTCTGAGAAGAATCATTCCAGAGCCAAAAAGCAAAATCAGTGTCTCAAGATGGTTTCAGCTGCCCAACTGCAATATCTGAAGGTGACTGTATCACTCTCAATCCAAATTAAATCACAGGGGCAGAAAACTGATCTCATAACAATCTGTGGGACTTCTATTGCAGATAGCTGGCTAGATAACCATCAACTTAATGAGCCATTGGAAAGCACATTGAAATTGCCAAGATACACAAAGCCTACTCAGAGTTACTTTGCACCCGGATAGGATGCCTCTGATGTATCTAGATATTTTACCTTTATTATTATTATTATTATTTATTAAATTTCTATGCCGCCCTATTCCGGGAACTCAGGGCGGCTTACAGCATAAATAGAAATCCAATACAAACTAAATAGTACATTTATAAAAATAAATATATAAAAAGAAGAACCCCTAAATTAAGAACCATTCATTCAGCAAACATACACACAGACATACACTGGCTAGGGGCAAGATTTCAACCGCCCCAGGCCTGCCGGCAGAGATGGGTCTTTAGTAGTTTAGTAGTTTACGAAAGGCGGAGAGGGTGGGGGCGATACGGATCTCCGGGGGGAGTTGATTCCAGAGGGCCGGGGCCGCAACAGAAAAGGCCCTTCCCCTAGGCCCCGCCAGGCGACACTGTCTAGCCGACGGGACCTGGAGAAGGCCGACTCTGTGGGCCCTAACCGGTCGCTGGGTTTCGTGAGGCAGCAGGCGGTCTCGTAAGTAACCTGGTCCGATGCCATACCTTTAAAGTTTGGAGTGTACTTTATTTTCTCTATTTAATAAATGGATTAGATCATTGTTCCTATTTGGGAGGTCAAAGCAATCTACCAGGCATGGCATTTACACTATTTATTTTACAGCTTCAGACATCTGGTCAGGATCTGATTTCTGCCAGTCCTGCTGTTGTTATAAACCTTGGACACAGCCTCCTGAGTGAATTTTTACTATTTATTTGAAGAAGGACTATCCTGGTGACCATGATTCACCTGAAAGGAAAGCAATGATGGTCTCCCCTGTGGCTTCTGAGCAGGATTTCTTCCTCAGTGCCATCAAGGATAATTGCATTCAGATCACCACTATTAGCCAGCACGGTCAGATAACTTGGCAGGAGCGAATATTGGAATTCTTGGAAACATGGTGCACTGCCTTACATGAAAAAGGCCACTGGTCTGACTAAGTCAGTGCTCATTGCAGATCAGTATAGATGGACCATTGCTCTTAGTTTCACACTGTGCAGCATTTGAGACAAGAGACCTTCTTATCCTATGTAGAAATTGGACCAGAGACCAAGTAATCTAATTGAAATAGAGAATGTGCTCCATACCCTTAAAATCTTTGGATGGTCCTTTCCTAAAATACTCCCCAAATTTATAAGGGAATAAGCAACAATCATTTACACAGCAATCTTATTCAGTGGAACTAATTTAGAGTAACATTGAAATCTTAACTTGGCGGGGAGGAGTTGTAAGATTGTGGAATGTGCAATGTTCTTTTTCTTTGCCTATCATAATTCAGGGTAATATAGGCAATGCTCAGAAGATTACAGCAGACATCTAGAAAGGTTGTGCAGCCCAGTCTTAACTTGCTCAAGTCTTAAAAACTGCAATGTTCATAACAAAAGACAAGGACACTCTGGCCATTACTCCATGCACAGGCAACTATCTCTAAAAGTAAATAAAGTCCCCAGTGATGACAGATAGGCTTTTTTTTCTTTTACAGTGACAGATAGCCATTCTCTAAATTTTCTCTATATCCCCTGAACACATTCTCTTTCATCAGCCTGATAAGCAGAAGTGATAGCAGATAGAAATCTGTGCCAACACAAAAGTAAATTAAAAATGTGGGCCTTTCATCTGATAGAATCTTTTTATATAATGTAATTTATTTGGCTAATGTTCTCTATTTTACTTCAAAATGTTACAGGGGAAAAAAAGTGTCCATGATAGATTATAAAGCAAGCAAAGAAAACAATGCGCAAGGGTACTGTATCTATGAGGGTAATAATAAAAAGTGGTTGCCCTACTATTTATTAGAAATGTTACTTGTCATTTTTTATAGAAATTGTATCTTGGTTGCCAGATGGTTTTAAACCATAGGATCCAAAACTCCATTAATATTAGAGGGCTGGGGCAGTCCACTTCTGATGAATTTTTCAGTTCAGAATAATAGAGCTGGAAGAGACTTTGGAAGTCATCTAGTCCAACCCCCTGCTCAAGCAGGAGACCCTATACCATTTCAGACAAGTGGCTGTCCAGTTTCTTCTTAAAAACCTCCAGTGATGGGGCATTCACAACTTCTGGAGGCAAGCTGTTCCACTGTTAATTGTCCTCACTCCTTAATTCCAGGTTGCTTCTCTCCTTGAGTAGTTTCCATCCATTGTTTCTTGTCCTGCCTTCTGGTGCTTTGGAAAATAAGTTGACCCCCTCCTCTTTGTGGCAGCCTCTCAAATATGGGAATACTGCTGTGATGTCCCCCCAATCCTTATTTTCTCTAGACTAGCCATACCCAATTCCTGCAACCATACTTCGTATGTTTTAGTCTCCAGGCCCTTAATCATCTTAGTTGCTCTTTTTCCAAAGCCTCAAAACATCTTTTTTGTAATTTTTTGAAGATTGTTTTGTTTTTGAAGATTAAAATCATTGCTGAATAAAATGCATTCTGCATTGTGGGTTTAGTCTGGATTAAATAAATCAGTCAAGGAAAGTTTTGTTGATAGACTGAGATCCAATAAGAAAATTCATTGATGAAAACATGGAACTTCAGTTTCCATCAAACAGCAATATAATAAAGTATCTATTGAGAGGTAATATACCTTTCCTGAAATAGGTACATTTCTGGTGAAAAGCCAAAGTTCAATTACTACTCAATCTCTCTTGATAATCTTGAGAGATCCGCCTTTCATGATCCACTTGCCTTACAAGTATCAATGCCCCATTTCTAAGTGATGGAAAAAATCTACTATTTAGCATACAAAGCTACAAAGAAGGCCCAAGGGACAATAAGCACTAAGCATTCTAAGTACACAGGTTTGCAGCATATATGAGATCTTTAGAATTCACCAGTTAGGAATCAGTGTGCTCTAGACCTATTCAGAGAGATAAAAATTCTTAGATCAAATCTGTGATCATCTGCAGTCATTTTGTGAAGAAGACTGAGATGACATAAAAGTAGTAGCTACAAAACCTCTTAGCATCACTGCTAATATTTATTTTTCTTTTCCTTGAAGACATGCACCTGTTGAAAGAAAAATAAGATCCAGTTCTAAGCCGGGAGTTAGACACTGGAAATAAAATGGAAGCTAAGATGCTGGAAATAAAATGGATGCTGCTTAGGAAAGAAGGTTTCTGTTTATTGATGAGCAGAACCAGCAACTGCATGCAGTTCTGGGACAGCTGACAAAATGGTTATGAGCAGATGGATCTTTATAGGGTTCTGATTGAGATGCTCCAGGGGGTTGTGCAATGTAGTGAGCCTTGTGTCAAAGGTGATCGGTTAATACTATTATGTCCTAAAGGTCATGTCCTGTCCTTAGAATTTTGGTGGAGGAATGTAAATTCTTAATCCCATCAGTTGTGGGGGCTGAAGGTATTTTGTTTATGAATAGATTAGCCCAGTATTTTTGAATGGATTACCACAATTTGCATTCCTAAAGGTCAGCCTCTTCAGGTTTCTGCTTGAGGGAGGGAGACTGGGTTTGTTTCTGCCTTTGTAAAGATTTTTCTCCATTTCTCCTTTAGGGGAAATATTCTATCCTGCCTTTTTTAATATTCCCCAAAATATTTCATTCTCTGGGGAAGGAGAGGTGCTGACTTCCTACACTCCATTTTGCTCAGAGAAAGTGATAAACAATAATGCCAAATGCAAATCTCTTGATTGACACTGAGGGTGCAAATTATATTGATATTAAAAGAAGAGCCAGATTTCCTTCACTGCCTTATTTCTAAAGGGCAGATAAGTGAATCTAAATCTGGTTTTGGTTGAGTCTGAAAAAAACTTAATTACAACTGAATATTAGTATTAATATAAGTGCAGTATTGCAAGCTAACTCTGCCCATAGTCTGGAGTTCAGTCTTGATAAACGCAAGGTTGATTCAGCCTTCCATCCTTCCAAGGTCAATAAAATGAGGACCCAGATTGCTGGGGCAATATGCAAATAATGCTTACATTGTAAAACACCCAGAGAATGCTGTAAACTGCACTATGGGGCAGTATATAAACCTAAATGCTATTTCAATTATCAAAATAAGGGCTTGATTAAGAAGTAAAGAAGTAAAGTGCAGTAGTAGCAGGGGTTGATCATTATGACAGGCCAAAAACAAGCCAAATATATAGCACAAATAGAGAGAGGAAAAGGCCTTTCTAGCACCCTTCCCATTTTTCTGGGCTCAATGCTGTTCCATTTATTGCGACTTTCCTTAAACCATCTCTGGTTGAAGTCATTTAATTACTTGATTTGTGTATTTGTGTTTGTGTGTGTGTGTGTGTGTGTGTGTGTGTGTGTATATATAGGTCTTTGGTTCAAATATATATATATATATATATATATATATATATATATATATATATATATATATATATATATATATATATATATATATATATTTGTTTTCTGAGGTTTTCGCGCGTGTTTGTATGTAGGTCATTGGTTATTCGGGTTTTCTCCCGCGTAAAATTGGAAGTGTCTTGGTGACGTTTTGACGAAGTCCCATTCGTCATCTTCAGGCTGGTGTCTTTGGCTTCATGCTTCTAGGAGCAATGTGTGATCGTAGCTGTTTCTTCTTTTTAACTGCCAGTGGGGGTATGAACTGATTGGGTGGTTGGTGTGTTCTGGTGAGCAACACAGCTCACCATCTCAAATCTCCCTGCAACTCAGACTAACCTGAGCACAACAAAGCCCGCACCAAAACTGAACACTCCCCCAGCCAATCAGAACACAGCCAACCCCCATCCAATCAGAGCACAGCCAAGCCCCTAACCAATCAGAACACACCTCCACCCAATCAGAACACAGCCAAGCTCCCACCCAATCACACACCTCAACAGCCTACACCCCAAAATACAGTTCACCATGGAAACAGAAGCTAATAACCAACTTTCCTTCCTGGATGTCTTAGTCTACAAGAAATCCAATGGCTCCCTAGGACACGCCATCTACCAGAAGAAAACACACACAAACCGCTATCTGCACACACTCTCCCACCACCACCCAGCACAGATCAACTCCGTAGCCAAGACACTCATCTCCAGAACAAAATGCTTAGCTGACGGACAACACCTAAAAACCAAACTACACACTCTCACTAATGTACTAACATCCAACGGATTCCAAAGAAATAAGATTACCAACCAAATTCAAAAAGAAACCCCCACTAAAATCCAAGACAGAGAACAAGAAAATGGCAAAGCCCTCCCCCCATACATAAAAGGCACCACAGACAGAATCAGCAAGATCCTCCACAAACACAACATCAAGACAGCATTCTGCACAAATAGAAAAATATCCACCATCCTAAGAAACCCCAAGACAAAATTGAGTTAGAAAATCAAGGAGTATATGAAATCCCATGCACCACTTGCCCCACCACATACATCGGACAAACCAACAGAAGAATAAGTGCACGCATTGAAGAACACAAGAACTCAGTCAAAAAAGAGGAACCAACTTCTTCCCTGGTCCAACACCTTAAAGCCACAGGACATGAAATTGACTTTAAAAAGACCAGAACTATCACCAAAACTGAACACGTTAATAACAGAATAATCAGAGAAGCCATCGAGATAGAAAAATGCCCACACAGCATGAATAAACGAGATGATACCTCCCGCCTACCAGCCATTTGGAAACCCACCCTTATTGACAAATGAGTCCCTCACACAAAGAATGACACCAGACCCACACTCACAAAAACCACACAGGATGTCACCACCACACATCCATGCAAAAAGCAAACCCAAACCCACACTGATGATGAGGCGTGACCACAAACCAGAAGCCAGACCACAGCTGCATCATTAGCCACTTTAAACCCCTCCAATCCATACATGAAGCAAACTGACACCCACCATGAAGATGAGGCATGACCACGAACGCGAAGCCAAACAACAGCAACACAGCTCACCATCTCAAATCCCCCTGCAACTCAGACTAACCTGAGCACAACAAAGCCCCCACCCAAACAGAACACTCCCCCAGCCAATCAGAGAACAGCTAACCCCCCCATTCAATCAGAGCACAGCCAAGCTCCCACCCAATCAGTTCATACCTCCACTGGCAGTTAAAAGGAAGAAACAGTTACGATCACACATTGCTCCTAGAAGCACAAAGCTGAAAACACCAGCCTAAAGATGACGAATGGGACTTCGTCAAAACATCGCCAAGACACTTCCAATTTTACGCGGGAGAAAACCCGAATAACCAAAGACCTATATATAATTCATTCATGACTAGAGGAGTTTGTGACTTTTCATGCATGTCAGTTGTTCTACCTGAAAACTTTCTGATCCATTGGCCTGAAGCCTGTTTGGAAGCATTCAGGTATGCTGAAATAAAGAATATGAGAAAAATGGATATGTGATAATCTATACCCCTTTTCCAAGTGGATTTTTTTTAAAGTATCATCAATCAATAGCTTTTACCTTTACAATGAAAAAACTGCTGCTTTTGTTTAGCTATATGTTTGTGTGTACAGGGGAAGTATGGGAAGTGATTGCTATATGTGTGGTGGCAAAGAGTTATCGATCATAGTGTTCTGGAAACAAAGATAAAATTGCCTTTTTGTTTCAATAAATCTTGTTCTTGAAGTGAAAAAAATTGTGAAGGGCACATACAGCATTTTAATTTAAAAGTGAACTACGATTAGTAAGTTTCATAAGCAGAAATTAACCATTTCCAAATGTAATAAAATTTTATTCTGAAATATCTTCTAACATATTCTTTCCAGAGTATGTTCAATATTTTCACAAGAGTGGAATCAATCTCAGATGTTTTGCTTTACTTTGATTTTTTTAAGACTCAGCAGATTTCTGCTTTGCTAAGGCTTGAAAAAGTTCCTTCCATGTAGACTACACAACAGAGACTGAGATATATGAAATCTGAAGTGATATAAGGAGGCTTCTTAAGAAGTGTCTGTATTTGTGGAATCAGATCTTCTTCTTCACTTCCTTTTTTACCACTTTGGGTGTCAAGGGAGTGGAATCAGATCATTAGTTAAATTGTTTAGCTTAAGCACTGAACTCCTAATGTATTGGAGTACAACTTCCATAACCCAATCATTTAATATATTGCCTGAACATGTACAAACCATGTCTTAAATCATCACAATCCATCCCACTATTTTTTCAAGATATCAGGCAAAAGTTCTGTCTAGCACAGGTCACTTAGGAGAGTCTTAATAAGTCTCAGGATTTAAGCCTGGACACATCTATATGCATTCTTCCAGTGAGCCCAGAGTCAACTAAGTATTACAACTCTAGAGAGACATGGAAGCATTTGAACACTTCATTATGCCATGTAGCAAAACACCAACTAGATTTATTTCAGTCAATGTTGGCAGCTATGTTATAGATAGGAAGATAGGAAATTCATCACTACTATTAACTGCAAGGACACAAGCATACAGATTGCTTTTAGTAGTGTTTTCATAATTAAATCTTTTTAAATTCCTTAAAACAACAATCTGATCACCATATCACAAATAATGTACTATTTGGAATTTGGCCATCCACTGGATTTTATATTGTGACACATTTCTCAGCAGATTACATTATTTAAAATGTATTTTAATTTTCTTTTAAAGCTTAAATTAGTGCAAAATGAAAGAATTATGAATTAAAACAGGAGAACTGGGTATCAACTGGAAACTATTATAATGTCCATATGAACACCCATTACAGAAATAATTAAATTAATTCTATTGAAAGAAATCTGGTAGAATTCAAAGCTAAGACAATAGTCCTTATATTCAAATTATATGTGTGGATGATGATACTACAATTTTTTAGTTTGCATATGGGCAGAAAATGTTTGAACTGATTAAATATTTCATATATCCATATTCATATAAGATTCATTTAAGTAGATCCAGTGGTGGGATTCAAATATGTAAAAAAACGGTTCTCTGTGTGGATGCCACTTCCGGAAGTCCATTCTGGGCCTGGGCAACAAAAAATTAGCTACCGGTTCTGCTGAACTGGTGCAAACTGGCTGAATCCCAACACTGAGTAGATCCATGTGAAAAGTGTTGAATAAATCCAGAAGTTAGTGGAGATTTGATTCTTAGTGCAATACAAGTGTGAGAGACAAAAATATAGCCTATTAATCCTTTGGATTTAATAAGGCCTGGATAACTTGAAGAAGGCCCTACAAAGAAGACTTGAACGAAAGTTTCCATCTAGGATGGTTTCATAATATGAAAAAACTATTTGTAATTTGTTGAGCTGCTGCAATTTGCATAATATGATTTTGCAAAGCTGTTAGTTCCAAAGTATATTTTGGAACAAGAATGTTGGAACCATGGGAAATAGGGAACTGAAAGTAGCAGATGGATGGAGGTTTCAGATGTACACGGGTATACAGCATTTTTTAAAACTAATTTAACTGTGATGACACAAACCTAAAGTCCTATTCTTCCTTACTTTTTAGGAATTGAATATCGTCATTTGCAAACTACAGAGACCATTTGCACTTCAGTTCGAGATGCAGACAACACAGACTCATTTCCAACAGCCTGTGCCTGTGTTCAATAGTGAAGAGAGACAGGGCAGAAAAAAAACATCTTGCAGAAAGCACAGCTCCACAATACAGTCCTTTTAGTAGTTCCAAGAAGGCTCTACACCCATGTGCACTATTCAGGTGATCCTGAGTACACAAACAAACCTCTAAGTGGCCTAATGACTCTCTAAAAGAATGCAAATGACCAAGAAGAAAGTCCAGTTGCCTTTTGAAAAAAGCATCCTTGGGATGCCTAAAAATTGAATTGCTAGGATTTGTCTGTTGTTTTATGCTTCGACTATCCTAGCATTGCTAGGAATGGTTCCTGATATGATTAGTCAATGTTGTTGAAATTTGCTTGCCCTTCACTGCTTTGTCCTCTCTATTGGGAAGAGTTGTTTTATTGTTGACTTTGCTTTGGAGGCTATAATAAGTTGCTCCCTGATTTGCCCTGCCCCTTTCATTCTTCCAGAAAAAGTAACCGAAATATCCAGCCTTGAGTGAGCAAACCTGATGTAAACTAAGTAGGCTGTGGATTAATACCTATGTAAGTGAATCATAACAGTAAAGGAATGTGTATTTGGTAAATGTATCCTGTAATTTATCTAGTGTTTCAACCTTTGTTGAGGACAAAATATTATCTTGTACTTTAGAAATAAACATAGCATTGGGAAAAATGCTTCTAGCTGTTTATCATGATTTGACATGATATAAATTATACTATAAAGAGCTAGTGTAAGAGAATTGCTTTTCTGTCCAACCTTCAACACCATGCTGCTGAAGACTGATATTAATAAGTATTCATTTGATTAGGAAAAAAACACCAAGTGGGGGGTTATTAAAATTCACTTTGGGCCGGGTTTTATATATGGGCTCTGCACAGATCATAAAATAAATAAATAAATCAGAAAAGCAACACCTTTAAAAGCTGCAATTGAAACTTCCACAAATAAAAATTGCATTATAGCTACAGGAAGTGATGCCTGTAGGGAGAAGGCGGGGAAGTGTGGAGAGATAGGCACTAAGAACTGACAATAAACAGGCTATTATATTATTAAGTGAGCATGCATAGTGTTATGCCCAACACTGAGTAGTAGTAATAATAACCCTTCCTGTTGTGATGCCTAGAAGACAGACATTGCCAGACATTAGCTTTTGCACATTAAAGCTCAATTTTAAAATCTACCAAATAGATGATTCGTTTAGAAGAAGAAAGATACAAGCAGAAGTTAGTTTATCCTTGGAATCACCTACAAGCCTATTGATTGCATAATGGGTGTAATTTTTTGGTAGGAAGGGGACATATATTTGAAAGTACTGAGAGTCCCACTGTGAGTAGGCTCACTTCACTCACATGAGCAGAGTTGAATCTGGAGAGGTGTTTTCTTTGTTTATTAAACATATTATATCCCTACCTAGCTGATCTTGGTTAAAAAAGCTAAGCAGGGCCAGACCTAGTTAGTGTTTAGAAAGGATCCCCCTGAAACATTTCAGAGGTATAAGTCAGAATAGGCAATCAAAACATGATGTGTATTCATGCTAAGAAAATGCTTGAAACATGTAAGAGTAGAGATTGATTTGAGGGAGTGTTTAGCTTTTTTCCCTTATTTTCAGACTTAAACTGCAGTTCATTTACTTTCAAATTTAGAAGATTGGATAGTTGAAATATTACATCTCAGCAACTATCATCAGAGGAGTGGGGGGGGGGGTTTCAAAGCTTATAAAACTAGTTAGGATGGCCACATGAGTTTCTGATGTTTCCTCCCTCTGCTAGTCTATGATAGTCCTTTTCACAGACATTTTCATCTATTGAGCATTCTACTATTTTGTATCCAAGTGACATGACTAGATTTGCTGCCTTGCCATCTCCTTTCTAGTATGGAAATCTTCCTACAGCCACATTGCCCTTCTTGAAAAACTGATCAAAGAAACAGTTAGACGAGTCTAGGTAACCCACAAATCACAAAGCTTTGCCCAAGAAAGGACACCAAATACTTCTTACTGACTGTCAGGTAGAGGGTCCAATGAATTTCTGACAAAGCTTGCACAGCTGATAGGTTGCCTATTTCTGGCTCAAATTCTGATAAAATAAGATCAATAGACATCTCATGACAGACTATATCTCTTCAGATATAAAAAAAAATGCTGAAGTGTATGGGATGTTGTGTTTGTGGGTGAATTCAGTTTCTTCACTGTATAAAAATATAGTTATACACACCAGTGCAACCAATGCATTGTGAAAGCTCGATGTCCTGAACCTGAAATATTTTGAAAATATAAACACTTCATTTTTAGTGGAATTGGATGTAAAATAAATGTTTCCTATTATCTTAGCTGTCAGGACCATGAGGAACTTGAGCAAATTGCAGTTGCTGATACATTTTTTTTCAATATTAATTCAATATCCACAAAATCAATGGGTCTCAGTCATAATACAATAAAATTGAGGGTGAATAGAATTATTTCACATGGGAAAGTTTTACAAAGAAAATATGATATCAGGTAAATTGTATCTGTATCTAATTGTAATTGCTTTTGGATTTTTAAAATCTATTTCTCAGTTACAGAGATCATCTCTATATATATTAGTGTATTTGTGTATGTATGAATGTGTATGTGTATACACACACAAATACATATACATACATGCATACACATATTTTTGTAGTGTTGGCAAAAACTATTTTCTTTTAAAAAATCTAATCAGTTTTATTATAATTCATTTTGTAACCTATATCTCATTAAATTTCATTAACAAATCAATTTACAATTGCAATTTAAGAAAATCCCAATATTTATTTATTTATTTATTTATTTATTAGACTTATAAGCCGCTCTTCTCCAGGGGACCCAGAGCGGCTTACAACATAGATAAATAACAATCACATTTAATAAGTCTAATATAAATTAAATTAAGATGATCATAAAGTTAAAACAATACCCCAAATTTTTAATAAAAAACATTCATCCAACATTCAACACCAATCATTCCCAGATCTGCCGACACAAATAAGTTTTTAATTCTTTTCGGAAGGCCAGAAGAGTGGGAGCGGTCCGAATCCCCGGAGGGAGCTGATTCCAGAGGGTAGGGGCCGCAACAGAGAAGGCCCTTCTCCTGGGGCCCGCCAGCCTACATTGACTGGTCGACGGGACCCGGAGAAGACCAACTCTGTGCTCTCTGACCGGTCGTGATGAGGTATGAGGCAAAAGACGGTCCTGCAAGTAACCTGGTCCTAGGCCATGTAGGGCTTTATAGGTAATAACCAACACTTTGAATTGCGAGCGGAGACTAATAGGTAGCCAGTGCAGCTCGCGGAGCGTTGGTGAAATGTGGGCATACCGAGGTAAGCCCACGATTGCTCGCGCGGCTGCATTCTGGACTAATTGAAGTCTCCGAACACTCTTCAAGGGTAGCCCCATGTAGAGAGCATTGCAGTAGTCGATCCTCGAGGTGATAAGGGCATGAGCGACTGTGAGCAAGGCCTCCCTGTCCAGATAAGGTCGCAACTGGTGCACCAGGCGAACCTGGGCAAATGCTCCCCTCGTCACAGCCGCCAAATGTTGGTCTAAGTGCAGCTGTGGATCGAGGAGAACACCCAAGTTACGAACCTTCTCCAAGGGGTTCAAAGTTTCCCCCCCCAGAGTAATGGACGGACAGTTGGTCTTGTCCTTGGGAGGGAGAACCCACAGCCACTCCGTCTTGTCGGGATTAAGCTTTAGTCTGTTCTCACCCATCCAGGCCCTCACAGCCTCCAAACACCGGCACATCACTTCTGCTGCTTCGCTGACTTGGCACGGGGTGGAAACGTACAACTGGGTATCATCAGCGTACTGATGGTAACTCACCCCGTGTCTATGGATGATCTCACCCAGCGGCCTCATGTAAATATTAAACAGCAGGGGCGAAAGAACCGACCCCTGCGGCACCCCACAAGGGAGGAGCCTAGAGGTCGATCTTTGATCCCCTACCAACACCGACTGCGAATAGAAGCAAACTTAAGAGTACATCATTCCATTGTTCTCAATTCACCTAAAATAGGCCTAATCATACCAGCCCTTCTTGTGAAGTGCCTTCACTACAGATGTAAAAGTATAAATTCAATTCATAATTTTATTTAGATCAGTGAAACCATGTCATAATGTGAGAATAAATAACTGGAAATAAATAGTCCACTGACCCAGCCACATTAGGCACCAAAACTAAGATAGCATTTGAATTTTGATTGTCAAGAAATGTAGCCCCATATTTTTTTTTATTTTAAAAAAGGTTGAGTTGCTTTCTTTTTTCAATCTGTAGTTCTGCTGAATTGCTATGCAACTACAAACAAAGCAGGTTTTTATCGTAAATAGACCTTTCTGCTCATAAATGGAAACAGCTGAATTTCACAGTGCTTGTAAAGGTTTTCCATTTTATGGAAATTGTATTCACTGCAGCCAAATGCTTCTTCCTCACAATTCCTTTTTTTTTTTTTATGTTATGCTGTGAGAATCTAAAGAGCATCAAAATTCCATCTTCAAAATTTTTCACTATCAAAATACTGCTTATTATTACAAAGCTTCTTTTTCTTAGGGACATGAAAAATATAGCTGAAATATCTACCATCTATCACATTTCGGTGATGACTCCACTTTAACCATTTTATGCAATATAAATATGTTGGTCTGAAGGACTAGTTTTGAAAAGAGATATACTTGAAATGAAAATTACTTTAGTCTGCAAATTTCAAGCAGAATTTAAGGACACTAAATAGCAAAATAGTTTTATATTCTTCCATCCCTTTCAGAAGCTTGTCTCCACTCAAGCAAACAAAACAAATGACAAAGGTAGATCATCTTTCAGTCTTCTTTTTAATTAATTTTAATTGAAGAATTTTTTAAAAGTTTTTAAAAAGGAAAGTGGAGAAAGCAGAAAAAAGTGATTAATATTTAAAACAGAAAGAAAGAAAGAACCTTCTGATCTTCCTTACTCAGTTATAAATGCATTTATATTTCATGTTCTCTTGTTATAATTATGCCATAGCTCTTTGTTCCATAGTTCACTCTTTCTAATCATACTTTTTTCCCATTTTCAGCAAAAAGTCCATAAAGAATTTTTTGTCAATAACAAACGTAGTTATTGTGTTTTTTCCCTAATCAAACTATGCAATTTTGCCAATTCTGCAAATTCTGTAATCTTGACCAACCATTCCTCCATTGTGGATATTTCAGAGTTTTTCCATCTTTTTTCCATCACTGTAGTTACTATGTACAAAAACAATCTTCCATAAGTATTTTTCTAGTTTTCAATTCATTAGCTTCAGCTATTGCTTTCAGTTGAGAATTTTTCCTTAAAATTTTTGTGTCTCTATATGTATTCGAATCAAAATTTTCTAGATTTTTTAATGTCCACCAAATATGATAAAATGACCCTTCATGATTTCCACATTTCCATCTTTCAGTCTTCTAAATTATATCTGACCTATTTACAATATTTATATTCTGCTTACTTTGCTTGGAGTTCTATATTAATAGTTTTAAAATGTTGCTGTAAATCACAGATATATGTGTGTCAAAAGAGCAGTGAAATAAAATAAAACATGTAATGTATCTATGGAGATTTTCAGTCATCCAGGTCATAGTTATCCCAAAGGTGCTTTTTTATTTATTTTATTATTTATTTATTTTATTTATTTAATTTCTATGCCGCCCTATTCCGGAGAACTCAGGGCGGCTCACAACATGATAGAAATCACAATAAAATACATAAATATAAATATATAAATATAAAAACCCCGAAGTTAAAAAAAGAAAAACCAATCATTCCACAAACATACACTGGCTAGGGGCAAGGTGTTAGCTGCCCCAGGCCTGCCGGCAAAGGTATGTTATAAGGCAACTGGACTCTCTTGTTTTTGTTTTGTTTTTTTTGAAGACATTTCACTTCTCACCCAGGAAACTATAGACCAATCAGCCTTGACATCAATACCTGGGAAGATACTAGAAAAAATAATCAAAAAACAGATCTGTGAACATCTAGAAACAAATAAAGTTATAACTAGTAGCTGGCATGGGTTTGTTAAAAACAGATCATGCCAAACCAATCTTATTTCATTCTTTGACAAAGTGATAATTAGCAAACCAGCGAAATGCTGTGTACATAGTATATTTAGACTTTAGCAAGGCATTTGACAAAGTAGATCATAACCTACTTCTTGGTAAGCTAGAAAAATGTAGGATAGACAGTATCACCAGCAGATGGGATTTGTAACTGGCTGACAAACCATACTCAATGAGTAGTCCTTAATGGTACTACATCTACATGGAGGGAAATAAGCAGTGGAATACCACAAAGTTCTGTCTTAGGCCCAGTACTCTTCAATATCTTCATCAATGACTTAGATCAGTGGTTCTTAACCTGGGTGATATCGCCCCCCCCAGGGGACGATTTCATTTTTCAGGGGGGCAATGGAACAAAAAGGGGCAAAACGAGGGTGAAGGAATGAAAAGGGGGCGATATGGGGGCGATGGAGTGAGACGTTTTGGGGACACTTTTGAGACTTTTCCATACAGTGAATCACTGTATATATGTCATACAAAAACATCAGATCGCTCGCTATTAGTGGATTGAATTGTGTTTTCAAATGTTCCTCCAGCTAGCTTCAGTACAATGCCATACATACGTGAATATGCATTGCTTATCTTCATGCGCATTGCGCAGCAGCCTCTATCCTTTTTATATATTTTTTTTGCGTCTTAAATTTCACTTGTAATTCAATCATTAAATGTTACTGTTTTTCTTTTTGGGCATTTCACTTTCTTGCAATTGAATTTTGTTCTCAGTGGTCATTACATTTAAGTGTCTTGAATAAATAAGATAATAATGAAATACATGTATCACAAAGTTTGGGAATAAAGTGACGGGTGGCACCAGAATTTTTCACACAGTTGAGATATGTGAAAAAGACTGGAAATAAATTATTTGCATCAATATGTCCTGATGACAATTTTAAAGAAAACAAAACAAGTGTTTGCATAAATTGAAGAATTATTTCCTATGTTGTGATTGAGAGGTTATGTTGAGGAAGGGGGGCGATGACATCTTCCTCATGGCTCAAGGGGGCGATTCGTTCAAAAAGGTTAAGAACCACTGACTTTGATGAGGGAATAGAAGGGGATCTCATCAAATTTGCAGATAACACTAAGCTGGCAGGAATAGCCAACACCCCAGAAGACAAGCTCATAATCCAAAAAGATCTTGACAGATTTGAACAATGGGCCCTGTTCAACAAAATGAAATTCAATGTGGAGAAAAGCAACATTTTACGTCTGGGCAGGAAAAATCAAAGGAACAAGTACAGATTAGACAAAACCTGGCTTAAAAACGGTAACTGTGAGAAAGACCTTGGAGTCCTAGTGGACGATCACTGAAACATGTGTCAACAGTATGCAGCAGCAGCCAGAAAAGCTAATATGATCCTTGGTTGTATAAACAGAGGCATAGAATCAACAATCACATGAAGTATTAATACCATTTTATAAAGGCCACATCTGGAATATTGCATCCAGTTTTGATCACCACATTACAAAAAATATGTTGAGACTTTGGAAAAAGTGCAAAGAGCAATTAAGATTATTAAAGGCCTGGAGACTAAGACATATGAAGAATGGTTGCAGGATTTGGGAATGGCTAGTCTAGAGAAAAGAAAAAATAGGGGTGACATGATAGCAATATTTCAGTATTTGAGGGAATGCCACAAGGAGGAGGGGCTCAAATTATTTTCCAAAGCACCAGAAGGCAGGACAAAAAACAACAGATGGAAACTAATCAAGTTGAGAAGCAATCTGGAATTAAGGAGAAACTTCTTAACAGTGAGGACAATCAACCAGTGGAACAGTTTGCCTTCAGATGTTGTCGGTGCTTCATCATTCAAGGTTTTTAAGAAGAGACTGGACAGCCATTTGTTTGAAATGATATAGGATCTCCTTCTTGAGCAGGGGGCTGGACTAGAAGACATCCAAGGTCCCTTCCAGCTCTATTCTGATTGATTAATCCAAGAAGGTTCTTCAGCTCTGAAGAAGCTTCTTGGATGAGAAGTGAAATGTCTTCAATGAAAAATAAGAAAGTCCAGTTTCCTCATGAAAATTTATCTTTTGGACATGTAATGCAGTGGTTAATGAAGGTAGCAAGTAAAATTGTTTATTGAAATCTTTCCTAACAAGATTCATTTCAGAGGCTTCTAGAATATTTCTAATGAAACAGGATGCTCAAAGGGGGCGGGGTTAGATCTTAAATATCAACATCAGAATGTCCTTTTTCTGGTCCTGGATCAAACAGATCTCAAGGATTTCATGATGGTTGAGAGAATACAGAGCAACTATCATCTCCCTTTAGTTCCGCTGATAAAAGAAGTTCCATTAGAGGAAAATGAGCATTCCAGATTTTATGCAGGATTGAGAAATACTTTACTTTTTAACATTTAACAATACCCGTTATGTGACAACTAGTTTTTTTATGATCTCTTGCTTTATAAGGTGTTTCTTATGTCACTCAACATGCAATATCAATTAAATTGGCTGCCACAAGGCAGAGGGGGGCAGGTTGTTCACCAAAGCACCAGAGGGAAGAATGAGAAACAATGGTTGGAAACTGATCAAAGAGAGAAAAAACCTGGAATTAAGGAGAAACTTCCAGACAGTGAGGACAATCAACCAGTGAAACAGCTTGCCTTCAGAAATCATGGGTGCTCCATCACTGGAGGTTTTTAAGAAGAGACTAGACATTCACCTGTCTCAGAGGGCATAGGTTCTCCTGCTTGAGCAGAGGACTGGACTAGAAGACCTCCAAGGTCTCTTCCAGCTCTATTCTATTCTAAATAGACTTCTGATTTATATGACCTGAATCAGATTATTCCCCATGAATCCCTGTACTCTTTATCAGCCCAGCTCCTACCAGCACTAGTAACAAAATCCACATCTTTAATAAGTTATTTTTAATTTCTTCCATAGAGTTCTATTTCTGAAGTATTGGTTAAAGGTAATTGTTTGCCTTAAATATCAAATTTTCTTTATTTTATTATTTACTCTTTAAAGAAAGGAATTTGGAATTGGAAAAATGCAACATTCATCATTTTTATTTGTATAAAGCATAGTTTCCTAGCGATATAATTTAAACTATACTTACCACTTTAATTTAAAATCAACTCTTTTTCAATATAATTGCACCTATTTTATCCTTCAAAGATCACCTGTGAATTTCATACATATTTCATATTACTCAAATGTGAGTGATCTGTAACTTTGAACTTTAGATCATTAATTATGGTTTTTCAATAATCATGTAATTGAATTAAAAATATAATTATAAGGTGTAAAGTTGCCCTTTTTTCAGACAAATATGTTGTTGGGGCATGGTTAATAAAGGAGCATTTTCATGATAAGAGCCATAGTGATGCAATGATTAGAATGCAGTATTGCAGGCTAATTCTGTTGACTGCCAGCAATTCAATTCTCACCAGCTCAGGGTTGACATAGCCCTCCATTCTTCCAAGCTCAGTAAAGTGAGGACCCAGACTGTTGGGGCAATATGCTGATTCTATAAACTGTTTAGAGAGGGCTGTAAAGCACTGTGAAGTGGTATATAATTATAAGTGCTATTGCTATGTTAGTTTTGTTCAAAACTTTAATCTTATAATACACTTCCAATTATCAAAATAGACAAATAGACACAGATATGTAATCTATTTTGTTAATTTCCTCTACTATTTTTCCCATAGCTATTATTGCTGTATCACCATCAGAATGTGGTGAACTCATTTAAAAAGCAATGCTTGTTGTTCCACTGTCAGTGTGAGGTTAGCATGCACCACCAAAGCAATGTAAACCAGCATTAAAGCTAAACTCAGTTTATCAGATTACAGTTTGTGCTCCTCATCAGATTTGTATGATTCCATCAGGTGAAAAAACAAGTACTGAAGAAAAATAGTATTTCTTAGTATCTTGCACTATGATTTTTCCCCTCCCACCAAAAAAGTGGCTGTGAAACTAATCAATTAATCCCCTGAAAATAAATGGCTCTGCCATTAGGCAATTTGATACTTCCTTTTGAAAGTAACAGGGAGAGAAGAGAGAAGTTCATGGCCCCAAAATTCCTTAAATGTTCACAAAACAAAAGGATTATTTTTTCCATTGTAGGCAATAACTATATCTTCTGAAAAAGATTTTTATGAAAAAGCAACATTTTTCTAACCTGCTTATGGGAGACAAAATTACTTTCAAATCTCAGAAAATTATGTTTTCTTTGATGCAAGCAAAGAATATTATATACCATAGCTTATTTTAATGTGACTTGACATTCCATTCCCATTCCTATTCAAAGAAGACTTTCCTTCACATATTCTTCACTTTAAGAAAATGTTGATATTATGCTCTCCTCTGATCTGCTAAAGCAGACTCCACTGCAGCACAAAGGGCAACAATCCATCATTCCACCCCTGATCATCCATCAATGTTCATTAAAAATAATGTGTATCGAAGAAGGTCTACTGATTGGGAAATAAGTGTTTTAACAGTAGGTTGAAACCAAACTGCATTTAAATAATCCATATATTTGGGAAAGCTGCATAGAAAAAAAGAGCACATTAGTTAGTGGGGAGTTGTCTTTTGTTTTGGTGCCTTAAAGTTAGCATTGAATCATGATGACTGCCTGGATTAGTCCATATTGTTTTCATGGTAAGATTTCAGAAGTGGCTTAACATTGACTTCTTCCTAAGGCTGAAAAAGAGTCTGTCCCAAGTCACTGGCTTTGTGCCTAGGTGGAACTAGAACTTCAGGTATCCCAGTTTTTAGACTGATACATTAACTATTGACCAAACTGCATGGAAAACCAACAAATGCACATATGCAGATATGTGTACTCTTCACTGATTGAATGTGTTATCAAATTGGTGCCCATTCACCTAGTTGCTTTTCATTCCCTTTTCCTTTATACTTCACCTTTTCTGGCATTATAGGCTTTTCCAGAAGGCTAGGCATAATGTGTATGATAATTTGATCCTTATCATTTATGCCTCAAATGAGGACATGGGTGCTTTCTTAAGTAACCCATTTGTTTGTTTCCTTGGCTCTCATGGTATTTTCAGGAATCATCTCCAATACCAAATTTCCAGTGTGTCACTACTCTTTCTATCCTAATTCAAATCTAACTTTCATTTCCATAGAGTGTGACAGTAATATGATTGCTTGCACATTGTAGGTATAAACATATCATGGCATTTGAATCCAAATCTATTGGCCACTACGTCATTCTCCACATGTGCTGGCATACTTTGATTAAAACTTTTACTGATTTTTCTTTTGTTGCTCTATATTTCTGTAATTATTCCATCAACCCATGTAGTCTTCTGACTTGGTGATCGAATTTCACCTTCTTGTGTTAGAGACCATATCTCCTAAGGCAGGGGTGTCAAACTGCCAGCCCACTGGCTGGATGCATCATAGCGAAACTGCGTTCACCCAATTGCCGGCAATGGCAAAAAAAGTCACGATACATCGTGACATGTCACGTGATGTTTGACACCCCTGTCCTAAGGTATTGAGGATGTTGACATCTCTACTATCCAGAATTTTAGTATACTCCTCCCATCTTTCTTTGACCTTCCTTGAATCAGTTATTTTCTGTGCATAGAGTCTTTTAGCATGCCAGCTGGAATTTGGAATCTCTGAGTTTGGAGATCTTTTAAAGATTATTTTTTTATTTTTCCATGTAGGTTTCCAATTTCAGTGTGTTTGCAAATGTTTGTCGTAATACTGCTTTGGGTGTCTTCTGCCAGATCACTGAAATTGTTTGTGATATTCTTTTCTGAAATCTTTGTTTTCTTTTGTTTTGGCTTTTTTTTTTACTTTCCACTATTGTTCTGACATTCAGACTGCCTTCTTTGATTTCTTGGTGTTTGGCAGTCTATTTTCACATTCATCCTTAACAATGTCATTGATTTCATTTCATAGTTTATCTGACTTCCTATCAAGGTTCAGGACTTCAAAGTGATTCCTGATGTTCTCCTTAAGAATGATATGTGGTCAAGATCATATTGTAAAAACTGCTGATTTCCCTATTTCATTTTAATTTAACATGGAATTTGCATTTGAGCAGTTTTTGATCTGTTCCATAGTAAGACCTGGCCATGTCTTTGCTATTATAATGTTAACATTTCAATTTTGAAGCTTCTCAACTCCACAATGACTCTGAGTGAATGACAATTAAGAAAGAATTAAAAACAACACATATCAAAAGGAAAGGGAATACAACCAATCAAGTTGTTCCACATTTTTTTTAATAATGATGTAATTAAATTGATTTCTCTGCAATCCATCTGGCTGGATAGATAGATGATAGACAGACAGACATTATTTTGGCTTAATTATGTTAGCAATAAAAAAGTGGTTTGCCAGAAATTATCCTGGACATCACTAATGGATTATTATCACATTAAAGGGTTGTCTATGATATCTAATTGATGTTATTCAGTTCTTGATTGCATTATGGCCAGATACTGTCCTTGCTATACCTTTCCTAACCATGAATCTAGTTCCCTTCCTTCTTTGTTTTATTAAATGGTGTTCTTTTCTTACTGTAAAGTCCAATTCCAATTCATTTCAATTTGCTGATGCCTAATGTTTAGTTGACTTACTTCTTTTTTCATTATGATAAGCTTTCTTACATGCATGCTTCTTCCATTCCATATTCTTTCTCTACATCTGTCTTTGTGGCTTTGGAATTTTTTTCCCACATGGCAACAACAGAACCTAGATAACTCAAAAGCTTTAATTTAGCTACCGTTAGTTTGAAAGATCCTCAGCTCCTCCTCAGTAACACGTTGAGTGCTATCTGACCTGAGACCTATCATCTGGCACTATATCATCAATCAGTTTATATTTTCCATCCATCACAAGAATGGTTTATATTTGTCTGTAATGATGCTTCTGCTACTCTCACCAAAGTGATATTTCACCTCCAGAAATTTCCTATATCACTGCTACCCATCATAGTGCTTTGATTGTTTAAATTGGACAGGTAGGATGACCTTCATGCTTTTGGTAACACTGAAATCTGTGAATTTTTTAATTTTTCAATTATGTATTCATTTTGAAAATTGAGAACAGTTATATACATTACTCACAGAGAAAGATTTGGATTAATTCAGCACCCTATTAGAGAATAATAAGAGTAATGTACTCTTCCAATGATTCAATATTTCTTAGTATTTCAACTACATTTCATCTACATTTTCTTCAAGTTTTTCAACAATCACAAAACGACTTAAAACTGAAATGGATTGGTTTATATTTTGTATAAACATGAATACCACAGTAATCAGGGAGCCAAGATGTCAGAGTGTCAAGGTCTTATTCTGTATTTTCTAAAAAAAAGTGAATTTGGTTTATCCATCTGGCTCATTGATAAACATTTTGAAATACTTGTGGATGCATAATCTGATAAATACAATTCTGTGAAGAGTGCACAAATTGTATTTAAATTTCTATAGAATAATTCTGCTGAATCAATATCAAGGATACTCTATAATATCAGCATTATTATATTATTAGCCTCCTTTAATGAAGCAGTATTTGTGGATTGGAGAGGTTAGGTTATATACATTTATTGTTATATACAAAATCCAGAAAACAATGGATAATAATTTCAGCTCATCCTGAAAGTCACTATTTTTGAGAAGGAAAATTGTAAGGATTAGTTAGAATCAAAAGATTCAACATTCATCCCATGGATTCAATATAAACCAAGCATTAGCACTTGATACTATTTCAATTCTAAATCACGCAAGTCAAATTTTTCACATCTGAATACAGATAGTCCTTGACTTACAACAGTTCATTCGGTGACTGTTTAAAGTTTCAATGGCACTGAAAAAGCTGACATGACTGTTTTTCACACTTATCACCATTGCAACATCCCCATGATCATGTGATCAACATTCAGACACTTGACAACTGACTCCTCTTTATGACAGTTGCAGTGACCCAAGCTCAGGGGTAGGCAACCTTGGCTCTTTTATGACTCATGGACATCAAGTCCTAGAATTCCTGAGTCAGCTATGGGAGTTGAAGTCCATGAGTCATAAAAGAGCCAAGGTTGCCTACTCCTGCCCAAGCTCATGTGATCACTTTTTGTGTCTTCTGACAAGCAAAGTCAGTGGGGAAGTCAGATTCACTGAAAAATCGTGTTACTAACTTCATAGCTATAGTGATTCACTTAACAAACATGGCAAGCAAGGTTGTAAAATGGGGCAAAATTCACTTAACAACTGTCTTGCTTAGCAACAGAAATTTTGTGCTCAACTGTGGTCATAAATTGAGGACTACCTGTATTTCCAAAGCAATCGTGCATATCACCTCTATATTTTTTTTCTCTTTCCCACATCTACTGTATGACATAAAGACCTGTTGTACTAATAGTTTTCCCATTTGCGTTCTTTCATAGCACCCTTTAATGTTTCCAGTTATCTTTTACTTTCTTTAGTTCTAAAATACGATGATATGATCCATATTCTTGGCTTGCAACCCAATTCCATCAAATCATTGCTCAATCTGAGCTAATCAATAGGTAAAAGCAAAAAGTGCTAGCCAATCTGTGCTCATTCTGTCTGATTCCTTAGTTACCATATCCAATGTTTCCAGGTCTTTACAAGTTAACAAGTTAACTTTGCTTCACTTTCACAAAAGAAGTGAATAAGTTTTCAGTGTCCTCATTCCATCCCCCAAAAGCTATTTATGCATTTGCTCACATTTATTAGTATTCATTGATCTGGTAGTTTGCAAAAATTTCTTCCTGACAGTGTGCAAAGACTGTTCATTTTTAAATTGAAAAAAAATGCCCTGAGAAACATAAACGCTTTTGCTTTACCATGGCCTCAAGAATTATATTGCAGGACTGTGAAGTAACTCCCTATAAGAGGAGCATGTCATTAAAATTGCTCTGGAGGACTTTTTCAAACAGCAATGATCACAAAACCTATTAATAAAGTGGGATAAACACACATTTAAGTCGAAGCTTAGAGGCATTCAGGCTGTACTTCCAATAGAAAAGCATACCTCTCCTGGGGGGGTGGACACAACAGAATGTTCCAGAAGACACTAGAACATTCCATTACAGAGTCAGGGGAGTTTGCATATGCCTAAATGAATGTCTTTAAGCACAAAATGAAAGCACCTAACCAGTCTTAGAAGCAAGTTTTAAAAAGAAAAATGCAAACTATTTTTCAGGTATTGTTAAGGAAATTGAGTTTTTATAAATTGTCCTAATACGAGTGATGATTTCAGAAGCATCCCCTGAGAGTGGTGATAGCAATTCAAGGGGGCAAGGGGCAAATGTTGTAGCATGCCATTACAATGCACGCTTCATGCCTGTTCTGTGATCACTGTGACATTACACATACATATGAAAAAAAGCAGCAATGCTGTTTTGATCATTTGGATGAAAGTCTTCAGTCCTGGACTTCCCAAGAGAAAAAGGATTATCATGGGTGGGGGAGTGGTTCTCATTAAAAAAATATTATACAGGTAAGTTACTTTAATTGCTTAATTACTTAAGACCCTAATTGAGTACGGTCATAAGTCATGACAATCATCAAGCAGGTCATCATGTGTCTGACTGATTTTATGACTTCCTTTTGCAGTAGTTGTTAAATGAACATGGAAGGTAAGCAAACGCCACAGTCATTAAGTAAACATCATGGTTTGCTATGACTGGAAATCAGCAAAAAAAATTATAAATTGCAGATACGTGACCATAGGATGCTGCAAAGGCCATAAGTGTGGTCACCTGACAGTGGGGAAGCAGCCATCAGAACTTCAAAACCATGTTATAAGTAGCGAATGGTTGCTAAGTGACAAGTCATAAATTGAGGACTCCCTGTATAAGCCTACAATGGATTATAAATATCATGAATAAGATCTTTGATAGATTTTGCTGCATGGACCAGGATGCATACTACCACTTTATTTAGGACTATTGTCTATTGTTTTTCTGTCTCCTGGCTATTAAAGCAATCCTGTCTATTTTCACCATCCCTTATTCTCTCCCCTTTCTCTTGGTTCCATGGGCATGTCATATATATTTCAGAAAATCAACAGCAATAAATGAGAATTTTTGCTTCTATAAACTTTGTGTTGACCTCCCAAAGAATAGGTTGCCTATAGAAAAAAAAAGCCTTCGTGAGAATGATTAAAGCCATTGATTAAAGCAATTGATTAACATTCGGCGATTCTGCTTCTCTCTTCATTGATTTTTTATTTGCCCCAAATTCAGGTAAAGAGAAATAAGTCATTATAAAAACTGACTTATCTTTGACTGTTATTGTTATTATAAAGAGAGAGAAAAAAGCTCTATTAGAGAGATGATGATAACATTGCTTGGACTTTTGCTTTTCAATATTTGGTCAGAGAGGAAAGGTGCAAAATGTAAATTTAGGTCTTGCAATTCAGTTTTGCAATTCTGATGGTATAGATGCCAGTCATTGATTTTGACATTGATATTCCCCTAGACAAGGGGTTCCCACCAGGGGTGCGAGACTATATTCCAGGGGGTGCGAAAACTTGGGTTTTCAAAATTATAGTGTATATGCATAATTTGTTGCCATTATTTTGAACTTTTGTCAGGGGGTGTAAGAATATATCAGAAGTATTCTAGGGGTGCAGGGTATAGAAAAGGTTGGGAACCACTGCCCTAGACCAGGGGTAGGCAACCTTGGCTCTCTTACGACTCGTGGACTTCAACTCCCAGAATGCTTGAGCCAGCATGGCTTTCAAGAACAGGGTAAGTCAGTCTTATTAGAAAAGTTGTATTTAAATCTGAAAACCACTACACTCCTTAAATAATACATACAATAGTCAGATAATCCAAATCTGACCTTGCTTTTCCTGTCTGTGTATCTTACCAGACTAAAAACAACTCAGTTCCAGTGGTTGACATCTGTACATTCCTATTGTAATGAATATATCTGATCTCAGGCTCTTTATCCAACCTTAAGGTTTCTAGCCTCCACAATGGCCCTTATAAACCGCTTCTGTGTGGTTGTTAGGTGCCATGAAATGAAACACATTTAGGAACTATCTTTCCATCTTTCAGAGGAAGCTAAGTTCGCTCTTGGAGTTTTTTGTTTGTTTGTTTGTTTCTTGTTATTGTTGTTGTAGTAAATGGAGAGAGACCCTTTTGTCCAGGGAAAAGCAATTTTACCTCCAATCTGTCCTAAGCTCTTGCTTTGGATCTTACTTCAATCTTAATGTTTAATAATCTTTTATGAGTGGTTGCACCACATTGTAGCATGCCTTAAATGAAGCTGTAAATATGAATTACTAGAACATGGTTCCCTAGCATCAGCAAAATTAATAGCAAAGACTCAAACGTCTATCTTTCCAGTTAAGTATAAGAATGCAGTGTTGGCTGTGGAATTCTGGGAGTTGAAGTCCACATGCCTTAAAACTGTCAAGGTTGAGAAACACTGGCCTAGAGTATTAGATGAGAAAGGCGTATGAACTTGAGAAGAATTAAAAAAATCTATTTCTCTGGAGCACCAGGCACCAGTATTTTTTGCGATGCCTTTTTTGTTGTTGTTGCTTATTAGAACTTTTTGAAAGGCGACTTTCCCTTCTCTGACTGACTCTGCTCAATTACTGATAAACAACAAACGTTCATCCTATCCCATAAATGTGGTCAGTGGCAATTGCTTTTTTGTTTGTTGTCATCTGAATAACATTCTGCTTTCATGAGTTGGAATGCATAAAAAATAAACAAAGGTACCCAGGAGTTGATAGCAAGGCCATCACTTACCATTGGGATTCCGCTGACATTTACAGACCATTTAAACTTTGTTCTTCGGGTTTATAACATCAGCCTCAGCACAATCTTTGCAGTGCATCGTTGCCTTCAATGTGGCTATAATGGAACTCACATGAATAACTAGCAGCAAATTAGAATTTCCTATTTATGAGTTATCGATGTGCCAGCTGTAAATATTAAAAGGGGTAAAAAAAACCCCTCTCTCTCTACATTAAACTGCTCCTAAACTATGGCAAAATGTCAAGGTGACTCTTTTTTAAAAGCAAAATATTTTTCTGTGACCCATAAGGCAATGATTTTGGTTGTTGTCTATTAAAAACAACCTTTTCATTTATGATATGCAGGATTTATCTGGTATTTAATTCTAAGGATGCTAAAACCTGTTGTTTTGGGGAAAATATAGTGGCTATGGAAGCAAAACAATATTTCAAGGCTCTGTATTACAAGATTTAAGCTTTCAGCCTATTTATAATTAAAAGGAAGAAAAAGTCTATATTTAACTATTTGAAATAAATCTAGCACTCGGGAATGGTATACACTCATATTCTCTTTGTTAAGAACAGATGCAGTGATTGCCTGTCAGTGTTGTACATTTTTCATTGTAAAATTGTTGGGCAGTGATTATGCTACTTTGGCAGCAGAGTTTTTAATGCAGTGATTATTTTCTCTTATTGTTATTTAATGTTTGGTGTGATTCTTCTGTTTTTGGCTTAGGAAATATATTTCTAGGTGGTAGTCAGATTGGGCAAGGGTATGCAAATGAAGAAACATGCGTGATAAAGTCCTCATGCAAATATTATGGCATATATACTTGGGCTAGATATTTGGATGCAAAAACATGATTATGGCATTTACAAAATGCCATTACTGTGAACGTGTTGTTTTGGCATTATTAAAGTTTGTGGTGGAGGCTACTTTTTCCAGGGTTGACAGCATTGGATTTAGACTGATGACAGCTGATGATTTGCAACAAAAAAAACCCTTTTTATTGTCATAACCAGCCAGTTACTGTCTCCTCTAGGATAGTGCATCCCATTCTTCCTTCCACTAAACATAGATAATGGTGCAATGGCAAAACTCTCCTAGGGACTCTTGAAATCTCCTTCTCCAGACACTGTTGAATTACTCTCCAGAAAGACAACATGCATGGTAGTTTCACCTCTATATCTAAGAGTACAAGCAAGAATACTTAATGAAAGTATTGGGGCAATGTTGGATACACTTGAAATTTGCTTTGCCCTAGCCTAGAAGTTAATAACTGTGTACAAATATTCTACCTATAACAGAATTGATATATCCTTTATGAATATATCAACTGGACACCAAAATTAGCATTAGTTGCTACTTCTGACCATCTCTGAGAATTATTCTAAACTGATAAGGGACACTTAATTTTAATGAAGGTTTGAATCAGAGGAAGTGGTCTTTTGTTCTACACAGCACTAGGGCCATGCTGATTTGCATGGTGGGGGATGTAGGCAAAATGATTGGAAATGTTAAGGCAGCAGCAAAGCATTGACCAGAACATGTCAGCTCCACAATGCCAAGAGCTGAACCAAGGGAAGCATGTACACTTCACAATGACCTAGAATACATTTGTTCACTCCCCCTTTTTCTTCTGTGATGGCATTGGTTCAGGGCTATGATGATGCCAAAAATAATGAAATGTGTATTGTGGTATCATGCTTGGGCATGTCATGAGAATGGCTGATAGTCGGATTCCGAAAGATCTCCTGTATGAAGAACTAGTGCAGGGAAAGCACCCCAGAGGGAGACCTGAGCTGCGATATAAGGAAATCTGCAAGAGGGACCTAAAGGCCTTGGGAATGGACATTAACAGCTGGAAATCCTTGACCTCTGATTGTTCAGCCTGGAGGCTAAAGACGCAGCATGGCCTTCTCCAATTCGAATAGACACTTGTGCGGCAGGCTGAGGCAAAGAGGCAGTCCCGGAACCAGCGAAATCTGGGGGCTGGACAGGAGACAGATTGTATATTCCCCCAGTGTGGAAGGGACTGCCATTCTCGAATTGGCCTTTTCAGCCACACCAGAGGCTGCCTTAGGATCTCTTTCCAGAGCATGATACCATAGTCTCTCCAGACTGAAGGATGCCAATGAATGAAGATAAACATTCTTTTTTACTTTCATCACAACATTGCACACTAGTAGGGGGGGCACAATTGCACCAATCCAATGCACATTTCATCTCTTATCCACAGATGTCTGCCCTCAATAATTAATAGTATTAGCATTAGATCCTCCCATGCTATGTAGCTCTTCAGGTAGCAATAATTAATAGTGAGAAACTTAATTCTAGCTATCTTAACTAAGAGCCATTGATTGCATTTCCTGCCTGGATTTTTCTGATTTCATTTAAAGCCACTAATCCCTGGCCCAAATAGGCTACCCTTCTGTCTTTTAAGTATTATGCACATAGTGGTATGTACATCTGTGTGTGTGTGTGTGTGTGTGTGTGTGTGTGTGTGTGAGAGAGAGAGAGAGAGAGAGAGAGAGAGAGAGAGAGAGAGAGAGTCTCCTCCTCCTGTTGCTCCTCCTCCACTTTTCTATTCAGATCCTGCTCTGCACGAATGAACCAAGTGGCATTCCATACCTTTTGAAATAAAAACAGAGAGCAATTTATACAGAGATATGTAGACCTCTCTTGTGTGGATAACCAAAATGTGATATCAGACACCCCCCCCCAAATTATTGTGCTTCACTAAGAAATGTAGCATTGATAGTCTCTACATTATTATTTTATGTCATGGCATGCATACATGAGTTGAAACTGGATTGAGTTAAGATCCCTGCAAAATCACAGTTGATCAGAGCCCACTGTGGTGTTGATATGATCCTAATGAGCTTCAGTGCTGTGATTTACAAGTCTAAAAAAGAAGCCTATTTTATAGTTCAGAGACAGAGGATGCTTTGTGTTCCTTTTCTTTCTTTTTTCACAGTTGCATAATACCTGGTAGCAATATAGAAAGCACTTACTGTTCCCAGACATCGGATAAACCTACAGTTTTTAATGCTTTTATAAGGAAGGGCAAGTGGACCAAATGGGGGTGAACTGTGGCTTTTTACTAAGAGGAGAACATTTATTATTACAATGTTTAATCCCCCATTGATTTAAACTTGACATTATAAAGAAGACTTAGCAGTTGTTAAACATTATGTTAACATATTCATGAAGGTAATGGCTGAATTATTATTCATTTTAAACAAAAAGGTTACCATAGTCCCACATAGCTGTTGAAGTCCCTTTAACATCATGTAAAATATAATTGATGGTTTCTGCTATAAAAGAAGTTGGTATAAAAGGTTCGTAACTATAAAAGTCTGATTTTCAAACATAAGGTTCTAATTTAGTTCCCAGCCTTTATGTATACTGGAACCAATTGCTGATCATCAATGTCTTTAATGTTAAGTATTTCTCTTATTATAATCAGTAATAACTTATACAATTAGATTTTACTGATACTAAAAATAACATGGTATTTCAAAATAAACAAATTATTCGTATCACGTCTGTTTCACAGATAAAATGCTCAGATTTCCTTACAGTATATATAAACTTTTTCTCCTGTAAGGTGGCTTTCTTCAAGAAATTCAAATGAAATGGTGTTATCTATACAGCAACTGCACAAAAGTAGGCATAATGAAAGAGATCTTTAGATAAAACCCATAATAGCTTATATAAGGCTTATATAAGAAAGGAATCTGTAGTTAGGACCCATGAATGCCGAAGCACCTGAGATTCTTCTACATCAGTAGAAGAGAATATACATAGCTCATGGTTGAACTGAGGAGTTCTTGATGTTCTCTGAGCTTGATTGTTTGCTTGCAGACATTTCATTACTAGGTAACATCATTAGTGCATGTGTAGGGTTTGCTCCCTGTTTATATACAGTAGCTTACACTTCCAGTATTGGTGGAGTTGTGGCGTTGTCACCCTCCTCAGGCCCTCAGCCCCACCCCTACCATAACTTACATTTTAAATTGATCTATTTTAGTGCACATAACATAGGTTGAAAAAAGTCAAGGCATCGATTCTGTGGTCCCACCTTCTATCCTGATATCCCTTCCTCTTTATGGAAATCCCTGAATCAAAGTTTTGTCAAGCACTCTGACATAATGTGGTTTGTTTCAAATTTCACCAGAGAGAAGAACTTGTGTTTTGGTTTTCAAATCAAGTCACTTCCATCTTGGTTTTGCAAACACTTCAAGTGTTCTTTAGAATGTGATTTTATTTTCTTCTCTACTCAGTGAAGAAAGACAATAGAGACTAAAAAAAAAAGTCAGGTATGAAAATTAATTACTTAGCTACTTGTAATTGTTTTTTCAGTGCATCTGACTGGCAACACAAAAACGACTCGCATTTGTATTTTTTCAAAACTCTGCCTCTACAAAGAGAAGAAAAAACAGTTTTGTGAATGTGGCCTTCTGGGATGAATATCTTTTTCAGAATGATTATGATAGATGGCAAAAAAAAGAGGATGAGGAAGTTGATCACCAGGCTCCTTTATTCTTCACTCTACCACTCATAGAAGGTTTTGCTTACTTTGAAATGACATGATTGACAAAGGTAATCAAAAAAGATAAAAACATGTTTGCTCATTTTCTATTTTCAGGAAGCAAGTGAGAGACAAATTGTCTGGGAATGAAATTACTAGCAGTGAATAAATATTGTTCCTCCAAAGCCAAATAGAATTCATTTGGCAACCACTGACTTTGAGATGAAAACACAATGGAAACGAGACTTGTGGTCATTGAATTCCAACTGTTACCTTCACAAACGCATACAAAAATATTTCTTGAGTCCAAATAAACAGAAATAACAAACTTGTAACTGATGAAATTTCTATTTTGTGAAATGATCAAGGATTTCTGATTTTTTTCTGGCTCTCCAAGACCATGATGATGTTGATGTTAATGATGATGATGATGATGATGATGATTTTTATCATCCTTATATTATTTTTATAAAGGTGGCAAACTTATCTAATACTCCTTCATCCTCCTCTATTCCATACCTCAACAACAATGGAGTGAATTGGGCTGAGAGAGAGAGTGGCTGGCCCAAAGTCACCCAACTAGCTTTCATGTTTAAAGGAGCCTAAGAACGCTGAGGGGGAATTATTAAGAAATTATTTCATATAGCATAGTATATGTACAGTTTATATTTTTGTTTCTAAAATGACTGGTAGACTTATAATATCCTTTAACTTATTTTATATACTGCATTCTCCCAGAAGAATGTTGGCAGGTGGGGGAATGAACTGAGATTGTCTAATGCTGGTTAAAAAAAGAAGTGTTCTCACATTTTGTTTTGTCTTATATTAACTAGTAAGAGAAGCAAACATAGATTTAGTAAAACTATTAACTTAATATTCCTTAAAATGTTAACAAGCATGAGAAAATATGTTTTGAACAGAAGTCCACATATTAACCATGTTGCTTGAAAGCAGTGTTTGCCCCTTTATTGGGGGAAAATATCTAATTCAAATGTTAACAAACAGTAGATATCAACAGCCTATTTCTGCAAATAGGGTATAGGTTTTTCTTCTAGTGTTAGATAACAATTCTTTTATTAACCTCTTTTCCTGAAAAAAGTTCTTGATCTTTTAGTAGATTCCAATATTGTATCCTAGAAACTATGCAGTGTTATTACATAGCAATAGATCCATATGACAATTTGTTAACTTTAGCCCCAAACATTCCATTTATAGAAATATTCTTACTTTAGTGATCTTTGTCATTAATCTCCTAGGATTAATCTTCTCTTTACTTCTTCACTAATTTTTTTCCTTTATCTATTCTTGAGATCAAGGAGTGGTGATGGAAATAACTAGCACAGGGGTCTTCAAACTTGGCCCTTTTATGACTTATGGATTTCGAGTCCCAGAATTCCTCAGAAAGGCACGCTGGCTGAGGAATTCTGGGAGTTGAAGTCCACAAGTCATAAAAGGGCCAAGTATGAAAACCCCTGAACTAGCACCTTCATTTCTTTGCCATCAACAGTAAGGTCACAGAACATGCTTGTTAACATTACCTTTGTCCTAATAATTAATGTTAACCCAGTCTTTTCACTCTTCATTTTTACATCTATAACAAGGTCTTCAAAGTCTGTTTTCCTTTTGGCTAACAAACAGGCATTATCTGCTTATCTCAACCAGTTGGTAGTTCAGCCTTCTGTTTTGATTCCAGCTGTCATCTCTTCCAGTGCTACCATTCTTATAACATATTATATACAGACATATAATCTGCATTTTTTTCACTCCTTTTCAACTATTTTTCTTCATTTCTCCAAGATCACAGTAGCTTCTTGTTTACTTTGTTTTTTTTTTAAAAAAAGACAACACTTCTCTTGCTCTTTTTATATTTGTTAACTGTCCTAATTAAAAAAAAAACTTTTCTTGAACTTGCTTTTTTGATGTTGAAAGTTTGCAGTCAGTCATCATATTTCTTTTTTGTTGCCCAACTCTTTCATCTCCTCTCTTTCCCTAGTTATCAAGGTAGCTTTTTCTGAAAACCACATGGATCCTTTCCTCTGAAAATTTGGAAATATTTCTCCTGCTTTGATTTTCACAATGTCACTTATTACTTTCCCCAGCTCTTCAGCTTCCCTTTCACATAAGATAAATGTACTGAATCAATTCATAGCATTGATCTTATATTCTGATTGTATGTCTTCCAGGTCAAATCTTGCTGCACACCTACTGTCTTTAATTATCTAAGTTTATATCTTTGACACCAATAATTTATGGTCTGCTCCACAATCTGTTCCAATAACTCTGCTAGCTGACTGAATTGAACTTCCTCATCTTCTCTTTCTTATTATTGTATGTGGTTGGTTTGATGCTGATCTTTTGTGTCTGGTAATGTTCATGCATAGGATCTGCATTTATCTTGCTTAAGGCATGTGTTGGCAATACTCCAATAATTTTACTATACTTCCCAAACAATTTGTTGCTGATGAAGCTTTGTTGCACTGTATTATACTATGACAAGCTAATTAAATGATCAGATTTCTGCAGAGATATGGATCATGGATAATAAATGTGATTTAGAACACACATAGATGTGCATATAACAATTACTAAGGACACATTATAACAGATGTATTTTCTTAGTTTCGTGCAGCTGACATGTGATTCTTGAGAAAGATGTAGGTGTTCCTGACAGTGCAACATGCACAGTAATTCACATGCTAAACTACATTGGTCTTTTGATTCTGCTTTACTAATCATTTTGTACAGTTACAGGTCTTTATCTTGTTATTATTCTTGAATTGTTAACAACATAGCCAAGAAATGAAATCAGAATTCTTTTAGCCAACTCAAGTTTTATTACAAACAATGCCATTGTTTGCACAGCATATTAACTTATGGTCTAATAAGCTGAGTTTTCTGAATTAGCCTAACTGCTTGCATTTGGAGAACACAATTAAACCCAACACAATTAAACCATATTGGCTAGATTCATCTATTTTACTGAGCCCTAAACTAGCTAATCACAATTTAGCCTAGTATCTTGGGCAAGCCCAAATTATTTGTTTCCAAAATATATCAACACTAAAAGATTTAAAATATAGAAAAGTAGGTTTCAAAGAATTGATAACTGTCAATAATAATTTAACATTCTGGATCATGATTCCTAGTAGTGCATTTTTTTGCTTTTGATATAATTTAATGGTATTTGTCATTGTGAAAGTTGTTCTGAAACACCTCAGAAATAAAGGGGACGATATACAATTTCTATTTTTTAATCAGTTCTCTTCTTGCACTGTTTCCAAATTTTTTGTTTATCATTTTAATTTTATTCTAAAAGAAAATTGCATGTTAAAAAGATAATCTTGGGACATTAACAGCATATTGGTCCAATTAAACAGTAAATTTGTTTTCCCAATAGGTAGGTTGAAGACAAAACAGTAAAGCTACAAGCTCATTAATAGTAATGTTTTAGTTCCATTTTTTTTAGTTCTCTGTGTTCAAAATCTCTGTATGAAGTGTCTTTGATTTAATTAAATAAGGAATCTGAGTTGCAAATTAGATGTAATATGCCCTAATTTAAGTAAAGAGGCAGTGCACCGTATCTTATTTTTAACTGCACAATTGAACCCCTCCTTTTTTTTTACATGCAATTTTAATTCCATATCAGAGTGTTTCCTAGTAATGATGATATTTATCATTAATGGTTCTTTTTTTGCCATGGAACAGTTGAGAGTTTGATGAAGCCTGCAGTTTCCTTCTTAAGAAAAATATTTAAGGCATAAGATAAAATAATGAAAATAAAAGTATTTTTTGTTTTCCCATCTATTTTCACAGACCACATGTGGTCCATGGATCCCAGGTTAAGAACCCCTGGTTTAAGATGGTTTCTGTGAAGTCTTCCATATGTAGGTCTGTTACCCATCTGCAGGTATTATGGATAAATTCTCAAGTTTCTTCTGTTGTGCTCCATTAGTTTCAAATTTTCCCATAATGCAATGTAACACATACATATCATGTAACATTTTTGAGTGCTTTGATAAGTGATTCTTTTGTAAATGTTCACATGATTACATTGAAAGAGGAGGCTATAATATCAACCTAAATATCTTAGACTATGCAAGGCTTCTTTTTATTTATTCTAATTAAATCATTACTTTGGGAGGGAATCTTTCACCACAGTGCTTCTACACCAGCGGTTCTCAACCTATGGGTCGCGACCTCATTTGGGGTCGAACTACCGTTTCGCGGGGGTCGCCAGACACCGTGGTCCGCCATTTTGTTTTTGTTTTTTTTCTCCCGTCACGCGCGCGCTGCACATGCGCAGTTCGGGCCGTTGTGGTCCGCCATTTTGGTTTTTTTTCTTCGCCGTCACGCGTGCACACGCGGGTCACACCGCGCATGGGCGGCGCAAGTGGGGTCTCAACCTGAAAAAGGTTGAGAACCACTGTTCTACACCTATTCCAATAAGACTGCAGTCAGTAACTCATTTATTGAGATGACACTCTCACTGTATTCTATTGGATTTCTAGACAGGTAAGTGTAGATTTTTACCATGACTGTATTTCAAAAGAACTAGTGACAATGTCAAAAGTTGTATTCATTGGCAGCTGAGAAAGTCTTGAGCTGTAGCAATGTGCATCAGATTTAGTCAAATTTCAGGTCCTGAGCCAATCCTGGCTGCTTTGGACTGATTTCTATGAGTTCATAAAACAATTCTGGAATTCTTTCCAGGTGAACAAAAAACAAAAGAAAAGTCTGCCCAAAATGTATACACAGAAAACAACATGGTGACTAGGGACATTATCTAAGTGATAAAGATATCTCCAAGATACAGGGAGCAAATAATCAGAATTCCCTGTTCATCATACCTTGGGAAGAGAAGTTGTATCTTCAGCCACCTCTTGCTCCTATCATGCAGGCTTTCTCCTTTTTGGGATTGGAATTTCACAAGTGCATCTTTGCTTTGTGTTGTTGTGGACAGATTATTAATAGCTATTTTTTTTCATCCCAAAAGAAAACTATGAAAGCACCTTAGTCATCCTTCTAAGATCAGGTGATCTTTACAGAAGAAATACTTTTACTCAAAGGCAGTGTGACTATTTCTAAAGCAACACTGAACAAATATAAATTGTAGTAATCAGTGCACAGTTATTGCAGGGTGCAAATATGGCTGACCGCCTTCGCAGCATTTATTCTTTTATATAGTTTTCCAAGCAGCAAAAGTTTAACATGGCAATAGTGTAGCGATAGCATTTCATTGGTTAAACTCCTTACCAATAATTAAGAATATATAAGCCAGGAGGCCCCAAACAGGGAGCACTTTGCTGCAACATCCTGTTGGTGTAAGCTAGCTGATATCAGGCAGGTGAGGTCATTGTACCAGCCTGGGGTAGTTTCCCACATTGCCATGATGATGTGAATGGATGAGATCATGTAGATAGAAGAGGCACTCAGGCTTTGGAGGGGCAATTTGCTGCTCATGACCTCTGCCTGGCCCCCATCTCTACAATAAATGATGAACAAGATATTTTTGACTGATGTAAAAAAAATGCTCCAAGTTCAAGAGGTGAATTAAAATGTCAAAAATTAGAAAGAGGTATTGTGTGCAATCCCTTTCTTGAAGTTCCTCTGGCAACTATTTACATGCTTCTGTTACTAATCGGAGGGGGGGATGATGGTTCAACAGTTAAGAAGCTGAGCTTGTAAGTTGGAAAGTTGAAAGCTCAGCTTTGAGACCAAAGCATCATGCAATGGGATGAAATCCTGTTACTCACACCAGCTCTTGCCCAACTAGCAATTTGAGAGCCTGAAAATGTGAGAAGATAAATAGGTACCACTTTGGTGGGAATGTAATAGCATTTTGTGTTTCACCACATGTTCTGAGCTGTAGTGTGATGTCATGTTGACTAAATGACTGTGGAACTGTCTTTGGACAACACTGGCTCCCTTGGCTAACAAACAGAAATGAGCACCAGCCCCTAAAGCTAGACACAACTGGATAAGGGAAAACTTTACCTTTTTTTAAATTACTAAACCACATAGAAAAAAGGCAGGAAAATATCCTAACTGTTTTATTATAATCTGAATTATTTTATACAAATGTATATATTGATAGGCAATACAACATGTCATCTATACATTAGAATCTATTTTAATTATAAACAAAATAAAAACAATGAAAATGTATGATTAACCATCACCTTGAACCCAATTAAATGCTGTATTTTATGTACCTAATAAATATGCAAATTATGACATTATTATGTAAATTGCTCCCTTCAAATGCTAAGTTAAGGAAGAAAGATATAAACAATTTCAATTAAAAATTACAGTTGCCTGAAGATTGTAGTTTGTAAGAAGGGATTACTTTACAGCATACAAAATGTTGAGAAATTGTTATTTCTTCATTACACTGAACTTCACACATATTCCATCAATTATGAATCAATCACTAGATCAGGGATGTCAAACTGCCGGCCCACAGGCCAGTTCCATCATATGGATGCTGCACCCACCCCAGCTCTGGCAATGCCAAAAAAGTCACAATAGGTCGTGACACGTCACGTGATGTGGCGAGTTTGACATCCGTGCACTAGATGGTATTAAAAAGCAGGACAGATAAGAACTTGCTTTTGAAACTATCTCAGTTTCAATATTTAAGCTTGTTTGGTATAATTTGGCCTGTTTGCTGGACAACGTGGAAGTTGATGCTTGATCCTTCTTGCTAATAATCTCATCTGGAAAAGTCAAGGGTGGGGAGGAGAAGAGAAATTGTGATGAAACCTTGAAGGAAACCATCTGAAATTTGGCAGGGCTCTAAAAGATCTACTACTCTGCTATTTACATCTAATTTTGCCCAAAAAAATAATAAAGCTGCCACAGGTGTTTTGGTTCTTCTCCATTATAACCTTTTATTTTTTTTCCCCACAAATTGAATTATGAAGTGGCTCAAATCAAGTCATTTTGCCTTTTAAATCTTGGATTATAAACCTGAATGTAATCATACTCTCCTTGAATTTGGATGGAAAGACTGATTTGCATAGACCTCTTTGATTTTCAAGTTACAAACAAAGGTGAAATGTACCCTTCAAATAGTTTTACAGTCTAAGTTCATATATTGAAGTTGGGTGCATATTTCTTCATATATAGAAGAGAAAAATAAAATCAATGAGACAGAAGTTAATTATGACTAATTTAAACCCATCTGATTTCAATGTGCGTCTACTTCAACTAGGAAATATGGATCCAGTCTATTGCTTAGGAATGGAACTGTTGCCATGAGAAATGGTTCCTCTTAAACAAGTTTACATTATACAAATGCTTGTTGGGAAGTCAAGGCAGAAATTTTATTTGCAAATGGATGAGGATTTCTATCAATAACTTGACAGGGAAACCTGAAGGTGCTCTTTTCAATTACAATTAACTGTGTAATAAGGTATTTCATTCCCAGTCTTCATTCAAATAAAGCAGGGGTTCTCAACCTTGGCAACTTTAAGACTTGTGGACTTCAACTCCCAGAATTCCTCAGCCAGCAAAGCTGGCTGAGGAATTCTGGGAGTTGAAGTCCACAAGTCTTAAAGTTGCCAAGGTTGAGAACCCCTGATTTAATAAAGGTAATGACAGCACTTCTAGAAAACAATAATGGGCTTGCAAATGTAAATAGCCTTTTTTGCAGCTAAATATTTGACTGCAGTCTGAAGGGAGTCATGTATATTTTCAAAAAGAAGAAATGACTGATTGGAAAGGAGCAATTTCAAGTTGATCAAGACAAACTGTGACATAGGTTGGATCAAATGGGAGAAATAAGCTCAATTTGTATTGAGACTGAGCAATAAGAATAATTTTTTTCTTTAAAAGAAGATTAAAAAAATAAAGAAAACAGCCAATAGGAACTGAAAAAAAGAATTAATCGGAATAATTCAAAAGTTATTTCTTGATATAATGTTTATCAGTGTTTTTAAACCTTGTCAAATTTGAGATATCTGAACTTCAACTCCCAAAATTCCCCAGGCAGCATGTAACTGACTCAGGAAGCCTTACAAGATTAAAAAAAAACACAACCCCAACAGCAACTCCTGGCACCCAAGGAAGCCACTGACCCTGTTCACCACAAACAAGAGCAGACCCCATCTACCCCTGACCCAAATGCCTAGGGGGATATAGCCAGGTCTTCAATGTTTTTTAATAGGGTTGAGAACAGAGAAAATCTAAACTACTCTATATTTAAAAATAAAGAAATTGAGAAACAATTGATTTCTACCAGTCAAACATTTCACCCAAGAAGGATTCTTAACATCTATCCTCTTCCACATGGCCAGTTTTGAGACATATTTATTCCAAAAGGAAATCCATGACCCCTCTGCGCCAGTGATAAAATAATCTAATTTAGCATATTATTTACTTTACAAAAATTCAATAAATGCAATTAGAGAGAAAAGAATGGGTTCTCTTGGCTTAAATATTTAACACAATCTATGAAGGAATAACTTTATTGAGTGCTTTGCACAAAGAATCTAAAGACAGCTGACAGCCAGTAAATAAGCTGCTAGATGAACAGTGCACCAATTTACAATTTTGTAGAATAGGCTGAATCTTTGCCTCTGTGCACAGAGAGAGGACCTGACCTTAGAAACCATCTCCCATAACCTACAAACACTTCACTACAAGCCTGGAGAGAAGCAAGGAGATTCTTTGTTTACACTTAGTTCTTCTTCATGATTCTCCATAGAGTAAAATGCAGTGATATTATCTGACTTTTTCCATTACCAAGTCCTTCCCAAGACAAAACACTAATGCAGTCTTCCAATGGGTTTATGTGGCAGATTGGACCTTGCTAAGAAAAGGTAGTGTGCTCTGGGGGGGGGTTCTTCTTCTTTTTCTTTTTTTTTAATCCTACAGAATAACCATTAGGTTGTTTCAATAGTTCATTAATGGCATTCTAACATAGCTTTGAACCTCTGCTATTTTCCTGTTTTTGTCCTCTTTCCCTCTTTCATACTTTTTTCTTTTCTTTCTTCCTCCATAAAGAAAAAGAACAGCAGTCCATGACGTCATGCTGGCCATGTGACCGCAGAAATGTCTTCAGACAGTGCTGGTTCAATGGCCTTGAAATAAAGATGAGCATCTCCTCCCTATAGCAATGACTAGCAAACTAAAATCCATAGGGTCTCCTTTACCTTTTTTTTTCTTCCATAAAAAGTAGTTTTCTCCTCCTCTCTTCTACATTAGGAAGCATTTAATTTTGTCTCCTTCGAACTCTTGTTTATTAGTTCATATATCCTGGTTCCCATGTCTTCCACATGTCCCACTAATCATTTGTTGAGGACATGTTTTCATAATAGAGTTTCACTGCCACTTGCCCACTGCTGAGATAGGGTGGAAACTGGTCCAAGTTGTTCTGCCTTGAAAATAAGGCTTGGCGGTCCAATTCAGTTTGTTATTTCCTATAACTTTACAGCTCAAGTTTCCATTACTTTTGAGATCTTCCCAGACAGAATCTATCTGTCCAATAAATTCTGTCCAGAAGAGTCAGATTTGCTCCTTAGGTGTGTGAAGGAGATGGAAGTCCAAAAGCTGCCTTCATGGTGAAAACCTTCCTGATCTGCAGCATTAATCTGCCTATTAATATAGGTTTATTCCACTACATTTGTCATCCAAAAAGAAGGTTAAAGCAATGTTCCTCCATTGTTAGTTGAGGAAGAGTATAATGTTTTAGACTCTTGTACTGCTTCAGATTTGCTTTTTATTTTGCTGCTTAAAGCATTTATTTATTGTTATTAAAGGCATAAGAAATAAATATGGAGGCTGACATTTTGTACTTTAATTATTATTACTTAACATAACTTTAAAAAGTTAGCAGGGAGCCTAGTGAGTCCCAAGGGAAATACCTATGAATATATGCCTATCCTTGTTTCTGGAAAAATAAATTTGCAAATGAGCTTCCCCCATTGATTTTGATTTTGTTGGAAACCAACTGGGAAGGTTATAAATGATCACATGACCCTGGGATACCAACTGGGAAGGTCATAAATGATCACATGACCCTGGGATACATGCAAGTTGCCAAGTGCCTGAATTTTGATCATGTGACCATGGAAATACTGTGACAATTGTAAGTGCAAGGACTGAACGTAAATCACTTTTTTCAGTGCTGTTTTAATTTCAAGTGATCACTAAAAAAAATGGACTATCTATAAAGTTTATTGCCTAAATAGATGACTGTGCCATGCAGATTGTATGAAAATGCTAATGGCATTTGATCCTTGAGCAAAGAACACATCCTAATAGTGGAAATTGAAAGAAGAAGGAAACCCAAGCCATAGTTTTTTACATTTCCTGTTTAGGAATGTGAGTTTATTGCATATCAAGAAAACAAGAGTGAAACCAGAGTGGAAAAGAGCAAAACAAATTATGAAAATTCCTTGGTCAGTATTACCAAATGCTGCCAAGAGTAAAAACAGGTACTGAAATATGCAGTATATGTGTTTTTCTTCACTGCAAGTTATTTTAGTTCTTCTCCTCCCCATCACAGCCACTAGCAATGATGATGATCATAAGAGGATAATATATTTGCTCCATCTAATTTCAGAGGGCAGCAACCTTCTAATGTCAATACATAAGAGGTGCTTAATCCAATTCATGGTTCATAAAACATAGTAAAAGTAGACCTTTAAATGTCAGTTGTAGTTTGAACCCCTGAAGAGAATAAAGTAGGAAAACACTAACACGCAAGGTAAATAAAAAGGAGTATGGAGTGCCAAATTGAATAACTTGGTAGAGCTGAACAGGAGTAGTAATCATGTCTTCTGCTGCTCTTTCATCGTTGAAGTAGCTGTTAAATTAACAGAAGTAGCAAGAAAATGTTTTCAATGTTTCAAAAGTGCCCTTCCTTCCTTCCTTCCTTCATTCCTTCATTCATTCATTCATTCATTCCTTCCTTCCTTCCTTCCTAAAGAAAATGATCACCTGCATCCATGAAAACAAGTATTGCATTTCCCTTTTGAGTCAGTTTAGCTTGTTGGTGAATATTTGATTTTTATTTGATTACATCAAGCACTCAATGGACAAAGGAGTTTGTTGTTGTTAAATATGTTTTCATAAAAGTTAAAATTCTTAAAAATTCCAAAAGGAATTTTACTCACTTTTAGATGTATATTTCAGTGCAGAGATCAAAATAATCACTTTTGAGTTTCCTTCTATGGAAGCTCATTCAGTTGTTTAGTGCTCTCCTACTGCAGCACTCTACATAGAAATGGGGTTGAATAAGTATAGATAAATACCACAGTATGACAAGTACTTTCAATTATTGGCAAAAACTATATTGGCTTGGCCCCTATAATTCTGGCCAATAGCGGTTGATTTTCCTGGAAACAAAACATTATTGCCACTTGATATCCTCTTGAAAGGTTATTGACTTTGGGCTACCAGTAGACCTTGGCAAAACTTAAGTTAGGGAATCTAGATGTAGAGTCCCAGTTGAGTAATCTGAGTAGAAGTAAGAAACATTTAAAACTAAATAGGTACTTAACCAAGTCATATCTCACAAATATCGTACCACAGGACTTTCACACAAATGCAGCTCAACATGCTACCCTGAGAAGTTATTTAGGTAGTTCCAGTTCAGAAAGATCTCCTTGGCAGGAAGAACCTACTCTTGCATGGGTGTTGTTGAGTTATTCATATTCTACTCTACTGTGATTCTATTGAAACTCTCATTACTTTCCTTGAACTCATTCCTATGTTGTTCCCAAGTGATCATGGCTTTTATATGCATCATCTGCTATCAGACAGGGACCCTAGAATAATGCTTATCATAGCTAAATTTGCATCCATGATCTTGTTATTACAGAATTCCTTCAGCAACCTCACTCTATAACTATAACTACTACATCAATAAGTTTAATGATGTTCAGTTATAGAATCCTTGGTGCTTTCTGAGCTTGATTTTTGCTTGCAGACATTTCATTACCCAACTAAATAACATCATCATTGCAGGTAAGTGTGGGGTTTGTTCCTTGTTTACATACAGTATCTTACCCTGCCACCATGGGAGTTGTTTTTTTCCCCCTTGGTAGTTCCTCATTTAGATATATTGTTACTTGATTATTTGACAAGTATTAATCCCTGATTATCTGGATGTTGGCTTCTGGAGAGGATGTATTTTGGTCTTTTTATTTCTGTCTTAGCTTTTTTATTCTCTCTTTTGAATAGTGTAAACATATTGTTTATTTCTATGATGACTGATTTATCTGAACACTTAACTTTTCAGGAATTGTGCAATTAGTGTAGATTGGTCTCTACAATTTGACCCTGCTCTCTCTCTCTCTCTCTCTCTCTCTCTCTCTCTCTCTCTCTCTCTCTCTCTCTCTCTCTCTCTCTCTCTCTCTCTCTCTCTCTCTCTCTCTCTCTCTCTCTCTCTCTCTCCTGCAGATCATTCCAGAGGGAAAAGAACAGACTTCTATGAATCAACTAATGTGGGAACTAAAACCTCCAAAGGCAATGTAGGAGACAATTGTGTGGGTTAATAAACCAGAAAAAGAGAATCAGTCAGGCACGTCTAGATGTCTTATATTAAAATTTCTATCATATACTGCCAGTGTGGCCAAGACCAAGGAAGTGCCAAAATTTTAAGTACACCATCTGGAGAATACTATATTCCTTATCCCTGAGCTAGACAAAGAATAATTCATTTATTATTTACCCCATCTTTCAACAATCTAGAAAATGTAATTATAACATTTAAGTCTGCAGTATTCTGATTCTGATTTTTAAAAATAGCTGAGATTGTCTATAGTTTTCCTTGTACAATTTTTGCATAGCACTTCCATTATTCTTCACCATATATCAAGAATCATGAAAAAGCAGAACTTGCTCATTCTGAAAGGCAATTTAAAAACTTTGCAGATGTATTATCATTGCTTGTACATGTTGAAATGGTGCTTTCTTGGGACCACAAACCATAAAAATAAAATTAACCAATGTACCTTCAATAGAATGTAATGACAAATGACAACAATCATTCTGGAATTCTGCATCAACAACAAATAATTAAACACTGAATGAACCTGACAGAAGACCTTTAAAACATTGCCAAACTCTATTTAGAAAAACGTAATGTTTACAGCAAGTCTAATGATTTCATCAGTCTTAATTATAACTGTACCTTGGTGAAAGGCTTGCCTGCATTAAAAGTAATGAACAATGTGTCAAAGATTTGAACAGGAACAATTAACTTCTGCCCAAATGTTTATTGTTTTGCAAATAATCAGAAAATGGAGAAATTGTTGCTAACTTCAAGACTATGTTTATTACCCATACAGCAGCAGACAAATTCTTTCCCCAATCACTTAGAGGAATAAGTTTGGAACTATTTATCCAGATCTAGTTACACTGATAGAAAGCATAATCCAATCAGCTGCTCCAATCTAGAATATAAAAAGATAAATCCTGAAGCTCTTGTAATTTTCTGGTGTCTGTAGTTGAAGGTACCTTGTTTGATTAAAATCCAGATGGTGAAAACGCTATCTAGAAATTTTGGGGAGAAAAAATAAATATAGCATGTGATTAGAGTATCTTCCCATTCTTAGCACTGATGGGCAAAAGAACAGTTGTTGCTTACATCAGAGAGAAAGAAAGAAATGTTTGAGCAATCTGGACTTGTGAATGATCCTGCAATTTTTCAGAACAAAACTTCACATGAAAATGTTGGCATTCAACACATTTCTCAGATCATTTTAAACAGTTTATAATGTTTGCATGGGCAAGACATGAGCGGAATACTTAGTTTAGGAGTGCCAACATGTAATTCATCATTTCCACACAACACTAACCTTAGTTTAATCATGATATATGAATGGTATTCTATAGGTACTACTCCTTCTGTTCATGCATAGTAACATCATACACATCAATAAGGGGGCACCACTTCTGGTGTCAATGTTGATGTGAATGCAATGTTGCACTCACCATCTTGATGAAAGCACAAGATTATACAGTAGCCTTCACCATCTTGATGATGCTAGGAGATAAGACTACAGAGCTAAACAAACCACAGACGTAACAAAAACATTCTGCATTGAAATTTTCTAATGAAGCATTTAACAGCACAAACTACAAATATCACACAAGATCTCAGTGTTCAAAAAATATTTAGCCCACACCATCTTCACTATTCTCTGTCCCAAGCCCCCACTCCAGGACACCTCTGCCTAGAATATCAATAGCAATAACATCAATAGCAATAACACACACACACACACACACACACACACGGAAGCCATTCTTACTCATATTTGATAAAAACTGTATTACATTTTAAATTGTATATTTAAAATGAATATATGCTGCTAATTTTGCCATTCCTGAATATTCACAAAGTTCCTAGTACAATATCTTTGGAAGTGTATCTCTTTTCCAGAATTATCCTCATGTCTATGAACATTTAACTTAGTAAAATGTGATTTTTTTTGTTGTTGATGATATGTCATGGAATTATGCCTATTTTAAAAAAAGATATGGCATAAGTTCATTTTTTTTCTAACATTCTCTGAATAGTGCTGTGTATTTCTTTCCAGTATATTTTTTAAAATGTCCTCCATCTATGGCGAAATATATGTTTTGTCTGTCTTATGGCATTTCCAGCATTTATTTCTAGATTTATCTATCCTGGCAATTATGAACAAAGCTGTGTACCATCTATTAAAAATAATACTAATATTCTCTTAACTTGTAACTTGGAGATATTTTATAGACTTGTTCCATAGTTTTTCTCAATATTGTATTATGACCGTTTCTTTCAAGTTTTGCATCCATTTCATTATACAAAGTTTGATTCGTTCTGATTTTATGTATCTAACCCATAATGCATAATAGGCAATCTTGCTTTTATATGAGCATTTCAAATTTTGTCATTTTTCTTAGAACTGCTCTCTCATTTCTGAGGTCAGTTTTTATTCTTCCAATAACAATTTGTAGGTAGGACTATGAATTATGAAAGTTGAGCCTTCTGTTCTTTTTTTTCTTTTCCCATGTAAAACCAATCCCTGACCTTACTCATGTAGGACAGTTTCATCACACATCACTTGGAAATGGCATTTGTAAAATCCCAGACTGATTGGCTAAAAAGGGAAAGGGCATAGCTTCTGCCATTTCTGATGGGGTGGGGGTATTATCAGCTTTCTGCAGGAATATGTTCTGCTAGCTGTGCATTTAAATAAAGATTTATTAAGCAATGAATTAAATATAGGCCACGTGGAATCACTTTTTGTCCAGTTTGGTCTTTTATTTAGTACCAAGCTTATTCAAAGGTCAAAAGTTGACAAATTCCATTAAACCAGCGTTTAGATGTTGGGACACAAATGCTTCGCAACAACTTAATTCAATATATCCAAAGATTTTCACAGGTTGAACAATTTCAGATTTCAGAAACAGTTGACAACATTAGAATCTGTAATCCTTATATGGGATGGTAGTATGAGATGGTAGTCCCTTGGGTTCAAAGAAAACACTCTGTTGTGCAGTTCATCTGTGACAGGGAAAGGACTCTCCAGTTCTAGTCTGAAAGCACAGAGTCTAGTACAATATTCTGTGATGGTGCTCATAGTTTTATATCGGTTTTACTATTTCTTTAGGAATCCAGAATGTCTCAGGATGATCCAGGATGTTTTAACACCTGTCAGTGAAGTCATTGTAAAGAGGCTTTCTCTGCTCAATGCATTTCTCCTGGACTTGCCTCATATCTGTTGTATTCTGTTCTGGCTAAAAGTCAGACTGCATCTCTTTCTAAAACAGTGACAAGTTCAGGAAAACTTGGGCAACGTGTGGTGGACAGCAATAAAATCCCTCTGTGATTTCTGCAGTCTGATTCGCTTCCCTTATTTTTATAGAGAGCAACAATGAGGGCACCACAGAAATCATCAAGTATCGCCTCTGTGGACCAATGTCTTCTAAGATGTCTTGCAATTCCTGCAAGGCATTTGGATCTAGTACTTTGTAGGTTTCAGCAGGAATACCATCCTGCCATGTTTGAGCTCATCTGCAAGATCACTTTTTTAAACTCTTCAGTAGAGAGAGGCAAGCATAGGGTATCTAAGACTAGCAGCTGAAGAATCTGCTGTAAGATATCATGATCAATTGTGGATGGCCTATTGAGTAAGTTGAAAAAGTGTTCTGTCTAGTGGTTTTTCAATCCTTCCTGGTCTTTGATCAATCTCAAGTCATCAGATGACACCAAGGGCGAGGACCATAAACTGTTTTTATGGCACTGAAGAACTCTCTGGTGGCATGCATGTCTACATAGTGTGCTACCTGCAATAATTTATCCTGCATTTCTCACAATTCCATCTGTGCTTTGGGTTATAGGTCCTTAAACTTTTCTTTCTTTGGGACAGATGATGGATCATTCTGCCAGGCTGTGTTAAGCCTTGTTCTTATCCTGGAGGATGATTGAAATGGTTTTTCATCAAACCAATCTTGATCCACCCAGGTTTTCAATCTAAGCGCAGTGGGAGATGGCTTTCTTATAAATTAAAAAAAGAGAGAGAAAAAAAATCATTCAGGAACTTTATGATAGAAATGGAGAATTACAATATAAGATGGATAAAAAGAAAGAAATAATCCAAACCTTCTTTGAATCATTATATAAAAAAGATGAAATAGATGGGGAAAAGATCAAACAATATCTAAAAGTTAATGGTCTCCCAGAATTAAAAGAAGAACAAAGAGACATACTGAATGGGAAAAATAACAGCTACGGAATTAAAAAGGGCAGTCCAAAACAAAAAAAATAATAAGACTCCGGGACCGGATGGTCTTCCAGGGGAGCTGTACAAAACCTTTTATGAAGAGTTCGAAAAGATATTATTAGAGGTATATAATGGTGTGTTGGAGAAATCAAATTTACCAGACTCCTGGATAGAGGCTATCATATCTCTTATTCCAAAAGAAGGCACAGACCCTAAACAGATTAAAAACTATAGGCCAATCTCGCTCCTAAATACTGATTACAAAATTTTTACTAATATAATGGTGGAAAGATTAAAGTTAATTTTGCAGGATATAATACATCCAGACCAAAATGGCTTTTTTCCTCAAAGACAAATTAGTAACAATATTAGAACGGTGTATTATATTACTAAATTTGTCCCCAAATTTCATATCCTCAATCTGTTGGAACATAAATTGCCAATTGAGGTTATCAAATGCTTTCTGCGCGTCTAATTTTGCAGGATATAATACATCCAGACCAAAATGGTTTTTTGCCCCAAAGACAAATTAGAAACAATATTAGAACGGTGTTAAATGCCCTTGAATACTATGAAATACATCGAGGAAAACAGGCAGCGTTGATCTTTGTAGACGCGCAGAAAGCATTTGATAACCTCAATTGGCAATTTATGTTCCAACAGATTGAGGATATGAAATTTGGGGACAAATTTAGTAATACCGGTATAATAAAGGCAATATATAGAACACAGAGGGCCAGTGTGATAATTAATGGAGAGAACACAAAAAGTTTTGAAATAAACAAAGAGGTAAGACAGGGATGCCCAATTTCACCTCTACTCTTTATTTTGTCTCTTGAAGTATTACTAGTTCAAATTAGAGTGAAGGAAGAAATAAAAGGGGTACAGGTCAAAGCAGAGGAATATAAGTTACAGGCATTTGCTGATGACCTGGTTTTCTTTATTGAGGAACCTATAGAGAGAGGAAATATTCTTATGGGTGAAATAGAAAAATTTGGAATGGTGGCGGGTTTAAAAATTAACAGAGACAAAACTAAAATGTTAGTAAAAAATTTAACTCCGTTATACCTGCCAGGTCTACTCCCCCCTCTGAGATTAAATCTTGAATGAGGGGGGCCTTATTCACCACAGACCTGGCGTTGCACAACATCAGCCTACAGCCAGGGCCCTGTGGTTCTGAATAACCCCAAGAACAGGTGGAGCCTTGGGGGTCGGAGCGCATGACCACTCGTAAACAGTGGGTACGCGCTCCCTTATTATAATACGGCCCCCTGCTCCCGCCATATCTGCCCCTCCCGCTTACAGTACTAATTGCAACTAAGTTAGCCTTAATCAGCTCCCCATCCAAACCCGCAGGATTCCGTCCCCTTCCATTGCCTGGCCTGTCTTCTAGCTCCCTTCCAACAATTCCTTCCCCCACCCTAAACACCCCTTCCCCACCCCTTCCCTCCCTTAAAACTTTCATTAAATACCGATTTAAAAAACCCCAAAGCCCCTTATTTGATGCATGCCATCTCTCAGGACTCCAAAGTCCATCCTCGAGATGGGCCCTTGATAAAACAGAGGGCCATAATTGCGAGAGGGGGGGAATCTCGCAATGCAAGAAGAGTCCACTTCGAGTAAGGAGCCAGTCAGGTAGAGTGCATCGATGGGGTCCGGCAAGAAAACCAGGCAGTTCAGTCTAAATTAAAATCCAAAATTCCAGGATTCCATCAGGGTGATGGTAATAATAGTAATAACAACAATAACGATGATGGTGGTGGAATTTAGGTGGTCCAGGCAGAAAAAGGCCCCTATGTTGTTCCATCCTGCTCCATTTAATCCACAGTCCACAGATTCGGATATGTGCTGCCGGGGCAAGGACCAGATCTCTAAAAAGGGGGTCCATAAAGGCAGCACCAGAGTCAGAGTCTGGGATTCTTTCATCAGGGCTATTTACTGGCCCTCCTGATGGTGCTCGATTCCACTTTCCTTTCTGCATAAAAACTAACAGGGTGGGGGAGGCCACTGCAATTCTCCCATTTGGCCTCATCGTTGGCTGCTCATTCACCGGGGAGAGGGAAGCATTACAACGTTATTTCCCTCACCACCAGGTCCATGCTGCCCCTCTCCATCACCCGCGACCTCCAGCTGTCTTCCCAAAATCAATATATAAGCCAAGAGAAGAGTTGGAGGAACAAAGAATACCCATAGATTGATGGTCTTATCTACAAATCAAATCTAGATATAATAGAGACAGGCAAGAATATGGAATAAATCAGACCACACACTTATTTGATAAAATCCTAATAAGCAAGGAAGGAAAATCATTATCAAAAATTTATAAATATTTATTAGAAATAGAGTTAGAGGAAGAAATAGTGAAGGGGTCCATGTTAGCGTGGGCACGAAATGTGGGGAGAAATATAAACTTAGAGGAATGGGAAAGATTATGGAACGTAAATTGTAAATTGACGTTGTCAACTGCATATAGAGAGAATCAATACAAAATGATTTATAGATGGCATTTAACACCAGTGAGATTGGCTAAAATGCATAAAAATATAGATCCGAAGTGTTGGAAATGTAGAATTAGAGAAGGAACATTCTACCACATGTGGTGGCTGTGCCCCAAAGCAAAAAATTATTGGGAAAGAATAAGAGATTGGATACAGGAGATAACGGGGATAAAAATGGATTTTAAATCAGAATTATTTCTATTGGGCATAATAAATTCAAAGATTAAAAAACAACTCCAACACATCATTATATATATATTGACTGCAGCTTGCATAGCATATGCCCAATGTTGGAAGAATGAAAATATACCCACAGATGAAATGGTTATTTATAAAATTTTGGAATGCACAGAAATTCACGCTAGAATTAAAAGACAAGGAGGCGACAGAATTTTATGAAATTTGGAATAAATGTTATATTTGGCTAGAACAGAGAAAGAAAAAGATATAATGATCGAATGTAAATAAAATGTAAATAAGATGTAATAGAATAGTTAGAATGTATAGCATGGTTCAGTTAAAAGAAAAGATTTTTGTTTATATATGTATAGTTTGTTTTTGGTGTATGGTGTATGGTGAACAAATAAAAAAAAATTTTTTAAAAAGAAGATAGTCCATTACTCTCTCTATTCCACCTTTTTTTGTATCCCAAAGGTGCTTTTCAAAAGACAAGTGGATTTTCTTGGCTTATTTCTTTGAAATCTTTTTGAAAAGCACCTTTGGAACAACCATGGCCTGGATGATTGAGAATCTCCATAAACTTTTTTGCGTATTGTTCAAATTAGTTCTGAATTTTTTTTTAAAAAAAATATCAGTTGACAGTTTCATTTTAGTAAAGGTCTTTTCTAAATCAAATAAAATTAAATCTTTATTATGGTTATAGACCAGCATAAGGTGGGTGGGATCATCATCATCATCATCTCTTAAAAGTAGCTTATAGAATATGTCCATTTAAAAAAAAAAGACTAAAGGAATTAGAACTTATCTTTTTAAAAATGCTAAATCCAAGTCTCTTTATACAAGACCCTTAATGGCTAACTATTATAAAGAAAAATAATCATAACTGAAAATAAAATGCAAACATAGGGAGAAAGATAAATGAATCTCAGGACTCCTAGTGGATATAGGCTACATTTCATAAGAAATGTGTATTGGAAAATAGATGATCTTTCCTGGTATTAAATTATAAAAATGTTAAACTAGGTTATGAAACTTTGCTGTCTTGACAGCACATTTAAATATAGTTTTCACATTAAGCAAATGTGATATTTAAAATGCAAACAAATTTCACCTTGCTTCTAAATAGTAATTAAAAGTCAGATTCTGCTGCTGATATTTTAATAAAACCAAATGAACAGTGAACATTTTAAGTGGCAAAGCAGTAATTTAGAGTGGTAGTTAAAGCTATAACCATAGCAACAAAATACTAAAGGCAAACCTAAGCCATTTCTTCACGATTTGCATGATTACTGAATTATACCTAATGGAATATATTATAGTTACTTAATGCCAGATTTAGTTTGATAATTTTTTTTAAGTAACTCTGGGAGTTGAGCATCTCCTAAATATACTTCCCTGTAATTTCATGGCATGTAGAAAACACATTTATTGTGAACAATGGCATTGTGTAAGGTATTTTAACATTGTTATATTATTCAGCAAGAGAAGTTAAGATATAAATTCTGGTGATTTTATCAGCCAAGTGCCCCAACATAGACTTAAAATAGCAAAAATTCTTGGAGTGAGATGCAAGACATTGGAAGAGAGGAAAAACTATCAATCTATTCACTGATCAATGGCCTATGAATAGGGAAAACATCAACCACAGTACTTCACTGGATTTCATCTATTATATTCTAGAAAATGACCATAGGCAAATTGCATGCTAGGCTGTGATTTGCTGTAGGAAAAGTTGCAAAATAGACAATCTTTTACTGGATGGGTTAATAGTCTGATCTGAAATGACACAGAAGGTTTGAGAATTGAGGTTTTTTTCAATAAATTACAGAGAGCACAAAAGAACAGAAAGTATTCAGAGTCCACTTTTGTATAGCAGTTCATTAAGATGAAACCTGAAAGATTATGTGAGATAAAAAGCGACGGACGGAAACTAATCAAGGAGAGAAGCAACCTAGAACTAAAGAGAAACTTCCTGACAGTTAAAACAATTAACCAGTGGAACAACCTGCCTCCAGAAGCGGTGCTCCAACACTGGAAGTTTTTAAGAAGAGACTGGATAGCCATTTGTCCGAAATGGTATAGGGTTTCCTGCCTGAGCAAGGGGTTGGGCTAGATGACCTCCAATGTCCCTTCCAACTTTATTATTATTAATATAAATACTTTCCCATTATTATTGTGACTAAGTTTGCTTCCTATTAGTAAATAAACAGTAAATAAATGGGGATACCTAAGATTTGAGAGCCAATTTGATTAGTGGTTAAGGCAGATGCTAGATACCAGGAGAATGTGAGTTCTAGACCCATATTAGGCCCAAAGCTAGCTCGGTGACTTTGGGGCAGTCACTCTCTCTGAGTCCTTAAGAAGGAGACAATGGCAAACCACTTCTGAAATCCAGCCAAGAAAACTGCAGGGACTGATCCAAGAGTTTCCAGGAGTTAAAAATGACTTGAAAGAAGAAACAACCTTAAGGACTACAACCTTAACATGAGAAACTAAATCCTATTAAACCTGTAGAATTCCTTTTAAGTAAACATGCCTTGACCTCACTTCAACTAACACTTCTGGGAACCTAACCATAAAAGCAGACAATGAGAAGAAGAAAGATGGTTTTGACCTCAGTTTGTATCACTGGGTAGCAAACTGTGGATTGTTAGTCTTTACAGGGAATAAGACATGTTCTGTATTGCTACAGTCCATATGGGACTAATTCTGTCACAAACTGTCACCTGTTTGTTGAACTGAAAAATTCTAAGAGGAAGCTAGAATGCCCCAATATATATATAATTCAAAAAGTTAAAATGCAAGGTCCAAAAAAAGAAATAAAAAGTTATTTTATAAAAATGAAGCAGAAACAGGGAAGTGGCTTTGGTTATCCAAGATACTCTGGTGGTATTCAGAGAAGCTGTCCCATGCATAACTTCATAGGAGACCTGTATGTTAACAGAATAACAGAGTTGGAAGGGGCCTAAGAGGTATTCTAGTCCAACCCCCTGCCCAAGCAGGAGACTCTATACCGTTCCAGACAAGTAGCTGTCCAATCTCTCCTTAAAAACCTCCAGTGATGAAGCACCCACAACCTCTGAAGGCAAGCTGTTTCAATGGTTAATTGTTCTCACTATTGGGAAATTTCTCCTTAGTTCTAGGTTGTTCTTCTCTTGTTAGGTTGGGCTGTAGGGTTCAGTTGGGACCGATGCTTTTGCATCGGTCTCCTTGGAGTATAGAAACCTCCCTGCCTGAGTTCCTAGACCTGTGGCTGTATTAGTAGTGGAGTTCCACAAGTTCATGGTTCTGTGGGATCGGGAGGCATTCAAATTAGCCACAGGATTTTTTTTTTACCATATCCTTAGCAACCTGCATCCTCCACCGTATGGTATTCAGATCACCAATTTCTTTGGATATAAAGACAATGACAAAATAGGAATTAAGATTTCTCTGTTTGAAGTAAGCAGTGAGCCCACCACCTTTTTTTGTCTTCCTTTTGCTGCTGACATATTTGAAGGAACTTTTCTTACTAAATTTTATCTCTCTTGATAACTGTAGTCGTTTCTTCGCTTTGTCTTCCTGATTTCATTCTTACATTTGTAAGTTGAAGCTACCTGTAGATTTCCTTATACATTAGCCTTTCTGTTTCCAATAAGCAAGCGTATTTAATCTTACTTCCTTCACAAGTTGCCTACTCAGTCACACTGTCTTCTTTAGCTATGCTCTAGCTTACTTCCAGACTGGTATTGTTGGAGACTACACAATTCTTAATTTCATTTTTCTCCACCCCTGGAGAAAAGAAAACAAAGAATCCTATCTCACCTTTGATACTTGCGGGACCGTCTGCTGCCGCATGAAACCCAGCGACCGGTTGGGGCCCACAGGGTCGGCCTTCTCCAGGTCCCGTCAGCCAGACAGTGTCGCCTGGCGGGGCCTAGGGGAACAGCCTTCTCTGTTGCGGCCCCGGCCCTCTGGAATCAACTCCCCCCAGAGGTCTGTATTGCCCACACCCTCTCCGCCTTTCGCAAACTATTAAAGACACATCTTTGCTGGCAGGCCTGGGGCAGTTGACACCTTGCCCCAGCCAGTGTATGTTTGTTGTGAGTTTGTTTTGGATGATTGGTTTTAATCTAGGGGTTTTATAATGTATTTGATTTCTATATGCTACTGATTATGTTGTAAGCCGCCCTGAGTTTTTGGAATAGGGCGGCATAGAAATCGAAACAAACAAATAAATAAATAAATAAATAAAGTGTCATAAAACTACTTTCTTATTTATTTGTTTAAATCTAGTGTATGTAAAATCATTTGTAAAGGGTTAAAAATTTACCCTTTCATTGAGATGAACTTAAAAGTTCCACTTTAAAGTGATAAAATTTGAAAAGGAAGTTCCACCAGCACACATTCTTGTGGGGAAGGAGAGAAGATTGTCTGATCTTCCTGGGTTCTTCCTTCTGTAATGAACCCTGTAAACATGCTGTGTTTTTTAAAGATATTTCCTGCTCTCAAATCCAGCTGAGGTGCAGGTTCATAATGGATTCTTCAGACTTCAAATCATTTATACATCTCACTCCTGGTTTTCTTTAAAAAGAAATAGTGCGTTTAAGCTCTATAACTGTGTTCAAGACAGTAGGTGTTCAAAACATCACACAAAGAAACATTGTTGCCATACTTTATTGGCAGGGGGTGAGGAGGAAGGAGGAAGAAAACAGGTAGATTTTTACTACCTGGCTTTGTAGTTGCTATTTCATTTTTATTCTCTCCTCAGTGTTGACTACAATTCAATGCTGACTTCTGGTGGGTGTCTGGACCAGCACCTGCAGTTTTCTTGGCAAGATTATTAGGAAATAGTTTGCTTCCTTCTTAAGGCTGAGAGAGATTGACTGGCTCAAGGTCACTCAGCTGCCTTTGTGACTAAGATGGGACTAGAACTCTAGCCTTGTGCCTTAATCACTACACCAAACTGGCTCTTAAAAGTGATTTATAGCACAACCCTATGGATATTTATCCAGAAAGTTGCTCTAAATTCCATAGTGTTTATTTAGAATAAGCATGCATAGGATTGTGGCCTTGTTCAATACAGTAATAGCAAAGCTATTATAATTTAAGTAGACTTGTGAATCACTCAGAAGCATCCTTGGTTTGTTATATGCCAAGTGCAAAATTAGTGAACTATTTATTTATTTATAAAATGTATTGGCCACCTTACGGTAATTCTGGGTGGCTTACAGTTACATATAGAGTTAAAACATAAAAAAGGTAAAACTCAGACATTAAAACCAAGGACAAATGAGGAGGGTGGGGGGCAGAGTGGGGGAAAGTGGGATCTGTTATTACTCAATCAACCACCTCCATTGTTCTGTTCCCCCACTGGAGCCCTAGGCCGACTGGCAGAGCCCAGATCCTTAGGCCCTTATGAAAGGATAGGCGAGTTGGGGCCAACCTCACATTGGGGGGCAAGATGTTCCAAAGGACAGGAGCAACAGCAGAGAAGCTGTCCTTCTGGACCCCGCCAGTCAGAATAATCAGGTTGACAGGACCTGCAGCATGTCTCCTCTGCCAGCACAAGTGTTAGGGGGCAATCCCAGTGGGGTGAGACAGACCCTCAAGTAATCTTTTCCTTTAGGGCTGATGGATAAACTCTTAGAAAAGAGCCATGCAACACTGTTTCTGTTTATGAACTACAGTAAGATTATTGTGTGCTCAAAGATGGAAAGATCTGGCAATAGCTACAATGGAGAAATAGTTGATGAAGATGACTGAACTTGCTGAAATAGTTAAATTGACTTGCTTCATTAGAGAAAGGATGGTATCTACATTTATCACTGACTGGAAACCCTTATAGTTTTTTTGCACAAAAAAGGGGGGGAAAGAATTTGATTTATGGTTTTGATGATTAGACAGGATAAACTATAGAAAGAAAAAAAGAAGAGAGTCATGATGTAATCTTAGCAAAGTAGTTAAAATGTAATTGTACTGGTAACTGCTGTGAAAAAGATTGGAATCCATTTCTTTGTAATTTTTGTGTATCTCCCTTTTTTTTCAATCTGTCTTCTTATTTTCTTTTTACCTCTTACGTTTTCCTTCTGGCTCTTAGCTTTTTCTTTTATTTCTCTCTTTTTTTTCTTTCTCATTCTATTTTAGCTTGTATTAATTCTTATTGTTGTTGTTAAAAAGTTCAATAAAAATTAGACAGATAGATAGATGATAGATGTTTTTTTAAAAAAATCAGAGAACAATGAATGCTTTATTTTTAAGAATTTGAAATGAACCATACTTTGTGTTTTGTAGAATTTTGAGTGGCTTTCCTTTCTATCAGGCATTTTAATTGCTGCATGGTAGAACAGCACAGCACAGCACAGTATGTTTCTCCCCTTCATAGCACTAAATACACCTAATGAATTTGACCAGTACAAATGGATGAGAATTTTACTGAATTATTTTCTGGGAAAATAGCTTACTGACATTCAATTTTTACCCTTGTTTTCAGCATAATGTTTTCAGTATATTGGTATACTATGACAAGTTTCATACAGTCTACAAGCACTGATTTCAAATAGTTTGGAAATTATAATTGGATCATTATAGAAATTAGTCTATGAATAGTTAGTGATAGATTCCTGAGATATTAACACTGTATGGAATTTGGGATAACCAGAATTAACACATGAATGAAATGCAAGCCTTTTGCATAGCTGAAAGTTAATTGTGTCTATTTAGCTTTTGGAAATGGAAGCCTTGGCACATCATGGCATGACAATAAAATAAAATAAATAAATGACACTTTAAAAAGTCATTCTGGTGGCAGGCTTGTCACCAGGCTAAATGACAACCTCTCAGGAATTCTAAGCATGCAACCAAACTATTTAAGCTAAGTATATCATAAACATCCAGTAGATAAATGAACATACCATCCATTTGCTGCCTTTATTGTGATTTTTCTCCTACAGTTTTTAAACCTGTTGGCAATGCAGTTCATAAATCTCCAGCAAACAGCTGGTATATGATGGGATATGCACTCAGAGGCCAAAAAATGCCCAGGTCAAAGCGGTCTATGACTCCTTTCTAAGTCTGCATATTATTGGGTACATTTACTGAAATCTACAGCATTTGCTTCTAACTGGAACACTAGCTTTATAGTGATGGCAGTTTAATTTTACACCGTCTTGAGCAATATGAAGTGCCTTTTTAGAAGATGCAATGACAAGATATGATTCTGCACATCATTATTTCCAGTGGACCCATTTCCATTTCATCTCCTGGGAAGTGCTGACATCCAATATGCATCCTAGAGGGAAGGGGGGGGGAGAAAGAAGCAGAGGAATAGAGAAACTGAAGCTACAGAATTGACATCTAATGCCTAGAAGGCATTAATTACCCACTGGGCTATTTCAGTAGTGGCTGCTGATCCAACAGACAACCAAAAGGTATCCCAAGCTAAGAAATAACAGCAAGCAGGTTGTTAATGCATGTTTTCGGTAATCAGGAGCTTGTTAGACAGTGATAGATGTCCAACTGATGCCAGGCAGAAAAGTCAGCAAGATAGAGGAGAAAAACAGTGGTGTAGTGTTGCCTATTTCTTCATGCTCTTCATCTTATGTCAATCACCCAGGAAAGAAAGCTGGAATTCTTCTGAAGCATTTAATGCTATATGCTGGAGAAAACAGGGCTAATTTTCATGACCCCAAGGAATTTTATTTGGTATATAATACTTACTTCAAATACTTTACTGTTGTACAAGTATGATCTAAGTAATCCAGAAGATGCACTTAGATAGTTGGGGAGCTGATATTAATTTTCATTTCACAGAGTGAAGCACCATGATGGAGAGTGGGGGGGGGAAAGGGTAAATCTTAATTCAGAATCAGACTTTAATGGGATGCATCTTGAAATGTGCAGAATTAGGAGCTCAAAATTGCAAAAGTAAAATTTGCCTGAAAAGTCAATGCAGATGATGAGAAGCAGAGAAAGTAGGAAAGAAAGAATATTAATAATGCAAATATACTGGCTGAATTATTTTGAGATTCTGAGTAAAACTATGATAATTTCTGGAATCTCTTCCCAGTAACTCATTACATCTTTTTTAAATTAACACTAAGTTTGTCTCCATTTGTGTTTCTAGTTCTCGTTCAACTGCCATTTTAATATGGATGAATCAGATGGGTATGTTTACCCAGAGGTTGCTTCTTGAGGTAACATTGCTTCACTTTTTTTACAGTTTTGGGGAATGGGTTATAAAAAAATCTTTTTGTGCATGTCTTTTGAGAAGTGAATTTTAATGAAAGACAGCAGCAGATTTTTTTTCACATTTAATATTTATGGGTTTGTATGGATGTTTAATTTAAATGTTGTAAGTCCTAAGTGTCATTCAAAAAGGTACAATACAAATAACTGCAATATGTACATAACTAAATAGTTCAAGGAAAAAAGTCTAATAATAATAATAATAATAGTAGTAGTAGTAGTAGTAATAATAATAATAATAATAATAATAATAATAATAATAATAATAATAATAATAATAATAATAATAATAAAAAAGTTGGAAGGGACATTGGAGGTCATCTAGCCCAACCTCCTGCTCAGGCAGGAAACCCTATACCATTTTGGACAAATGGCTGTCCAGTCTCTTCTTAAAAACTTCCAGTGTTGGAGCATTCACCACTTCTGGAGGCAGGTTGTTCCATTGGTTAATTGTTCTAACTGTCAGGAAGTTTCTCCTTAGTTCTAAGTTGCTTCTCTCCTTGATTAGTTTCCATCCACTGCTTCTTGTCCTGCCTTCAGGCACCTTGGAAAATAGCTTGACTCCCTCTTCTTTGTGGCAGCCCCTGAGATATTGGAATAATGCTATCATGTCACCCCCTAGTCCTTCTTTTCATTAAACTAGACATACCCAATTCCAGCAGCCTTTCCTTATATGCTTTGGCCTCCAGTCCCCTAATCATCTTTGTTGCTCTTCTCTGTACTCTTTCTAGAGTCTCAACATTTTTTTTTACATCGTGGTGACCAAAACTGGATGCAGTATTCCAAGTGTGGCCTTACCAAGGCATTGTAAAGTGGTATTAATACTTCACGTGATCTTGATTCTATCCCTCTGTCAATGCAGCCTAGCACTGTGTTGGCCTTTTTGGCAGCTGCAGGACACTGCTGGCTCATATTTAAGTGATTGTCCACTAGGACTCCGAGGTCTCTCTCACAGTTACTACTATTGAGCAAGTTACCCCCTATACTATACCTGTACATTTGGTTTTTCTTGCCTAAATGTAGAACCTTACTTTTTTCACCATTGAATTTCATTTTGTTACATAGTGCCCAGTGTTCAGGTCTGTCCAGATCCTCCTGTATTCTAAGTCTGTCTTCTGGAGTGTTGGCTATTCCTGCCAGTTTGGTGTCATCTGCAAATTTGATGATTTCCCCATCTATCCCCTCGTCCAAATCGTTGATGAAGATGTTGAAGAGCACTGGGCCCAGAACAGATCCCTGGGGCATCCCTCTACACACTTCCCTCCATGTAGATGCAGTTCCGGTCAGCCAGCTATGGATCCATCTGGTGGTGATGCTGTCTAACCCACATTTTTCTATCTTATCAAGTAGTAAGTTGTGATCTACTTTATCAAATGCATTACTGAAGTCCAAATAAATTATATCCACAGCATTCCTTTGATCTACTAATTTTCTCACTTGGTCAAAGAATGCAATAAGGTTTGTCTGGCATGATCTGCTTTTGACAAACCCATGTTGGCTTTTAGTAATGACTTTGTTTGCCTCTAGATGTTTGCTGATTCATTGTTTGATTATCTTTTGCAGAATCTTCCCAGGTATTGAGGTCAGGCTACATAGATATTTTCATTATATTTCCTTCCAATGGTGTAAAAAATTATTTCTTATTACCTTCTGAGATGTTTTCATTGCCTTGCCAGTTTTCTATCTGAGTTTCTACCTATTTAGCTTTTGGAGATCAGACAAATTCCTGTCATTAAAGGCACAAGTAAAAGCCCTATTATTAGAGAACCATCATGTCCCCATTTTACCTTTCCAGAATTTCTGCTGTTGTATCATGACCAGGATGGACAATCTGATGTTCGAGATCTGCAACTCCTATTTTTCCCGCATCTCAAGTTTTCCCTAATTGCACCACTAAATCTGTCTACAACCCTTCCCCTTTCACTCTTTCTCCCCCCCCATGAAACTTTTCTCCTTGAGCATTGACTTCTGTAGAAATATTAATGTTCTTATGGAATTGTAATAAGTTCTGTAGAATCCTTATGCATAGATTAAATGTATAAATCATTGTCAATTTTACTTTCTGGAACTCAAGGACCTCAGGCAATCTCCAAGAAAAGATCAGCATAAATAATAATAATCCCAAGAAAATTATGTAAAAGAAATATGTGTTAAAAAGAGCATTAAAATCTGTAGGATGCTATCTTTAATCCATAGATAATTGGATATAGTTTATGGAAAACTAAAATACTTTGAATACCTTATATATGTACTCTAAGGATTATTCACTGATGAAAAAAAGAATCTGCTTTTTACTTTTAAACATTGTGTGCTAATTTGTTAAAAGCAACTTAATTAGCACAAAGTAATAATCAAAGACTTTTTTTCTGCTTTATATGTCATCATTTTTTATTTGTTTTCATGTAAAATTGCTATCAAAGGCATTATTGGTGAGACTATTTAGAAACACAAAGCACTATTTTAGTTTCTATCCTATGGAATTTTTTAAACGGCAAAACAAAAATGTTATATGCACTTCTGCATGTTCAGGTGGAAAAGATTTGGGAAAAGGAGGATTGAATCAAAAAATCTCATGTATGGGAATGGATTAAATATCAATTTCCCCTGAGGGAAGAGAAAGCAGAAGGGGAAGGAAAGGAGAGAGGGGAGAGAGAAGAGGGGAGAAGAGATTATCATATGAAATATGTTGCATGTGTTCATTGTACTGTAACATCATATATTTGGGGTTGGCAAATATAAGCCTACAAAAACAAACTAGTTGGGTGCCATTTACAGCTGCCATTAACATCAGGAAAGAATTTGTAGCTGCTATATTCCAAATATGAATAAAAAGTGTCCTTGCTTGTTTACAATTAAATTATCCATTCAAGAATTATAACCTAAAAGTTTATGCTTCTTACTCTATGGAGATACATTGCAGCTTAGTGATATTCACACAGGCACTTCTTTTCCATTTATTTTTTGTATTAAAAACAAAATCAGAATTAAGATGTGTAGCAAACAGAAAACAAAAAGAATACTATATAGTTGTCCCAGTAATTTTAGAATAAATGGCTTTCCTTTCTTCAGTTTTTCAACCCAAGTAGAACATGAGGATTTTGTTCTTTCCATCCCTCCTCCTCCTCCTCCTCCTCCTCCTCCTCCTCCTCCTCCTCCTCCTCCTTCTCCTCCTCCTCCTCCTCCTCCTCCTTTTCCTGATATTCTCTCATTCATCTCCATTGCAAAGGCTGATAATGGGTTACACTTCTTGATGATACCCTCTCATTTCTTCTCATTAAGTCCATTGCCCATTATTGCCTTTCTATTGCTGAAGAATTGCTTAAGGGATATAGGAGTGTTGTAATTCCTCTTCATTAATCTAGAGGAAGTCAAAGTATATAAAATCACATTGTACCTGTTGTGTCAGCAACTTGGTTGAAGGCCTTAATAATAATAGATGGCCTGTCATTCATACAATTGCTTCTTGCTAGACAAAAGGTAAATGTAATCTAAAGCTACATCAGAGCAATCTAAAAAGAATTATGCCCTTTTCTACATTAATTCAGGAACTGTTAAACAAAATAATAAGTTCAATATATGTGTTTTTAATGCTTTTTTATTTATCTGCATTTCTGGAATGTTTAATAGTGACTACCATACCCCTCTTGGCATCCTAAAAATTCAAGGCCCCGCATTTTATTTTATTATTTTATCTTATTTTCTATACTGTTTTATTTAAAACATCACTTTGAAATAATATGAAAACTAAACTTTTAACAAAGCAAATGTCCTGTTTCAATTATATATTCACACAGTTGCTATGGAAAGTTAACAGTGTACTCAAAATCAAGGAGATAACAGCAGACAAGGAATGCAAGCAAAACTGAATCTCCATTAAAAAAAAACAACGGCCTGAGTATGGTTTTTCTTTTAACAGGAGCATTCAGAAGAGTAACCAAAATCCAGAGTTCAGAGTTCCAAGAGCCAGGACAGGGTTGTCAGCTAGTCTAGAAGTCATAATTTCATGAGCAGAATCCCCACAAATCTCACACAAGAGCCAGTTATCAGACAGTTGATTCCAATGAAAGTTCATAGGTCAGGAATCTCTTAAATCAGTTGCCTTTAATCAAGATATTTACTGTCTTGCTTGACAAGGAGTCTCCTAGATGTCTCCTAAAATGTCTCTGGTCTGCTCTCTACTCCACACACTGGGTGCATGGGTTGGGAAGCTTTATGGCATCATCATCAACTAATTGCTCCAGCTGTTCTGATGGTTCCTGTGTTTGATCAGCCTGATGTAACACTTGACTTTGTGTGTCCTAAATCTGACATTCTACAAGCTCTTCTGGAGCCGCTTCTTCAGAATCAGTGCCTTGAGTCCTAGCCCATAATAGGGCCTTTAGGCTTTCAGCAGTATTCCTCCAAAAAAGAATGATGGGTGGTGGATGGTTCCAATCTTATGCTTTGGGATGTATTTTATCCCCAGGGGGGAAAGAAACAGTAGTGAAATATGTATGTGTGTGTGCTGATTGAGGGAATGGTCTCACTGATTTTTCTTCTGGTGAATAAGTATTTTATAATTGGATCCCCACATTTTGTGAATGGGCAAATTCACTTCCATACCAGCCATTCTGTGAAAGCAACTACCATACCATATTCTCTTTTAAAAAATCCTAATTTACTTACAACCAACACAAAAGCATTTGTGTATTCTTCTGACCTACCTAGTTAAAGCCATAGCAAAAAGCCATCAGACATTACCAAGATCAAATATAAAAAAGCCATACAAATCATACAAAAATAAAATAACATATTGATGAATGAATTAGAATTAAGACATAAGAAGAACATGGTCTTGGCCTTAGAACAGGGGTGTCAAACTCGCAACGTCATATGATATGTTGCAACATATGGCAACTTTTTTTCCATTGCTGGAAAGGGGTGGGCACAGTTTTGCCATGACGCATCCAGCCCATGGACCGGCAGTTTGACATCCCTGCCTTAGATCAAAGTGATTTATAATCAAACCTACTGTAAATAAGAAAACTTATAAACAAAAATATTTTAAAAGGTAATAAACCAGATTGTACGTTATCAACTGTGAAAGGAACAAGAGAAAAGAATAGTCACCTGTATTTGGGACACAAGAAAGTATATTTCAACAACCAGAGTACAGTATGAATTAATTTATTAAATAATATTAATTATACAGTACCTAAATATAAAACACAGAAAAGATTGAAGAGTACGTAAATGCAACACAGATTATGAGATTTGCAGATCAACAAAATGAAGCTCTTAATGAACTAATTACAGAAGATAAAACTAAACCCAGAAATTAAAATTGAACAAGTCCCCAGGACTATAGACATAATGCATTTCTGCAATATTTTATAAGATTTTCCAAGAAATGCTGATTAAATCATTAAACCAGGTAATGAATGATGTACTACATTATTAAGTTCTTCCTTCCTCACAGTAAGGACCTTTTATTTCTTTGAGTTAGAAAAAGAAAATGATTCAATTTCCCTAGAATTGTATAGTCTATTTTTAATTGCATGTAGATTACAAGGGGTTTTTTATGACAACACTTGCAAAACGATTAAATAGCTTCTTAACACATGTTATATATCCTGGATTTGTCTCAGGAAAAATCCATGAGGGACAATATCAAATGTGTTTTGAATACAATTGATAATATAAATTAGAAAAAGAGATGTGGCAGATAAGTAAAGGAGCATTTTATACTTTAAAAAATCTATCAGGCAAGATCATGTTTATAAAATACAGCTCAAATTCAAAAAGAGACAGAGGTCCCACCAATTACTAAGGTCCAAGATTTCCAAGAAGCAGAATTAGAACATGAAATTTAGAAGAATGGGGGGAGGGTAATGGAGGATATTCTATACAGTACTCAAACAGCTTATTAAATTCAGAAAGCTGTCACCTCTACTTGAATATAATTAATACTGATCAGTTTTGAATCTCAATGTCAGGCTACTCCAAAATAAATTCATTTTGCACCTGATGCAGTTCCATATAGCTCTCCATTTTTCTACTTCCTATTCTCAGTCTCTCCAAGTAGAGATGGTGGTCTTCATATTACTGGGAGACTATCATTTCAGTCAACTGCGACAGAGACAGTGGGACCTGGTTTCAGCTCTCTGCTACAACTTTAATCTTGCCTTTCTGGACCCAGATCCATGCATCCTTTGTTATAGTTTCTCTTCTGGTCTGAGGATACCTTTTCACGCACATACATACATGTTAGTTTATGGCTGGTTTATGGTACTGTTCCATTAAAATATACAGAAGGATGATTACACAATTAACCAATAAGAGCAATGAGTTCTAGATTCGGAAATTCTATGCCTGCTCTCAATGTCACTCCAATTAATAGAGATTGGAAAAGACAGCGCTTAAAATGGGAAAATACATTTGACAATATATTGATCTTTTTTCAAAATATTGCAGAAATACTATAAAGCTGCAATCCCAAAACTCTCTTGTTAAAATCTGTGAGACTCTCCATATACAATCCATATACTGGTGATATACGTGGTACCTTTCTGCCTTCAAAATCTAAATAATAAAGGCCATCTGAGCACTAAAGTGAGATTGAAGAATATCATTTCCATTTTCCCCCTCATGCATCTTATCCATTATTATAAATTATGTCTCCATTAAATATAATGTGCTCCCATAATCTGTTATTCCAACCCAAGCATTATTTGCATATTCTGGTTGCTCATTTATAACATTTATGCCCATTCCTCACTTTTATTAGAAATATAATTTATTTAAAAACATTAAACACAGTTAAGAGGAGAGCTTGAAATATAGGCATACTTAACATTTATGAATTAGGCGTGCAGTGCCATTTTAAGCAAGCTTGCTCAAAAGTAAATTTATTTTATTTAGTGGGACTTGCTTTTAGGTAACTGTTTTGTAACCAGAGCAGTAGCAAGAATAGCAAGTGAGACATTTGTCATTCCAAGAATGAGCCAAAGTTAATAGGAAAAAAAGAAAACATCTTCTTTAGGCCTAACAAAAAAAGGTACACCTAAATACCTTTGTTTTAAATGCTGTAGAGTCATATGTAGCCATGCATTCCTGGAACATTATGGCAACCTACAAATTGGATAACACTTTATTGTCCTGGAAAGATTTATATTTAGCCATGGGAATCTCAGTGAGTCTTAAATAAGCACACAAATGTCCTATTCTGGAGGAAGACTGTGTTTTCCTTTCCTAATAATGAAAGCATTGATTCAATTGAGGCCTGCTTATTTGATCCAGATCTCCTTCATTGTTAAAGTCATTCCACAGAGAACCAACTGGTATGAATGGCTTTGGTTTCTATTCTATTTGTATTCAGTCATCATTCATTGGGGAGGAAAGACTTACCTGTCTGTGATGGCAGTGAAACTGCATCATTAAAAAGGAAGGGGAGAAAGGAAATACCACTCATCATTGAGGCATCAGGTGAAAAATGAACAAAATGGTACAAATAAAAAAAATCCAGTTGTGGCAGTCACATAAGGAAAGAAAGAAAAATTTAACATGAATAATGCAAGCAAATGAAATCTTAATTGAATAATGAAGCAAATGATGTTTTTAATCACATAAATGAATAAAATTCTTACCCAGCCCCATCTATTGTCAGCTGATTATTGTTGCATGAGGTTCCTAATGTGCAGTTGTTAACAAATGTTTTGTATAGTCAATCTTAGCAAATCTCAAAGGCTGCTTTTGTGGGCAGCCTTGAAGCCATGCATATTGATGTAGAACACTCTGTCCTGAATACATCTGTCTCAGTCCCACAAATCTACATGTCCATTCTGACACATAGTAGGAGGACAGTAAGCAATTTATTAGAATAACTATGTTGGTAATACTGTGCCTCATTTTCCCAGGGTAAGCAAGCTTACATTCAACACTGTTTATTTCTAACTGCATGGATTCAACTTGTATAATGCAGAACCTTTAAGAAATAGAAATGCAAATATAGCTTGCATGGTTACTTTTTCAACTGCTCCAAGCAGCCAAGGAGCTAGTTATAGTGCTGTACTCAAATCCACCACTAGATGTTATTCAAAGTCATTTTCCATTCTTAAAATAAAGGGTTGATTTCTTATATTTCTTTTGTTTCACCTCAATGATTTTTTTTCCAAAGAGAAAATCTTAACAATTATCTCAGTTCTCAAATTTATCAAAACTGTAGCTTTGTATTACTTTTACTTCAGTATTGTATGTTTCTGTCCCCCATAAAAATTTTAAAACGCCGCTTCCATTCACATCCGGAGGTTTTTAGCTTCTTGGGAGCCTTTCCCAGGAAATTCAGTTGTAAAGTAGTAAAGAAAGGATCAATATTCTCACCCAGTTCCAAACATGCTGTTTTCGATGTGCTAATTGAAACTTTTGTTCTTCGGTTGTCAGCTGCTAATGGCTGGCCACAGAGGTGTGGCTGATCTTTCCCCTGCCAATTTAGAAGGATTTCCTTGGATTGAATGGAAAGATTACCATCTCTCCATGATCAACAAGAACCCTCCTTCTTCATCGCCTCTTCGGGGTGACTTTAGGCCCTTTTCAGAGCCCCCAGCAGGGCGAATTCGGGTACAGAAGACAGAGCCCTGACTTCCTGCATCCATTTAGCCATGACATAAAATTGGAAATTGGCATATTTATCATTCTGACCTTCTTGGACTATAAAATCTACTGAGTTTGGACTTTTAATTTCAAGATCTAATGGGAGAGAAAGAAAAAATTGACTTTTGAACACGTCTGGCTGCAGGGAGGTTGAACATTTTGAATACTGGGAACATTGTGGATTACAATTTTGCCTGACTGATAATTTTCAAGATGCTTGAGACAAAGGATTACTATAAAATATAGCCATTAGGACTGGTTTATAAAGGCTACATATAAAGACCAGAAAACTAGAGGAAACTTTGTTCCATTCTTACTAGATAGGTGATACTAGAGGATTTCTAGGAATGATGCCTCAAGGAAAAAAAAACAAATATTCTTTATGCTACAGCTAATTCATCAAACAATTGTTGCACACAAAGAGGACATAAAAAGAAATCATAAAGAGACTAAAACTCATCTAGATGATATAAATGACCAAACCTCCAATTGAAGCTAAAACTGGAAAGTTCCCAGACAACGACTACAAAGTATGAACAAATAAACCAGAAATCAGAGGACGAAACAGAAGAAATGGACCTAGAGATGGAGAAGATAGGAGAATGAAAATATCAACTTCCATACACAAATAAAATACTGCAAGACCTACCCACAACAATGAAAATACAAAAGACCCTTTACTCCTTTCTCCAAAATGCACCTAATGACAAGGAAGAAGATTCTAGATAATGGAACACAGACCGACAGGGGAAATGTTTAGGGAAAAATACTTTACCTAAATTGTCTTCCTCATGCCAGGCATCCTTCACAAAAATAGAAAGAAAATTCTTGAGCAATTTAATTGCCTTGGCCTGGAAAGCTACTTGGCAAAGAAGGAAAGAAAGAGTTAGATTTAAATATGATTAAAAGAATAGATGACCCTTAGATATAACTAGATTTTTATAATGGAAGATATGATTTAGAATTAAAATAGCTTTTTTTTAATATGGAAAATTTGAAAATAAGAGGAGGGTTGGTATGAATAAAATTTTAGCTATATTAATCATAACTGACAAAGATACTTTAAATATTGATGGGAAATCAAACTTTAATAAGAGCACAAAAAACAAGATATTGACTTATGAATTATACCTAATTTTGTATACATCAATAGTGCCAAGAATTGACGAAATGTGGGGAGAAATATAAATTTAGAGGAATGGGAAAGATTATGGAACATAAATTGTAAATTGACACTATTGACTGCATATAGAGAGAATCAATACAAAATGATTTATAGATGGCATTTAACACCAGCGAGATTGGCCAAAATGCATAAAAATATAGATCCAAAGTGTTGGAAATGTAGAATTAGAGAAGGAATATTCTACCACATGTGGTGGCTGAGCCCCAAAGCAAAAAATTATTGAGAACGAATAAGAGATTGGATACAGGAGATAACGGGGATAAAAATGGATTTTAAACCGGAATTATTTCTATTGGGCATAATAAATTCAAAGACTGAAAAACAACTCCAACACATCATTATATATATATATTGACTGCAGCTCGCATAGCATATGCCCAATGTTGGAAGAATGAAAATATACCCACAGATGAAATGGTTATTTATAAAATTTTGGAATGCGCAGAAATGAATAAACTCACGCTAGAATTAAAAGACAAGGAGGCGACAGAATTTTATGAAATTTGGAATAAATGTTATATTTGGCTAGAACAGAGAAAGAAAAAGATATAATGATCGAATGTAAATAAAATGTAAATAAGATGTAATAGAATAGTTAAAATGTATAGCACGGTTCTGTTAAGAGAAAATATTTTTGTTTATGTATGTTTAGTTTGTTTTGGTGTATGGTGTAGGGTGAAAAAAAAATAATTAAAAAAAATAGTGCCAAGAATTGTAATTGTCTAATGAGGGGGAAATGGAAAAAAATATAGGGAAGAAAGGAAGATCAAGGAAAAAATACTGGATAGTGCAATACTGAACAGATTTATATTGAAGAAGTTAATGTTAAATATGTGAACCCAGACAAAGACTCTAAAGCTCTAAAGAGTGTAATTTTTTAAAAAATAATAAAACTTATAAAAAAATAAAATAAAGATGAGTGGGAACAATCTTGAGAGACAGGGGGAAGAGTCACATCCAGGGTAATGGTCAGTTAAGAGAAGGAATAGATGAAATGTCTCTGAAGGGATCGTCCCTCATTAATTAGACTGTAAAGGCAATGCATTAATCTGGCATCCTTAGTTTATCTGGGCATGCTTCCTGTCTGGACTACCTCACAAGGCTGACAGGGGAGGAAAGGGGGGATGACAAAATGTGATATCACAGGGAAACTCATCTCTTCTTTATATGTGTTTTGATGTTACACAGGTATAGTTAAGGGGCTGTCAGACTTGTGAGGTAGTCCAGACAAGAAATACAACCAGAAGTACTACTCTAACTTTATTGTAAGGTTATCTTAAAAGAGTCTTGAAAATCAGAAAGTACATCTCCCTCCCCACATCTTTAACCATCTAAGAAACTGGGAAGAATCCCTCCTGTGAAATTTTCCATGTCCACATTCCTCAGACTCAGCTGCCATTTGATTTGACCATTGTCTAGTCTGAATCTCTTCTTCCTGTTTCCCTAAGTCATACCCACATACCATTACAGGATATCACAATGACATCCAGATTCTACAGATTATGAGTAGAAGGTGATTTGTTTTCTTATTATGAATGGTTGTGGGTTTTTTAAAATGACAATTTAGAAAGAAACCCTGTTTTATTTCAATTATGGACAACTTTCTGAACATTAAAGACAATTCTATCCCCCAAAACTGGTGGCTTGCAAATGAAGTAACTGGAATATAGAGATATCACAGATACAAGAAAAGTTTTTCCTGGATTTTCTTTTTTTTTTAAAGTTTTGTCTTATAGTAGAAATGGGAGCAAGCTGCTCCCATTTCTAGTCTTAAAAGATTACCCCATCATGACTTTTCATTCTTTATTATTTAAAAATTAATCTAGATACCCTTTAAATAGAGGTTTGCTGTCTGTAAAGTCCAATTTAAAGATAAATAATTATAATAAATGGCAATCATTTAATATTTGAATAGCAGATTTGAGTAAGCATGCAAATAATTCATCAAGATCTTTTCCATTTCTCCATACATAGGTATATTGTATTTCTATCTGTAGATACAACACAGTATTGGGAAATAAATGCACATGTGATCCCTCTTAAGTATATATTGAGCACCAGAGTCTAGCAATGCCTTGAAGAAGATTTAGAATCCATTGCATCTTTCTAGAGCTACTATGGGAAGCTTTAGTCTCACTTATCCTTCAGTTTTATCCCTCCAAAAAAGGTCATGGACTCCTTAAACAGCAATAATAGAAAGTAGAAAGTGGAACTATTGTATCAAAAGAGCTGCCAGCCTTCATAAGACTTCTGTAAACTATTTGACATTTGCTAGAAGAGCATCTCTTTTAATGAGAGTAGCTCCAGACTGTTAATATTGAAGCGCAAACGCACAATATGCAATAGACTAGATACAGTAGATAGACCATATATAGGAGAAACACCAATCAAACAAAAGGTACTCGGAGTATACTTGAAGAGGGAAGGGAGGAGGGAAGAACGTTTACTAAAACAGATGTATACAAAGATTAATACCTAATGTTGTATGCTATGTTCTAGGATGATTGCTTAGCAATAGGATCTTATGTTTAATGTTGATCACATTAATATTGAAACGGATAGGGGAAACACCAATCAAAATAAAATGTAACAGGAGTATAGTTGAGGCTAGACACGAGGAGTGGGGAAAAAGGCTTACTAACCCAGACGTTTTCAAAGACTAATACTTAGTATTGTATACCAGGTGTCATGATGATTGCTGCATAATATGTTTTTATGTTCAATGTTAATTTTTTAATAAAAGAATTTTTATTTTAAAAAAAAAAAATATTGTATGACACTGTCCAAGGTCCTGAACGATCTCTGACTTGCATGTTCCAGAGATTTTGCTAGTTCAGCTCTGCCTGAAAAGTTTAAGTCTGACCAGTTTCCTCAAAGGTCCTTTCCCAGCCCAGAGGATGATGATGATGATGATGATGATGATGATGATGATGATGATGATGATGATGATGATGATGGTTTCTCTCATACTCATCTACAATTATCTTAACTTGAATTAAATGTGGTGATTACAGAAGTACATCTCTTATTTACTCTCCTATGGATTTTAGGGTGAATGCTTTCCATAAGGTTTTTCATCTCTTGTGACAGCAGTGGCAGAAGTAGTGTAACTATATACTGATATATTGATGTACTTGGGAATTCAAACACCTAACACTGTTTGTTGTCAGTGATAAGCCTAATGTTAGATGTCACTCCTTTTTATCTGCTTCTGATTAGTTCTAACTAAAAAAAGAATGTCATAAATGAAACTGTGCAGTATATGCTCTTCTATACTGGTGTGTTATTTTCACTCTCAGGAGCTTTAGCTTTTCTGTAAATAGACTAGTACATCTGAGTTATATAAGTTCATAAGTAAGAAGGAAGATTGCTGGGGAGGGAACTGTTTAGGCACTATTTGAAGTATTGTGCAAGTGAGAAGGAAACATATGGTCAATAACAAAAGATTTTTGTGGATTTGAAGATAATAGAAGATCCAAAATATTCCTGCCAGAGAAAGGGCCAGCAGATGATAAGCTACAGGTCTGGTTGTTGGAGGGATTTTGGGCAGTATTACTGCAAGCTTTTTTTAAAATTCTAGATGAAAACAGTTCTAATGCTTGGAAACACAAAGTAATGTAGATTAGACAGGTTAGACACACAGAATGTGCCTGTTTTTTTCATTACTAGTGAAGTAATTAAATTGACATCATATTTTAATAAAGAATTTCTCATATCTGGTTTATTTTTAAAAAAAGAAATCAGAACAAGAGGAATTCAGAAGAATGCAGTAGATATTCTTAGTAGGTGGTGCTACTTTAGACACTGGTATAGTTGTTTTATATATCTCTTCATTGCTAATTTGTATCTATCTATCCATCAGAGATAAGTCATCTTTCAGCACTAGAGATGGGATAAACCATCATCCAGAAATGATGGTTGAGTTTCTCAGGGGCACCTCAAAGATATATCTAAGGTTCATTCTGGATACTATTACAAATCAATATGTCAACAACATTATATAAGCTGCTGATTATATTGTTGCTATTACCAGTTCAATTCTGCATAGAATAGAAGGATTCATAAGGTTCACAGTGGTTATAGAAATGTGTTTTAATTTCCAAGTTGAAAACAGAATGTGTTTTGCAACCTGAACTTCTTGTTAGGAATTTCTAATATGACTGCTTCTGAATCTCTCTCTCTCTCTCTCTCTCTCTCTCTCTCTCTCTCTCTCTCTCTCTCTCTCTCTCTCTCTCTCTCTCTCTCTCTCTCTCTCTCTCTCTCTCTCTCTCTCTCTCTCTCTCTCTCTCTCTCTCTCTCTCTCTCTTAGTGTAAATATATTGTTTATTTCTATGATGCTGTTTCCTATCTCAAAGCGGTGGTGTAGAAATCTAAGAGCAATAAATGGAACTGCAAGCTTTTTGAACTTCATATAAATTGCAATAATAAATAAGTAAATAAATAAACAATGAAATCTTCCTATTGGAACTGTTTAGTTTTAGTTGTCATGAGAAATAATTTAGCCCCAAAACCCTGAATTTTTTTCAGATGCTTAGATGATCTTAACCTGAGCAGTAATTTAAAATATGAAGAAAAGCTTAATCAGTGGTTGAGAGTTAGTTTTTACTATGAAATAAAAGCAGAACACTAAATTATGTTTTCTTTCTTCCACTTCATTTGGAAGATCTTCCTCTAAGTGAGTTGACTCTGTAAGCTCCAATTATATAAATTCCAACATATCTATAAAGTTCTGGTTTAAAACAATCACATTTAGCTTATTTTTTAAAAGAATAGAATAGAACAGAACAGAACAGAACAGAACAGAACAGAACAGAATAACAGAGTTGGAAGGGACCTTGGAGGTCATCTAGTCCAACCCCCTGCTCAGGCAGGAAACCCTATACCATTTCAGACAAATAGGTTGTCCAATCTCTTCTTAAAAACTTCCAGTGTTGGAGCATTCACAACTTCTGGAGGCAAGTTGTTGTAATGAATAAAGTGTAATTAGATTTATTTACTTGGAATCCTCTGAGATCCAATTAACTAACTTATCCCTTTAAAAAAAAATCCTAGTCAGTATTAATTAAGGCTAATTACAACTACTGATATGGTATTAATGTTACCCATTAACCCAAAATGATATACTCATTTTTCAGGTTTAGCAAGCAATCTTCTAGTCGTATTCAAAATCATATGACTAGGAGCCCAGGGGAAGGAAACATGAATCGAACTTAGTGATAATGGGGCTATTTTAGGGGGAGAACTAAGCAATAGTGCTAAGGGCAATAAAAGAATTATTGTTATACTCCACCCTGGGACAAAGAAATCTGAGATTTCACTTAGTCATTTTCTTTTTAGAGAGTCCATGGTAAAATAAATGTGAGATGCTTTTTCCATAAATGATAATCTAGAATTTTTCCTAGATACCATACCTTTATAACTATATACATTTTCTATAAGACTTCATTAGCTGTACTTCTTATGTGTAAATGTGGAAAGGCTTCAGTAGAGAACAGGAAAAGGGAAAGCATTCCTTTATTTGGAAATTTAATTTTTGAAATTAAATTGAATTGGTCAGCTGATCCCAACCTTCCAATTCTCTAAACATATTCTCTCTCTCTCTCTCTCTCTCTCTCTCTCTCTCTCTCTCTCTCTCTCTCTCTCTCTCTCTCTCTTTCTTTCTTTCTCTCTCTCCTCTCTCTCTGTCTCTTTCTCTCTCTCTCTGTCTCTTTCTCTCTCTCTGTCTCTCTCTCTCTGTCTCTCTCTCTGTCTTTCTCTGTCTCTCTCTGTCTCTCTCTCTCTCTGTCTGTCTCGCCCCCTTTGTTTGTTTACCTCATTGGTATACATATGAGGACTGAGAGAACTACTACCACCATCACTACCTTGTACCCTTCTTAAGATAAAGCAGGAATTAGGAGTTCTGCCATCCAGTTCTGCCATCCATCGCAAGAACTATCTGACCTGCTGATATGTTCATGAAGACCTAGCATCCTCCTTTAACTCTGTTCTGTTGATATTCTTTTCTTACCCAGAACTATGGCCATGATGAGGAGTAGAACATTAGCTTTGGAAAATGTGAATTTCATCCCCAATGCAATCTCCCCTCCCCCAAAGCGTATTCCAGAATTGCCCACTTTGGAGAATAAAATGATTGTAACCTAGACATTGGCTAAGTTACTCTGGACTCATAGTAAGATAGGAGAAGCTGGGAAGAAGGTAACAGAATAACAGAGTTGAAAGGGACCTTGGAGGTCTTCTAATCCAACCAGGCAGGAAACTCTATGGTTGTCCAATCTCTTCTTAAAAACATCCAGTGCTGGAGCATTCACAACTTCTGGAGGCAAGTTGTTCCACTGTCAATAATTTTTTCCTTAGTTCTAAGTTGTTTCTGTCCTTGATTAGTTTCCATTAGTTTCCATTAGTTTGACTTTCTTGACCTCCTCATCTTTGTGACACTGCCTTAGACATTGGAATACTGCTATCATGTCACCCATAGTCCTTCTTTTCATTAAACTAGACATACCCAATTTCTGCAACCATTCTTCATATGTTTTAGCCTTTATTCCCCTAATCATCTTTGTTGCTCTTCTCTACACTCTTTCTAGAGTCTCAAAAAAGATGTTAAGACTCTAGAAAGAGTGCAGAGAAGAGCAACAAAGATGATTAGGGGAATGAAGGCTAAAACACAAATAAGAGGATTCCAGTGAGCAACTCATATCTAAAGCTACAATGAGCTTTGTATGTAAATGAGACAATGCATCAAATTAACTTTTTTTTTGCAAATTAGAGAAAGAGAGATGAAATATACACATACTCTTCAGATCAAACATATTTGGCAGCATTTCTGAGTATTAAATCCATAATCTCGGAGCTTCAGAGTAAATAATTTAGTTATTCCACCTTTCCACTTTATGTGATGAAAACAGAAGAGCTATACTAAAAAAAAATACCCTTTTCACATTCGCTTTTCCCTTTTATTTGATTAAACCACATGGAGTAAAATTACATTTCCTCAATGGTGGTTTTCTAAGCATAATTGCACACCCCTTGCTGATAAATTAAGGAGCAAACAAAGCCTATTCATTTTTAAATAATAACTTCCACCCAGCAAATACCAAGCACACTTCAGTTAGCAACCACGTGTGTCAGCTCACATATGTTTTGACTCAAATAGAGCAGGAAGAGATATCAGAGACAACCCATACCATCTCTTTTTATTGCAAGAATCATTTGGAAAACATATTAATTGCTGCCTGCATTTGGGGAGATGTTTCCATTCAGCACACATTACAGAGACTATTAAAAATAATAAACCAGCATAATGAAAGGAATTTAGTTATTAATGACTCTTATGTGCCTTGAAATTAACTAAACATGTGGCAGATCTCTGGTGCAAAGAAATCCATTTGATTAATGCACTGGTACAGCACAACAAAGTAATGTCTCAAGCAGAGGAACCATTAAAACAGCAGTCCTGTATACATTTATCTGGCAATACACCCCATTGATCTCAGCAGTGTTTAGCTCTACCTGAGTAGGTATGTAAAGGATTTCAATGCACATTGCATATCATATTTCATTATAATCTAATCCCACAGCTTTGGGATAGTTTCTTTTCCACCTCTAATGATTTTTCCCTTGTCCCAGATAGAAAATTCAGGCAGCGTTTAAGTAACACATTGAGTTGGATGCTAGTTAGCCAGTTTTTTTTGGGGGGGGGTTGTTATTTCTATGGAAGAACCTATAGAAGATGCGAGGAAATGTGGTGTGTCCTTTCTCCAATATATCACTCTGTGATAGTAGGTGCTTTACGTATCTGCCTTCATGAAAGGAAAAAGAAAAGAAAAGAAGAAGTACACAACTGCTATGAGTCAGCATTTAATGCCACCATTGTTAGCTCACACTGGAGCCTTATATAATTAACACAAAGGAAAATTTGTAGGTACTTGAGGTCTCAATTTGCTCTTGACTTTTTTAAATTTGGCAACTTAACTTTGAGGTTTCCTAAATAGGAAATGGAGAAGGGGTAAATCCAATAATCCATGTGTGAAGATTAAAACTTTTTCATCTCTCTGAAAGGTGGAGCCTGAAGCTCCAATATAGCAGTCCTACTCTGAGATGTCAAGAATTGCTGGGTTTACATGAATGAAACTCATTGATGTGAATAGATGTTCTTTGTATAAGAGACTGACCTCATCTGTTGAAATGGAGAGTTTGTTCTTAGTAGGAAGATCTATTATGTCTGTAGATGTGTGGGAACAGGGATTAGATCATTATTTTCTAGATAAATAAAATAGCTATCGCTTCAAGTCTTCACCTTGACAAAGTGCCTTGTGTGTAATAAATATTCCTATCTGAGATCCAAGGAGACCATCAATGGAAAACGTTTAGCCAGCCTGGTTAGCAAATGCTATTAAAGCATTGCAGGTGCCTTTCAGTATTTATCTTGTTCACTGAAGGAGAACTCACATTCAATAGTTTTGTGCATACATTCACCTTTTCCAAATCAATCTAAAATCCTGCACAGCCTAAATGGGGGTGGGGGAGAGAAAAAATACTATAAAGTGCTCCCAATTATGACAGTTGTGAATGTTTTCTGGACATACAGAAATAGCAGTCAATAACTGTTTGAAGGCTAACTTGTTCATTTTTCAACAGTGACAAATTTGGTGAATTACCCCTGAAGCATAGTGCTATTTTTTTTTTCTGTGAGTGGTGATGGTGGAACTGTCACATTCTACTTAGGGGCAGAACAGTTGAAAAAGATGGGTAATTTTTTTACATCAGTAGGGTTAGGGTTAGGTTAAATCACAGGGACTCTGATTGTTTGATAGATTGGGCAAGGGTATAAGAGTTGATTCCCATGCCAGGAAGATATGTTTTGTGAAGGACAGATAGCAGACTGGAAATTAGCTATGAGACCATTGACTCAGAAAATTGGAAAAATGAGGGCCAGGATTTAAATCTGGGCAAGAATCTCAGTTGTTCTTACATAAAAAGTTTTGTATGTATGGGTTTCTAAACTTAAACTTTTTTTTTTTTGCAGTTAATCTATCTAAACCTCTTGCATTTGCTTGGGAAGGCAGCATGGGGAGACAATTTAAATTCTATACATGAGATAAGGGGTAGATTATACATGCAAAATTTCCTCCTTCCCTCTTTGTATTTATTGTGTATATGTCCTTAATTCATATCATAGAATATTCTGCACTGATGTCTCTGGGAAGAGCCGCTGGATCTACCATTAACTTTTCTATTGTAAACAGTGAGCAGAACTTCTCCCCCATTCATTCATGCTGTTCTGTTTTGAGTTTTTCATTAAAATGCTAAAATTAAAATTTAAAAAAACAAGAAAGCAATTCTGATTAAATTGGTGGATTTGTATCTCCAAAGGTCCTTGGTGAAATAAGGTCACCTCACCATCTGCAAATATATAATATGTTATTACGTACTGAAAGAAAACCAATTCTCTCTTACTGCTTTTCCTTAATAACTTCAATTGCTAGCTCATCATCGGAGTTCACTTGAATACTGACCATACAAATCTACCGTAAGATAGAATGTTGTTTCTTGTTTTGAGCCAATGTACTCCTAAATTACTGGTTCTAAATAAGGGAAGTGGTTTTAAATATAAAGTGGCATCAAGTCAATATGAATGTATTACTCAGTAGCAATCTAGCTGTGAAATTCAATACATTCTACAGGCATTTGAGATCAGGCTTATTTAAAAAAAATGGTTAGGGCACAAACATGGAAATACTCTCTAAATATGTCCCATTGTTGTATATATCCTACAAATTGGTGAACCTATCTAAAGGCCTTTATACTTCATCTGGAAAAAAAATTCTTCCCAGTATTTCTCTGCTTTTTTTTCAGATCAACTAAATGTTGATCTATGGGTTGTGGTAGGAATTGGCTGATTGGCTTGACACTGAAGTCTGATGGTTTGGGCTGAAAGAGTGACTGGCCTAAAGTCATCTAGCTGGCTTTCACACTTAAGGCAGGACTACAACTCATAGTTATTATTATTATTATTATTATTATTATTATTATTATTATTATTATTATTATTATTATTATTATTATTATTATTATTATTATTATTATTTAATTTCTATGCCACCCTATTCCAAAGAACTCAGGGCGGCTCACAGCATGATAGAAATTACAATAAACACATATCTATAAAAAACCCTTGAGCTAAAAGAAACCAATCACTCCACAAACATACACAGAAACATACACTGGCTAGGGGCAAGGTGTTAGCTGCCCCAGGCCTGCCGGCAAAAGTATGTTTTAAGCAATATACGAAAGGCGAAGAGGGTGGGGGCGACACGGATCTCCGGGGGAAGTTGGTTCCAGAGGGCCGGGGCCGCAACAGAGAAGGCCCTTCCCCTAGGCCCCGCCAGGCGACACTGTCTGGCTGACGGGACCTGGAGAAGGCCCACTCTGTGGGCCCTAACCGGCCGCTGGGATTCATGGGGCAGCAGACGGTCCCGTAAATAACCGGGTCCAATGCCATGTAGGGCTTTATAGGTCATAACCAACACTTTGAATTGGGTTCGGAGACCAATTGGCAGCCAATGCAGCTCGCGGAGTGATGCCGAAATGTGGGCATTTCTAGGCAAGCCCAACACTGCTCGCGCGGCTGCATTCTGCAGCCAGTGTCCTGGTTTCAGGTTTGATGCCTTAACCACCAGCCCAGATGGGCTCTTTTCATCTGGATATATATATATATTTGTTTTCTAAGGTTTTCATGGGTGTTTGTATGTAGGTCTTTGGTTATTCGGGTTTTCTCCTGCATAGAGTTTGAAGTGTCTTGACGACGTTTCGACAAAGTCCTATTCGTCATTTTCAGGCTGGTGCTTTCGGCTTCGTGCTTCTAGCATTGCTCCTAGAAGCACGAAGCCAAAAGCACCAGCCTGAAGATGACTAAAAAAAAAGGAAAAAAGAGATAAAGTACAGGTAGTCTTCAACTTACAACAGTTTGCTTAGTGACTGTTCGAAGTTACAATGGCACTGAAAAAAGTGCCCCCCAAGCCACAGCCGAGCAAGACACCTGTCTGCCCACCCGGCGGCACTCTTCCTCCTGTCCGAGGTTTTCATTGTTGTGAGCATTTCTGTTGAGGATTGGCAGTGGAGGTGGGGTGGGGGGTGCTTGGTTTTTATTCCCCCCATCTGCTGGGTGGTTGCAGCAGATTTTGGTCACTTTACATCATCCTGGGACACTGTGACCATTACAAATATGAATCAGTTGCCAAGCATCTGAATGTAAATCACAAGACCCTGGAGATGCTGCAGCATTCCAGCTGATCGGCACTTCTGGGCTCAGCAGAAGTGACAGAATCAGTGCTGCTTTCCAGCTGAAGCCTGTCGCTGATCCTGGCGCTTCCGCTGAACCCTGACAGCCCTGGACCTCCAGCCGTCTCTCGCTCAGGCTTGTGCAGTGCTGCCACCAATTCAGCTCATTCCCCTCCCCCGCTACCACTTTTCTAGGATGGTCACGTACCACCTGCCAGGTGCCAATGTACCACAGGTGGTACCCGTACCACTGGTTAAAAAGCCCTGCCTAAAAGATATAATAATATTAATCCACATCCACTGTTTGCATAGGAATTAGTGCTTCAGAAGTTGTCTATGATACTAAAGATGATATGTAGCTGTGACTTCCAGCTACTAAATGTATTTTATCATCACAAGTCCTTTTTTAATCCATATGCACTCAGATTTCCCCAGATTCGAGGGACACAAAAGCATTAGACCCCGGAATGGATAGGGAAATGTTTTATTTTGTAAAACAAAAGTATCCCAAAGGTGCTTTTTCAAGAGGCAACTAGATTTTGTTTTTGTTTGAAGACATTTCACTTCCCATTCCAAGAAGCTTCTTCAGCTTCTTGGATGAGAAGAGAAACTTCTTCAAAGAAAAACAAGGAAGTCCAGTTGCCTCTTGAAAAAGCACCTTTGGGACAACCACGACCTGGATGACTGAGAAGCTCCAAAGACATTTAAAACAAAGGTACTTTATAAAAGAAATGGGTAAAATTTAACTATATGCACAATATATAGGTGAACAATTCCTATTACTGCTGCCCAGAGTCACTTGACAGGGAGATGGGCAGCATATAAATTTAATAAATAAATATTACCTCTGTTATATTCTATTGCTATTATTCTATTAAAATTCTCTCTCTGTTTTGTATTGCTGTGCTATTTATCATACACCAATATATTTTTTTTTACTTACAGATAAGTTCTGCCTTTTCTCTCTCTTTCTGGGATTTCTTCTATTCCCCATCCATCCCCCCCCCCGTTGTCACTTTTAATGACTAACAGGAGTTCTTGCACCTTTTCAAATTGCTGGGTCTTTATATATATATTTTTTTTACTTTGGAAGGATCCTCTCCTTTCTAAAGGAAAAAATAAAACACCTTCTTTTTTGGGGGGTGCTGGACTTCTCCATTCATTTGTAGCTGCAGAGTTCTAAAACCAATGTGCCTCCTCTGATCATCCATATACATGTCACAGTTTTTCTTTTCTTGGTAACTACGATGCTGGGGAAAAACTCAAATGGGAGGAAAAGGCAAGAGCACCAGTGCCTCTAATTTTCTCAAGCAGCCTGTTCTTCTACATGTCTCTCTCTCTCTGTGTGTGTGTGTTAGAATTATATTTTACCTTCCTTCCATCAGCAAAAAGAAGACTACACGGGGAAGTCCCTTCTCTTTTATGTCTATGGAGATTCTCAGTCATCCAGGTCATGGTTGTCCCAAAGGTGCTTTTTCAAAAAGCAACTGGACAAAGTTGCCTTTTGAAAAAGCACTTTTGGGACTCCCTTCACTTTTATCCCCACAACAGCAACTTCATCAACAAAATTGAGAGAAGGATGGCCAGGTACAATCTAGTAATTTTCTATGGTTGAAGCTAGAAGTGAATCCAGATCTCCCCATCCTAGACCAACACCCTAATTACTACACATACTGTTATATTTGCATAGCATAAACCCAGGAAGGGAGGTGAAAGGGCAGGGAAAAACAAAACAGGCTAACTCCCTCCCCTAAATAACTGATCGATATCTATACAGTTTTTAAGGACATTGTTTTTCTATCAGACAAATACAATACAGCAACCTGCAGTATGCACGTGGAATAATGTTGCTAGTGATGAAATAAAGCAAAATATCTTGTGGAAAATTTAAATCAGCGGATAAAGACTTAAGGTGAGGATACTGACATCCCCCTTATGATAGAAGATGCTGATTAGCCAGTGAAAATTATCATCCAGTAAGTCAGCTTCTGAATGAAAGAATACCGGGTGGATCTCTGGCTAGCTTTATCTATTGTTCACATCAGTATTTGTGTCCTTCAGCATTTACTATGTCTTAAAGAGCTGTGCAAAAAGAACAGAAACAAATTAAGCTAAGGACAGAAAAGTTAAGTAGAAATTATTAAAAATAAATGAACAGAGCAAGTCTACTAATCACTTTGAGGTTTGTTTCATCCATCTCTGTCTCTTGATGTTGCTTTCTGAAATCTCAGCATAGACTGCCTTACCTGATCTTCAAACAGTGAAAATAATCTATAATCATTTAGGATTTCGGTATTTTTAAATGCATTTGAAGAACCTGTCCTATTATCCTTAATGATAGATTTATTGTCATATTTTCCCAGTACAGCAGTTTGATTGTAGCTTATTGAAAATGGAAATCACATCCAATACATATCATAAATAAGAGATCAGTCTGTTTTCTCTTTCCACTTCCTTCTAGCTCTGTTGCACTCCATAAAAATCTATCCCCTGCTATGAAAATCACACCAATTATTTCTATTGACAGATTTTATTTTATTACATTGCTGCTAAAATTATTCTGTTTAAAATAGCTTTGCAGAAGTAAGCAAGCATATAATTACACAATTAAAAATACATTTTACACATGTGAAATACTAAGAAATGTCTAGTAGCATGGAATGGAGTGTTATCAAGGAATCTGATTTATTTTGCTATTCAAAAGTGTCATGTAATTAGAGTTTAGCAGATATTCCTCTTTTATCCATATTTAGACTAAGTCATTCATTGTCAATGAAATAGCATTGACCTGTTCTTAAAATGTAACAAAATCATTATCATTCATTTCTCCTTAAGTAAAATAATTTCTTTTACAAAAAGTATTCTCCTGTTTGTTTCTTTTTCTTTAATCCTCAGTACTCTGTCACATCCACCACAGATGCCTTAAAATTTAACTCTGGTCAAGGTTAAGAAAGTTCCATGCTTTGTGAAATAAATTCATTTCATATATTTTAATGCAGAGCTATATAATTTGTTCATTGGACAAATACATATATCAGAACATTGTTATATATTATTTGTTGCCCATTTCTAATTTTAAATGCATTTCTTTAACTTTTCAGCAATTAAAATCCTTGAATTTACAAGTATTAAGGTAGTGTGTTAAAAATAAGAACTTGTTTATTGCCTCATTTAAAGAATAAGTATTGTATATTATCCTTCTGTGAAGTTCAGCTCTTCTAGATGTATGGATTTTCTGTAGACATTGATTAATTCAGTAAATTGTGTGCAAGCCTAGAAATTTATGGTTGAAGTAATCAGTCACCGAAATGCATTTATTGGTGTTTTGGTACCTGAATATGAATATCCATATCCATTCTTGGATAAACTCCCTTTTTATAACCCTGCAATCCTTTAATTCATGATGGAGTCAGGGGGACTGGATGAATCTGAGCATTTACTGGCCGGATGCCCTTCCTGACACCATGTGGACTTCAATCTGGTATTTTTTCTTTGCACCCTAGGAAAAAAGCATCTGCCGCTACCTAGGATTGAATTTTCAACCTTCCAAGTGGGAGGAGAGCTCATATATCCATTCTTGGACATTCACACAATTTATTAAAGGTTATCATCTCTTTTATCAGAATATTGACTTTGAACAAATTGTGGATATTTACTGGGAATATAGATACATCTGTAAATTACAGTGAGGATTTCCTGCAGTTCATGTTTTGAATTTTTTTTTAAAAAAATGTTCCTGTTTTGACAGGAAGGCATGTCACATGATTTGAGAATTTGGATTTAAGCTAGAGGGTAAATAATAACAACAATAACAATCATCATCATCATCATCATCCTTGGGAAGGACTCAATAGGTAGACAAAAATGCCAAATTCAGTGTGAACATCTGACTGTGCAATGATTAATAATAATAATAATAATAATAATAATAATAATAATAATAATAATAATAATAATAATAATAATAATAATAATAATAATAATAATAATAAAGTTGGAAGGGACCTTGGACTTTATCTAGTCCAACCTCCTGCTCAGGCAGGAAACCCTATACCGTTTCAGACAAACAGCTGTCCACTTGAACCTTCATTCTCCAAGACAAATGCTCCAAAGTCCAAAGTCAATGTGTGGGGTTGTGGCTTATAAATAAAGCCAGACTTAAAAGCAGAGCCAAGGGTTAAAAAACATATTGTGCAGCAGTGTCAGCAGGAGAGGTAAGAAGCATAAATAATCACCATTAGCTGATTATTATTACAATGGTTCTAAAATGTTCACTTTTTATGTTCCTGCCTTCTCTGACCACCAAAACTACTAGTGTTCCATAAGGCAAAAACTTGCACAGCTTAATTTGGAACAAGTATGAAATGGAAAACAGGAAGAAGCATAAAAAGGCTTAGGTAGTCAACCATGATCTTCTCTGATTTATACTACCTTGACCATGTGTCAGAATAGCAGCTAAGGCAAGCCAGTATTCTTCCCAAATTACCTATCAACATGTTTTCTTTTGCTAGAGGAATACATGTTTTTGTGAGTGAAAGTAACAAATTATTTTGACTCCAAAGGCTACATGTGGTGGCAGGTGATGAGTCAAGGATCAATTCCTTGCACACACATTTTTTTTATTATTTTTTTTAGCAGTTGAAGTGTTTTATTAATTATATCGTTATAAATGTAAACAGAAGAAACAAAGAAAAAGTCAGGTTGATAGTCAAGGATTGTATGATAAAGTGGGGACAAAACTTTGCACACACATATTTTTATCTGTGCACACAACTAGACACATGTTCATACTCTCTTTCTTTCCTCCAAGATAATCTCAATGCAGCTGAGATACCTAGGGAGAGGAGGGACTACTAATGTTCTCCTGCCCCATTTATATTTATTTTCCCCCATTTCACTTATTTGTGGGATTTCCTCTAGCCTTAGAGATTATTCCCGCTGCAGAAATCGGAGTGCACTACTTCCATTTCTCATAGGGTTCTTTACTTAAGAACTCAAATGTAATACTTCTTACACTGCAAATTCTTTATTGGATAGTACTTGGAATACAGCTGTAGACCGGTGACTTTTTCAAGACCATGTGCAATTCCCTAATTCTTCCCACAATGCTTTGATAGACAGGACACTTGAGCTTTTTATCCATTTCCATACTGTGCCAGATCCTAACGGATACCTTGTTTTATTTTGCCTTGCTTCAGGAACCAAAGGTGCTTAGTCTTTAGTTTAAATCTGTTTTCATAGAGATTAAAAATCATAACAAAAATGCTTGGTTTATTAATTTCCTCTACAAAATTGAAAACAAATAGACACCATATCACTTTCCTTTGGTCCCATTCTTTCCATCATGACTGAAATAACACCAGGGGCTGCAAAAGTAGAAAACAACTCAGTACTCCATCCAATACATGCCAACCTTATGCTTATCTCAGTAGCGAATCTCTTTGAACCAAATCATATGTTCCTCACATTCTGGGTCGACATAGCCAGTGTGATTCCCAAACACATTTAGCTGATATATTTTTTTAAATGGGTCTCCCCATTTAAATGGGTTTTAAATGGTTGCAGTCATAAGGGACCAGCTGTTCTCCTGAAAAATGCTTCTATTGAAAAATCTAAATGAAGTCTTTCAAAGAGAAGCAAAGAAATCACTGGTTTAAAAAAATGAAGTAAATTAAAGTAACCTTCATCAGCTCTTCCACCTCCCTTTATGCTGTCTAGCTTATTCTGTCTATTTTTCCTAACAATTGAACACGTTGATGACAAGTGAGGATCAGATATTTTCAGCCCTTCTCACCAGTGATCATTCATGTATCACATGCTTACAAAAATCCTGGACCAAATGGTGCAATCTTTGGGACTATCCTGTAGATATATAAAGAACAAGGAAGATAACCTTGACAGAAATTTGAAAATGAGGAGTGAAACATTTTAATTCTACAACAGAAAGATAATATATGGAAGAGTCTTAAACAGATACCTCCCTAATTCAGAAGCATAATTAAAATAATTTGTTCATATAAGCAGTACTGTAGAACAGAGGCCATCTTTTGGTCCCCAAAGGCTTTACTTGGAGGTAAGAAGTTATAGGTTTTCTTTAGTTTTCTTGATTTTTCAATCTTGATGTACCTATTATGTGGCTTATATTCCAGGTATCCTATGTTTCATACAGATAGTGCTAGGAAAAGTTGATTTGAAGGAGTGCAAAAAGGGATCTGGGAGCCACAATTTGCCCACATAAAAAAGTAATTCTTGTTTAGGATAGTTAATTGTTCTTGTTTAGCATATAGTCAATTGAATGCATCAAAGATAAAGAAACCATACTCAATGAATAGTTCTTAATGGCACTACGTTCACATGGAGAGAAGTAAGCAGTGAGATACCACAAGGTTCCGTCTTAGGCCCAGTACTCTTCAATATCTTCATCAGTGACTTAGAAGAGGGATTTGAAGGAGAACTCATCAGATTTTCAGATGACACCAAACTGGTAGCCAATACCCCAGAAGAAAAACTCAGGATACAAAAAGTTCTTGACAAATAGTAACTCTGAGAGGGGCCTTGGACAATCACTTAACCATGAGCCAGCAGTGTGCAGCAGCAGCCAAAAAAGCTAATACAATCCTTGGTTGTATAAACAGAGGCATAGAATCAAGATCACGTGAAGTATTAGTACCGCTTTATAAAACCCTAGTAAGACCACATCTGGAATACTGCAGCCAATTCTGGTCACCATATCACAAAAAAGGTGTTGAGAGTTTGGAGAAAATTCAGAGAAGAGCAACTAAGATGATTAAAGACCTAGAGACTAAAGCATATGAAGAACAGCTTGGGTTTGGCTAGTTTAAAGAAAAGAAGAAATAGGGGAGAGATGATAGTAGCATTCCAGTATTTGAGGGGCTGCCACCAAGAAGAGGGGGTCACATTATTCACCAAAGCAACAGAGGGCCGGACAAGAAACAAAGGTTGGAAACTGATCAAAGAGAGAAGCAACCTGAATTAAGGACAAACTTCCTGACAGTGAGGACAATTAACCAGTGGAACAGCTTGCCTCCAGAAATTGTGGGCGCTCCATCACTGGAGATTTTTGAGAAGAGGCTGGACAGTCACTTGTTTGAGATGGTATAGGTCCTCCTGCTTGAGCAGGGAGCTGGACTAGAAGACCTCCAAGGTCCCTTCCAGCTCTATTCTATTCTAAACCATTTCTTTTATGTAGGCTAAATGTTTCATATTAAGCACAGTGGAATAACAAAGAATTTCTGTCTAACCAAAGATTAAGAAAAGTAGCTTAAATATATTTGTGCACTGCCCAAAATTTCCGTAGCCTTCTGAATTTAGCCATTCATCAACTGTTTCACATCTTTGCCTTTTCGGAGAAATGATGCATTTATCTTTTCTTGCCTTAACCTTTATAATCCTCTTAGCAGTGAAGATAAATATTGTGGAAACTCATTGGTTTTATGGATTTTAGGAAAACACATCTTTGATTAATTTGATGCCATTTAATATGATCTGATTTCAAACCAGGCAAGTATAAATGTGCTACTTTTATAATCACTTTAAATACAACCCTGCAGATGTCTAAGTAGTAGAATCTTAATGGGATTATATTTCTTAGCTGATATATATGATTTTAGATATGAAAAGCCTTCTGTTTTAAATCCACTTTAGAAAAATGTGTATTAGGTAGGCAAGTACACCCTGAAATGTTTTCATTGGCCCCTATTTACCCTTAAACAAAAACAAAAAGGGGATAAAATGCCAGTTGGAATAGATAAAAACATTGTCAGGGAAACACCCAATTTTTTATGTGGTAAGAATGTGCACAAACAGATCCATACCTATACTGCATTTAAGAAAAAAAATCTGTAACAAAGAATTGACAGGTAATGGGATCATCTTTACATATTGATTTTGTTTAGTCGTTCACTATCAGGTAGGAAGATAATGGAAGATGAGAAAGATAGTGCTCAATAAGAGAAATAAAATATATGTTCCATGTTATTTTCACAAAATAACTTAAGTAGCCAAGACTCTATGGTTGACTCCGATTAACGGCATTAGTTTTCTTTTCAGTAGAACATTAATTCTTACTCTGTTTTTTGAAGTGGTCTTTCTTTGGACAACATCAAAGATCCAGTTAATACTTGCTGGACTAGGCTATCTATAGGGCTGGATTCTGCTTTGTGCAAGCAGACCATGCTTTTGAGTATGTAAATTCAGTCCTGCTTAATTTACCAGGATATCAATCCATAGAATATAAAATATCTGGTGGAAAACCCAGGCAGGTTAATGGAGTCATAAATGCTATCGTGGAATTTGTTTCAGTGAAGTAAGGCTTTCGTTTAAGAAAAGTTGCACAATTGAATGAGTGGCATTTAGTGATTTGCATTGGAGCAGTATAAGCCAATAATATTAAGGTTTCCTGCTGATTACATTAGAAGCAGTAGAAGAAACAGTATCATAAATATATGTGTCATCAATGTAACCTAAATTAGAGATAAATGAAAAGCACTATGACAATGGCTATAGCAAGTAACATATTTCATCAATATATTGAACTGAATTACTAGCAGAATTGATCAATTGATACAACCCATTAGTGCTCTGTTGCACACTACTTGCGTTTCAGACTTTAAAGTAAAAGATCTCAAAATGTTTCAAATTCTTTGTGTTCCAAAGACAACTAAAGTTGTGGGAGCTCCAACACTGGTGTTTTTTAAGAAGAGATTGAACAGCCATTTGTCTGAAATGATATAGGGTTTCCTTCTTGATCAGGGGGTTGGGACTAGAAGATTCCCAAGGTGACTTCCAATTCTGTTATTCAGTTATCTATTAAACAAGTTGAAGGATCTGTCTTCCTTTTTATATACTCTGGCACAATGCATAAATATTTTTAAAAACCTACACCAAAGTATTACTACAGAAATACTTCTGCTACTAGATGTATAGGATGAAACCTTGCGTTTCAAATAACCCAGATTTTTAAAACTAAAGAAAAGAAGAATTCAGATCTTAAAGGAAAATCTGATTTTTTTTTCTGCAAGTACTTCATGGACAATGCTCTAAATAAGTTAACTGGATTTAATTATAAAATATTTTTAAGTATTCTTTCCCAACCACAGGAAAAAAAGTATACATTAATCTTACATCCTAAATCTGAACAACAAAAGTATAAACAACCTATCTGTGAAAGAGATCCATGGTCACCAGATCCTGTTGATCCTGTAGCAGCACAGAAGATAGATAAGGAGAAAAAGAATGAAAAGATACAGATATTCTAGTAAGAAATGGAAGACACAATGTGGTATGAGATTTTGTTCTGTTAAAGTGGAACCAAATGCTTGTAGAAAATTTAATATGCAATAGGAAAAAATTACGTTATTAAATTAAATAGTTCCATTGCAGGATACTACAGGTAAATAGAAGAACAGTTTTTTTGAAAAAAGAACCTGGGGACTCTGGGTGATAGTTTAATCAGCCCTTGCTCCTAAAGGTCATATAGTGTAAGGAGGGGATAACATGGAAGAAAGGAAGCTAACTTTGGGGAGCAGGTGCAGAGTTTACAAACATATACAGGATCCTAGTTGTGATGGGGTTAAGTAGGAGGCAGAAGAAAGGAAATTGGATGAGGATAAAAAGAAAAGAAAAGTCTCCGGGAGTAGAAGATGAGGAACCTTCTAGCAGGAATAAAGACTACTTGTGAACAAGAGGTAAAGAACAGAAGGTGCAAGATTCATAGAAAGCACATTAAGCATCTAAGCCAATGTGGAGCGAGATATCCATCTGTGAAAAGATGATTTGGAAGATACAACTAGGTTTGGAGGACCAAGAAGAGTAACAGATTGATAGTCTATCTCACCAAAAGGAAGGGAAGAGAATAAACTTGTTATATAACTGCCATGCCAAGATAAATTATAGAGAACATGTTTATAGAAAGTGGGCTAGGATAAGAGTTATTACATAGAGCCCATGAGAAGGAAGGATTTCATCTCTGTTCAGATCAACAGAACTAACCACAACTTGTATCATTCCAGAACATTTTCTTCTTCCTTCAAACCTACTTGAAAGAGCACTTGTTCAGATGGAATGGGGTGGCAGTTGAAATCAGATGGCGCTGTAAATAATTTGGCACCATTCCTTATCTTCTCTTGGTCACTTGTGTCTGAAATATGCACCTCAATCCTTACGTGCTTTCTTTTAGGTCTTCCCCATTCTAGGCTGCTGGTTAGGAGTAGGGTCATCCTTTTGATAGCAACTGATTAGGGAACTCTCTCCAGAAGGAAACGCTCCTGCTTCCCATGCACTCTTATTCTAAGCAATAGCTGAAGACATTGTTCAGTAGACATTTGCAAAAGTATTGATTAATTAAGCTGCAGAATTAGGCAACCTTTCACATTTAAAAAAAAATAATAAGTCTATAATTTTTGGAATTTTCATGCTTTTATCATTATTAAACAGTTTTTATTTATTTTTGTACCCTTTTCTAAGGACTTTGGGAGAAGGAAGGCCATTATTATCACCAGTATCAGTTTAAGACTTTTGATAAATGTCAAATGAATATATGTTTGTGTACATTCACACATATTTGTGTGTGAGAGAGAGGGGGGAGGGAGGGAGGGAGGGTAGGAGGGAGAGAATGAATCAGTGTAAATATGTACATTCGAATGAACATGGAATGTGTAAATGAATAAGCAGTGACTCACTTAGGAAGGCTGGCATGCTAAAATGCCAGGCATCAGAAGCAAATAAGCAATATGCCAAAATTAGTTCTTTCTGGATGTAGTCTTCAAAAACAACCTGGTAGTAAGAGTCCTTGATTTCAAAGAAGATTTGGAGCTTACTTGTTCAAATATTTACCTGATTTATGGGTTGCATTGTAAAAGCACTAAGGCTAAGTCTCAGTTAAGAGCACCGTAAGAGACTTCCAAAAATTAAGCAAAGGACTAAATGTAACTATTAATCTGAGCATGCTGTGAAATATTAATTATGCATTTCAAGTGAGGAGAATAAACAAGAAATAATTCAACCTGTGACATAAAATAAACCCCCAAGGAATCCTTGCTGAAGGCTTTTTCTGAACAAACACTTGTTCTTCAGTCACAAAGGAAACGTTTGATCCTGCGGTCAGAAACTTTTTATTAAGACATTTCACAATTATTCTTTGCATAATTATTCCTTTATTTTATATGGAAAAGAATGCCCTTTTTTTTAAAAAAAAAATTCTTTTATTAAAACAATTAACATTGAACATAAAAACATGTTATGCAGCAATCATCATGACACCTGGTATACAATACTAAGTATTAGTCTTTGAAAACGTCTGAGTTAGTAAGCCTTTTTCCCCACTCCTCGTGTCTAGCCTCAACTATACTCCTGTTACATTTTATTTTGATTGGTGTTTCCCCTATCCGTTTCAATATTAATGTGATCAACATTAAACATAAGATCCTATTGCTAAGCAATCATCCTAGAACATAGCATACAACATTAGGTATTAATCTTTGTAAACATCTGTTTTAGTAAACGTTCTTCCCTCCTCCCTTACATCTTCAAGTATACTCCGAATACATTTTGTTTGATTGGTGTTTCTCCTATGTATGGTCTATCTACTGTATCTAGTCTATCGCATATTGTGCGTTTGCGCTTCTGAGTTGACTTCATCCCATTACTAGTGCAATCTTTTATGGTCCCCAACCCGAGATCCTGAGGTAAAAGTTTCATATCCTGAGGTAGAGATTCAGTCTACTTTAACAATATTAAAGCAAACAACGTTAGTCATAAGGTTATGTTAAGAGGCATTAGTTATAGAACATATACATTCAACATTGGGTGTTAGTTTTTGTAAACCTTTGATTTGTTAACCCTTCGTCCCTCCTCCCCTCGATCCTTAGCTGAACGCCAGCTGCATTCTGTTTGATTGGTGTCTCTCTTGGATATAGTCTATCCACTGTTTCCAGTCCGTCACAAATTGTTCATTGGAGCGACTTTTCAAATATGCTGATATTTTTGCCATTTCCGCCAGATTTGTTACTTTCACAGTCCATTCTTCAATAGGCAGTATTTCCGGATTCTTCCAGTACTGTCCCACCAATAATCTTGCTGCTGTAATTAAGTTCAAAAATAAATTTGTCTCTGAGGTAGTGATATCCTTTGTGATCCCTAACAGAAAAGCCTGAGGTAGAAATTCTATACGCTTTTTGAAAATGGTTTGGAGTGTCCACCATATCTTCCTCCAGAATGCTTTGATTTTTCTGCATGTCCACCATATGTGGAAGTAGGTAGCTTCCCCGTCTCCGCACCTCCAGCATTTGGGCTGGGTGCCCGGGTAGATGAGTGATATTTTTTTCGGGTCTAGGTGCCATCTATAGAACATCTTGTAGAAGTTTTCCCTTAAGTGTTGCGATTTCGTGAATTCTACATTCCTCACCCAGATTTTCTCCCACGTGTCTATGGCGATAGGGTGTCCGAAGTCTTGCGCCCACTTTATCATACAGTTCTTGACTAGTTCAGTTTCAGAGTCCATTTCTATCAGAGTGCTGTACACTCGTTTGATGTGCCTGATCCCCTGTTCTCTGATCTGTTTAATTAGGTTCTCGTCGTTCTGGGAGAAGCCCTTCTTCTTGTCTTCACGCCACCTAGACTGTAGTTGTATATATGATAGCCAGTTACTTCCTATTCCTCTGTTTGCTAGCGTTGCTTGAGATTTCAAGAGGAACCTGTTTTCTTCTCCCAGTACAAGTTCACTGTAGGGCACCACTCCTTGCCCTTGGGATGTGTTCATATCCCCTGTTGCGTGTCCAGGGATCGTCCAGATGGGAATCTTGTCGTGTAGGAGGTGCTTGTATTTCTTCCAGACCCATAGCAGTGGGATTCGTAGTGGGTTCTCCTTGAAGTTCCTATCTGCCTTTTTGTCGTATACTAGGTATGCGTGCCAGCCGAATCGTAGACCATGCCCCTCAACATTCAGAACTCTATCGTTTGTCATGTTGATCCAGTCACTAACCGCCACCAACGTTGCTGCATAGTAATATAGCTTTAGATTAGGCATTTTGAGTCCCCCTCTCTCCCTTGCGTCTTGGATGATTTTTAGTTTCACCCTCGGTCTCTTGTCATCCCAAATAAATCTGTTGATGCCTTTCTGCCAATTGTCTAAGTCCGCATCCTTCTTGAGTATGGGTAGCATTTGAAAGAGAAATAGAAATCTGGGTAATACATTCATCTTTACTGTCGCTATCCTGCCGAGCAGGGACAGACGTAGCGATTTCCACCTTTCCAGGTCTGCTTGTATCTTATTCCACAGAACCTCGTAGTTATTCTTGTATAATTTCGCATTTGTTGATTCTATCTCCACTCCTAAGTATTTGACTTTCTTGACTATTTCACAACCCGTTATTCTTTCCAGGTTCCGTTTTGCTTTGTTGTCTAGGTTTTTGACTAGCATCTTTGTTTTTGATATATTTACTTTGAAGCCTGACACCCTACCATAGTCTTCCATTATCTCCATCAATTTCCTTGTGTCTGCTGCTACGGGAAGTACAGGTTTTCTTCTCCTTATGCACATTCCATTCATACAAATTGATTGTCCAAGAATTCACTTTATGTGTAAAAGAATTGCTGTTATGCCATTTGTATCAGCACAGCCATTTGAAACACATCTAAACTTTTAGCCTCCCAAACCATTTGAACCACCAAAAATCCTACTTTTGCACTTATTCATGTCATGTAATTGTTCTAGTTGTGAATCCTTTTTCTCATGTACCTTTGCACTTGCAATAGCTACTACTTCCATGCAGAGTCCAAACAGCCATTAACATTTTTTCCAACTCTCTTACTAAGAAAAAAGGAAAGGGACCTCTTTCACACTAGAAAAACCTGGACATATTATGTTGCATCAAAACATTTTATATTGATCAAAAGGCTCTTTAGATGAGCTTTTATCCTGGCCAAATCTACTGAGCGGAACATAACAATGGAGGTTCATAAAATTCATAGTGTCATAATGTATTCCACCTCTTTGTCTGCTATGGTAACTACTCACATTAGAAATCCAGCTTTAGAAAAGATCAGAAAATGATTTCATTGTACATTAAACACAAGGCAAGGAAGAAAATGTATGCTTATATATGAGCACATTTGACAGTGCATTTGAGTTACATTTGACACTGTACTCAACAATCCCATTTTTTCCAACTAGTTCCGTGTCTGGCTATGTAAGAGGTTTTTGGGGACTATAACCCTAACAGAAAACAAGAGAAAGCCTGAACATTGATAGAAGTAGTAGTACATATCCCAGGGGTAAAAAGGCAGAGATCCATCACTCCTCTTAGTTGCAGAAATGTAAGAGCATCAAAAGGCAGGTCAAATTATCATTTGAATGTCACTAAAATGCAACAATGGTACTACAGGCAGTCCTCAAACTATGACCACAATTGGGTCTAAAATTTATGTTGTTAAGTGAGAAATTTGTTAAGTGAGTTTTACAGATTTTCTTGCCACAGTTGTTGAGTGAATCACTGCAATTGTTAAATTAGTAACACAATTGTTAAGTGAATCTGGTTTTCCCTTTGACCTTTGCTTGTCAAAAGACTGCAAAAGATGATCACATGGCCGCGGGACACTACAGTGATCATAAATGTGAGTCAGTTGTCAAGTGTCCAAATGTAAATCACGTGACTATGGGATGTTTCAATGGTCATAAGTATGAAAAATAGTCATAAGTCACTTTTTTTCAGTGCCGTTATAATTGTGAATGGTCACTGAACAAATGGTTGTAAGTTGAGGACTACCCATATATCCATTACATCACATAAAACTAAGCATAAAATGTAATAATCTGTAACTAAAAGTTTGGATTAATGGTTAAAGCATCAAGGTAGAGACTGGGAGACTGAATTCCAGTCCTGTCTTAGCTACAAAGCCAATTGGGTGACCTTGGGCCAGTCATTTTTTTCAGGCCTAGAAAGGAGGCAATGGCAAACTACATCCAAAGAACATTGCCAAGAAAAGTGCAGGGACTAGTCCAGTCAGTTTCTAAGAATTGGACACAATTTTACAGAAGAAAAAAAAAGGGCCTTGCAAAGATCTATATCACTTGGGGTCAAGGTATTGGCACCTCTTTCCATTTTAACTATCCATCTATGATCTTCCTTTGCAGCTCTATTGCATTATGAACAACAATTGGAGGGTGAGGGGATCAGCGCCTTTTGTAGCAGTTCCAGAATCTGAGAGCTCCTTTTCACAACGACCATTTTGACTATTTGGCTACTGAATTTGAGGCAGGCAGTCAGAACTGCACTGTTTCATTGTACTGATTTTAACAGCCATTTGTGTTTTGCTTTAAGGAAAATTTGTCTGTTTTCTTGCTGTGGTTGTTGTGGTTGTTCTTGTTTCCAGTGTGATTTCATTGGGACTGATTCATCTCTGTTTTAGTAACAATGGCAGTTGTTAAAATTATTTTAAAGTGGTTGAGTAAATGGAGTGTGTATTAAGGGACTGACAAATGGATCAATATTGTCAATGGAAGTGAAAATGAGAACAGGAGAATAGTCCTGCTGGATTAGGCCAAGGTCATATAGTTAACAACCTCTTTTAACAGTGACCCACCATATGAATTTAAAGTAATGTTTCTCAAACTTGTGAACTTTAAGATGTGTGGACTTCAACTCCCACAATTCTTGGAGTTGAAGTCCATGCATCTTAAAGTTTCCAAGGTTGAGAAACATTGGTCTAGAGGGCCCACAAGAAGAAGATTGAAGCAGCCTCTGTTCTCCCATTGTTGGTTCCATGCACCTATATCCATATCTGGAGACAGCATCCAATCATCAATCTTAGCAATCATTGACAGACCACTTTTGACATCCTTGAAACTTGCAGCCAGGATTGCATCCTTTAACAGCATATTCCCAGGTGGATTACACTGTGCATAAATAAATATTTATTCTTATCAGTTTAAATCATCTAAGTTTTATTGGGTAGTAGGAGAAATAAAGAAAAATGACTCCCTATTCACCTTTTTTTACCATGCATAATTTCACAAACTTCAAGTGGTCAAAATATCAAAAAAAAAATGGCACACTTTTACATAGCCAGCAAACATTTATTTATTTATTTATTTATTTATTTATTTATTTATTTATTTATTTATTTATTTATTTATTAAATTTCTATACCGCCCCCCTCCCGTAGGACTCGGGGCGGTTTACAGCCCAATTAAAACAGATAATAATAATAAATATTTAAAAATAAATTAAATTAATACATGGCTGTTACTAAAACCTGTTAAAATCCCAATTCTAAAACCCAAACAACCTTGTTTAAAAAATTTACAAAAAGATATAGATAAAAACCTGAGGAGGTCTAGGCCAGGCCGGCTTGATTGAAGAGATGAGTCTTCAATTCTCTTCTGAAGGTGCGGAGATCATGACACGTCTGGAGTTCTGGGGGGAGCTCGTTCCACATCGTCGGTGCCCCCACAGAAAAGGCTCTCCCCCTGGGCACCACCAGTCGACACTGCTTAGCCGATGGCACCCTGAGGAGGCCCTCTCTGTGGGAGCGAACTGGTCAATGGGAGGTATTTACTGGCAGAAGGCGGTCTTGTAAATAACTGGGTCCTATGCCATGGAGCACTTTAAAGGTGGTAACCAACACCTTGAATCGCACCCAGAAAGCCACCGGCAACCAGTGCAGCTCGCGCAGGATGGGGGCCATTCGTACCCGCCAGGGTGCCCCCACTACCACCCGCGCGGCTGCATTCTATGCCAGTTGAAGCCTCCGCGTGCACTTCAAGGGGAGCCCCATGTAGAGAGCATTACAATAGTCCAGTCTGGAAGTGACGAAGGCATAGGTGACTGTGCGTAGCGCGTCCCTATCTAGGAAGGGGCGCAACTGGCGTACCAGACGAATCTGGTAAAACATCCTCCCGGCCACAGCCGTCAGATGGTCCTCAAGGGACAGCCGTGAATCTAGGAGGACTCCCAAGTTGTGGGCCCTTCCCGTGGGGGCCACTGACTCGCCCCCAATAGACAGCGATGGGATCAGCCGATTATACCGGGATGACGGTAACCACAGCCACTCGGTCTTGGAGGGGTTGAGCTTGAGACCGTTCTTCCCCATCCAGATCCACACGGCCTCCAGGCACTGGGTCAGCACATCAAGAGCTTCATTTAGATAGTTCGGGGTGGAAATGTACAGCTGAGTATCATCAGCGTACTGATGGAATTCCACCCCAAAACCTCGGATGATCTCACCCAGCTGCTTCACATAAATGTTGAACAACAAGGGCGAGAGGACCAGCCCCTGAGGTACCCCACAGTCAAGAGGCCTCGGGGTCGACCTCTGACCCCCTGTCAACACAAACTGCATCCGGCCAGAGAGGAAGGAAGAGAACCACCGAAGCCCCCAAACCTAACCCCTCCAACCGGCGCAGCATGATACCATGGTCGATGGTATCAAAAGCCGCTGAGAGGTCCAATAGCACCAGGACAGAGGAGCAACCCATGTCCCGGGCCCACCAGAGATCATCCACCAATGCGACCAAAGCTGTTTCCGTGCTGTAACCCAGCCTGAAGCCCGACTGGAGCGGGTCCAGATACGACGATTCCTCCAGGTGCTGAGGGAACTGTCGAGCAACCACACTCTCAACAGCCTTAGCAACAAAGCGAAGGTTGGAGACAGGACAATAGTTAGATAAAACAGCCGGGTCTAAGGCGGGCTTCTTGAGGAGGGGTCACACCACCACCTCTTTCAGGGTGGCGGGGAAGACACCCTCACTCAGCGAAGCATTGATAATCGCCTGGAGCCAGCCTCGTGTCACCTCACTGGAGGCCAGTACCAACCAGGAGGGACACGGGTCCAGTAAACATGTGGTTGCTCTAAGACCTCCCAGCAACCTGTCCACGTCATCAGGTGTCACGGAGTCAAACTCAGCCCAGGTAACAGTCTCAAGACCGGCCTCAGCCACTCCTGCTGGACCTCCTTCATTGAAGTTAAAGCCTTCCCGAATCTGAGCGATTTTGTCATGCAGATATTGCACAAAATCCTCAGCTCTTCCCTCCAAGGGATCCTCCCTCGCCTCCCGATGAAGGAGGGGGCGGGTCACCCTGAAAAGGGAGGCTGGGCAGTTATCTGATGACGCAATAAGGGCAGTGATGTAAGAACACTTCTCTGCCCTTATTGACACTAGGTAAGTCCTAATATGGTCTCTTACTCATGTTCGGTCAGACTCAGAGCGACTTGCCCTCCAACTGCTCTCTAGGCATCTTTTCCAGCGCTTCATCTCCCTCAGCTCCCCGTTAAACCAGGGAGCCGATCGAGAACCATGCCAGTTCAGAGGCCGCAAAGGCACAACCCTATCCAAGGCATCAGCAGCTGCCCTATCCCAGGCAGCCACCAGCACCCCAACCGAGTTGTGTGTTAGAGCCTCCGGTATTGGCCCAAGCTCTGTCTGGAACCTATCGGGTTCCATCAGTCGCCTGGGGCAGTACCAAATAATTGGTTCCACCCCCCTGCAGCGGGGTGTAGCGGTCTGAAAGTGCAAGCATAGGAGAGAGTGATTGGACCATGACAGAGGTGTAATAACTATATTTCTCGTATCCAGATCACTCAGACACTGACCAGAGACAAAAACCAGGTCAAGCGTGTTTCCCCCCGTGTGTGTGGGGCCTTGAATTACCTGGGTCAGGTCCATGGCTGTCATGGAAGCCATGAACTCCCAAACCTCCCCAGATGCCTCGCCCGCAAATGGCAGATTGAAGTCACCCATGACTACCAGCCTGGGGACCTCAACCGCCACCGCCGCGATGACACCCAAGAGCTCGGGCAGGGCGGTTGACACGTGGCAGGGAGCCAGGTGCGTGAGCAACACAGCCCTCGGACCCCCAAGGTCCCACCTCACAAGGAGGGATTCACAGCCTGCCATCTGAGGAACAGTGACCTCCCTCGGCCTGAGACCTTCCCTAATCACAACCGCCACTCCCCCACCCCTGCCCTGAGTTCTTGGCTGGTGAAAAGCAAGGAAGCCTGGAGGGCACATTTAGTGAAGTGATACTTCTTATCCCTTCTTCTTTCCTGGTCTGATCCCTTGCCACAGCTTGTGTATACCATGGACTTCAAAGATTCAATATGCTTCTTCCTTCTGACATCATTTATAGCCAGCTTATCAGAAGCCATTTTGCTTTTAATACAAATAAGCAGAATGATAACAAATTATCTAAAAGAAGCAAAATTCCTGCCTTCTGTTCTGAGTTCTTCATTTTTAGTTTTCTTTTCCATTTAAAGTTTGTTCAATCCTATTTCCACATAAATTCATGATTTTAAAAAAAGCTCTGCATGATAAATATTATGTTGGTGTGTACACACACACACACATATGCATATACGTTTGTCCACTATACACAGTTTTGCTCTATTCTTTCAGATAATGCAGTTTTGTGCATGCTTTTCATAACTACATATGTATTTTGCACCGGTTTCCTATAGTACTCAATATACCTCCTTTTTGCATCTATTCCACTGGCCCTACCTTAATATGTCATTGAGACTTAAAACAAGATTTAGACAAACGAAGGAAGATAAATCATCAACAGCTATTAGAAGTATTTTCTAACTGAATTTTCCAAGTTGGCTTATTATGTGCCTAGGCAGATGTTTTATAGTGAAGACTAGTAGGAAACAAGATCTTGGATAGTTCAAAGTCAACCCAGATCCATAGACATGTCCCCAGAATTGTGCAAAGCTTTGAAAGGCCATTTTGCTTTAATAAACTTTGTACAAAGTATGTTTCAAAACTACTTTGCATAACAATGCATCCCCTCCCAGAAGTGAAGCACCATTTTTCTTGTCTTCATGTTCCTTCAGTCTTTCATTGAGCCATTCTAGAAAAATTGTCATCTTCAGGGTGTGCTTTGTGTTGTCAAGATGAAGCACAACCTTCCATTATCACCTGTTAAAAGAATTATATTTCTAAAGCTTCGGAAAACTAACAAACATTATCAGGCAATCCCGTATGCTTAAGATGGTTGTCTTTCATGCTCTTCCCAGTTATTTCATAAACCAACTCAGAAACTCCAGTCTTGATTGCTCTGTCCTCAGCTCCTTCAAGACCTACGGTAGCTCAGTGATGGCGAACCTTTTAGAGACTGAGTGCCCAAACTGCAACCCAAAACCCACTTATTTATCACCGGGTGCCAGGTGGGTATGGCCCACTGAGTGGGCATGGCTGTGGTGGTCATGGCGGACTGGGTAGGTGTGCCAAGGTGGGTGTGGTCACCTCAATGTTGCTTGTGGGGAGGGATGCCTGTGGGGACCAGGCAGGGTTGGGGAGATCCAGGGGGTCTCTGGCAGGTGGGGCAGTGGGCAGGAGCTCATCCTGTGGGGTGAGGTGAGACAAGGCAAGGCAGGGCAGGAGGGAGGGAGGGAAACCAGCTATGCTGGGATGCATCCAGCCACATAGGACCTTGGTGAGTTAGCGGGCGGCTGGTTGAAGAGGGACGGTTGCCATCTCCAGGGCATGGCACACATGCCCACAGAGGGGGCTCTGAGTGCCGCCTCTGACACACATGCCATAGGTTCGCCACCACTGATCTAGCTGAACTTTCTCCTGCTCTCTGCATTTATCAGCAGTGCAGGATAGGCCAATCTTGCTGGCTGGTTCCTATGTAGATTGTATCTGTCTCTTCTTATTAAGGACTGTTCCTCCTCATTCCTCTTGGGCCTTTCCTTTGCTTTCCCGATGTTTCCACACATGGATGCCTTCATCACCATTCTCCTTCCTCATATTATTTCCTGTGACATTAACACAGCCTCTTTTCATTTTCTTTCTCCCCTTATGTTACAATTAAAGCTCCAATGTTGCAGCAATAAAAGCACTAGGAAAAAAATGTTCCTTCTTTCCTATGTAGAACCATGGAAGCTTTTGCAGCAAGAAAGAACTGGCAATTCAGAGAACTAAGTAGTAATAAAATTACATTGCCACTTAAAAATGTCAGGGGGGGAAGAGGAACTTTTTAGTATTGTGTGTAGTCTAAGGGAAAGCAAAGGGGCACATTCCACCACAGTGGCAGAAGTGAAAAGATGCCTGCGGGGATAGGTAATGGATGGAGAGTGAACTACTAGATGAGGTTACTTCACTGACTTAATGGCTCATTTTTGGATTAATTGCAAGATTAGCAACTGTAAACAAATAGAAATCCAGAAGTCCAACAGTCCAGAAAGAAATGGCTGCTAAAGTAGTGACCAACCTTTGGAGGGGAAAAAGTATAATAACTATTTCATCCAGTCAAAGCTGGCCTACTGGAATGGAGCAAAGTTCTGAAGGCTATTTGCTGTGAAGAGCTTAAATGTTTTGGTTGGAGAAGAGGCTATATTTGGAATGAGCAGGGAAGGGAAGGGGGGGCAACATATTTTGTTCCTGTAATCAGGAAAAAGTGAGTGCCCTATGGAAAAAAGAGTGGATAGACAACACCATCGGAGGAAGCGATAATTAAGAAAATATTGGACAGTGTGGAAATGGACAGACTCACATTGAGAATTAAAGGAAAAGAAGATACAGTATACTTTCAAACATGGAACTTATTTTATCAATGGTCGAAAAAGCAGGATAGAGAGTAAGAACTTATCTTTATGACTAGGCAAAATCAACCCAGACAACACGTTGCTTATTAAGCACAAATGAATTGTAATGATAGAAAAACTAATAAAATACTTTAAAAAAGAAAAAGAAAAAAGAGTGGATGTGCCCATGGACTATAATTTTGTCAGCTTCCATAGCTTCCACAGAGTAATACTTAAGTGTTTCAGTCAGAGGCTATAATGGTATGTGGGAATGACCCAGTGGTGGGATTCAAATATGTGAACAACAGGTTCTCTGTGTGGATGCCGCTTCTGGAAGTCCATTCTGGGCCTGGGCAATAAAAAAAATAGCTACTGGTTCTGCCGAACTGGTGCAAACTGGCTGAATCCCACCACTGGAATAACCTTGGGAGACAGGAAGAAGAGTTACAGATTAGACAATGGTTAGTTAAGAAGAAGCTGAATCCACAGAAGGAATAGATGTGTGGCAAACATTTCAGAAGGAACCCTCCCTAATTGTTTGACTTGTAAATGTGAGGAAAAGAGATGTACTTTCAGATTTGCAAGATTCTAGTAATGTAAATATAGAACTAGTATTCTTGTGGGTGCTTATTTTCTGTACTACCTCACAAGACTAAGAGAAGCTTATTGCAAAGTTTGGTAGATTCTGATGAAAGGTCATACTTTGAGTTGCAAAGGTATGTCTCTGGTCAATAGAGTTCCAAATGTATGGAATTGATTGCCTTTTCTTAAGAGCCTCTCATCAGATTTGCCATATACTGAGCCATGATGGCACAGTGGTTAGAATACATATTGCAGACTAATTCTGCTGACTGCCAGCAATTTGATCCTCATGGGCTCAAGGTTGACTCAGCCTTCCATCTTTCCAAGGTCAGCAAAATGATGACCCAGATAGCTGGGGGCAATATGCTGACTCTGTAAATGGGCACTATGAAGTGGTATATAAATCTGCTATAGCTATTGCTACTGAAAGGTCCAAGGTCTAGAAGGCTTCATGTCCACTTAAGAGCTTCCAGAAAGATGCTCTTGCATTGTAACCGAAATTTATGTACTACTACATTATGTAGTAAACAAAGTCCCTTCCTCCCTTGAAAATTCACACTGTGCAGATTATACAGGACTACCCCATGTATTAAATAATTTGATTGGTCTGAAGCTATTTGAACTTTCTCCTGACCTTAGTGCCATGTTTAATCAGAAATGTAAGGGGCATTCCTCACCTTGACGTATTATTGCTAGTAGGGTTAGAAGTGTCTTTTCACTCCCTGCTTGTGCTTAACTCTTCAGCAAGTTTATATTCAGCATTTATCTTTGTCTTTTTTTCCTCACTACCGTATGTTGCTGACTTGAAGTTATTGTTCTGTATCAGGGGAAAAGCTCACCACTAGGGTTAACAAGCTGTTTAAAATGAAGAATAGCTTGGGATTCATGAAAAATAATCTGTTGCCTCCATCTGCCTGGCTTTTTTCTTCTTTTTACAAACTGGCTGATTTACAATCTTTGCAGAAAACATGACTTTGAATTTCCTAACTTTGTTGGAAGTAGAATTATCTATATTACTTAAGGCTACAATACTGTTATGCTTTTTTTCCTTCCTACAGAGCTACAATTCCCATACAGCTCAACCAATTTCACTAGGCAACCTGAGGGCTATTCACTTGCTCAAGACATTAGACTGCTACTGCCAAAGTGTTTCCTCAATTAACAAATTCAGATTATTGATCCTGCAATCTCAAAATACACAAAAGTCCATTGCTGGGGGGTTGGAGGAGTTAGCAAAATGTATATGTTTGATGTTATGCTACATTTTTCAGCCAACAAAGCAGATCCTGCCTGAGCTATTGTGTGGCCTGAGGCAGTAGTTTCCTCTCTATCACAAATCAAGGCTGGTCAAGTTATATTGGCAACCAAGGAGAAAAAAATTCCCACAAGTGTCTGTCCTCCCCATCGGCAATAAAATGCAATAGCAATAAATTAAAGATAGAATATTCTGCTAGTTCTCATGATATCCCAAATTAGCTGCCAGAGGCAGCTGACTTCTTTGCCTCACAGTTGGATCAGTGTTAGTGGCTCTACCTTCATGTAATGCCACCATTCAAACAATAAAATACATCTTACCAAAATGTAAAATAGCAATTGCCCTTTGTAAGCAGAGGGTAGAAAACTTGATAAAGTAACTTTTACCTGATAAAGCATCACAAGGTTCTGAAATAAAGCAAGCTATCTAATTATCTCAAAATAGGCTTCAGAGCAAACACAAAATATATAATGCACTAGACAAAGCAAAACTTTGGAGTGTTTTCAGTTCCACTTCTAGTGTACATTAGATCTCCAGCACGTTTTGAGATGAATTGCAATAAGAGTCCTTCATAAAACAACCAAATAACTTTAAGAAAAGCAAAACACCAAAATCTACTCAGTTATTCATTCATCTAGTTCATGGATGTCAAACTCACCGTGTCACGTGATGTGTTGCAACGTATTGTGATTTTTTTTGCATTGCTGGAGCTGGAGTGGCCTCAGCCTCCAAATGATGCAACCAGCCTGTGGGCTGGCAGTTTGACACCCCTGATCTAGTTTATATGGCTACACAACTAACTTCCAGACTCTGGCAGCTAGCATACCATGATAAGATTAATGCAATGCAACTGCAGTCCTCAAAAGGGCTTTAACCCTACAATCATACAACTGGGATCATTTAACATTCCAACTCAATGTCTGAATGAACACCCAACTTTCAAAAACTTTTCAGAATGCTAACAGGTCAGGGCTATTTAAATGTTGGGGTAGGAGTGTTCTATAAAAGCAGTTACTGCGATAGAGAAGGCACATCATTGCTTCCTACTTGATGACGCTGTTTGAAGAAAAAATGCAGAGATTGCTTCCCTAATGGTTTGAGTGGAGATGAGCAGAAACAAATGAAGAGAAGCAGACCCACAAATAATACTATCCTATGGGAGGTAGGGCTTCATTGACGATAACAAGCACCTGGAATTGTGCCTGGACCATCATTGGGAACCAGAGCAGCTTGAGAAGCAGAGGTGTTATGTGGGCATACTGTGGTGTGGCCAAAACTGTGCACACCACTATATTCTCAGCCAGTTTTAGTTTCTCAATACTCTTCAAGGACAGCCCCATTTAGACATTGCAAATGTCCAGTCAGGACAGTGGTGGGATTCAGCCAGTCCACACCACTTTGGCAGAACCAGTAGCTATTTTTTTGTTGCCCAGGCCCAGAATAGACTTCCGGAAGCACATCTACACAGAGAACTGGTTGTTCACATATTTGAATCCCACCATTGAATGTGGAAGTGACCAAGATATGCATGATTTTAAGCTGAGATTCCAGAATGGACACAATTGGTACACAAAACTGTTTGGGCAAAGGTTCTCCCAGCCACAGCTGTTATCTGTCCTTTGAGCAGGAACTGTGAGTCCAATAAGGTCTCTAAATTGTACACCAGCCTTCTGAAAGACTGCCACCCAATCCGGAGATAAAAATGGAAAATCTCCACTTCTATGAAGCATCAGGACCCATGGCAACTTGGTTTTGTCAGAGGTGAGTTACAACCAGTTCTTCCCCATCTAGACCCTCAAAGGCTCCAAACACTGGAAAATAACCTCAGAAAAATCACTTCATCAGCCCAGGAGACAAACCATCATCAAAAATTATATTATGAGTGAGGGAGGCTTCACAATAACATGATTGTGAATTCACCAACCACGGATGGAAATGAGAGCAATGAGGCTCTGATGACCACACACTGGTTACAGGGGACTGGAACATGGTTTCAGTAGTAAGTATCAAACTGCATATAAGAAAATATGAAAATAATGAAATGGGATATAAGATGGAAACAAATCACAATATCATATTCTACAACATATTAGCTTGCCACTAGAACAAGGGTCCCCAACCTTGTTCTATCCCAGCCTATTGCCATCCTTGTTAAAGGCACAAGGACCAAATCCCTGCTGATGCAATAGGCTGGAGATTTTCAAACAAAACAAAATCATTTTTAATATGGGTGACAAACCTGTCAAATAGCAAAAAGGAAGGAAATAGTCCACAGGAAAAAACAGAAGAGAAGTCACAAGCAAGACGAACAGACCAGGATTCCAAGAAGCACTTGCAAACAGTTGCCTTCAGCAACCAGCACTGCCCGCACCTCCTCCCTTTATTCAGCAGTCCCAAGGCCTCATCGCCTTCTCCTTTTACTCTGGAGGTGTCGCATTGACTGCTGCTGATTTTCTCTTGCTAAATGACACCGTGTGCAAGCATCAATTAACAAGTCCATCAGGTGTGAGTCTTCTGAGTCTGACTCATTCTCCTCACACAGCTGAGCTTCATCAGGAACACGACTGGAGGGCCCAGGCTCTGCATCAAACCGTGAGTCCTGTAATTCATCCGAGCCTCCCTCTGCCCCGATGGCCCTTCAAATGCCTCCTCCACCTCTTCCTCAGATTCCTCAGACTCAGCTGTTGCGAGCACAGGCTGGCATGGAATCACAACAAACCTGTGGGCTGTGGCCCAGTACCGGTCCATGACCTGTTGGCCACTGCAGGAATGGCTGGTGGGTGTGCACATGTGTGCATGCACCCTCCCCACTTGCACTAGTGCTGCAGCACGGGTGCTAGCAGCCCTGTTTACAAATGTGTGGGGGCACTAGTGCCACCTCCAACATCATGTGGGCACTAGTGGCCCATTTGCACATGTGCACAGACACCAGTGATGCCACCAGTGCCGTCATGAGTGTGTGCGGCCTGCTTGTGCATGCACATGGGTGCTAGTACTGCCACCACGTGCATGCCCATTTTGCACATGCATGCACATACATTTCCCTGCACCCCCCTTTCCCTCCGGGCCACTAGAAGACAACTGGTGGTATCTAAATATTGTTTTAAAGGAAGTTATTTAATTCTTTGGTAAAACATGGGAGCATAACAAATTAACTTAGGATCAAACTAATATTTCAAGATTGCTTGAAATAAACCACTATTTTTTGGTGGTGTTTATTGTGTGTTTTTTTTTTAATTTTGTTTTTGTTTGTAAATGTCTTCGAGTCAGTTTTTTACTTTTGGTGTCTGACTAAACTAGTCCTTGTAATTGTTTTGGCAAGTGTTCCAAAATAGTTTGCCACTGCGTGATCTCTAGCACTAAAAGAGAATGAATAGCCTAATGTTATGCAACTGGTTATGTTTTTAAAAATATTTGTCCTTCCAGTTGTACCTAAAAGGTTATATTCATGAGTTCTTAGAATATAACCTTTTAGGTACAACTGGAATCATGTATTTTCTAATATAAATACTTGCCTTCTTGGGAAGAACACTTCCATCTTGGAACAAATTTATTGACTATAATTTTGAATGTACCACAGAGGTAATTTCTTTTCTATCCAATTCATGGAGCTTTAGATCAGCTTATCTGGGTATAGAAAAAACTGTAAATGAAAAAAGTACAGCAAGGGCAGCATTATATGACCCTCACCCAATTTTTATTCCTTTCATGAACTCCTGTTATATTGTTCAACCTGGCAATATAGCAATTTTATTAAGTTTCAAAAAAAGTTAAAATATAAATTAACGAAAAAATAAAAAATATTAAAATAAAGGGTGAGGGATCAAAGGAGGTGAAAGTTAAAAAATAACAAAAGAGAAAAACACAAAAAGAATAACTTCTGATTTTCTTCAGTATAGGCACACATATATAATAAAGTAACCTCTTGTTATAAATTAAAATAAAAATATCATATAGAACAATATGCAAACTAAACAATCCAACCACCCCCCACAAAAAATGTAACAAAAGAATTATTTATTCTAAATTTAAGCATAAATCTATCAAGACACCAGTAAGAGTACAATATTTAATAGACGAATTGATTGAGAAAAAAGTAAATGAAAGACAGTTTGACTCCAAGCAACTGAGATTTTTTTATAAAAAGAAATGCAAGGTCACTTTATAAAACTTGCAAATAAGATGACTGAAAATCAAGAGGCATAATCTTAAAAGAAACCAAAAAACACAGTGAGGCAGAGTGATTTTTGCTGTAAGAAAATTCCTCTCTAAACTTGCTTAATGTTGCTTGATAAAGTGAGAAATGTAAAAAGTTGAGTGCAATTTTGCAAAGGTTATGCTGGCCTCATAGCCTCAGTTTGGAAGGGGTTTTTTTTCCCCTCAAAACATTGGAAAGGCATGTTCCCTTCTGTTCCACATGGGTGAAAGGTTTGTGCTAAGATTTAGTCTGTGACAATACAAATGCCTGTTCCCTTCTATAAACAAAATATGCATTAGAGACACTAGTTTACTTCATATAACACATTTAATTGATACTGTAACTATTTGTGGGATGAAGCTGAAATGATTAATTATTAGTTTTAATCAACTTGCAAGCCTATGGTACAGTAGAAAATTATCCCAAAGCAAGGAAAGAGTTTCCAAGGAAAAAGAAAAAAGAGAGATGAAAGAACAATCTAAGATATTTAACTGCTAAATATTTCCTTAATAAGTCCATAGTTTAGCTCACTGGTAAAGCACCAGCAAGTATTAAACTCAGTAGATATAATAAAGCTATAAAATAGCTCAGTAGATATAAAGATATAAAGTACATATATAAATGCATTTAGTAAACCAAGAAGTATTTTAAACAGGAAGTACAGTTTAACAATGAATAAACCTCCAACAATGCCATATTTTCCCCCACACCTACATTTAACCAAGTAGCCTTTTGAAGGGGGTCTTCACATTGAAATTAGTCTGAGAAACTGGAAAATAGCCCTCGTCTGCCCTCTAGCGTCTGTGGGGAGTCCTCAGTTAAGTTTTTTTTCAAGTACTAAGGCAGGAAACAGAAACAAAAGACAGCTCCAGTTGAAAGTAGTAGTAGTAGTAGTAGTAGTAGTAGTAGTAGTAGTAGTAGTAGTAGTAGTAGTAGTAGTAGTAGTAGTAGTAGGGATCATCACACAGTCAGCCAGATGTTCAGGCTGGATTTGGCATTTTTGTCTACCTATTGAATCCTTACCAAGGACCTGGGATAGGCAGATGTGGATGTTTGATGATGATGATGATGATGATAGACAGCAAATCACCTCCTATAATATGGAAGACAATCTGTAACTATACTTGGTGTTGTTCTTTTAAGGTTTATTCCCTCCACTACCACCAATTTTGGCAAGGTAAACTCAATTTTACTCTTTTCTTAGGGAATAGATATTCTACCTAAAATATGCCTGATTTCACAACCCTTTGTTCTGCATCCTAATTGTACCATGTGCCAGAAAAACAGATTGTTTGCTAATTGATATCACAAAGGAAGACAACCCAGTGAAGGATGATTATGCCAATGCCAGCTAGTAGCTGATGAAGAGTTTGACAGGAACTCCATCTTTTTCTAAACAACTACAGACTGAACCTATAAGCCAATTTTTATTGAGATATTGCTATGCAAGTAAAGAAAGAAGGTGTGACAGAAAAGGCAGCTGTTACAATTTACTGTCCACCGGGAGAACTAGTTGTGCAACTGAGACATCCAGTCATAGAATTGGATGTCGGGATTTTTGACTGTGGTGTCTAAAACAAAGAGACTAGATTGTAATATTGGGTATCAAAGAAAAATGGTTTGCAAACAAGTATTGTGTATAAAGTTTGATGAAATAAAATAAACATTTAGGATTGGCCATAGAGTAGCACAACAAGCCAGCTTGTTCCAATACTTCTGACCAGAAGTTGCATTCCCTTTGAACCTGTGAAGAAAATGTCTCACAGAGTGGAAACAGAAGCATCAATTTGTCCACATAATGTGGAAGCAATGGAGGCTGAAAGTAAACACTCCTGTATTGCAGCCTTCACTTAGACCTTACTATGTGCTCGATCTGACTTATCCTGAATGTTTTTTCCAGCAAACATACTGTCTACTTCAACTCTCTAGTAAGCCAGAGTGTTAATTTACTTCTGCAAGAAGAAGGTACTTAGAAGCATTATTGTCAATCAGCTGGCCCATCTAAGCTCCATATTTCAGAATGGAACAGTATTACCAATATATGCAGTGGGAAACTTCCCAGATGACCTATTTTCCAAAGCATCTGAGGGCAGGACAAGAAGTAAGAGATAAAGCTTATCAGGAAGAAATCTAACCTAAAACTAAAGAGAAATTTCATGTCAGTGAGAACAATTAATCAGTGGAACAGTTTGTTTCCAGAAGTTGTGAGTGCTCCATCACTGGAGGTTTTTAAGAAAAGATTGGACAGCCACTAGTCTGGAATGGTATAGGATCTCCTGCTTGAACAGGGGGCTGGACTAGAAGACCTCTAAGGTTCCTTCCAATTCTGTTATTCTATATTCTGAATGTAGGGTAAATAAAGAAGAAAGAATAAAAAGTAAAGACTGGATCTGCACAATGGCGACCAATGTTTTACAGGCTAGAAAGAATAGTTCAACTATTTTTCAAAGCTATTAAGACAATGAGCAAGAATCTATGAACTCCAAAAGGTGGGAGAAAAATGCAAAGAATTTATATTCTGGAATATAGACCTATATAAAGGCTTTGACTTCTTTGTACTGCAGGGGGCAAATTTTCTACTGGGTATAAAAGTTCATTCTTGCAAAGAATCTGGTTGAATGGTGCCCAAATGTCTGCTGTTAAATTAAGCCAATCTGGGGATAAAATGTACTGCCATATCCCACTATGAAATATGGTAGAAGCCATCCAGTATTTGAGTCAACTATTTTAAATGCTCTGTTTTCCCTGCATATTTGGCACCAGTATAAAGGCCACACACAAATTTCTTCCATCGTCAGACCATCAGTTACACCTGAACCAGGTTACTAAATCCAGTGTCCTGATGCATATATAAGGCCAGATTTTATTAAAAACACAATTATCTATGAAACAGAAGACTCCCAAGCCAAGGATGATGTCAAGAAGTGCATTAGAGCCTCAAAGCATTATGCCACCTATCTTTGAAGGAAAGCATCTAATTTAATTAAGCTTGAGAAGGATATACTGTCTCCTACCTAAGTAATATAACAATTGATGGAAAAGCATATCCATATCTTTCAGTAGAGTTTGCCTCCAGTGATAATTGGCAACCCATTGTGTTGTATTGTTTTAAATAATTATGTAAGTGAAAACTGAGTACCATTTGGCAGTTATCTAGCAAATAAATTCTGGTACTTGGGCAAGTGCCAGGATACCGCTCCTGATCACTAAATATGGTCAGGAATGAAGTCTGTGTATTCAATATGCAGAACTTTACAATAAATCCAGTATTCTATAAAACGTCTATGATAATTTTAGGTTGACATCTGGTTACTGATATTCCAGATGCTTGCAGGTTTCTGGCTACCAAACAGCATATTCTGTATTGATACTAAGTTAACTTAAAACAACACAATAGGAAGTCTACTGTTTGTGTAAACAGTACAGGGAAAGTCAATATCTCATCTAGTTGCTGAAATCCTAGAGAACCTAGCATTAGGGGAAAATAGTACCATTTTGTTGGTTGACATCTTCATGCTTTTCACTTTGCTTAAACAATTTTTATGATGTGGACATGATATTAAATTTTTGAATGCTATGCTTTAACTTTTTATTTCTTTTCTCATTGTGCTTTTCATTTTACAAAGCTGGGCAGTTTTTCTTGTACATTTAATAAAACACTGCATTTCTAGTGCATTTTTTCTTTTTTATCAATAGCACACATTAACTAAAACAAGCATCTTTTCTCCTGATGTGGACATGATATTAAATTTTTGAATGCTATGCTTTAACTTTTTATTTCTTTTCTCATTGTGCTTTTCATTTTACAAAGTTGGGCAGTTGTTTTTGTACATTTAATAAAACACTACATTTTTTTTTCTTCTTTACCAATAGCACACATTAACTAAAACAAACATCCTTTCTCCTGTTCGTGTGTTCATTACAGTGAGTTTATGTTTCTGAAAGTTGGCAACAGAAAACAGCCCAGTAATAGAAAGTGTGAACACACTGGTTTCTTTAAATACAGCATTTTTTGCCTTAAACCATTGGGGTTCTGCCAAAATAGTAATAGCTATAGGCCTTGAGACATCTATGACCATAAATAGAAATTCTCTATGAAGATAATATTCTAGGAGACAGAAAGCAATTTCACCATAAACATATAATCAACTACCTTTGACATATATCCTCACTTCAAGTTATCATCTCTGCCAATATTTTTTTACTTGGATGTTTTAATACCATATCACCATATGCCATGGTTTTGGAATAGTGCCTCACATAGTTATCTCTTAATTGCCTTGACCTGTAGGAGCAGTTTCATAAACTCAAGCTAATCTCACACATCCACTCCACACTCTGTGAAATCTGCTTCTAAAAAGTGTCGGGTGGAAGCCTGTGTTCATGATACACAGGCAACCAATGAATATAGCAAACCATTTTTTTAAAAAATCAGAGTCCCCAAACACTAATGCTTTATTTTATTCATGAATGAGTTTTATCTTTATTATTATTTACCGACAAACACAGATTGGTGGACTTTGGATAGTATTATAGCAGTATGAATGGATTGCATTGTTTGTTCTGCAGGGACAGCATTCCTAGAATCAATTTTACATTCTGAGTCACAATCCTGGACCCTTATTTGTCTTATCAGGGCTGAAAATAAACCACTAGTTTAGATGTAAGTAGAAATGCATTTATTGTAGTTTCTACTATGTTATCTTTTCTTGTTCAGCAGAACTGGGCTATTGAACAAAATGAAAATAAATAAGCATGATTCATACAGAAACACAATACATATTCCTATAAGTCCAAGCTATTCTTAGTTTACTCCAATGTCAGTTTTAGTGCAGATATAAAAGTAGATTTTACTAAGCGAGTGCTGGAAAGAATTTGCTGAATAGAAATGAGACAGAACTGAATTGAGAAGAGGGGGTGGAATCAAACCCATGAAGGAACAGATTATTAATAGAGAGAACATCCTGGTACAGCTTGGTGAAACTGGATTTCATTGGCTTCTCAAACACTAATATCCCCAAAGAACCTAGAAGGCAGCTCTTATAAAGAACAGTTAAAGTAATGTATATAAACCTGCAGACTAAGGGAAAATGGGATAGTGGTTTTCAGATATGTAGAGAAATGCCATATAGAAAGGGAAGTAGATTTCTGTTGCCCAGAAGGCCAGAAATTGAATCTATTGGTTGAAATGCGATAAAATATATTCCAGTTAGATATTAGGATGAATTTCCAATGGTAAGACCTGTCAGCCAGTGAAATATACTTCCCAAAGTGGTATCTTCCTTGTCATTCCTTTAAACAGGCACTTCAATCTGAAATGCTTTAACAGATCTTACTAGATGACATCTGAAGTTCCTTCCAACTCTATGATGCTATTATTATTGTTAAAAAGTAATTTTACTGGTTGGAGTCTCAAAAGGCTCACTGATTGCAAATTACTTATGCTATGAATTATGCAAATGATATTTTATGATTTGCTGAAAGTAAGCTTCCTAAAATCTGAGTTTGGCACATTGTCATTATATCAGGGAATAGAGAATCTATTACTTTGATTAACAGTTTTGTGCACTATTGCACTTCTGCCAATTTGGGATCTTCCTTAGATCCATTGGGAGAAAGGCACAGACTATGGTGAAGGTTTATAGGAAATATATCTCAAGACCTTAAGGAATTACACATTTATTGTGATTTTGGATTTACAATTTGATCTTCCAGCAATCTCTTGCTTATATTTTGCCCCTAGAAAATTGAGTTTTAGCTTTATTAACAGAACATGTCAAGATGCTTTCTTACAATTTCTTACACTTCTCTGTGTTCAGTCTCTGCAGGATTTTGTTAGGGAAAGAGAGATCTTATGAATTTCAGTTTGCAGTTTCAACAATTGAAATCTATTGCTATATTTTATTTATTTTATTTTCCATATAATAGCATGGAATGCATAAGAATTACAAAAATTTAGATTAATATTCCAGACTTTCTCTGTAACTGAGATTGAAATTTCATGGAAAAGAAGCAATGTGAATTTGAAAGGAAAGTTGCTAAAAATCAGTAGATACAAGAACTATCTGAAAGTCACAGTTAAAAGCCAAATTATGTGCCTCAAGTGCCAATAAGAAAGCACATTATCTCCTCTAACCATCTGTCATGACTATTTTAAAGACTGATGCTCAAAATTATGTATCCATTAGGGCTTGTGAAATGCTATCTCCAACTATTTTTTAGGTACTTGGGAAATGAATCACTGTTTTCCATTATCTACAATGGGAAAGATGTTCTAACCTGCTATCTTTACCATGATGAATTTAAAATAACCCGTGTATGACATTTTCATGAAAATATCTACCAAAAAATCTCTTTAAAAAAACCCACACTGAGCTATGGTCTGGTGAGTCCATCATTATTATATCCACCTTGGAATACTGCATAATTGTCATTTAGCTTTAAATCCATCTTTCTTAACTAATCCTTGGGAGCAAAAGCAAAAGCCTTCAGAAAAATGAATGGCTCCAATTATGGCAGGCAAAAGGTGAATCAAGTGGTCATAGGAAAGCCCTGAATACATTGTAGCTCACTGAAAATAGGGATCCATTTGGTAGCTCACCAAATCCTAAGTAACATTTCTTTGGTATATTAAAGAAAAGAACTGGGGTGTTGTTGTATTTTTGTTTAATATGTCCATGTTCATAAAGAACTTAACAGTATTATGACTGGGGCACAATAGAAGAGTTTAGTCCTTTTTGCCAACCTGGAAACTTCTGAACACAAATAACTTTTAGAATATTGGACAAGAAAGGAAGAAAAGCAAACAAGATGACACAAGAATTTTAAAAAGTAGTCTAAAGCAGTTGATCAAAAAAAAATCTCAACCTGATATATATCATCGAAAGGAAAAATGTAAAATACAGGATGGCAAAAAGTGGCCTTCTGTATTTCTGCTGCAATTCAATTTGCTTTTGCCGTGGTTATGCATAAGAAAAGATGGCTGCTGGTGCTAAAATGCCAGCTAGGAGGACCCTGGGCAAGAAGATATACCCAGAATATATACCAAGCATCATTTGTATTGGCAAATTCCTCAGCTAGAAGCCTACATCAAAGCAAGACATTAAATAGATTTATTGCCTATCAGCTTTAAAGCAGAGGAAAGATGTCTGGTTTTCATAAAGAGCTGATGCATTAAATAATAAAAGCAGAAATAAAAAGGCAGCAACACTACTAAGAAATCATCATTCATTCGAGTTAATGTATATGTCAAATTCCCTTTGTGGTTGGGTTGTATCCAGTTCCACCTGCCTGCAAAAGCTTTCATGAAGATATCCAATAGTTTTTAAGCACAGAATAATTCCACAACACATTCCCTGTTATCTATTTGACAACATTTTAATCTCTAGGCTCTGAGCAAGACTGCAGGGAACTGATCTGTTATATATCATTTCATTCTTCAAGGAAATAAAGAAAAAAAATGAAGATGGGAAGGACAGAGTCCGCAGACTCCTCCATCTCATTAATTGTAATATTGAAGCTGGGATGCTTTAAAAAGATATGAATACTGTCGAGAGAGGCAAGGACTTTCTGTAATCATATATTTGATGCTCTCCCTTGTGGTGTCAAAGTTAAAGTCATGATTTGATCTCCCAATGATTCATGGACAATTTTGTCATTTGTATACTTAAACCAGGATTGTATTGATTAATTTTGTGCATGCCTCTCCACCTTTTTTGGAGTGAAGATATTAAGGAGGATTGAAACCATGTTATCCTATTTATTTTCTTTTCAGTCCTAGAGACAGTGGAATTTATATCTTTTTTTTCCACCAATAGGGAGCAAAACATCCAAGCCACCTTTATTTTTATTTTATCTTATTTTTGATCTTTGCTTTTTTTTTTCTTTGTAAAAAAAATTGCAGAAGAAAAACTTTTTTTCTTCTCAGGAAGATAACATATGACAAATGGTCTTAGAAAACAGAAAATATGACCTTTTATGCTTTCCTGCAGATTGGAGATGCACCAAACATATGAGAACATGGTGGACAATGTTTCTAGAAAAAGGTTGTTTTGCTTTCTAGATCTCAAAATGTGCTTTGCTTTTGTTGATTTCATTTATAAGGGATAATCAACCTGCCCTTTATGTTAGAACAGCTACTGTTAGATCTGTTAGAAATGGCAAAAGAGACTAATCAGTGAGGACATCTTTGTTTACTTCATCCAGGTATTGTTCATTCATCATCTATTCCCCAGTTGTCCTCTGACCCCACATTGATCATCAATAGTTCTTTCAGTTGTCTTCTGATCTTCTGGCCTGTTAATACTGACCCACAGTCAATAATAATAATAATAATAATAATAATAATAATAATAATAATAATAATAATAATAATAATAATAATAATAATAATAATAATAATAAAGTTGGAAGGGACTTTGGAGGTCTTCTAGTCCAACCCAGGGAAGAAACCTTATACCATTTCAGATAAATTATTGTCTCCAAGATCCCTTCCAACTCTGTTATTCTGTTACTGTGTTAAAATCATAGCATGTAAAGGTTGAAAGATTGTATTTTGAGGATAAGTAAAAAAAATTGATTTTTTTTTTTTCAATGATAAGGCAAGAGTTATGGGCTGCTGGTCCAGAGAGGAAAAGACTCTGGCAAAACAGGAATTCAAGTACTGTTGAGTGTTGTCTCGAGACAGTTACTTTTAAAACTTCAAAGAAAAAAAAATGGAACATTTCCACAAGCAGTGTAAGCTTTCAAAGACACCTGCTGTGGTTTGTTTCACCACTCCAGTAACCAGCTGTTTTTGAAACTCAGAAATCCTTCAAATCAATAGCAAGTGTATGATGCAGAAATGGCAAAAAGAAATCAAAGAAACAAATATGTACACAAGATAAAGCTCTTCATAAACAGCATCTTATCCTAACTTATGCTTTATCATTCTGATTTTCTTGGTAAAATCCTCCTAGTTCTGCTAAGCTGGAAACATGGTTCTCAGCAAAAAGTGACTCTATTAGCAAGGTAATTTATTAACAGATAGCAGAAGTGTTTGTACAGTAAGAGCTTTTTTATTATTATTTTCAAAGAAGCCATTTCAAAAACTGGACAAGCAAGAGACCATTGATTGCATGAGTTTCTCTTTAAAAATAGTTTTATCAAGAGATTTTATATATATAATAAGTGTATTCAAAGAAAAAAGTAAAGAAAAGGAAAAGAAAGGAAAAGAAAGAAGAAAGAGATAGAAAAAAGAAAAATAGAACAGAACAGAAAACATTAAAAGAAATATAAAGAAATAACTTCTCATCTTCCTCTTAGCACTTATACCTACAATGCTAATTAAATCCCTCTTTATAAGATTACATTATATGTCCCTTCTTTCTATAACATATTCTTTCTAATCATCAAAATCATAAATCACAAAATCATTTTATTTTTAAGTAAAAAGTCCACAAGGGTTTCCAGTCATTGAATTTCAAAAGTGCAAATATTTACTTGCCTGTGGTGTAAACAATTACAGTTTCACAGCCTCAGTCACAAAAATATCACAATATTTGTTTCTGCCACTATTTTCTTGTAAGCATCCTTCATTTTAAAGTTCTAGGCCTGCACATTGTTAGAATGTATTAGATATAACTGTGCATCTGGCAGGCTGTTTCAGCAGCAGCTGCTAAAATGCCAAATCTTTACTCTGGTCGATTGCCCAAATGTGACATTCAGTTGAAAATGTTTTTAATTTAAGTTCTGTTTCCAGGAAACAACATATCTCCTCTCCTCTACCACTCCTTCTTCTTCTCTTCTTCCTCCTCCTTTTGATTAAAGTTCCCCTGGCACAAAGTAATCACATCTTATTACCATCTCTTAGATATGATTGGCACAATGTGGTGTTCTGTTCTATAACAGAGCATCTCAGTTTTGGAGATGTTCAGTTTTCTGGAGCAGAAAAACAAAGGTCATCTAAAGCAGTATGCTGCATGGTTTTGATAACAACTCTTTTTTTCTACTTTTTTCTACTACTATTAATTGCACAATACGTTGAGAACAGAAGTTTATAAACACTAGCAAAGATTTCATTTGCATAGCCACTTTTTCCTGGTGGACATATAGTTGGAGGAACTGACTTTATTCTGACACAGGATGCATATGTAAGTAGGCTGGACTTAATTTAGTTTACTGACTCTCCATGTCAGATTTTCAAGGTTCCCGGTGCCTGGAGATTCTATTGGTGCCAATTAGATGTTCTATCCCTCCCCTTCAATCCTCAGTTTCATACAGGAGAGACATCCAGAGAGATTTTCATTGCAAAGGGAATGCCTGACCAGAATTCAACACTAAATCACAGATTTCCTCATATTTCACAGCTCAACTCAACTTCTTGGCTTTGGATAAAAGGCAACTCAGAGACTATAACTTGTCTAGAATGCTGCAGTTCAGCTGATTATGGGAACATTATAATCAAGAGATGTACTAGTTACCAATCTAGTTCTGGTTACAAAGTACGGTTTGTAGCCTAAGTCAGAGGTCACCAACCTTTCTCATTTGGCCAACCGGAGGGAAAGGGAGGAGGAAGCATTTTACGTGTACGTGTGTGTGTGTGTGTGTGTGTGTGTGTGTGTGTGTGTGCACGCACGGGGCCATGAGTACATGCATGATGCAAATGGGGTGGAGTTAGTGCCCGCACGCTACTCACTAGTCCCGCCTCATACTTGTGCAGCACAGTGCCCCATTTACACGCCCTGAGGATCGCAACGATTTTATTTTTTTTTACACAAATTTTATTAGTTTTTTTTAATTTTTACAACAAAATGCTCAAAGCACACCATGGTGTTAGGGTAAACAATTATCCAAAAGCAAAACATTTATGCATACTTCAATCAATACCTCTAGTATTCCCTCTCTTTCCCCTTAACTAACATAGTTTATTTAAAATAGTTCAATCTGGTTTAAATTTAGTCAACCTATACCTGTTTCTAACACTTTAAAAAAATTATACAACCATAATCAAATTAGCTTTAAATACAAACTCTGTCAGTTCGGGTATTCCTTCCAAATATGTTCTGGTACCTTAGTTTTCATTGCAAATCCCATTTAACTCTTCTTCCACCGATATCCCCCAATTAAACTAAAACATTAATCTATCCTATACATGTCCAATCTATCAACTAATCAATCTCTTATAGCTAATAAATAAAATCAAATCTTAAATTTTTTCAATCCATTAAACATAATTCAGTTCATGTCTAATTAAATTGTAATAACCAATGACAGCAATCTTATCAAGCAAAAATCATCTTATTAGGTTAGTTCAAGATTACATAATAATTTTCTTACAAATAATCCTATTATCCTAAACAAAAGAAAAAAGAAAAAAAAGAAAAAAGAACAAATACATTCTTAAAGGATTTAATATGTATTTCATTAGTCACTCCTTAGCTATATAAACCATCAATCAACTTTAAACTAACAAGATAACATCAAACTTTAAGATATTTCAATTCATTATTCATCAAACAAGTAAATCACTTATAATCTTGGTCCTTAAGTCAGTCCATAGTTCTAGATTGCCTTTAGTCCATTACTCAAAACTTTAACTTTCTTTTTTTTTAAATCTTATTCTAGGTTTTTTCAAATGCCAAGTAGGTTTCCATAGCAAAGCTTCCTTTCCAACAGATAAGTCTCTCTTTTTTGCTTGAAATATCTTTTGAATCAGTGAGAATCATCTTGACCTCTGAATTGGCCTTCTGATTTTTTATTTTTTATTTTGCACAAAGTCTCGTTGCTTTAGAGTTCCAAGTCCCAGTCTTTGCTTTTCCTGATTCTAGACACCATAACTGAGTTGGATATAGGGCAGAGTCAATTTCTCTTTGTTCTCTTTTTGTAGAGTCTGTTTAATAGAAGAATCAGGTGCAATCTGAAAGTTAGTTTTAAAGTTTGAGGAAGAGATTCTGATTCTTAGTTCTGAAGTAAGCTCTTTCATTGTAGCACATATTTCCTCTTTAGTCTCATAAATTTTCTCCAGAATAAGTTTGCAGTTTAAATGTGAGTACAGCTCCATTTTAGAAAAAAAATTCAAACACCCAGTTAACTTTCATGTGAAAAAATCATCTCCTCTCTAATTTCAATATTACTTTTTAACCAGTAGATGTCCTCAGCAAGCTAAAAAAAGATAAATAAATCCATTTCCCTCCCCCAAAGTCATTTCACTTTTCATTCTTCTTTCTTTACTCAAAAAAACAACAACAGCATAGGCTAATAATAAAGTTCATAAAAAAAGTTTTTCCGATACCCCAAAATACTTATATAAAAAAACAACGTAATTTCTAAAACTTTACTTTGTTCCTTTGTTCGCCTTTCTTCCCCAAAGAGTAAAAGCTGCCTTTCCAAGCTAGGGAAATCTTTCCCAGACAGCTCTTACAGGCAAAACACAAACAAAAAAAACGAAGAGAGGGAAGAAAAAAAGGAAAGGTCTCACCCGGATTCACCATGGTGGGTCTGCAGCTTAGATGTTCTTTGGACTTGCGGTTTCTTGCGGCAAAGCGATCGGCCATTTTATTGGCCGATCTTCTCTGTTGGCCCTCGGAGTTCCATCCAGACAGCTGGAGGAGCCGCTGCTCCTCTGCTGCTGGAACGCTGCCTCCTCATAGGAAAGTCGCGCCCTCCAGGGCGACTTTGGACCTGCATAAGGGTCCGCCGACAGAAGGAAACCTAGTCGGCGGGGAGAGCAATCTCCCCACTCAACTAGAGAGCCGCGACCGGAACCGGAAGTCTAGATTGTCGGATGGCAACGATTTTATAATGAACATTTAAAAATGGGAGGAGGAAAGAATGGCCACCCCACCAACTAACCCTACATGCAAGCATAGGGCCATGAGAAAGAGGGGTGCAGGCTCAAACACACAATGCAATAATACCCCTGTGAAGAGGGAATGTGTACAATCCACATTAGATGAAGGCAACGGATCAAAACAGAGACTGCAATGCAATGATCGGGGCGACGCAAATGTAATGAGCATCGGAGATGAAGAAGAGGGGGTGGAGACCATAGAAGGTGATGTATGCATAGGACATGGCCATGAACATATGGGAAGGACAGCAGGGGAAAAGATGAGAGGAGAATACCCAGTGCATGGCCCAATGGAGCAAGAAGGAGTAACTGGAAAAACACAGAGGAAACAAATGGCCAAAAAAGGGGGGGAAGAAGTATGCCGAATTCAGGAGCCTGTAATGAGGAGATAGATATATGCCAAAGAAGAAGAGTGGAGGAAGCAGAGCAAGTAACAGAGCGGTAGCATCAATCAACATCAAGAATATAACCAACACGCAGCCCAATCAAGTAGGACCGATGACGAGGTCTGGGAGTCGTGTGCACAAAACTGACTAGTACTATAAAGGAGACTCCCTTCGACCAGTTTTAAGTCCTGATGATGTCGGCAATTGGCCGACGAAAGGTTGGCACTAGATTAAACGTTTTTAGTTTAAAAACTTTTTCCTGGTGTTCGTGTTTGTTTGTTTTTATAATATGACTATACCCAGGATTCGTGTTTTTAACAAAATATATATATATATGTTTTCTGAGGTTTTCGCGGGTGTTTGTATGTAGGTCTTTGGTTCTTCGGGTTTTCTCCCGAACATATTTTATTTATTTTTAGGACATCAATTTACTATCCCACTGTCTGTTTGGCAATGCTTGAAGCTTTCCCACTTTGAATGAAGATGTATCATTCCAAATTTCCGTCTTCAGGTCTAGCCCAAAAATTCTTTAGAGTACACTCTCTAACTATGTAAGGTCTGTTGAAGTCTGAGAATCATTAGATATTTCTTTTCAAGCACTGATGATTTTCTTGTGGAAATATTATGCAGTGATTTTCTATTGCCTTCTCCACTACATTGTTTAATGAACATATTCCATATGTACCATTGTATATGCTACGAATGCAGTAATAGACAAAATGCTTCTATTTGTGATTGTTACTAATATAGCAACTTCCTACTTCCAAAGGTATGCTTATCTTTTTGGTGGCAGTACTCATGGAGCTAAAACAGTATCAGAAAAAAGGGAACATGAAAAGGACCGATCATACAAACTAATTAATGAAATTAGTAAAATGCTGGGTTCTATTTTGGCCAAACATTGGCAAAAAGCAGAATGAACAGGTTAATTTATGGTTTGAAATGGATAGAAATATAGGAAGCAGTATCAACAACAATAATAATAATACAATCTCCCATAAATAATATGGTGAGATGTAATTTAACATTATTGGTTGTCACCTGAGTCAACAAGCAACATGATAGGTGCTGGTATACCTGGACATCTGATGAAAATTGGGCTAAAAATTTAGAACTCTTAGAAGAAAAACTGTTTATCTGTCATAAATATCCAGACTGTGATGACTGCCCCAGATGTTTCCCCAGTTACCTCTCTATATGTCAGCTCAGGAGAGGATGTCAAGAGCTGAGTTGATTGATAGCTCCCAGCAGCCATCTGTGAGGGATATGGCTGAGGCTCCAGGTGGGGAAAGCATGCAGCTGCAGCCAGTCAGGGAGGAGGAGGAGGAGGAGGAGGAGGAGGAGGAGGAGGAGAAACTGTCTTCTGCACCTGCTCCAAGAACACATAATGCAGAGAAAAGGCAGGAGCAGAGAAGGTCAGCCAGACTATTCATGAGGAGAAAGCCTCACCCTTCTTGATGTGCTGCACCAGAAGCTGGTTATTTAGCACAGCAAAGAGATGGAGGCAATGCTGGGAACAATGTGCTTATTTCCTAGCTGTGTGTTTTCTAGTCATTGTGATTCCTCCCTTTGGATTGACACCATGCCTTGGAAACTCTGGACTTTTCTTGCCTTGTGAATTCTCATGTGTTGTGGATTTAAGTTTATTTAGTGGATTTATTTTGATTGAGAACCTTTCAAGTACCTTGTGGGCTCTTTGGCCATTGCTCTATGGACTAACATTGTTCTGCTCATGACTGGACTTAATTGAGACAGTTCTGAGTTTTTTTGTGGAGGGAATTGCTGGGGAAGGTGAATAAACTCACTAAACCACAGTTATGTTTGTGAGAGAGACAGTGAGTGAGATAGCACCCAAACATAAAGAAATAATGATCTACAACAAACGAAGTTCAACGATGTTATATCTTTAACAGCATCTGCCTTTCCCAGATTTCTGGGAAGGACTCAGTAGATAGATAAAAATGCCAAATCCAATATAAGCATCTTGTCAACTGTGCAACCAACCACAATAATAACAGCAGCATTATTTGGCTGATAGTATAAATCAATACTAATAAAACAGTATCTCCTGCTTCACTTCCATCAGGCTTCCTTTAGCTAATCATGTATTCAGCACCACTGCCTATTTCTGTAGATCTAAACCCTATATATTGTCTTTCACACTACATAATATTCATATTTATTCAAGAGGCTATGTTAACTGTCTGTACATTTAGCATTATCATCAAATGCACTTGATAAGTTAATAGGCTTTAGACCCTTTCAGAACTCTTATGTACAAATCTGATTATATACTAACTCCTTTGCACTGTGTTCGAAATATTATTTGGTTCACTGAAATAATACATAAATATCACATTCAGAAATTAAGCTTGGCAGAAGCTTTACTATTGCAAAGCCTAGATGTTTTGTTTTCATATTGCCTTTCAACTGATCGCAGTATTTGTACACTTTTGTCAATTAGATTTTATATGCATGTTTCATATGTGCAGAATTTGTCATTAAACCATATAGCCATTTTAGTTTGGACCTCAGGCATGACAAAATTTCTGAATGGTTGCTTTTACATACCTTCCATTTTAATTTGCTACCTGATCTGGGAATAGCAGCTTTTTGCTTAATTTAATATGCTCCAAATAAGGGATTTTAAAAATCATTATCCAGGAAGTTAATTTGCAAATGGATGATTCATAATTTGTGTTTGAAGGAAGCCAAATTGTATCACATTTCCTCAGGTAGAGATATGGATTAGTTCATTTGGTTTCAGCTGAGAACTTTTATGTTATAATGTACATGCAAGTGAAAGCAGATTTTTTTTTATCAGTGCTTGGAAGTTCATTAATTTTGCAAAGGTTTTCACAGGCAGATGATAACATTGCTAATGATACTCATTAGAGCATGCGCAAGATGGACGCTTCCCTGTGAGAGCAGCCGGGCCTCCGATGGGGAATGGCTAGAGACCTCCCCCCAGGGGCCGAGAAACATCTGGGACCCCTGGGATTTTGGCAGCGGAACATCTTAGTCTCCCTGAGATATGTCTGTCAGCTCCCTTCTTGCCGGGAATGGACGAAGCTGAGTGGTGGTAACAGCGTACTTCCCCCTGCGGCCTGCGGTGAGGTGAGAAGCCAGCTGGGAATCGGGAGGCCACCGCGAAAGAGAAGAGCTCGGCGGCGGCTCCCCCCTCCCCCACCATGTGAACGAGTGACTCTTGAAAAGACTGCTGAGAGGCTCCTGGCTTTGAGAGGCCGCTGCGAGGGGGAACAGCTTGGCAGCTGGCCTCCCCCTCCCCCCTTCTACCATCATTATGCTCAGGTAGGCAGTCGAGAGGCGTTGGTGCTGGGAGGCTGCCGCAAAAGGGAAGATCAGCGGCGCCCCCCCCCACCATCATGTGAGCTAGTGGCTCGGGGAGACAGCTGAGAATTGCAGGGGATAGAGGGGGCAGCATGGACCTGGCAGTGAGGGAAACAACGTGGTCATGCTTCCCCCCCCCCTATGAACTGGTGAACGAGCGTCCAACGGTGAGGCCAAATGGGAGAACTGCAGTGGCCTCCCCCACCCCATGAGCTTGAACTGAGAACTATCAGGAGGGGCAGTAAGACAGCCCTGAAGAAAGAATCCCGGATTATGACTCTGGTGCTGCCCTTATGGACCCCTTTTCAGAGACCTGGTCCTTGCCCCTGGCAGCACATATGCGAATCTGTGGATCGTGGATTAAACGAAGCAGGATGGAACAACATAGGGGCTTTTCCTGCTCGGACCACTCAAAATCTACCTTCTTCATTGTTATTATTATTATTATTATTATTTTTACCATCACCCTGATAGAAACTTGGTACTTGGACCTTAATTCAGACTTGACTGCCTGGTTTCTTGCCGGACCCTATCGATTCATCTTACTTGACTGGCTGCTTACTCGAAGTGGACGCTTCTTGCATTGCGAGACTCCCCCCTCTCGCAATTATGGCCCTCTGTTCTATCAAGGGCCCATCTCGAGGATGGACTTTGGAGTCCTGAGAGATGGCATGCATCAAAAAAGGGGCTTTGGGGTTTTTTAAATAGGTACTTAGTCAAAGTTTTAAGGGTGGGGAGGGGTGGGGAAGGAGTGTTTAGGGCAGGGGAAGAAATTGTCAGAAGGGAACAAGAAGACAGGCCAGGCGACGGAAGGGGACGGAGTCCCGAGGGTGCGGACGGGGGGCTGATTAAGACTAACTCAGTTCCAATAAGTACCGTTAGCGGGAGGGGCAGGTATGGTGGGAGCAGGGGGCCGTATCATAATAAGGGAGCGCGCACCCGCTGCTTACGAGCGGTCGTGCGCTCTGACCCCCAAGGCTCAACCTGTTCTCGGGGTTGTTCAGAACCACAGGCTGTAGGCTGATGCTGTGCAATGCCAGGTCTGTGGTAAATAAGGCCCCCCTCATTCAAGATTTAATCTCAGAGGGGGGAGCAGACCTGGCGGGTATAATGGAGACCTGGTTGGGACCAGAGGGCGGTGTCCCTCTGGTGGAAATGTGCCCACCGGGTTTCCTTGCATTCCACCAGCCGAGAGCTCAAGGCAGGGGTGGGGGAGTGGCAGTCGTGATCAGGGAAAGTTTCAGGCCGAGGGAGGTCACTGTTCCTCAGACGGCAGGCTGTGAATCCCTTCTGGTGAAGTGGGACCTAGGGGGTCCGAGGGCGGTGTTGATTACGTACCTGGCGCCCTGCCACGTATCAACCTCCCTGCCCGAGCTCCTGTCGCCGCGGTGGTGGTTGAAGTCCCCAGGCTAATAGTCATGGGTGACTTCAACCTGCCGTCCGGGGGCGGGGCGTCCGGGGAGGCTCGGGAGTTCATGGCTTCCATGACAGCCATGGACCTGACCCAGGTAATTCAAGGCCCCACACACACAGGGGGGAACACGCTTGACCTGGTTTTTGTCTCTGGACAGTGGCTGAGTGGTCAGAGTGTAGGGGATATAGTCATTGAACCCCTGTCATGGTCTGATCACTCTCTCCTATGCTTGGACTTTCGGACCGTTGCACCCCACCGCAGGGTGGCGGAACCGGTGAGATGGTACCGCCCCAGGCGGCTGATGGAACCCGAGCGGTTCCAGGCAGAGCTTGGGCCAATTCCTGAGGTTCTGACACACGACTCGGTTGGAGAGGTGGTGGCGGCCTGGGACAGGGCGGCTGCCGGTGCCCTGGATCGAGTTGTGCCTTTGCGGCCTCTGATTCGGCGTGGGTCTCGACCGGCCCCGTGGTATAACGAGGGGTTGAGAGAGATGAAACGCCGGAAAAGACGCCTAGAGAGCAGTTGGAGATCGAGCCGTGCCGAATCTGACCGAACATTGGTAAGAGACCATATTAGGTCCTACCTAATGGCGATAAGAGCAGAGAAGTGTTCCTACCTCACTGCTCTTATTGCGTCATCAGATAACCGCCCAGCCTCCTTGTTTAGGGTGACCCGCTCCCTCCTTCATCAGGAGGTGAGGGGAGACCCCTTAGAGGGTAGAGCTGTGGATTTCGGAAAATATCTGTATGATAAAATCGCTCAGATACGGGAAGGCTTCGACTTCAACTGGGTATGTCCAATGGGAGAGGCGGAGGCTGGTCTTGAGACTGTTACCTGGGTTGAGTTTGACCCCGTGACCCCCGAGGACGTGGACAGGTTGCTGGGGGGACTTAGGGCGACCACATGTTTACTGGACCCGTGCCCCTCCTGGTTGGTGCTGGCCTCCCGGGAGGTGGTACGAGGCTGGTTCCGAGCAATTATCAACGCTTCCTTGAGTGAGGGTGTCTTTCCCGCTGCCTTGAAAGAGGCAGTGGTGAGACCCCTCCTCAAGAAGCCTGCCCTGGATCCAGCCGTTTTATCAAACTACCGTCCCGTCTCCAACCTTCGCTTTCTTGCGAAGGTTGTTGAGAGTGTGGTTGCCCGACAGTTCCCGCAGCACCTGGAGGAATCGTCATATCTCGATCCGTTCCAGTCGGGCTTCAGGCCTGGCTACAGCACGGAAACAGCATTGGTCGCGTTGGTGGATGATCTCTGGCGGGCCCAAGACAGGGGTTGCTCCTCTGTTCTGGTGCTATTGGACCTCTCGGCGGCTTTTGATACCATCGATCATGGTATCATGCTGCAACGGTTGGAGGGGCTGGGCATAGGAGGCACTGTCTTGCAGTGGTTCTCCTCCTTCCTCTCTGGCCGGATGCAGTCTGTGTTGACAGGGGGCCAGAGGTCGACCCCGAGACCCCTCGTATGTGGGGTACCTCAGGGGTCGGTCCTCTCGCCTCTACTGTTCAACATTTATGTAAAGCCGCTGGGTGAGATCATCCGTGGTTTTGGCGTGGAGTACCACCAGTACGCTGATGATACCCAGCTGTACATTTCCACGCCAAACCACCCCAACGATGCCCTTGCCGTGCTGACCCAGTGCCTGGAGGCCGTGCGGGTATGGATGGGGAGAAACGGACTCAAGCTCAACCCCTCCAAGACCGAGTGGCTGTGGTTACCGTCGTCCCGGTACAGCCAGCTGATTCCATCGCTGTGTATTGGGGGCGAAACAGTGGCTCCCACAGGAAGGGTTCGCAACTTGGGAATCCTCCTGGACTCACGGCTGTCCTTAGAGGACCATCTGACGGCCGTGGCCGGGAGGATGTTCCACCAGGTTCGCCTGGTGCGCCAGTTGCGTCCCTTCCTAGACCGGGACTCGCTACGCACAGTCACTCATGCCCTCGTGACCTCCAGGCTGGACTACTGTAATGCTCTCTACATGGGGCTCCCCTTGAGGTGCATCCGGAAGCTCCAACTTGCCCAGAATGCAGCCGCGCGGGTAGTGATGGGAGCGTCGTGGCGCTCCCACGTAACACCGCTCCTGCGTGAGTTGCACTGGTTGCCGGTGGTCTTTCGGGTGCGGTTCAAGGTGTTAGTGACCACTTTTAAAGCGCTCCATGGCATCGGACCCGGATACTTACAGGACCGTCTACTGCCAGCAAATACCTCCCGCCGTCCGGTACGCTCCCACAGAGAGGGCCTCCTCAGGGAGCCGTCGGCCAGACAGTGCTGGCTGGCGACCCTCAGGGGGAGAGCCTTCTCTGTGGGAGCTCCCACGTTATGGAACGAGCTCCCCCCCGAACTCCGTATAATAACAGATTTACGCACCTTCCGTCGGGAACTAAAAACATTCCTTTTCCGACAGGCCGGCCTGGCATAGAAGCTTCTGAGTATTTTTTAAGATTTTAAATTTTGTATGTTTTGGGTTTTAGGATTTTGGCCAAATGATTTAATTTATTTTTAATTATTTTAAATTTTGTATATTTATATGTTTTTTAAAGTTTAGGCTGTACACCGCCCCGAGTCCTTCGGGAGAGGGGCGGTATAGAAATTTAATAAAATAAAATAAAAAATAAATAAATAAATGTATTGTTGGCCCACAGAACCCAACTTGTGAAAGATTAAGTATCAACTGATCATGATTTTCAAGTGGAAGAGCTTATTTGTCAAAGCTTTGCATCTGTTGTTAGGGAAGATTGAAGATAAAATGGGACAACAATTGAATTTACATATCACATAACCTTGACTACTGTCAAGAAATAAGTACAGCCAAGATTCCATAGATGTTCTTATAGAAGTAGGATAGAACAACAGAACTTTGAAACATGGTCTGAATTACCCTCAGAGTAATCTTATACTAAACAAAATTAAGACATGGTTGTATGCATTTCTGTCTCATATTTTCCACTTTCTCAGGACTGAGTAATGTTTTCTCAAAGTCCCCCTTTAACAACCTACTTGTTTTTTCCCTTTTCTCATGGTCTGATCTACACCAACATTCTTTCCCAAATGTAAAATTTCAGCAACTTTCTTAAGTCTCAATTAATTTGCAGGAATTCCCATGAAAAAAAATGAGATTGTAAGTTTATCTATTGCTCTCCATCACCTAAAACAGCATACTTATTTATCAAAGATGAGAGAACAAAGAGGAACTAAAATGTAATGCTGGGTTGACATTCAAGCCATGCATCCTATAATTAAAAGAGAGTTGCATTTTTGACATATATTTTTATATTTTCATTCTTTATCCTTTGGGAAAACAACAACAAAAAAGAATGCTATAAAGTTCTGGGTCTAAAAGATCTTGGGTCAGAACCTGTAGAACAGGGGTCTTCAAACCTGGCCCTTTTGTGACTTGTGGACTTCAACTCCCAGAATTCCTCAGCCAGGTACACTGGCTACGTGCCTGGCTGAGGAATTCTGGGAGTTGAAGTCCACAAGTCATAAAAGGGCCAAGTTTGAAGACCCCTGCCCTAGAACTAAGCAGAAATGTAATTATCTACTAGACCACCTGGGCCTTTGGTTCATTGTTTCAGAGATATTTCCTTAGCTAAACAGAAAAACAGGGTAGGCAAAAACAAATCAGTGGAAGATGCCTTATCGTTATGAAAGACTTTCTCGACTATTAATTACAATGTTGATCATTTTCATCTACTATTTCTTTAATCTGACATATCATATCTGAGTATATATATTATGCTAAAGTATATGATGATTTGTTTGGTTTTTGTGAACTTAACAATTATGATATGAACAGTATGATTAATTAATAAGTCCTGGCTAATTTATATAATGTAACATATTATATATGTTGTGTAAACAGTGTTTATAGAATCCTGTGTGTTTATATTTTATAATTTATCTTATTGTAATATAAGAAATATCCAATATTGCTATAGGACGATGTTTGGAATAACTTGAAACGTATTTATTTCCAAAAGATAAATATGAAATCAATGCTGAAGAAGATTTGGTTTGTTTTATTTCACCAAAAAATTGACTTTTTTTCCCTTTGTATGTTTTTTACTCCTACATTCCCTCAGGGTTTGATAATAAAATGGAAGTGCCTAAAGGTTTTTTTCCCTTTTTTAAAAAAATCAACTAAGTTTAATCCGAAATATCCAATTTTAGCAGCTATCAGAGTTCAGTATACTCTCCAAATAACTGCCTTTGAACAGCATCTTATCTTTCAGTGGTTCCAATATCAACAAAATTTATTTTTGTTCATTATGTTTAGAGTGTTCAGAATATTATCTGATGGAAACAGGAATCTATACAAAACTATACTTTTTAAAAAATAAAACTTTTTTATCATAGACAAATGGCATCATTAAAGTAACAGCTAAATTTGAAATGGAGACATTTACTTTCCCTGCAGCAAAGAAAATGTACTTAACAAGCTGATCCTATGAATATTTACTTCATAAAAGTCCCATTGATTTCATGGGAACCTATTTCAGTAGGATTCACTGCTTAGTAAGTACAGTTAAAATTACAATCTAGATATAGAACATAATGTAAATAAAGAGAAAAAGGTTATCTCAGCTCATGCTAAATATATAGTCCAGCAAAATGAAGCAAACCAATAAACCAAGAACACTTTAGCTTTAAAAATCTTTTTAAATAAGAAATGGGAGAATTATATCAAGAAAAATAATAGAGATAAAAGAAAAAATGAAAGAGGAAGAAGAGGAAAGGCTATATTGCATACGATTGACAGCTATATAAAAGTTTTATGCAAATAAAAAGAGGAGAAGGAGAAGGAGGAGGAGGTGGAGAATACAATAAAGAGTAGTTTATCATTAGGTTGATGAAATATTTAAAAAAAGATGATAATGATGATTGGAGGCAGTCTTAAAGTTCCAAAATTAGCTTTCGGTCTTGCCTGGTTTCAATTCTGCTTTCTTGTCTCTTAACAGTAGAGTGGTCCTGCCATTAGATAGCTAATTTTCTGCATTCAGACAAAACATAGAAACAATTTAAAATGTTGTTGATCTCTTAGAGGGCCTTTATGAAAAGAAGAGAAAAATCATGGACTCCATCCTTTCTAATGGATGAACTGCAGCCTTCCGATACTCAAAGGCAAAAATTATCCCAATCCCTTATTTGCTTAGTGGAGAAATTATAGCTTTGCTTACCTTAACTTAACCTTAGCTTGAGGTTAGTAAGATCCTGGTGACATACCTCATAAAGCCAGATATGCTGAAGAAAGCAATTTTAGTTAGCTAATAACTAATCACCTGGAGGGGATAGGAGATTCAGTCATTAGGCTACATATAACTATACCTTAGTTATTTCACCCAAATGTTAATTTTGCTGCAAGTAAGTATCTAAAGCAAATGACAGCAAAATTATCATCAGGTGACCCAAAATAGCTTCAGAAGTCATTAGTTGAAGGCAACACCATTAGCCAGCTTTCATAACTACATGCCATATGCTTGAAGCCAAGCAGTTTGCATGTGGTTTATGTGCAGTACATTAAAGTGAGATTAAAAATCAGCCAACAAAGAGAAAATAGCAAAAAGCAGGGCACAATGTATTAAAACCTTTAATTGTTGACATTCCATGCTCCTTCGTTTCAGATTCATGTATCTTTTTGACTGAGTGAGCATGTAGTAAATCTTAGATTATCTCTTATTAGTTAGAACTTTGCTATTTGCAATTGTACATATTAATTATGGCTGGGTAAATTTCCAGTTTTGAAAGGAAAAATGTAACTGGGAGCATACCTGAGCATGTAATGAGCATGTCTTTTGGGGAACATTTTAAAGTAGTCATACCTTTTCCTTGATTGAGTTGCTACCTTCCATATCTGCTGTGCTATCTTAAGGACAAATATGTTGGGTTGAAAGTGTTCTGGAGAGATGTTATGAAAACTATGAATCATAATTTTCCCATTTGAATCTGGATCTCAGCACAACTCTAATCTTTACAGTTAATTGCTATATTATTATCTATATTTTCCATAGCATGTGTGTGTGTCTATAAATATACTCATATATTTAAGAGTTTAATTGTAATAACAGAATCAAATAACAGAATAAACGCATTGAAAGGGACTTTGGAAGTCTTCTAGTCCAATCCCCTGCTCCAGCATACTATACAATTACTGGTATTGTATTAGATTTTACTATTATAATGTAATAGTAGTAGTAAAATCTAATACAAACTAAACTTAAATAAAGTGAAAACAGAGAAGTAAAAAATACAAGAAAAAAAGAAGAAAGTAAGAATATAATAAGGAAAACATATAAAGAAGTAACTTCCAACTTTAATCACAACAAATATAAACAAATAAACTCTTTACTCTCTTTAAAATTACAAACATTTATCTCTTCATCCCTTATCCCATTTCTTGTTTAACCATAAACAAATTAATAAAACCTCATTTTTTTCAGTACTGTTCAACAGAAAGTCCATAAAGTGTTGTCAAAAGTATAACAAGATATCTTGTTTAAACCTTGGTCAAGTAAACCAACTTCATATTCCTTCTTTGTTCTTCTAACAATATTCATCTTTAATTCATTCAGCAATTGTTATAGGATTTAGTTTTTCTTCATTTCTTATTTGTTCCATCACAAAGAGTTCTTCATGATTTCAACAAGCCTTTTTTTTTTTGTAAATCCTATAGGAAAAAGTATCCAGGTCACTCTTTTGGTTTGTCATTTGTATTTTCCTGTTAAATTTTAAAACCTCAGGCAGTTTCTTTTGTAGTTGTGAAACATCCTTTTCCAAATTGTTCTTTTGGGTATTTCTCATGGGAAATTCCAATGAAGATGGAACCACATCCAACTCTAAGATTCAGTTTTGCAGAAACTTTTTAAATCTCAGACGATGATAAATGATAAAACCAAGCCTTTCAGAAGACCCTTGTCACTTTGCTATAGTTCTGTTCTGGAGATATCCCTCCAATCTTTCCAGCAAATTAGGAAAGTAGACTTTTTCCCCTTTCATAAATCTCCATAATCATAACACTCACTCACATACATTTTTGCATCATTATTTGTGTTTAGTCTCAAATTAAATAAAGTAAATATACGTTTCCCATACATTTTGTAATTTCTTCTATAAAATGGGTGGTAGGATTAGAGTTAAGGTTACCTAAGCAGAGCTCAAGCTAGCACCCACTGATGTGTGTGCATAGTTCTAGGTTAGAGTCATGTTTATTTTTCAGTCTGTAAGTTGAGACGTTTAGGCTGTAATTTGTGTTTAAAATCCCTTGAAAACTGGAATTGCATTTTATAGCACCACAGTCAGAATAATAGCTAAAATAACAAGGCACTGCTTAGGCAAGGCCATCTCCATAGAAATAATAAGTACCAGCCCGAGTCAGACAGGCAGTTGATCAGTAGGGAATGCAAAAGTGTGGATCAAAAAATTTCCCTTAGCGCTTCTATTTCAATTACAGATCATTGAAGTCAATACAATATCATGACCCCCCCCTACCCCCAAGTCCAGTAATCTTGGAATTTCTTTATTTTTCTTACCCGTAGTATGGTGTGGAAAAACCTGGGCAATTTTCTTCCTTAGAAACAGAACTAGAGGGGGAAAAATTAATCAAAGCAGAGAGGCCAAAGCCAGTAATACTGATGTCTGCAGGAGCGGAACAAATGGAAGAGACAAACTAGACAAAAGTGAGATGGATGTATTTTAGAGCACATCATGTTGGAGACTGTATGGCATGCATTACACAGTTATGATAATTGATACAATTGCTAAAAAGAAAAGACATTTTACTGGAGAAGAAGAAGCAGACAAAAAAAAATCTAGCGGATGCTTTCTTGAGAATTGAATGCTAAAGGAAAAAAAGTGTTTGTACATTATCTTGTAACTCATATTCTTTTGGAAACGGCAGCCTTTCTTCGGGCTTTTATAGTTCAAAATATCTAAATATTCATAAGCCAAAATGGAGAAAAACACTCTCAGCTCAGAGCAGCTCTTAGTTAAAAAGCATGACAAACTGAAATGGCATAGTAATATCTAATGAATGTATTTCTTTCCCTTTAGAATGATCCTGGGCTGCACTAGAGAAAAGCAAATTAAATGCAAAATTAATTGCTAGGAAGATTACATGTTTTAAATAAACTTTGTGCTTAAGGTGGGACTAGAACTCAGAGTCTCCCGATTTCTAGCCCAGTACCTTAACCACTATACCAAACAAGTTCTCTCACACAAGCCAAAATTAAACAATATTAGAGCAGAGCACAATGTATGCCACATAAGTGGCATGTGTGTGTGTAAAACCATAACAAATACTCGATAGTTGCTAATTTGAAAACTTCATATTTTATGATAGCCTTGGTAACTAGTATCAAGTACCAGTGCCTTAAAATTGCTCAGATTGAAATAAGTATCTTAAGAGATCTGTGCCTTAATGAGTTTCTCATTAACGTAATATCAGTACATTAGTAATTGGCTTTGAACATGAATATTCTGACCCTGCCCGGCCTGGTACCCACTATAAAGATAGGAATTCAAGTCCTATAAGCTCTAATAGCACCACTCATGTTATGTTCTTGAAGCTTGTAGAAGTTAAATCTGAAAGATCTGGAAAGTACCAAGATCAATGAATACATTCACAGACTAGATTAAAAGGGCAATTGTTGATTTGCAAGGAAACAGATCCTTGCCTATACATTTAAATTTACTATTTAAATGTTTTCCCAAAGGCACATTGGGAAACAGAATATAGAACATAGAATAATAGGGTTGAAAGTGACCTTGGAGGTCTTCTAATTCAACCCGTTCAGGGAGAAGACCCTATACCATTCTGGACAAATAGCTATCTAATCTCTTCTTGAAATCTCTAGTAATGGAATACCTATAACTTCCAGAGGTAAGCTATTCCACTGATTAATTTTTCTCCTTAGTTCTAGGCTGGATCTCCTCTTAATGTCTATGGAGATTTTCACTTATCTAGGCCAGGGCTTTTCGACCGGTGGTACACGTACCACTTGTGGTACATCAATGCGTGACAGGTGGTACACAGCCCTGCCTAGCCAAGTGTGGTGGGGGAGGGAAAGAGCCAGCACAGGCAAGGACTTACAGTGAGAGAGTCCTCTGGAGCTGCAAAGGCCCCAGGGTCACTTCTGGCTCACCCTCCCCCATGAGAAAGGAGGAGCGGGGCGGAGACAGGAGAGCCTATAAAAGGAGGCAGTTTGGGGAAGAAGAAGGAGGGGAGGGTGGGGGAGAGGAGATCAAGCAGGCTGGACATGAGCCAATCTACAACTGCTGTGGCAGCCACCTGTGCTGGCAGCAGCAAACAGGCAAGAAATGCAGCGGGGGAGGGGTGGTCCTTCAAGAGGAATGAAAAAAGGCAGCAATGGCTGGAGGTGAGGCATGGAGGAGGGAAGGAGATGGAGAGTGGAAGGATTCTTATATGCTTTTGTGACTTTGAAGTTCTGGGATTTGTGCAATGCGGGCTTTGTGTTCTTAAGGAGTGTTTGGCAATTTCTATTTGGCTGATGGTTGATGTCTCATGTTAGCTTCTATTGCTCTGCTGTTGTTAGCTGTAAGTTTTGCTGCAAGGGATTTTGAAGTATTTTTCTCCTGAGTGGATTTTGCCTGTAGCATTCCTTTACTTATGAATGGAGTCATTTGGGGAGGTTGCCTTAGCCGGCAGCCAGTACTTACATTTTTTTTCTTCCTTAAGTGCCAGCTGTGCTCCTTACTTTCCTTTCTAGCCAGTATCTAATTCTTAAAGGGGAATATGCCTTTTTAAGCTAGTTCACTCAGCAGCTTGTATTTTCTGTCTCTGGAGGCCTTTCCTTGTTTGATCAATATATGGAAGAGGAAAAATATGGGGGAGGGTTTCAAATTCTTTCTTCAGAAGGAGATGGGAATGAGAAAAAGGGAGGCAGGGAAGGGAGGGAGGAAAGGAAGTCCCACCTTAGCACTTGTTCACCAGCAGCTCTGCCATTGACTTTGCTTGTCAAAAGGTTGCAGAAGGGGATCACATGACCCTGGAACACTGTGACCATTATCAATATGAATCAGTTGCCAAGCATCCAAATATAAATCACATGACCCTGGGCATGCTGCAATGGTCATAAGTGTGAAAAATGGTCATAAGTCATTTCAGTGCAATTGCAACTTTGAACAGGTTTTCTTTTTTTGTCATCAAGTTTTTAACACCTTGCTAGATGGTACTCGAATATTGCCATATCCTAAAAGTAGTACAATCGGTAAAAAGGTTGAAAAACCCTGATCTAGTTCATGGTTGTCCCAAAGGTGCTTTTTTCAAGAGGCAACTGAATTTTCTTGTTTTCCTTTGAAGACATTTCACTTCTCAACCAAGAAGCGTCTTCAGCTCTGACTGGATGGTGAGGAATGGCAGGATTTATATTCCTTGCAGACAGCTGGTCCTTTGCATTATTTTAGAGAGTCATGGAAGCCACTTGGAGGTTTATCTGTGTCCTCAAGGTCACCTGAGTAGTGCAAATGGGTGTGAAGCCTTCTTGGAACTGCTGAAAGGACTGTGTTGTAGACTGGAGATAGATGATGTCGTATCCCTCCCCCTCTGTTGAGAGATGGCTGTTCAGTTTTGATATAGATGGCCTCTTTGGCCCTCTTTCAAACTAGTGGCCCTCTGTCCAAAATGTGGACTTTCCTGTCTTCAAAAGAGTGACCTTTGTCTTTTAAATGCAGATGGGCTGCTGAATCTTGTCTTAATGGGTTTGTTCTCCTATGTTGTGCCATGCATTTATGAAGTGGTTGTATTGTTTCCCCAGTGGACAGCTCTGCACATGGCTTACTGCATTGTACTGCATATATCACATTTCTCAGTTTGTGTCTGGGTGTTTTATCCTTGGGGTGGACAAGCTTCTGCCTTAATGCACTCTAGGGTTTAAAATGTGTATGTATGTTATGCTGGCTGAAGATCCTCCTGAACTTTTCAGATATTCCTGCTATGTATGGAATAGCAACATTACTTTGTTTATTGTTATCTTCTGTTATGGAGGAGCACCTGCTGTGTCTTTTTGGGGATTTGATGACGACCAATTGGGATAGCCACATGAACAGATAAACAAGGACCTGTAAAAAAAAAGGCTTTACAGTATGACACATTCTATAGAAATAATTTGACTTTCATTGCAAGTGGTTTATAAATAGGGCACATAGTCAGGCTACCATAAATGGACTACAAATCTGGAAAACAATAAAAGGGCAGCAAAGAGCCAATGAATACCCTGCCTATTTGCTGCCATCTTTTAATTATACCACCAGGTGCTGGGTTTTTTCTTATCTAGCTCAGATAGACAGTTACAAGTGTTCTTACTGTAAGTAAAAACAAAATAAGGTATCTGGAGCATATGACTTGTAGTGATTATTTGAAAATGGAGACCTCTGGTCCTTTTTACAGCCATCCTTTTGTTTTTCTCCTAAGCACTAAGCTTAATTTTACTAAATTAACATTTATTTAAGTAACTCAGAATGCTATAATTAGAATTTCAATGTTGCAGAAGTAGAAAGATAGACTGATGTTGCTCCTGTCTTTTAAATGCCTAAAGTGAAGCCATTGTTGCTTAGCCACATCTGCTTCTCTAGATAAACAGATGGAATTTTTAAAAACCCCAATAGTAATCAAATAGCATCAGCCTCATTGTCCTTTCCAATATCCATCGCTCAATCAAAGAGCTTTAATAGGAGATGTGTTGCTGATATCTTTATCAGCTGGGGCCAGCTACATGGCTACTATCTGTACATCCATTGGTATCCATTCTTTCATAATACGTGGAAGCCACATAATTTATATGTGATTATCAGTCTTCAATGAAGAACTCCAGTCTATTTTCGGAGAAATGTCAAAAATATGAAATTCACTGTTTGGTCTCTTTCTTGCTTTCATTTTGATATGAGCCTTGATTCAGTTAGTTAAATGGAATTGCAGAAGTGGGAGCCTGTATGCTTACATATGCATGTAAATATGCAATTTACTCTTTTGCTATTTAATGACAACACAAACACTGATACACCAATTATATTATCACTAGTCTACTGGGAATAATGAACAATAGTGTTTCAAAGGCAGATAGAGTTGTAGTTCTGACAGCTTTCTGCTCACACAGTCCATGCCATTTGAGAGATTCCTAATGCTACCACCTTTTAGAATAGTGTTATGTTCCCTGGTGCTTGTTGGGAGTGAGAGGGGTGAAGACGTCTGCATTTCCCCCAACGTAGACCATTATAATGGTCTATAATTATAATTATAATGGAAATTACAGTCTATGAATGAATTATCTCCCCCACCCCCAGATTCATTCTTGCCTGAACATAGAATTTATCCCCACCCACATTTTACTCTCCAATCCCCCCAAAATGTTAAATGTGATTCTTGACCACAAAAAGGTTGCTCACTTCTATTGTACTGTAGTCCAATGTATCTGTAGTCCAATACAGCTTTAAAAAAAACTGGTTTCAGAGTTTTCAGTCTGGATATGTTGAGAAATTTAGCCTATAAGAATGTTTAGATAAATCAACTGTTTTATACTTGCTGTATGCATCTGGAATTTATCTACAGCATCTACACTTAGTTACAGAATGTTGTGGTGCAATTTAAGGACTTAAAATAGAAGTTTTGTTCATATGGGTATTTTAGGTGACAGTATAAAAAGGAATCTACTCCTTTTTTAGGATGTGAAAGTTTTTCTGAAAATAAAGAGCATTGCTGCCCCAAGTAGCTTTGTGTGCAACAGTCAGGCATGAATACATTATCAAACCAGGATGTGGAGGATTCAATATAGTCAGTATAGAACTGACTATCATGGATGCCAAGTGTATCGGTGGTTATTAAAACGGATGTCCATGTGCCGCCTCTATGTTGGTTGAGGCAAGCAGGATTCCCTTGAGTACCATTGTTGGGGGTCAAGGGAAAGGGAAGGTTTTGCCTTCTCTTTCTGCTCAAGATCCCCATGTACAATTGGTCGGCCATTGTGTGACACTGAATTCTGGACTCGATGGGCTTTGGCCTGATTCAGCATGGCTCTTCTTATGTTCTTATGTTCTTAAAACAGGGATGGGTTTTATGCAGGAGTAAAGGTAGATATTTTTAATTTTCAATATGGAAACATTACTGATCTTAATACAGCTTAAACCTAGCTAATTTTAGATGAGTGGAAAACATAAAATATATGAGTGAATTTACCAAAAAAAATGATTTGATAGTCTTAGACCTGACTAATGACTCCTAGTGTGTCCATTACTAAGATGGATAGGAAAAATTCTTCCATCATTAATCTGCTGATCTTTACTACTAAAAGGAACAACCACTGTGATTTTCACTTAGATAGCCAAGAAGTTTGGATATTGATAGGAACTTTACAGTGCATGTTGATTTTCCATGTAAATCATGCTTTATTGTATTTCAGGCTACATAAAATGAGCTAGGGACTTTACTTACTCTTATCTCTTATAATAGCAAAGCTTCACTCTTCACCCTGTTTTTCTAATATAAATTTAAATTACTTGTATGCTTGTTTGGTTGTTGGGGGTTTTTTGGTTGTTGTTTTTTTGTTTTTGTTCCCGAGAGGCATTTTTTAAATTGATACTTGATTTATTTCTGCTTTCTATGGCTCAAGCAAACTGCTCCAGAGAAAGGGAAACCTAATTAGATATTTACTTTGACTTTCTGGCCCCATAAGAAAGAACATTAGCTTCATACTTATCCATCTGGTTATCAATTTGGGTTGGGGAATTTCTGCTTATGATTTTTTAGAGATATATAGGCAAACTTCCAGTTATACCATTAAAATCCCTGACATTCTACAATATGCTAATTATTGATCTTAAATACTAAGACATACTACAGTTGATTTTGGGGAAAAAGGTATCCCAATATGAAAAGATTGGACTTTTGTGCAAGAATTATATTCTCTATTGTTTTTGATGGAAGGGAAGGGAAAGAAGGAAAGGAAAGGAAAGGAAAGGAAAGGAAAGGAAAGGAAAGGAAAGGAAAGGAAAGGAAAGGAAAGGAAAGGAAAGGAAAGGAAAGGAAAGGAAAGGAAAGGAAAGGAAAGGAAAGGAAAGGAAAGGAAAGGAAAGGAAAGGAATCACCGGTATGCTTCAAAATAGTGTACCACTCAAGTAAGATTGGGCTGACCAATTGTGTTGCCTAGCAACTGCACACTGTCAGTAAGAATTCATCTTCACTGGGATCTGAATGGCTTGGGAAGTGCTAGTTAGAAGTTATCATTTGCATGAGAAAGCTACCAACGTCTGTTCTAATTAGAAATAACACATCTTTACTCACACTGGCCAGCAAATTCTCCAGAGCCAACCATCTGCCTGGTCATGCCTTTGCTGATTCAAAATGTTGCCTGTGGTAACTAGACACCATTTGAATAAAATGTTATTTCTTTTTCTACACTCTTTGTGTATAGTTATGGCGATCTAATCAAGATGGATCAGAAGTTTTTGAAATCGATTCAACACACACCTCTCAAAAAAAAAACAACCCAAAGAATTGGCACTCAAATAGTGTTCAACCAAATTTAAGGCATGAGGTAGAGTAAGCAACATATACCCAGGAAATTAAAAGAAAATAAAAAAGTAACTTTTCTAGTGAAGTTTATCGTTAAATGGATTGTTTTATGAAACATGTCCTTGCATTTCCTTCCATCACTCTGCATGTTTGTCTTTTGGGGAGATATGATTGCATTTTCTCTTTAAGTCTATTAAACTGTACCACAACATAGCGTATTCTAATGCCTAGTTCATGGTAAATGACTATAGGATTATTGGAGGCAGACAGAGGAAAAGAGAGAGACTATATTTTCATTTTTTTTTCCTTTTTGTAGCAGGATTACGAAAAACTAATGTGAAAATGTCTTCAATGACACAAATATATAACTATTTAGTCAAGGACCAGTAAGCACCCTGGTCTGATCCTCTTTTAGAAACACTTAGCAAAGTATAAATCAGCAGCTGATTTCTGAGTTTTATGAGTGCAACTTTGCATCTTCATTGAAACTGACTGCTACAATCTAAACATCCAATAGTTAGTTGAAGCATATGATATAGTGTGAAAATGGTTTCTAGTCTCAGAAAGAAAGGGGGGTCAATAAATATATTCCTTTTTTTTTACTTCCATTTCTTACTTCCCCAGAAAAAAGGTCAATGACATTGTCAAGGAATTGTCTATGTTTCCTTGTGTTGGCATAAGCCACTTGTTAAAATCCCAAGCAGACTTAATTGTTTTATGCCATAGCCTAGTTTCTCTGACTGAAAAGAACAGCTGTTGTAATTAATGCCTTTGTTGTGCTGCTTTGGCACCATTACTGTATGCCAGTTGTGTCTCATATGCACAAGAAGAAAGCCTAACATGTTTACTATTAATCTAAATATTCTACATTGAATAATATTTTCCTGTCTTAGTGAAGAGTACAGTTGGTGCACCATTGAGGTAACCATCTATCTTCCAGTTGTCCATCACTCAACTGCATTACTCAAATGATTTCACAGAATGATAGGCAGGTGATATCTAGATCCTACAATATGTAAGATGACTTCAAAAATGGCAAGAAGAAAAACAATAAGATCAGCTGATCATATCTGAAACCAATTGCTGTTTGGGAATTATGTGATATGGTTAACTATACATTCTTCCTTATAATGAGTGCCAAGAATTATAATTTTAGTGTCTGATGCTACTATTTTTATTGTTGTAATGACTAGTTCCTAATCACTGATTTATGGTCTTCAGGATTCTCTGCATTAAAAGCTTTATATGAAGGATGGGCAGATGCCTACTTTCTCTTCCCAATAATGTCATAACTTAGCAGTCAATCCCGCACTATCAAGCTACTATAACATTGGACAGAGGACAACTTCTGAAAGATCAGTTGCCTAAATGACTACAGACCTATTGCACTAATGTCTGTAGTGATGAAATGCTTTGAGAGATTGGTTCTCCAACATCTTAGGACATGCCTCCCACCGGATTTTGATAAACACCAGTTTGCCTACAGGGGAAATAGGTTGACAGATGATGCCATAGCCACTGCTTTACATTCAGTAGCAAGTCATCTGGAGAAACCTGGAAGTTATGTCAGGATGCTTTTCATTGATTATAGTTCGGCTTTTAATACTATTCTGCAGGCTATTCTTATTGAAAAGCTGACTGACTTGAAGTTCCATCTCTCTATCTGTGATTGGATTAATGACTTTCTGAGGGACCAGCTGCAAACAGTGAGGGTTGGGTCTGTCTTATTCATCCCCCTGAAGCTTGGCACTGGCTCACCACAGGGCTGCGTGCTTAGCCCCTACTTGTACTCATTGTACACATATGATTGTGTATCATCTGACCCATCCACTGCGATCATCAAGTTCGCAGATGACACCACCGTGGTGGGTCTCATTACAGGTGGAGATGAGACAGCGTACAGGGGGGAGGTACAAAAACTATCCTCATGGTGCCTAGAGAACAACCTGCACCTGAACATTGGCAAGACAAAGGAGATGGTGCTAGACTTCCAGAGGAAAAGAGAGGAACCTGCCCCACTTTACATCAGAGGGAACTGTGTGGAGAGAGTTTCCTCCTTTAAATTCCTGCGAGTCTACCTCTGTGAAGATCTTACCTGGAAAACTAATACAGCCCAGGTGGCCAGAAAGGCCCAACAGAGACTCCACTTCCTCATGGTTTTATTTATTCGATTTCTATGCCGCCCTATTCCGAAGAACTCAGAAGAACAGGGTAGAACAATGACTCATGACCTTCTTCTACTGCTCTACTATTGAAAGTGTTCTCACATATTGTATTGTGGTTTGGTATGTTGGCCTGACAGCCGTGGACAGGAAGGTATTGCAGAGGGTGGTGAGCATATATATATACATATATATATATGTACGTCTTTGGTTTTACGGGTTTTCTGAGGTATATATTTGTTTTCTAAGGTTTTCGCAGGTGTTTGTATGTAGGTCTTTGGTTATTCGGGTTTTCTCCCATGTAAAATTGGAAGTGTCTTGTTGACATTTTGACAAAATCCCATTCGTCATTTTCAGGCTGCTGTTTTCGGCTTCGTGCTTCTAGGAGCAATGTGTGATCGTAGCTGTTTCTTCCTTTTAACTGCCAGTGGGGGTATAAACTGATTGGGTGGGAGCTTGGCTGTGTTCTGATTGGGTGGAGGTGTGTTCTGATTGGTTAGGGGCTTGGCTGTGCTCTGATTGGATGGGGGGGTTGGCTGTGCTCTGATTGGATGGGGGAGTGTTCTGTTTGGGTGGGGGCTTTGTTGTACTCAGGTTAGTCTGAGTTGCAGGGTAATTTGAGATGGTGAGCTGTGTTGCTGTTGTTTGGCTTCACGTTCGTGGCCGTGCCTCATCTTCTTGGTGGGTATCAGTTTGCTTCATGTATGGATTGGAGGGGTTTAAAGTGGCTAATGATGCAGCTGTGGTCTGGCTTCTGGTTTGTGGTCGTGCCTTATCATTGGTGTGGGTTTGGGTTTGCTTTTTGTGTGGATGTGTGGTGGTGATATCTTGTGTGGTTTTCGTGATTATTCTGTTATTAAAGTGTTCAGTTTTGGCTATAGTTCTGGTCTTTTTAAAGTCAATTTCATGTCCTGTGGCTTTAAGGTGTTGAACCAGGGAAGAAATTGGTTCCTCTTTTTTGACTGAGTTCTTGTGTTCTTCAATGCGTGCACTTATTCTTCTGTTGGTTTGTCCGATGTATGTGATGGGGCAAGGGGTGCATGGGATTTCATATACTCCTTGATTTTCTAACTCAGTTTTGTCTTTGGGGTTTCTTAGGATGGTGGATATTTTTCTATTTGTGCAGAATGCTGTCTTAATGTTGTGTTTGTGGAGGATCTTGTTGATCCTGTCTGTGGTGCCTTTTATGTATGGGAGGAGGGCTTTGCCATTTTCTTGTTCTCTGTCTTGGATTTTAGTGGGGGTTTCTTTTTGGATTAGGTTGGTAATCTTTTTTCTTTGGAATCCGTTGCATGTTAGTACATTAGTGAGAGTGTGTAGTTCGGTTTTTAGGTGTTGTTCATCAGCTAAGCATTTTGTTCTGGAGATGAGTGTCTTGGCTACGGAGTTGATCTGTGCTGGGTGGTGGTGTGAGAGTGTGTGCAGATAGTGGTTTGTTTGTGTTTTCTTCTGGTAGATGGTATGTCCTAGGGAGCCATTGGATTTCTTGAAGACTAAGACATCCAGGAAGGGAAGTTGGTTATTAGCTTCTGTTTCCATGGTGAAGTGTATTTTGGGGTGTAGGTTGTTGAGGTGTGTGAGGAAGTTGTCCAGTTTTTCTTTCCCATGTGGCCAGATTATGAAGGTGTCATCTACATATCTAAGCCAGAGTTTGGTTTTGTGATCAGATTTTTCTAGATCTTGGGTTTCAAAGTGTTCCATGTAGAGGTTTGCAATGACAGGTGACAAGGGGGATCCCATGGATGCTCCTTCTATTTGTTTGTATTTTTGTCCATTATAGATGAATTATGTGTTGGATAGGCAGTGGTTGGTCAGATCTAGGATGTGTTTGGGGGGTTATGTTTGTTTTGGATGGCTGTCAAGGCTTCTTTGATTGGCACTTGGGTGAAGAGGGATATGACATCGAAACTCACGAGTAGGTCGCTGGGCTGTAAGCTTTGCTTCTTTATGATCTCTATTAACTGGAATGAGTTTTTTACATGTGAGGTGATGGATTCTGCATAGGGCTGTAGTTGTTTGGTGAGAAATTTGGCTAGGTTTTGTAGAGGTGAGCCTATGGAGCTGACTATGGGTCTAAGTGGGGTTCCTTCTTTGTGTATCTTGGGGAGACCATAGAGCTTAGGGCATCTGGATGATTTCTCTCTGGGAATGATTCTTTGCTGGATCTCTTCGCTAATGGGTGAGGCTTTTATTTTGGATCTAGTGGTTTTTTTCCACGTAGGTGGTGGGATCCCTGTCCTACGTGTTTTGGTTCGTATGGTCAGGTCAGGCATTCCTAATGCCCCCTCATTGTCACCTCCCCCCCTGCTGACACTGATCCAAACATACCTCCAGCTTTACATGCTCCGTCCTTACCAACCCTGTTGTTTCCAATTCCCCCTGACACATCCTACCCCCCCCCACTTTCTCTGTCCATGGTCAGCTAGTCTGTTCGCTAATCCACCCCCAGATTCATCCCTTCTCCTCCTTGTTGCTGTCAGAGATGTGCCCCTCACTCACCCTCCTTCTGCTTCAGTTGTCACCCTAGACTGTGCGCCCGGATCCAGCAGCATTGACCATTCACCATGCTCACTTCCTCCCTCCTTTTCATCCCATCCATCCGTGCTTCCAATATTTCACCATCCATCCCTATCATCCCTATTCTCTCCAAATCCTTTCTTTGCCTAGCCATGCGATGACTGCCTTCCCCGGTTCCGGTTCTGCCTCTGGTAAGCACCATCCGCATCCTGACTTGCTCCTCATGTGTTTTTAATGTCTGGTATGCTGGGGGCAATTCTATACATTGATTGATTGAATCCATGTTGGAGAGCCAGGCCTTCTTCAGCAGGAGTCTTCCTTTGGAGGCATTCTGGGCGATGGCTTCTTCTCCCTTGAAATCGAAAGAGTGCCCATTGTTAACCATATGCGTCCATATTTGGGAATACTGCTCCTGCCTTCTGATGGCCAATCTGTGTTCATGTATTCTGGTTTTTATCCGTTTGGCCAGATAAAATCCATATTCAAACAAGTGTTAGTCATATAATATTCCATTTGGTCTAGGTCACTTTCCAAGTCATTAGGTTTAGCTTGCCAGTTTGTATTTTTGTAGATGTTGTTGTAGACAAGTTGAGTAGAATATTCATTTTTTTGTATCCCATAATTCGATGGTTCTCCTGGCAGCTCTTTAATCCATTTTATTAAATCTTCTTTGTCCACCAGTTTTGAGGTCATGGAAGATAAAACATCTTTTTTATTTCCTTTGTTGTAGCAAAGTTTTGCAGATTTTCTTTTGTTTGTGTTAAGTTGTAGTTCTCTTCATTTGTAGCTTCCATATTTGAATCACTTTGAATCTGGTTTGTATTCTATTGTCTGATTTGTTTGTTCATTCTTTGTCATCATTTTTTAGCATTATTTAATTGTAAGTTTAAGTTAGAGATATGTTCATTTATGTTATCAAAGTTGTTTTTAATCTCATCATGATTTAAGACAATTGTCATTTGAATCTGTCGCAGCATTGCATATATTTTCTCCTGGAATGTGTTTGCTTTGTCTTGAGTCATTTTTCCTGCAGATCTCTGATGTTCCAAGATGGGGTCTTCAGGAGGAGGTGTTAGGTGTGGTATTCTATCACTCTTAGATAAATATACGTCCATTTTATCTCCCCCCTCTAAGTAGTTTTTCACTGGTACCATAGTCTCTTTAATTAGCTTTACCAAACAAGCCCATCTTAAAATCCAAACAACCAAGTCTTATGTAGTTCTTATCTTTATATATGGTTTTTATAATCCAATTCATCAAGGCACCACTGAAAACAGTATTTTGTAACAATTCTTCTTTTCAGGAGTCGTATAACAATCAAGATTTCAATCCAAAGTGTTTAACTACCTGAAAGCTTTCCAGAATTCCCCTTTAGAAGATTAGCCAAAGGCCAAGGTTTTTCTTTCTCTGAAAACAGTTCTTAAATTTAAAAATGCAGCTCAGTGTATTTATAATCCCAGAAAGTCAGCAGTTTCTAAACATATATAGTTTAACTTTGTATATATTATACATACTGAAATTATATATATAATTTCATCAATACTTTTTCAGATATGAAAACTTTTCTTAGGTTTCAAATTTACCCAAACTGTAGTATTTTTAATCTCATTTCAATATATTTTTGTTCCCCATAAGTGTTTAATTTGCCGCTTCTGCCTATGGGAGGGTGGGGGTGTAGTCCCCTCCCTTCTCACTTTGGGAGGATTTTTGCTTCTTAGGGATCTTTTCTAGGAAATCATATATAAAATAGGAGAGAGAAGATTGAATTCCTAACCCAGTTTCAAGCACATTGTTCACCGTTGTTCTGTTTAGTGCCTTTGGACTTTGGCTGCTAGTAGCTTGGGCTGATCAGCGAGGTATGGCTAGCTTTTCTCCTGTCAGGTTGGAGGGCTTTCACGGATCAAGCAGAATGACCGCCATCATTCCACGATCATTGGAGCACTTCTCTTTCTTTGTCACCTCTCTAGGGCAACTTTAGACCCATTTAGGATCACCTGGCAGGGCAAAACTAGCCATAGGGTGTGGTGCTCCATAACCCCACGGCCATACTCTATGGCACACAACCAGAAGTCCTCTTGTGTTTTGTGGAAGTCTTCTTGAGAATTGATTCAAATAGGTTGGAAATTAGACTGCATTATTGTAATCTGGGAGGCAAGCTCAAGCTACAGTCCTTTAAAAAGGTCCATGCTTCCGTCCAAAAGTCCCTTCTTTCAAGGCTCTAATTGTTTTTTTCTGCTTTGAGTTTTCTTTCAAGATTGGACCTTCTAGGCATCCATCCAACCTTTGATCCATAAGTATTGTTTCAAAAGAGACCTTCTTTCTGTCTGACAGTTATGTTTTACTAGAATAATAGCCATATTTCCTTGTTATACTGTATATTCCTAGCATTTATGTATTATCATTTGTTTACACTCTTCACATCCCTAGCATTAACTTTTCCCTCCCACTCACAGTCTTAAAGTGTCTAACCTAGGGAGCAAAAATTTAGAAAGAATGAACTAATGTCTAACTAAGCTCTGACATTTGCAGAAATAATAATGTTGTAACAGTTTGCAAAAGCCTGAATACAATATACATATCACAAGGGGAAGGAAATTAAGATTTAGTTTTGTGATATTATTATTATTGTTGCCTTAAAAGATCATGTCCTAAAATCATTACATTATTGAATTTTAATTAAAAATCCATCCTATAAATATGTAACTGAAAAACTATTCTAATCATCCTATTTAAACCTGGATACCTCTAAACCTGGATACCTCAGGCCTTCAAGTGCCATTATGTTGTGAACCATATCTCTGCACTTGCTACAATATGGAATTGTTAAACACCACCCTATTTTAATGTGTTTTTTTGTTTTTGTGTAGTGTGTTTATTGAGTGTATTAACATTCACTTAAAGTATGTACCACTCATCTGTTTCCAATGATAGGATTTCAGTTCATGATTACATTGATTGGAGAGTTAATAAGAAAAACTGCTTAATTAACTCTACACAAGTTCTATACTGAACCTGGAATTCCAGATTCATTGACAGACATTGACATTGAAAATTCTGGGCCTTTAAGGCAGTTTTACAATCTAGACTTCTTGAAATCTATTAATAACTGAAATCTTGTCATTAGTTGAAAATACTGTATTAATTACTTTGCTTATCTGGGACAGCTACCAAGAGCAACTATTGTCAGCATTAGGGTCCAATCACGTAGTAGAATCTGGAGCTGAGTTGAGGGGAGGAGAGAAAAAGCTGATAACCTTGAATCACTGATGGGGAGGAAGTGTGGCAACCTAGAATGAGATGGAAAATGGCTGCAGCCATGCTCATTTGTAGAGCTGAAAGATGGAGCTTCACCTGCCAACTAGAATACATTTATTTATTTATTTATTTATTTATTTAATTTCTATGCCGCCCTATTCCGGAGAACTCAGGGCGGCTCACAGCATAATAGAAATTACAATAAAAACACGTAAATATAAAAACCCTTAAGCTAAAAAGGAAACCAATCACTCCACAAACATACACACAAACATACACTGGCTAGGGGCAAGGTGTTAGCTGCCTTTCCTCAGTAATCTCACATCAGTCAATTGCTCCAGAAATCAAAAGAAGAAGATTTTTACACATAATCAGAATTGCCAAGATGTATCTGCATACCAACACTGAGGGCCTCCTCCACCTTCTCCACAGTTGGGGTTGCTGAGTGGTGTTATTAGGTCTCTCATACTGTCAGGACTAACTAATTAATACCTTATCACCTTTACAAATGCTACCCAGCATTAGAATATTTGTGGTGAGCATACTTCAGGATAACTCCCATCAGGAGGTAGTCAAGAAAACAAATGGTCAGAAAGTGGATGCCTCTTTGATATTCAGGGGAAAGGTTAAATGTTCGATTTTTGAACATTTTCTTTTCAACTTGAAGTAGGACATTGCATTGGTTCAGTACAACTTTTCTACAGGCTCTTCCCTAGATAATATGGAGGTTGCATTTCTGTTGTCCTTGCCTTAGCCTTAGGGCACATAGGGTTGGCCTCCTACAGGTCCCGTCTGTTAGACAATGTCATCTGGCGGGGCCTAGGGCAAGGGCCTTCTCTGTTGCTGCCCCAGCCCTCTGGAACCAGCTTCCCTCAGAAGTTCGTACTGCTCCCTCTCTCCTAGCTTTCCGAAAACTCTTGAAAACACATCTATGCAGACAGGTTTGGGGCGTGTGAGCTGCACTCTGCCCCTGGGCCTCTGATTGTGACTGTGTGTTGTATGAGTGAAATTGATTGCCTGGTTTTTACACTGTGAATTGGTAGTTTTAATTGATTTTATGTTATACTTGTATTTTTGTTGTGAGCCGCCCTGAGTCTTGGGAGAAGGGCGGCATATAAGTCTAATAAAATCAAATCAAAAATCAAATATTATCTCTGCCTTAAAAGAGATATTGAGGGAATCTTTCAGAATTTTATTGCAATGAAACCCTTGAAGCCATCCAGCTGAAACTTGGCAGGTTTAATATTCACTAAGGGGATCCCTGCTATTTTTATTTCATGCTGCCAGAAATTAAGAAACTGCAGGCATGCGGATGTTTCTCCATTATACTTCCGAGGAAATCTTTTATTGAATCAAATCTGCTTGAATAAAATCTTGTTGCTTTTGGATTTCAGATCTTCAATTCAAATTGAATCTTGACTGATTCACATGAATATATACGAAATGTTCAGTAATGTGTCAATCCTTTCATCGTATATTACTGTGGAAACATAAAAACGCATCAGCCATATTTGTTTTGTATAATATGTCTATATTATAAATTGAGAACTTAATTTATATCTATTCATATCTCAGATTTATCTTCTTTCTATGCCAGGTCACAGTTTTGTTGATCATGGAAAAGAGCATTTGTTCAATTAATTCAATTTTCAGTTCACTTGTTTGACAGAATCTCATTTTTAAAGACAAACTGGTATCGCTTATCTTCCCAAACCTGTCTCAAATTTAGGATTACAAGATTACATTTTCAACTGAAATGATGAGAAAATATGAGATTGCAAATTTCAGAGACTACATTATAGATACTGCATCATAGTTTCATTTGAGTGTTTATGAACAATCCATCAAATGGTATTAAGACAGAACAAAGTATACGTACATTTCAGAAATGTATAAGATGAAATAAGTGTTCCCTTTATAAAATACCATTAAGAGGTAATAAAAAAATATAACTGGGTGGACTAGTTGACTTAAAATTCCTAAAAAAATCTGGTTAGACAGTTTTGATGATTGCAGAATTATTTGAAGTGTTTTTATGAGTTTGTGCAGTTATGCCTCCTGACCTATGATTCTTACTGACATAATAAAGTACAGTATTACTCAGAGTAATACCACTTATGGAACACTACCAGTTGAATTTGAGATTGGCTTTAGGAGGAATTTTATCTAATATTTTGTCAACTGTTTATATGCGGCAGCTTATGACAATGAATTTGGTAATATAACTTGCTACAAAGAGTTTATTTGTGTAGTGCTAAATGATCACGAATCATATTCTTGTTCTATTGTGGAACTCAATGTAGTCTGCAGAAAAATTCCAAATGTTGTTTATCATATGAAGTCTTGATGAAGTGCAAATGTCAAGTATTATCACTGTATTAGTACATAAAAAGGCACCTCAGCAAATACTATTCCTGTGTACTTCTTCATAAGTCATTATTATTACTATGCATACATACTTAAATTTACCAAACGCTGTACATGTTCATGCTGTCTGTCAGTTTCAAGTACAGATTCTTGTTCATAAGGGTATTTTAAATATGTAAAGTTTGTGAGGCTTAGGATGATGAGAGAATATTTAATAATAAAGAACGTATCGTCATGCTTTCATAAATCTCACAAACTCTGCATCATTGGCACTATTCATAAATCTTTAGTATCTTCAAATATATTGAACTCTGTCCAGGAATTATCTCTGGGGACAGACTGAGATAGTGAGCATTTGTCCATATGGTCCCCAGAGGTTGAGCCTGACTCAATGGCACCTATTGTAGAGAATTTATGAAGGATTTCTGTGCTAACTTTCCTTGATAGAGATTCCACAGACATGCCCTGGGAATGCCTTTGATATATGCTTATGTATTTTTAATCCTCCTTTCTTATGTATGAACACGAGTGTAGACCACATTAGCTATAGACCGCATTAGAAAACAAAGAAAAGTTGTATAACAGCAGTCTTTCATGAGTAAAATTAAACTTAACTAACATTATATTTAAAATGGGTGTCCCAAAGGTGCTTTTCCAAAAGGCAACTGAACTTTCTTGGTTTTTTTTCCTTAAAAATGTTTCACTTCTCATCCTGAAGAAGTTTCTTGGTACTTGAAAGTCCACTATAGTAATTCTCATACTTGTTTACATCTATCCTAATTAAAGCAATGTTATCTTGAGACTCATTCTTGTACTTCCTTCCTTTCTTTTGCAATGGTTCTGTTTCCTCCTTCATATTACTAGCTTCTACTAGGCATTGATCAGCCTGGCATTGCCACCCACCAGGCTAAATCAGTTAGTTGTGCTGCTTTTTCTACTCTTCTGAGAACAGTTTGTGGAAGAGACATGACAAAGAGTGGGAGACTACATGGATCTTATTTGTTAGAGGAATTTATATCAGCTCTGGAGTTTTAACCTTTCTGGAAACATATCCAAGATCTTCTACCACACATTACACTCTTGTGATGGTGTGATAAAGTCTGGTTTGCAGACAAAGTATATTTGAATGATCCAGAAGAATATAGCATAATAGCAGCTAAGAGAACCTGAAGGAAGAATTAAAGTAACAGGTCAAGTTTTTTTTAATAAATAAATATATAAAAGCAGTGCAAGAACTCTAGTATCTCTAGAAACAACTGTGTTAATAGAATGGAACTACTATAGAACATAATATCATTTTTAAAAAGGATTCAATCCTTTTTTCCATGATAAATTGATTTTATGAGGAAATACATTAAAATTGGAGAAAAGATGGTTATATGGAAAAACTAGATGACAACAGAGATATTGAATTTGGATCAACTAATAGATGATGAGGATGAATTTTTTAATATATGCTGTGCCAAGAGACTAATATCGTCTGCCAGATGTAACTCAGTGGCAATATTTACAGCTGCAATATCTGTGACAACATAGTTTGGGCCAGCATCAGTTTCTGAGACACCTAAAATGCACTTAGTTTCCATTTGTAGACCTTTTACCTAAGCCAGTGGTGGCGAACCTTTTAGAGACTGAGTGCCCAAACTTCAACCCAAAACCCACTTACGCATCACCGAGTTGCCGGGTGGGCGTGGCCACTGAATGGGTGTGGCCACCAAGCTGTTGGCTCGTGCTCACTCGCTCTCTCGCTTGCTGTCCTCTCCAACTTGTGCTAACTCTCTCGCTGTCTGCAGCAAATGCTGCTTCCGCCAAAAGTTGCTCCTTTTATAGCCTCTCGCCTATTCCCAGACTGTGCATGTGTGGAGAGCTGTGCATGCGTGGAGAGGAGGAGGGAATGCTCATCCCAGCAAAGCCTCACGTGCCACCAGAGACAGCTCCGCGTGCTGCCTGTGGCACGTGTGCCATAGGTTCGCCACCACGGACCTAAGCTGTAGCCTTACCCAATTACTTCCCCTTGTACTTTAGGCATTCCCATCTAGAATATCCATTGGCAATCATTTCAACAATGAGATGAGTGGCATATAAATTTAATAAATAAATAGCCTCCCAAAACATTTTTACCATTTTTCTCACCACTTGGAAAAAATGGCTAGGTTTTCCAAAGAGAGCCATAGTTTTTTTTAGACACAAATCAAAAAGGCTTTTTTTCAGAGGAACCAAGTCCTTTAAAAAAATAATTGAAAGATGGGAGGGCCAGAAAATAGGCTGGAAACATGGTTTTCTTACATATTTATACTGTGAATCATAGATCTGTGTTTACTACTTGTGGTTTCCTGGAGAACACAAGAAACTTTGTGATTGGGGGGGGCAGTGGATACTGGTTTGTACTTGTTATATACCATCTAGTTACATCTAGTACTTGTTTATATACCATCCACTTATTTCCTTCATGCTAACAAATTGCTTTTGTAAAACTCTCATGACAAAAAAAAATGCGACACTCCTAAGGAAAAATGTGGCTTGTAGTGAAAAACCTTTTCTGCCCTTGGACTTCCAACATAGCTTTCAATACTGTTTTATTCCATAACAACATAAAGAGAGTCTTGTCTAAGAAAATAAGTGCTGTGTTTATCTAGAACTTAAAATAATGGCCAGTGAACTCAGCCTTCACAACGTGCACCTTAAATTCTCCCCTCTACGCCTCTACTGATCTTTTCATGCCCTCCACAAATTGCAGAGGCTTCCCTGCTAGGATGGGAAAGGTTGCTGCAGAGCTCCAGGTCCCCAAAAAACTCTTCAAACTCAGTGGGGAAGGGCACAATAGCTAGAGTTCTTGGTATATTACACAAAGGTCTGAAAGCATCAGACTTCTAGCTGTGGAAAAGGTCTGAAAAAGACCTTGTTGAGTATGGAAATTGCTATAGTACTCGGCATACTAAGAGCTGTAGGTTAAAGAAGCTTTATCTAATGTGATGGGGTAGACTGTCACTATATTTGCTTCTATGGCCTTTGCTTTTTCCTCCCCCCCCCACTGCCCTAGATATACTTTGTGCGCAAGGGAAGAGAAAATAGTGTAAGAGGCATATATGCTAGTGAATATTTTACTTAGCTCCTGGACATGATCAGAAATGTCCATACACTTGACTGAGACCCTGAAAAGACCTCTTTGAAGTGTCATAAATGATACATTGTTGAATCAAAATGAGTGAAGAAAAATAGGCTTCTTAATTATAATCATAGTAGCAAAAGGGGAAATCTTTTCTCTAGGCACCGTACAGTAATTCTAAGGAAAATTGTTTGGCAGAACTCATTTCTGAAGTGTCTAAGAACCTGATAAAAATATAGACATCCAGATTGGATACTTATTGCTGTCACTCGACTAGCAGGAAAGTTGGAAATATTCCTTGGGTGTTTTGTGCACTTAAGTGAATACTGAAAGGGATGATGGGATTTTGCCGTGAAAAGCCCTAAAGATGTGAACTGGAAACTTCTTTCCAAATTATACAAATTAATTACTATTAGTTCTAACTTACTTAGTAGCATGTAAGCAAAGATGGAGTTCTGGTTTGTATTGTTGGGCTAATTATTTCATATATCTAATTTTAAAACAACTCTAGAATTCTGATAGAATAAGCAACCATTACATATTGGCTTATCAAGCTCATAAATCGATAGCTTGAGCATAACTTTGTCTTACACAGAGAGTGTCTTAAAATGATATCCCTATCTTGAAAACAAATTATTCTCTGCCATAGCCAAATACTTTTGGTTCAGCTCTGTGACTGAGTAACTATATTGCACTACAGAACACATTTTGGATGATACACAGCATTATATCAGTTGGTAAGCACAAAAAAATTAATAAAAATATCACGGCATCATTTAACTAACTATTTTAGCAATGCTGCACAAGCCTCTCTCGTTTTTTACTTTTACACACAGGCACAAACTTGAGAAATAAAAGTGCTGTTAAGATAGAACATTTGTGTAATTCTGAAATCCCACTATAGAAAAGTTTCATTAAGGATAGTGTGGAATAGGATTGGGTGAGGTAGAAGGGACAGTTTTTCCCTAGCTTAATGCATGTGATTGTAAACAAAGTGATTCACAATGTGAAAAATAAAGGAATTTACTCTGACTCCTTTACCATCACCAATTGCTGAAAGCTATGCCATGTATGTAAGTCAAGCGCTTCTCTCTACAGTGTTCACCAATATTTTCCACCAAAGGCTGTCATTCCAGAATCTGATTGCCCAAATGGTATTGATAGACATGGTCCTTGTTATGGAAGTATGCTACCTGCCCCAAAAAAGGGCAGTAATAGATTGGAGCCATTTTGAGTGCCAATGCCATATTCACAACTGTACTAAAAGATGTCCTAAAACACAAGGATGCTTTCCCTGAAGTTCCTGGTTTTATGAAGATTAGGTTAACACCAGAAACAATACCAATATTATCTCTGTACAGGCATAGAATACTGTAGTATTTCCTCCTGTTCTCAACTAGATCTCAGCTCTGAGGATATTCAGCCATCCTATGAATGTTCTAAATGATGACTCAGCCCATGGATCACTTATTTCCTGGTATGAAGGAACACTTCCTTCTTGAATCTTTCATACACTGTGGTTTCCTGCTGAGATTGTAAGCATTTGCTTCTGAACACATGCACTCCCATTTGAGCTTTCTCTTTTCATGGTTCTTATAGCTGTTGTTGCAGGTTCCCAATAACCGGCCAGGCTTTTGTGATTTCTCTTGTGATACCAAAGGACAGCTCAAGGGAAGAAGAAAAAGTCTGAATTCAGATAGAGAAAATCTCCTATGCTGGACTGGTCATCTATAATAATAGCAGTACTCTTTGTTATTTAGGGTGTATATTGGATAACATGAGTTTTTAGGGATGTGGCTTTTCAGATATCCTATTTAAGGGGCTGGGGATACACTAGAACATTCATTATTTTTTTGTTTCATTTGACTGTACATTAAACACCCTAAGTTTGAGAATATCTGATAATTAACCCCCTGTATACTACAGAAAGTCACAAAAAACTACAGTGTTAATTTTTTTAAGATTATCTCACCCACCTGAAAAGTAATGGGAAGAATCCTGATTAAAAATATCCATGAACAAAACTTGCCTCCAGAAGTTGTGGGTGCTCTGACACTGGAGATTGGACCATTTGTCTGAAATTGTATAGGGCAGTGGTGGCGAACCTATGGCATCAGTGCCAGAGGCGGCACTCAGAGCCCTCTTTGTGGGCACACACGCCATTGCCCCAGCCCCACCTCCCCTACAGCCCCCTCCTCACCGGCAGCCCCCCCTGGAGGAGAGTCAACCCAGTGTGGCCCGTACAGAGCAGCGCAGCGAAGCACATGGCAGCTGGGTAGCAGATGATGCTGCAAGGACGAGGGTGGAGGGCATGGCCACCATGGCGCTACAGAGCCACCTGGGCAATCGGCAATCAGCAGGCCACGGAGGGTGGGCAGGGTAAGGGCGGAGCAGGGCAGGGGAGGGTGGGCGAAGCGGGGGCGGGCTGGGTTTTGGGCACTTGGTCTCTAAAAGGTTTGCCATCACTGGTATAGGGTTTCCTGCTTGAGCAGGGAGTTGGACTAGAAGACCTCCAAAGTCGCTTCCAAGTCCCTTCTTCTGTTATGGAGTGCAGTTTGGCAATGTTGATCTTTCCAAAAGGGAATAGTGTGATAACTATAAATAAATGCTTCCTTTTCAATGAAAACGTCTAGTGACTTCAATAAAGGAAAAGCACCTCCTTGTCCCTCTCTTCCTCCTTCCCTCTGCACATTTTATTGAATACATTTTTATTTGTTGCTCTTGCCTGTTAAGATTGTTGCAAACAGTTTGGTTTCACTGAGTGCTTCCTACACACAAGTCAAACCCTCAGCTGATGTTTTTATGAGCCACACAAGCTGTGTTGCTTCATTAGCAGCACCAAGTAATCAAATCCAATAAAGTGAAACACTGACCATGTTGTTGCTCTGTTCCAGCATCCCACTGAGATGGCTTCAGGCCATGGTTTCAGGGGTCTTACAAACACTGGCTTAAAAAGGAACTGAGACCACCTTCAAAAGAGAAGAAATAAGTGAAGAAGTTGAAAAGCAAATCTATTACCGCCTGCAAAAATTTTTTAGCTTTAGGCTTGAAACCTTACTTCAAGGACCAAAGTGCTGAGACAATTTTTTAAACAGTTGAGAACCAACCCCATAAAAATTAAACGTAACCACATTTTAGGCTTTGTAAAAAGGATGGTGAACATTTTCTAGGACTCCTCAAATATTTTTGTCTTTCCTTTGGAAGTTTTCCTATTAGTACAGGCTATTGTTGGAAAGTCAATAGCCTACAAAAGCTTAAGTATTTAAGCCAGTATCTAGAGTTGTAAGATTCTGGAGTAATCCAAAGTTATTGGCTTTTAATACTAATTAAGCTTGGTTGCCAGCCATTATTTACAACTGTTTCTCCCCCTTTTGTTTAAGGAATGGAGAAAGGAATTCCTTCCTGGCTTGTTTTTACATTTTGAAAAAATGCTGAAGTAACATAAAACCTGAGCTTAATATAGCCAGGGCTTTTTTTCTCATAGAACGCCCAGAACAGAGTTCCTGCACCTTTTTGGGATGGAACCTTGTAGGGTAGGCAAGGCAGATTATATGAAGTGTGTGAGTTCCAGCACCTTTTTTTTTTAGAAAAAAAATCACTGAATATAACTATTATTCAACAGGTAGGTTTAGACATGATATATTTAAAAGCATAAGAGCAATCCAGCCAGTCTCAGAAGCTTTTTATTTGTCCTTTCATTATTCAGAAGCATAGTCCAATCATACGAATTTCAGGTCTTCCAAATAATTTAATTTGCTTAATTCCTTTTATCTTATCAGGGAAGATAGCTTAGGAAAGTGCATAAAATACATGATTTCCAAGTGATGAAAAAAGGTTGTGAAATCAATTGGTTTCTTCTGTGACACACACACACACACACACACACACACACACACATATATGTAGGTCTTTGGTTCTTCGGGTTTTCTCCCACGTAGAATTTGAAGTGTCTTGGCGACGTTTCGACAAGATCAAAATTTAATCCCCACATGCTTCCAATTGAAATTCCACTCCAACTCTGCAGCCACCAAACGCATCCTGAAAAGAACAGAATTGGCCCTAATCAGAAATGAACTTCACACAAAAAGATTCCTCCTAGACCGAATCAACAAAGATCTCCTCACACTTCACCTCAAACTCAGCAACAAGATCCACCCCGCACTTTGGGACAAATCCAAACAACTCGCCGTCTGGAGAGCTGAAACACAGACCACCCTCAAGACAGACACACACACCAACAAACTCCGAAGATTACAAGAACACCAGAAACAAACCCCTCCTCCCTCACAGCCACACATGAAACAAACAGTGCATAACATCTCAGATAGGATCCTTACCAAAGCCGAAACCAATGACCTTTCCAAAGGATTCAACTTTGCAGTCGCTCCCAAACACATCCCCACTGAAACCATTATATGCGGAGTTGAAACCAGCCTGACCAAAATCAACCCCGACGACGCTAACAGAATCAGACTTGAAATCACCAACATACTCTGCACCAGCAAGCCACCCAAAAGCAACTTACCCAAAGAGGATCAGACAGCACTACTTAACCTGAAACAAGACACCAGCATAATAATCCTACGAGCAGACAAGGGCAATGCCACAGTGGTCATGAATACATCTGACTACCAAACCAAATTAACCAACCTACTCCAAGACTCCACATACAAACCCCTAAACACAGATCCCACCACCTACCTGGAAAAAACTACTAGATCCAAAATAAAAGCCTCCCCCATTGGCGAAGAGATCCAGCAAAGAATCATTCCCAGAGAGAAATCATCCAGATGCCCTAAGCTCTATGGTCTCCCCAAGATACACAAAGAAGGAACCCCACTTAGACCCATAGTCAGTTCCATAGGCTCACCTCTACAAAACCTAGCCAAATTTCTCGCCAAACAACTACAGCCCTATGCAGAATCCATCACCTCACATGTAAAAAACTCATTCCAGTTCATAGAGATCATAAAGAAACAAAACTTACAGCCCAGCGACCTACTCGTTAGCTTCGATGTCATATCCCTCTTCACCCAAGTGCCAATCAAAGAAGCCTTAACAGCTATCCAAAACAAATATAACCCCCCCAAACACATCCTAGATCTGACCAACCACTGTCTATCCAACACATACTTCATCTATAATGGACAAAAATACAAACAAATAGAAGGAGCACCCATGGGATCACCCCTCTCACCTGTCATTGCAAACCTCTACATGGAACACTTTGAAACCCAAGCCCTAGAAAAATCTGATCACAAACCCAAACTCTGGCTCAGATACGTAGATGACACCTTCGTAGTCTGGCCACATGGGAAAGAAAAACTGGACAACTTCCTCACACACCTCAACAGCCTACACCCCAAAATACAGTTCACCATGGAAACAGAAGCTAATAACCAACTTCCCTTCCTGGATGTCTTAGTCTACAAGAATTCCAATGGGTCCCTAGGACACACCATCTACCAGAAGAAAACACACACAAACCGCTATCTGCACGCACTCTCACACCACCACCCAGCACAGATCAACTCCGTAGCCAAGACACTCATCTCAAGAACCAAATGCCTAGCTGACGAACAACACCTAAAAACCGAACTACACACTCTCACTACATCCAACGGATTCCAAAGAAATAAGATTTCCAACTTAATCCAAAAAGAAACTCCCACTAAAATCCAAGACAGAGAACAAGAAAACGGCAAAGCCCTCCTCCCATACATAAAAGGCACCACAGACAGGATCAGCAAGATCCTTCACAAACATAATATCAAAACAGCATTCTGCACAAACAGAAAAATATCCACCATCCTAAGAAATCCTAAAGACAAAATTGAATTAGAAAATCAAGGAGTATATGAAATCCCATGTACTGCCTGCTCCACCACATACATTGGACAAACCAACAGAAGAATAATTGCATGCATTGAAGAACACAAAAACTCAGTCAAAAAAGAGGAACCAACTTCTTCCCTGGTCCAACACCTCAAAGCCACAGGACATGAAATTGATTTCAAAAAGACCAGAACTATCGCCAAAACTGAACACTTTAATAACAGAATAATCAGAGAAGCCATCGAGATAGAAAAACGCCCACACAGCATGAACAAACGAGATGATACCTCCCGCCTACCAGCCATTTGGAAACCCGCCCTTATTGACAGACGAGTCCATAGCACGGGGAATGACACCAGACCTACACTCACAAAAACCACACAGGATGTCACCACCACACATCCAGGCAAAAAGCAAACCCAAACCCACACTGATGAGGAGGCACGACCACAAACCAGAAGCCAGACCACAGCTGCATCATTAGCCATCTTAAACCCCTCCAATCCATACACGAAGCAAACTGACACCCACCATGAAGATGAGGCACAACCACGAACGCAAAGCCAAACAGCTATACAGTTCACCATCTCTAATCCCCTTGTAACACTGACTAACCTGAGCACAACAAAGCCCCCACCCAAACAGAACACTCCCCCAGCCAATCAGAGCACAGCCAAGTCCCTAACCAATCAGAACACACCTCCACCCAATCAGAACACAGCTGAGCTCCCAGCCAATCAGTTCAAACCCCCACTGGCAGTTAAAAGGAAGAAACAGCTAAAATCTCACATTGCTCCTAGAAGCAGAAGCAGAAAACACCAGCCTGAAGATGACGAATGAGACTTCATCGAAACGTCGCCAAGACAGTTCAAATTCAAATTTGTTTTCTGAGGTTTTCGCGGGTGTTTGTATGTAGGTCTTTGGTTCTTCGGGTTTTCTCCCACATAGAATTTGAAGTGTCTTGGCGACGTTTCGATGAAGTCTCATTCGTCATCTTCAGGCTGGTGCTTTCGGCTTCTGCTTCATAAGTTCTTGTATAATAAAATTTCAGTACATTTTCTTCTTTTCTCTTTCTCTTCTATAAACTGGAATTTGGATTCTTTATTCAACTAAGGTCACGTGAAGTGTTTTTACCACTTGATAATGCCTTGGTAAGACTGCACTAGGAATACTGCATCCAGTTTTGATTGCCATGATACAAAAAAGATTTTGAGGTTAGTGTTCTCCGAGAAGCTGAAAAGCTTATTGGGTGGAGCTCCTCCCTTTGCTGCACCTTGGCTTCTGGATGGTGGTTGCATTTCAGCTGGGGGATGGGTTTGGGCTTGGGTTTGGGTCTGGTGAGGGTGAATGGTGGTGGCGTACTGTGTTGTTTTGGGTCCGGTGTCAGTTTTTGTGGCTAGGACTCATTTGTTGATTAGGGCTAGTTTCCAGATGTCTGGTAGGCGGGAGGTATCGTCACATTTATTCATGTCGTGGGGGTGTTTTTCTATTCGATGGCTTCCATAATTATTTTCTTGTTATGGTGTTCAGTTTTGAAGATTAGTTTGGTTCCTTCAAAATCAATTTCATGTCCTGTAGCTTTAAGGTGCTGGAAGAGAGAGGAAGTTTTTTCTTCCTTTTTGACTGCATTCTTGTGTTCTGCGATGCGTGCATTTATTCTCCTATTAGTTTGTCCAATGTATGTGGCTGGGCAGATTTTGTATGTTATTTCATAGACTCCTTGGTTTTCTAGCTGGATCATGTCTTTCAGTTTCTTAAGATGTTGGCTGTTTTTTTGTTGGTGCCGAAGGGTGTCTTGATATTGTGTTTGTGGAGAATTTTGCTGATTTTTATCTGTGGTGCCTTTGATGTAGGGGAGGAGGGCGATGTCGTTGTACTGTTCTATGTCTCGGTCCTTGGGGGGTGTCTCCCTTTGGATTAGGTTGGTAATAGTATTTCTTTGGAATCCGTTGGAGATTAATACGTTTGTGAGAGTGTGTAATTCAGTTTTCAGGTGGTCTTTGTTGGCTGGGCATTTGGTTCTAGAGATGAGGGTCTTGGCTACAGAGTTGATCTGTGCAGGGTGGTGATGGGATTGTGCGTTTAAGTAGCAGTTGGTGTGTGTGTTTTTCCTAGGGAGCCATTGGGTTTTTTGTAGATTAGGACGTCCAGAAAGGGGAGTTGGTTGTTAGCTTCCATTTCCATCGTGAATTGTATTTTGGGGTGTAGGCTGTTGAGATGTGTGAGGAAGTCCAGTTTTTCTTTCCCGTGTGGCCAAATTACAAAAGTGTCATCTACATATCTGAGCCAGAGTTTGGGTTTGTGTTCAGATTTGTCTAAGGTGTTTGTATATGTCTCTGTTTATACAACCCAGGACTGCATTAGCTTTTTTGGCTGCTGCTGCACATTGCCAGTTTGGTGTCAACTGAAAATTTGTTGAGTTCCCCTTCAATTCCCTCATCTAAGTCATTGATAAAGATATTGAAGAGTACTGGGCCTAAGATGGAATTTTATGGTGCCCCGCTGCTTACTTCTCTCCATGTGGATGTGGTACCATTGAGGACTACTCGTTGAGTACAGTCTTTTACACTTTAGAAATCCTTTAGTATTTTGAAGCCTTTTTTAAAAAAAATAAGATTGACATACACTTAAAACGTAGATGATACACTGTTCTTAATATAGCACTACATTTTAAAAGAAGGTTGTATAAAGCTACCAAGGGGTGCTTCAATCAAATCATCTTATAAAAGGAGATTTGCAGATTGCAGTTGAGACCCACTTTGCTGCAGCAAATCAAAACAGCTGCCTGAAATTGCCTACCCAGAGTGTTGCAATTTCAGTTTGCCATATGAAGGATGTTCACATCTGACACTGAAATGAGAAGCTGGCTAATGAACTTGCTTATTACTTTGTTAAATGGTCTGCTGATCAAACGTCTTTTGGGGTGGCAAGGTTGACATTGTTGTGGGTAACAGTCACACTTTCAACTCTAATGATTTGGATAGCTATGTTACAGTTAACAGGAGTCAGCTTGTCAGAAGCAAATCATGCTAGACTAATGTTATCTTTTTTCATAGAGTTACTAGCTTTATAGATAAAAATGGTAGAGACATAGTGTTCCTGGATCTTAGCAAGTGCCTCATGATAACCTACTTCATTAAATGGTAAAATTATAGCTAGATTAGGGGTTCTCAACCTTTTTTTGCTACACCCCCTTCCTAGCCTCATTTACCTCAGTGACTGTCTAAGAGTAATATATGACAGACTGCATTTTCATTGGCACTATTGTAATCTGTGGTAATTTTAATAATTATGTTGGTGAAATTAGCACAGAGAATTCAGTATGAAGATTACGACAATCATATGCCTGGCAATTAAATTGGAGTGGCTTCCCTAGAAACCTTACTGTGGACAACTAAGAATGCAGCCTGGTTTCTGAGGGAGAGAGGACGTGGCCCACATTGAAAACCACTGGCCTAGATTGTACAACTGTTAGATGAATTCACGTTTGGCTGAATGACATACTTCAGATAGTTTCCTCTAAAACATGATGTTAAAACTGTGTGCTCAGAACAGAATACCCACAGTGCTCATTAATAGTTCCCAATCGGTTTAGAAGGAACTATCACTTTAAAAGAAAAACAGAAGGTTCAAAGAGATCTAGACAAGTTTGAATAGTGGAGTGAAATGAATAGGACGGAATTTAACAAAGAAAAATATAAAAATCTGCATCTGGATAGGAAAATTGAAAGGCACAAGTATAGGAAGTGAGAGAGCTGACTTGCCAATATAGGAAGTCCTCATTTAACAACTGCCTCATTTAGTAACCGGTCACTAAGAACTGTACAATTGAGGCAGATTTCAATCTCTCAACAAGAAGTGAATGGGCACCAAGTAGAATTAAAATATATTGCAGTGAAAGCCATTCAAACTTGACAGGATTAACTGAAGAGTTTACCATACCTATCATTTTAATTCAACTCTCCCAGAAATCAAAAAAAATGAGGCATTTTAGTGCTTTCCTGTTACAATCTACGGATGAATATATATTTTTTCCAATCAATTTGCAAACAGGCTCAAAAATAGTTTCTCCTAGAACCCCTAATTGCAAACATGAATTGAATGATGCCTTTTCAAATTTCAACCCCTTATTACTAAGGAATTACTGTTAATGTGCACAGGCCCAAGATTATATATCCCTCTCCCAAAATATGTTATGTTCTTACCCACAAAATCATATCGCAAATTGCTGATTTTAAATTATCTGCACCTGTGAGTGTTATTTTTTGTCATTTTGTTTTATAGAATAGGTATCGTGACATTTCAGTAGCTTTAAACTTTGGGTTCAGTTTAAGAAATTGTGGGGGGAGCAAAATGCACTGTCAGGCGTGAAACTCTCTCCTAGCCTGATATTTCTGGCAGTTCCTGCAAAACACTTTATTAAATTATGTATTCAAAATAAAATACATTTTTTTCAAAAATATGATACATCCAAAAGAAATACACTGGACACACAAACACACTATGTAGTGCAATCCTGTTTAGGAGAATGATCCCATTGACCCAATAGATAATACACACTGTATCCCCTACAAATGGATGGTTGTCTGCTGAGTAACATGAAGCTATATGGCTAACCATTAATGAAGCCCACAGAAAACATGCAACTCCATATGTCTGTTGGCTAACATAAAACTGTGCTAATCAGTGATAGAGTGGCTTGCTCAAAAACTCTATTAGCGTGTACATTTTTGTCCCTTCCATTTAATTATATCCAGTTCCCAGAGACTGCCTGGACAAGTCCCTGCAGTTTTCCTGGCAAGGTTTTTCAGAAGTGGTTTGCACTTGCCTCCTTCTAGGGCTGAGAGAAAGTGACCAGCCCAAGATCAACCAGCTAAGTCTTCCAGTTTCTAACTCATGGTCTCCAGTTGTTAACCTCTAACCACTTACAGCAAATAGGCTCTCTCGACCTGAACTAATATGGAGCTCTGTCAATTTATGAGTAGAGCTGTTTACCCAGAAATCCTGCCAACCTGTATTGTTCCACCTCTCTTGGAGATGGAACAATACAAGCAAGCAGCTGTAATAGCTTCACCTTCATACCTGCAGATTCACACCAACCAGCTTCAGTGTAGCAGTTCAAATTTCTGTGCGCTTGTTTTCTACACCTATTAATCTATTGACTGCTAGGGGTGATAGATGTAAAGATGTTTAGTAAACGGATTCTGCACTTTTCACCTCCTTTTCTTATCTTAAAAAACACACAACTACTACAATTTTTTGTGTAATGTGCCTCCAACGGGTTAGACTGATATTTTCAGGGCATTCATCACTTCTTTTCTTTTCCTCTTCTGATTCTGAGCTGAGCAGCAGAGGTACTTACCTGATTCGCTGTTTCTCCATACTATTTTATTTTCTAAATGAAGCTTATCTCTTTTTTTTTCACACAAAAACCAGACGGAAGAATGCTTCCTTGTGAAAGGAATGTACCCTTGAATTTACACTATTGTTTCCACACATTGTTTCCACTTCCAAACTTATCTGCTATTCAGCAGCATTTGTCCTTCCACACTGCTAAGAGGTTCCCCAATATTCTCTCCCCCAAAGCAACCTCATGTGTTGCAACAACCTCTTTAAACAGAGTCCGGTCCTCCTTCAGATTGGTTCTTTAAAAATAAAATGTGTCAATTCCACCACAGCAATAATATTAATGCTAGTTCCCCAAAAGTCCATGGAGACTGAAAATCTCTGGATTATGATATCTCTTGTCCAAATCTCTTTTTAACAGCTCACTCCTTCCTGCTCCAAGATCAGTTCTAATTTCTTTTACATATGGTTTGTCCAAGCTATTATATTATCTGCAGCAAAGTGAAAAGTGATGTCTTCTTTCTTCTCTGTTCCATGTGGCAAAATGTATAAAGGGGCATGGCTTTTATTTCATTATTACGTATGCAATCTTGACTTTTTCTGTCCTCCATGAGGATGCTACTGCCATGTAGAAAAGCATTGAAGATCATTATCCCTTGTTAGATAAACCTATTGATGAGATTTATTTATTTTTTTTAAAAAAAGATCTTTTTGAGGCATTGCATTTAAAGACACCAAAGATGTCCTTATTTGGAAGAAATTGTCTGAATAATAGCTTGGCAATTCCAACTTTGTGCTGGAATCTTGATAAATTTTCTTTAAATAGATGGAGGCTTTAAAGCCCAATCAGTCCAAAGCTACAATGCAAGCAAAAGGGAAATGGGAGCAATTTATTTTCAGATCAGATACCCACAGTTTCCAATTTAGATATTGAGCAACTTGTCAAAAAAAGAAAACAAAAAAAATACAATGGAGAGAAGGATTCTCCTTAGCACCACCCTCTCAAATTTTATTTCTATATAACTTTATTCAGAACCTACATAATTTTAGCTGATTAGTGGTTAACTAGAAAACATAGTGTGAATATTACCAGGAGAAAAACAGATGGCATTTAAAAAAAAAACCTGTGATCCCCCTCTGTGGAAGAAATTAAATTTGCATGTTTAGATGAAGGGCAAAGAAGGGACCAAACACACAAGAACGGAAGGCTCTTTTAGTGTAAATATTTCCTACTGAGGAAGAAATTAGTTATGTTAGTCAAATTAAGCCTTCAAAATGAAGTATAGTTAGGAACCTTTTTCAGTTTCCTGTTAAGAAATCATGGCTTTTCTATTGGAATATACAATACAATTAATTTGAATGAGTAAAGGTGTATAAAGTCTGAAAGTAATAATGAGCCAAAATCAAAGCTTCACTTTCAGACATCTAAATTATGATGGCTAATCCATGCTGAGGTACGTGCAGGAGTGTTAGAAAAGTCAGGTTGATGGCTGAGACTATACAACCAAAGCCTCATTCCTTTTTTACAGGCACTGGGTGGGAATTCAATCACAAAGTCATGGCTACCATCTTGATTTTTTGGCCCACCCACCCCCAGTTGTCCCTGTCCATACTCCTCCAATGAAAATTCAAAATGTTCTTCTCTTTTGGGAAAAAAAAACCCTCCAAAGCAATTTATTTTCAATCAGCTTAAGTAAGACTGGTTAAGAAACATGTATAAGGCATGGTCAGCACAGCTTCTGAAAAGCACGTTCAATTTTCATGATCATAAAAAAATCTAGCAGGGGAAGGGAGAGGTGTTGCTTTTAAACTTTAGTTTAGTAGGACAGGTGTTCTACTCTCTTTCTTATCTGCTTGATAGGTGGCCAAATAGAGTTTAAGGTACTCCATTTAGAGTCATCCTCTAGGACAGACATGTCAAACTCACATCGTATGATGTCGCATGACATATTAGAACTTTTTCCCCATTGCCTGCAATGGGGTAAGCCCGGTTTCCTCATGATGCATCTGGCCCATGGGCCAGCAGTTTGACACTCCTGCTCTAGGATGAATTATCTATAGCCTATCATGGGGTCCTTGGTCCACTCTCTGAGTTTGGTTGTTTTCTTGTAGGCATTTTCTTACCAAACTAGGTAACATCTTCAGTACTATAGCCTATCCTTTAATCATAATCATAAGCCTAGACATTCCATCTAAATTCCTTCTGCTCCTTTTCAAAGTTGTAGTTTAATCTTTTTGTTTCTTGTTGAGATGAAACTTCTCCTCTCCTCTCCTCTCGTCTCCTCTCGTCTCCTCTCCTCTCCTCTCGTCTCCTCTCCTCTCCTCTCGTCTCCTCTCCTCTCCTCTCCTCTCCTGCAATATCTTATGTCCAGGTCATCCTATATACTCTGCTAGCATTGAACAGTTTTGACACATTATATGTTCAATCCATTTTGTCATCTGTATTATATGAAATTATATGTTTTGCATGTTACTTGCCTTCAAGAAATAATGTCACCCTCTTATCTGTTATATTATTATCTTAGTGCATATAATTATTAAGTTCCTATTATTTGTTGAGAGCCAGTTTGGTGTAGAGGTAAAAGTGCTGTCCTAGAAAATAGGCCTGCCTTGGGCTGAATCCATCTGACTGACCTAATAATTCTCTCTCAGCTCAACTACCTGACAGGATTGAGCTGTGGGAAAAATATCGGCCAGGAACATTCTATTTACTGCCTTCAATTGTAACTATAAAATGGGAAATCCCAGGTCTTTGAGAAAAACTCAATAGGTGGGTAAAAATGCCAAATCCAGTCTGAACATCTAGCTGACTATACAATGAACCATAATAATAATAATAATAATAATAATAATAATAATAATAATAATAATAATAATAATAATAATAATAATAATAATAATAATAATAATAATAATAATAATAATAATAATTGACCATCGGCACTCACAAATTCACCATCAGTCAATTGGAAAAGGCAGCTTTATTCCAAACAATTTACATCCTGTAACAATATCTCTAACACCACCAAACATCCACATTTGGCAGGTCCTTAGGAAGGACTCAATAGGTGGGCAATAATAACAAATTCATTCTGAACAATCTGGCTGATTGTGCGACAAACAGCAAAAGAAAGTGAAGATGATACCAGCAGTAATCAGTCCCTTGGGTTCAGTCCCAAAACAATCACCACTTCAACATCATCAGCATTGACAAAATTCTCATCAGTCAATTGCAAAAGGCAGCTTTACTTGCCACAATAAAACTCTTGACAGAAGCTGTCTTAACATTGGCCCATATGTGGAGAGCTTTTGTATGACACCTAAGAATGTAGCAGAAATGGAAATACATGGAAATATATTGTACCCAGTTTTAATAATTTGTTCAGGATTCAGATTGAGGGATTCTTAGTCCCAGGTTTAGTGGGAAAAAAAATAAATTCTGGTTGAAAGAGAGTTACCATAGCATCCAAACAACTAACTTTAAAATATTGCCATGAAATCTCACCAGAAAGCATACTGTGTGTCCAAACATACATTTTTCCTGAGTTTCATAAAATATAGAGAAGGCAATTTAGTTGAAACAATCTGCAGCAGCTCTCTAGTGAGTCTGTACTAAAAAAACAATTTGGTCTACCATGACCCACAGGAAAAGCTTCCTTAAATAGCTGACAGTGCCATCCCATGCTCTCATGAAAAATAAGGAGAATTGAGTCAGGTTGGTTTCTTACAGGGAAAATATAGGATTGCAGCCCAGATAATCTAGTGTGGAATGTAAAGGTAGGAAATGTGTGGAATTATTATCACTGCTAGAATTGTTGGCATTGTACAATGGGCATCTGACCATGACAGTTCCTAAATGAATTTAAAGTGTAAAGTGTTATGTGATTTTATGCAACTCAAGGAATTCAAATTTTCTTCTGAGCTATTTCACATTATTGAATTGACCACATGCTCAGTGACAAATTAACTTACTGGATATATGACTCAATTTATTATATTACAGGTCAAGTTTGATCATATTAGATGACCTTTTAAGATGTATATTTAAAAAAAAATTCTAAGTGAAGAAAGTCTAACCCAGCTGAAAACCTTGTTTCAGCAAAAAAAGGACTTATGTTATACCTATTCACTACAAATATATTTTAATTGGAAAGTTGGGAAGGAGATGGGTATCTTATATTTAGAGTAACACCTATTAGCTATCATTGCACAGCAAAATTAATTCACAAATGGGCATTCAGGTCATTAATAATTTTTAATATGAGAATTGAGGTTTTCATCATCTTACAGCTGTTTAACAATGTAACAATGAAAGCAAAATATTAGTACTTCTCTAGATTGGTGTTGAGTCACTGTCTCCCCACTCTCCATATTGTTGTACCTATTATTTCTGATTGTTGGCTATACTGGCTGAATGATGAGTTAAAATCCAACAATCTAATTCAATCTCAAGTATTATTTGCATTCTATGATCTAGTCAATTCTTTTATTTTAAATCAATGACTTCACCTCTGTCTTCTGCTTATTTTTCTGTTGTTTCATTATCTTATCTTTAATGTTGAATGATATGAAAAAAGCTTTTTTTGCACATGAACTTTCAAGGTAACTAACTTTGGTTATTATTCTCTTGAACAACACCAGAGCATGTGTAGAGCATGTGAAATGTTTCTTGAAGGAAACAGAGCTGGTTAGCATCTGGCAAAACATGAACTGAGCAAATCCAGATAATTACAAGCTTCACTGGCATTACCTGCAGTGGCAGGATCTTGACTAAAGAGAAGCATGAAAAAGTTATAGGATTAGTCAATACATGTATTTCAGGTCTGTCTTTGACATGTTTTTGACATTATCACTGCTTACACTGGATAGATTCTCATTCATTGGAGATAAGATGCTCAGCTAAGTCAATTATTTTAGATAGGAATAACCAGTGCCAAGAGAGATAACTGAATTATAAATATAGGATGGTTGTTGGATATCACAGTACAAGTTGGAAAATAAGCAGATTGGAATATTAGATAAACGTTTTTATTATTATTAAGCAAAAGCAATAGTTTTGCTTTACTATACCCATTACTACATATTTTTTTTGTTGTATGCCCAAATATTTCAGAGTCATGACTTCCTGCTGAAAGTATCCAAGCAAGGGCAGAAACAGTTTTTTATTATTATTATTATTAACAGTTTCATTTAGATTGAGAATGCATTTTATTCAATGTAAATTGAAAAACTGTCAGACTCAGGAACCAGGGCAAACATTTTTCCCATAATACATTCTCCAGTGTTGATCTTTGAACAAGTACCACAGTATTTTTCATCTCATTTAACTGTTGTCCTGTTTGATGTGTTTCCTTTCCTTCCAGAACACAGGAAGAACAAAACTATTTCTTGCCTAACATCGTGGAAAATAATGGGTTAAAAAGACTAGATAGTATTGCCCTGTGCCTATTCACTAAAAAGTAAGTTTCACTGGATTTAGTGAAGCTTACATATTGGAAATTGCATATGACTGGAGCCTTAGCTTAAGCTAAAGCTTAAGAACTTTAATGCAGCAGTTGGTAGCTCATATTCTCTTGCACCTTAACAAGCTTATAAAAATGACACTGTTGAGTTAATAATTTGAATCTAGGCATCCATGTTCCATTTCATAAGCTCCACAATGATGCCAGCTTTCAAGCCACTATGATCAAAAAAATTACATATCCAAGAACTTTTAAAAAATTGAAAACTATCCCATTAATTCAAATTTATCGGCAGGCACTTTAACATTGGGTTTTGTTGCTGCATCCTTTTGGTGAAAACTACATTCTTGATTTCTGAAGAAAGCCAACTTTCATTAATTAATTAATGATAGCCCAAATTTATTAAGGTTTTCATGCTCTGACATCACTGTAGGCTAAGTTATATGGCACAGGCTGTGCTTGGAAAGGGCTTGGAAAGGGCTTCTGTGCCATAGATGTCATAGAATGCCTTTTGTACAATGTGGTGTCCATGCACCAGAATCTGTGAATGAACTGTCCTTCTACAGCAGTGGTTCTCAACCTTCCTAATGCCGCAACCCTTTAATACAGTTCCTCATGTTGTGGTGATCCCCAACCATAAAATTATTTTCGTTGCTACTTCATAACTGTAATTTTGCTACTGTTATGAATTGTAATGTAAATATCTGATATGCAGGATGTATTTTCATTGTTACAAATTGAACATAATTAAAGCATTATATGTAATTATATATTGTGAAATATTTATTTCTAATTACAAATAAATGAAATTTTGTCTTGAAGCATGGTGTAGCATGGGTAACAGTCTTAATATAACAACAGTAAACTACATTGCTACATTTTGCGACAGTATATAAAAAGCCAACGTCAGTGCAAAGGTTGAGATTGCTTCTTTCTCACCAAATCAGAAATTCTCGGGGCAGTCTTTGGAAGAGCACAATGAAAATGGCATGAATGAGAAGTATACAAATCCGTATACTAAGTCAGAATATCAGCAAATAGCCCGAGCCTGCAAAGATGAAGTGAGGAAAGCTAAGGCTCAGAATGAACTAAGGCTTGCGACCAAAGTAAAAAATAACAAAAAAAGCTTCGTTCAACATGTAAAAAACAAGAAAAAAGTGAAGGAAATAATTGGTCCATTAGTGCAGGGCTTTTCAACCTTTTCATTGATTGTACCACTTTTAGAATATGGCAACATTTGAGTACCACCAGTCACCTAGCGAGGTGTCAAAAACTTGACCAAAAAAATTGGAAAAAAGTGATAAAGTACAGGTAGTTCTTGACTTACAACAGTTTGCTTAGTGATTGTTCAAAGTTACAACGGCACTGAAAAAAGTGACTTATGACCATTTTTCACACTTATGACCGTTGCAGCATCCCCAGGGTCATGTGATTTACATTTCGATGCTTGGCAACTGATTCATATTTATGATGGTCACATTGTTCCAGGGTCATGTTATCGCCTTTTGCAACCTTCTGACAAGCAACATTAATGGGGGAAACCAGATTCACTTAACAACCATGTTACTAATTTAATCTCTCTCTCCCTCTTTTTTTCTCTCTCCCCCTCTCTCTCTGTCTCCCTCTTTCTTTCTTTCTCTCTCCCTCTCTCCCTCTCTTTTTCTTTCTCCCTCTTTCCCCCTATTTTTCTCTCCCTCTCTCCCTCTTACTTTCTCTCTCCCTCTTTCTCTCTCTCCCTCTCTTTCTCTCTCCCTCTCTTTCTCTCTCTCTATCTTTCTCCCTCTCTCTCTCCCTCCCTCTCTTTCTTTCTCTCTCCCTCTTTCTCTCCCTTTCTTTCTTTCTCTCTCCCTCTTTCTCTCCCTCTGTCTCCCTTTCTTTCTCTCTCCCTTTCTCCCTTTCCTCTTTCTCTCTCCCTCTTTCTCTTTCTCTCTCCCTGTCACTCTCTCTTTCTCTCTTTCTCTCTCTCTTTCTCTCTCTCCCTTTCTCTGTTTCTCTTTCCCTCTTTCTCTCCCTGTCTCTATTTCTCTCTCCCTCTCTTCCTCTCAAAGATCCTTAAAATCCTTAAAAGTTATGCTTGGGTGGAAGACTTTTTCCTTTACAGTTGGGGTGGGTTGGCAGACAAGTACTCAAAAAAAGGGGGGAAAGTGTGAATAGGCATCCAGTAGCTAGCTCGAAGTTTGAACGACTTCTTTCTCTTGCCACCAGCTTCTAGGAGGAGCAAAAGACATCCAGCACTGCAGCCAGGCACCTTGGACTGGCCATTCCAGGCTTCCTGCACCAGCTGCCTTAGTTGTCTGCAACCTCCTGTTGTCGCTTGAGGGGGGGAAGGGACACGGGTGGGACAGATTCCTTCTTTCTCATCTGAGGAGGAAAGTTATGTTGGACCATCGACTCTGTGTCAAGCCCATGGGCCCGACATTTGCAGGCAGGCAGGAATCCACCCGCCAAGCCGCCACCTCCCCATCACCCTCCATGCCAGCCGGCTCCGTCGCCAGACCTCCCAGCTGACAAGCGCACATTCAGGGGGTCACCAGCTGATGGGCGCAGAAGATCGGCGCCACGGCGGCCTCCCAGCTGCCCAGTTCTTTGGCTGGAGCTTGCATGGTCACCAGTGGCAGAGTGGCGTCAGCGGCCATTGGAGACCATGCCAGCAGTTCTGTGCCACGGAGGCTTGAGGCACGGGATGTGGAGTGGCGCAGTGCCATGGGAGGTGGAAGAACAGGGGGAGGGGTTACCTGCAACCTGTTGGCCGAACTCTGGAAGCCTGCCTGAATGAAGAATTTTAGGGGGAGTTGAAAGCGAGACAGGTTCCTGAGACCATCAGAAATATGTGTTTTCCGATGGTCTTAGGCGACCACTGTGAAAGGATCATTCGACCCCCAAAGGGGTCACGACCCACAGGTTGAGAACCACTGTTCTACAGGATGCCTGGAGAAAGACCATATGCAAAACATATGGTTTTGTAGCAAAACAAGCAGTGCACAATGCCATTATTCATTGTAGCTCTTTAAGGCATCAACATTAGTTTTCAACTTCTGGATTTTATGGGCTTGAGAAAAACCAGTAAAGTTTTTTTTTAATAATTGAATTTCTCTATTACAGCTCATTTGGAAAGAAAGCATTTCTGGAATAAATGTTCTGTTATGGCAAATTTGTGCCATGTTTCTAACATGAAACATATACTTTCCCCTGAGTAATGCACAATTTTCATACAATGAACTATCTTGTCTTTTCTTGCAAAAAGCACAATTCATTGGTCTATATATACTGCATAGATTTTACATTATGATTAAAAACAAGTGAATGATACTCCTTCCTCTCTGTGTGTGTGCGGTGGATGCGTGCATGCCTTCATGCACATGTGAGTGTGTTGACATTATGAGCTATCTGCAACATTTCTAAGCACTTGGCATTTTATTTAAGAAGGTTTTCTCCTATTTTCCCTTTCTCTTACATAAATCTTGACCAGCTAGATTCCACTTAAAAACAGAAATGTTGTACATAATTCCTAAATGATGCTTAGAATGTTAAACATTGAGGAGCAAATTAATTTTATAATTAATCTGAACAAGATAAACATAGGAACTGCAACTGCCCTTTGGGAGCAGGTTAAAAAAGTTCATCAGCATTCATCAATACTTGACAAATCTATAGAAAGTTCACAAACCAGGAATTACAGAACCAGCTTCGTGTCTTATATTCTTGAACTGGATTCTAAATTTAATTTTATCAGCACCACATCTATTATTCTTTCTTGCATAAATTGATCTTCTGCATTTACATATCTACTGCATATTAGCACATGCATGCACACACAAATATATACAAAGGGAACAGAAATGGTGAAGGGAAAATGTAAATTATTTTGGTAGCCTCCTGAACTCTGGTGTAACTCTCCTGTTCCTGTTCCTTTATTTGTCAAAAAAAAAAAGACAACCATTTCTTTTGATGGCCTGGAAGCATGCATTTTTTAATATATGATCTTCTTTGCTACATAATTTTAAATCAATTTATTTTCCATAATAGCCTCAAAAAGGTACTGGAATTCAGGCTACTGAACTGATGTGGTTCAGAATTCAAAGTTTTGATTCCAACTTACCTTGAAGGAAATACTTGTAATAGCTGGCAGAAAAACAATTTATATACTAACCTGGTAGTCGACAAATTGATACTTCGAAATCAGAATCTTAGGTTTCTAAAGTAAGCTGTAGTTTATTGTCTTCTTCACTATCTCATAGTGAACAAATGTATTTAAAATGAACCCTGACTATATTTCTAAGAAGCAGATAGTGATACCAATGCATTGTGTTATTAACATTTTATAAGACTGCATCCAAAAAAAGCTATTTTTTTCCTGTGCTTCTGCAATTAATTTAGCAGATATACATTCACCTGTATGCTTTCACCTCTGTGTTCTTCAGGAGCTTACTGTTAATATCATTGCAGAATGCGATCTGATGTGTACAAATTACAAAATAAATATTCAGTGAAAAGGTGTAATATATTTTAATGACACTAAACAAGAATGACTAAATGCACACTCCTCGTAGTTAAAATTAACTCCAGTTGAAATTTAAGTAAAAATTAATTTCAGCATATATTTGATGCAACAAAGTGTAAGCTGTTCTTTTGTTTCACTGACTTGGTGGGGAAGAACTTAATTTTCAGCTCCTCATAGGCTTATCTTATGCTATAATGGCAGAAATTAATGGGATAAATGTACTCCATTCAAAGACAAATTATCATTTCACTGATCTATTTCTTAGACTGCAAATTCCCCAAGCTCCTATTAAAAGCTTTAGAGCTATAGAAAAGTGTGTGAAACTAAAACCATGTTTCCTTTCCACAACCACATTTTGAAAAATATATTTTGTGCATAATGCTGCTGTGAAACTTAATTGAAAGGGTTAATTTTAACCTTCCTGGATTGACTGCAGATATATTCATAACTGTCTTCTTCAAATAGAAGTAAGATGTCACATAGACTCATCTTAGGAGGTGCCATTTGAGAGTGTAGGAAAGTGGTGGCAGTATTTCTCCACTGCAGTTCCAAGAAGGCTCTACACCCGTTTGCACTATTCAGGTGACCCTAGGGGTACAGATAAACCTGCAAGTGGCCCAGTGCTGGGATTCAGTCGGTTCGCACCACTTTGGCAGAACTGGTAGCCAGAATGGACTTCCAGAAGCGGCATCCACACAGAGAACTGGTTGTTCACATATCTGAATCCCACACACTGAAGTGGCCTCAATGTCTCTCAGAAAGAGTGCTAAAGACCCGATGAGTGCAAGGAATATAAATCCTTCCGTTCTCCACCATTCAGTCAGAACTGAAAAAGCTTCTTGGATGAGAAGCAAAACATATTCAAGGAAAACAAAGAAAGTCCAGTTGCCTTTTGAAAAAGCACCTTTTGGACAACCATGGCTTGAGAATCTCCATAGACATTCTCCGCTGTAGCCCTCTCTGTTTGAAATACCCTAAAAAAAAATCAGTTGGCACCCACTTTGATATCATTTAGAAGAGTATTTCGCAACAGACATATTGCTACATAATTGTCATTGGTGGGATTAGTTTCCAGTTTGTGTGGTTTTTAACTTGCCAAACTTTTATCCATTAGTTGTTTGTAGTTTTATTATGTGTTAGTCATTGTGAGTCATATTTGAAATACAGCAGTTCACAAAAGGTATAAATACATTATAAATAAATAGATACAAATATCTCTGGAGAGAAAATTGTAAACTGAAAAACAAGACATTCAAATGCCCTATTTGACCATCTCATAATTAAATAGGTGCCAGGATGCCACTTTCCACATTGTTTCTCAGAAATGATGTTCTCCTTCAGAACAATTTCTAAGCAAATTCTCTTCATGAAATTGAATGAGAAATGATAAACAAAAAAGTCCAGATTATTTTTTCCAGGTTTAATTAAAATGAAAGACTGTAATCTACCATATGTTGAAAATTAGATTTGATAAAAAGATATATTTTGCTTTCCATTTAAGAGAAAAGCATTTTTTGTTAAGGGTAAGATGAAAAAAAGGGCAATTGATACAAACAAAGAAATAGCTTCTTTTTAGGAAGGGTATAGTGGAAAAAAATCTATCTGGATTTTCTTTCCCAGCTATTAAAATCAGCTGGTTTGTCTTGGATTTTATGCTACTTGGTTTTGGCTGAGAGAACACAAGTATAATTTGTTGTTCTGCCTTATGAAGCAAAATGTTTTGGTGCAGCTTTTATTCCTACTATGTATTCTGCTTTAAAATACTGCATTATTGGAATAAAACTGCATTCCTTTCCTATCTATACCCAGACTAAAAAGACTAGTGACAATTATATAGCAAAATTTCTATTGCAAAATATTAAACTTATTTCCCTCTAATTTATTGCCATATTATGACACCCACAATGAGTTCTCTATTCTGATGACTTCACTCATCCTAATAGTAGATCCAGTTTTGATAGAAATTGGCAATTGGCTGCTCAAAGTTAGGATCCAGCCTATGGAGAGAAATCACACAAACCTCAAAGTAACATTTTGCGTGGGAGATCATGCTTCTTTTTCTGTCAGATTAAAACCTGCTACTGAACTACTTCCCTTTCCAACTTTATTCAGTAAATCTGACCAGTGAACTTATTTGATCTAAGAAGCTAGGAGAAGAAGAAAAAGCAAAAATCACCTGTCATATATAAATATGTTTCTCCTATTATTTTTAAAGTTATGGGAACAGCATAGAGATTTATATGGTTGCCAGGCAACCAGAATAATTTATCCTCTTGATCCATCCCTAACATTCAGCTTAATTCTTTCTAGCAGTCACCCTGCATATATTTTGGAAGGGAAGAAACTTTTACCATTTCTTGGTTGCATGTTATGATAAATGGATAATTATTTATTGTATTATTCTCCTAACTCTGGCATGTGACCCTCATAGCCTCTTTGCCTTATTTGCTAATAGAAAGGAACAAAACTTAGTGGTGCTAATTTTTATAAGTGGTACAGCTATTGCTAGGAATTGGGGCAGATGAGGAAAACGAACTAGGTAACCAATTATCATCTTAAACCTCTGTATATCTGTTCAGAATCTCATACAATAGGACTTTTCCTTAACTACAAGCACATAAGATTGCAGTAAACAATCCCATGTATGGCAACTGAAAAATATAGCAGTATAGTTTATATACAAATAAGCAAGCATACTATTGCTCTATTAGATGCTTAAAACTGATGTGTCTGGTTAATAAATAGAATTCTTTAGAAATCATGATTAATTCCTTGAAATCAGGTTTATCTGATATTGACTTCCATGGACAAATCCATGCAACGTTTCTGGCAGTATATTGAAGGTGTTTGTCATTATCTTCTGGAATGTTGTTTTTATTTCCCTGTCTGGTTTACACTGCTAGAATTCCCAGCTGATTCCTCATCTAATTATTAACTTGGTCTTGCTTAGCTTTCTAGATCAGCTGCGGATATCCAGATGCTACCATCTACTGAGGTGATTTGGTGACTGGATCCTAATCTGGCATTATACAAAGGGACGTACAATATGTACGGTGATGCTTATTATCTTTTAACAGAGAAAAATAATTAAGGTTGCTTTCTTTTTGTTTGGAAAAAATGTAACTCTTAATTCAGTTTCATATTCTGTTACTAACAATCCATTCTGCTTTGCTTGTTTATTTTTAGCTATCATTCATGTCCCAGAGTTGATACAATTTTCTTTGTGAAAATGAAGAAGCAATGGGATTCACATCGATGAAACAATTAGTTATTTTGATAGAAATGGTTTGTCCCAGCCTTCTTCTTCAGGGCTGGTGTAGGTCATCCAGGCTGGGTAGCTTCAGCACAAAATGCAGGACAGCCACACAACAGCATGTGCAAAAGATGGCCAGCCAAGATGACCTTAGTTGCATGTTGTTTCTGCTAATGGAAGTGACAGTCCTGGGCAATTTTGGCCACTTTGCCACAGATGCAGTCAAAATCCAGTTTTACTCCAGGCATTGTCACCATATTCTATCTAAGCTAGAATCTTTGTTTCCCAACATCTAAGAAAGAATAGGAGAAAGATGTATGGAAATGTAATAATAAACTTTATTAATAAAGTTGACTCCATATCTCAAATCACCTCAAATCAAACTCTGCACTATCTTCTGGCTTGGATGGTCCTGTTGGGTAATTACTGCTGCCACCACCAACAGTGGCTTAACTGTTGTTCTTCCTCCCAAGCCTGGCATGTGATCCTTATTGGCAAAGAGAAGGAGGAAAAAGAAATAAAAATAAAATAAACTCCTAGGCCTATAAGTGAAGCAAGTGACTAGGGTGGAAAAATCAGTCTCATAAATAATATATTAAAAAAAATAAGGCCAAAGTATAAAAATTTAAGTAAACACATGCAACAACCATTGATGTTGGGAAAAGCAAACCTATGGTGCTGCCCAAATCACAAACTGCATCTTAAAAAGATTTCCCATATGGTATTACAAAGGGAAATAAAGTTCAAGGGACATCACATGATAGCTGGGAACTTTTAATAATATAGGAGGTTCTGCTGAACAGAGAAACCAGATGCATGAAGGATGCGATAACTAAGTTTGTGTGAATAAACCAAAGCCCAGAGAAGTTTTTTATTTTAATTTAATAGCAGCAGAAAAAAATTCCATACTAGTGGACATCTACCTGTACCTAATCCAGTAACAATTCCTTCAAAAAGAGAAATTCCTATCTGAATCAATTTTATCAGCAGTTGTTTTCTTGGTTTTCCAGTTTTAGGTCTAGGTCTAAGAATGGTTAGTTTTATTTGCTTCCCATCTCAGCCAAGACTGGATTGCTTCCCTTCTAAAGAAGATCATCTTTTACGTAAAAGAAAAAGAAAAACCTTTTTTTTAATCTGGACAAGGAGTGTTTGGGGGAAATCTCTTATTTCCTACACAAGCTGGAACTTGTCATACTTGAGAAGTATGGGGAAAAAGCAGGATGTGTTGGCTGCCTGGGATGAAAGACTGGGAGGGACTACTGTTATAATAGTTACTAAGAGCACCATGGATTGAAGAAAACTAATCAGATAGTCTTAAATCAAACAGAAACTGATTACTCCCTTGAGATGGTAATGAACAAGCAGAAATTCCTATGGTTTGGGCATGTGGTCCAACAAATTATGATCTGGAAAAAAAGGGGTTTTTTTCAGGCTTCTCCTAAAAAGGCTACCCCTCCACAGAATCTTCTAGAGATATAACATAACATAGATAGGATTAAAATAGTTTAGGAATGGTAAAGTTGACACTTTCTGACTTTTAAGGCTGTCTCTCAAATTCATATCCTCTCTGAATTCACATTAGCACCTCTCTTCTCATATTCTGAGAATGTGATAAACTGGATTCTTACTAACTATGTTTGCTGCAATGAATTCTAGTATTAAGAACTTCTGATACCAAGTAGAAGAACGAGTAGATAACAAATAAGGTTTATAGCTGGAGATCAAAGAGAATAGAGGAAAATCTATGAAATCATTAAAGAGAGGACAACATGGGTCCAGGAGTCAAACCTAGATTAATAGATTGGATAAATAATTAACCAAAGTGCATCTATATTGAAAACAAAGTAGAAAAGGCCATTCCAATTTAAGTGTTCCTGAAACTGAATCTTGGACTAAAATGTCTGTGAACTGCATATTACTATAGTTGGCCTCACTATAAGCACAAAGTTATGAGTAAATTGCACTAATTAAGTATATTTCCTGCAGGCATTCAGCTGTTTCCATGGGGACTAAAATTGGAAAAAGGAAATAGAGAAGATGCAGGCCCTGACCTCTGCTTGTTGAGAGGAAAGATTTGAAAGAAAAATAAATACAGGAAGTTCAAGGACTGGAGGAATATTGGATGGGAACAGTGAGGATAGGATTTCATCATGCCCCTATCCCAGGGGTGTCAAACTGCAGGCACATGGGCCAGTTGCATCATATGGGTACTGCACTTATCCCAGGTCCGGCAATATGAAAAAAGTCACGATACGTCGCAACACATCACATGACGTGGTGAGTTTGACACTCATGCCCTATCCCTTCTCCATATTTACAGTGCATTCAGAAAATATTCAGACCCCCTTCACTTTTATCAATAATGTTATGCTGCAGACTGATTCTACAGTTGTTGAAATTCATTTTTTTCCTCATTAAACTACACTCAGTACCCAATAATGATAAATTGAAAACAGAATTTTAGAAATCTCTGTAAATTTATTAAAAAGAAAAAAACTGAAACATTACTTTGCATAATATTCAGACCCTTTGCAACAACAACACTTGAAATTTAGCTCTGGTGCCTCCCATTTCTCTTGATCATTGCTGACATATTTCTATACCTTGATCAGAGTCCACCTCTGGAAAATTAAATTGATTGGACATGATTTGGAATGGCACACACCTCTCTATAGAAGGCCTCAGAGTTGACAATGCATACTCTATCAAACCAAAAGCCATGAGGTCAAAGGGACTGCCTGAAAAGCTCAGCAATAGATTATTGCAAGGCACAGGTCTGGGGAAGTCTACAATAAAATTTCTGCTTCCCTGAAGGTTCCTAAGAGCAGAGTGGGCTCCATAATTCTGAAACAGAAGAAGTTGGCACAACCAGGACTCTTCCAAGAGCTGGTCACCTCGTTAAACTGAGCAATCAGGGGAGAATGGCCTTAGAAAGGAAGGTGACCAAGAACCTGATGGTCACTCTAACTGAGCTCCAGAGATCCTGTGTGGATATGGGACAGAGGTCCAGATGGACAACCATCAATGCAGCCCTTCACCAATCTGGACTTTATGGCTATACAGAAGCCTCTCCTCAGGGAAAAACAAATGAAAGTCTGCTAGGAGTTTGGAAAAAAGCACCTGAAGGACTCTCAGACTATGAGGAACAAGATTCTCTGGTCTGGTGAAAGCAAGTTTGAACTATTTAGCCTCAATTCTAAATGTCTGGAGGAAACCAGGCATTGCTCATTGCCTGGCCAATATCATCCCAACAGTGAAGCATGGTGAAACAGCATCATGCTGTGTGGGTGTTTTTAGCAGCAGGGACTGGGAGACTGGTCAGGGTTGAGGAAAGCTGAATGGAGTAAAGTACAGGGATATCCTCAATGAAAACCTGTTCCACAGCACTCAGGACCTCCAACATCACAACAATCCTAAGCACACAGCCAAGACAACACAGGAGTGGCTTAGGGACAAATCTGTGAATGTCCTAGAGTGGCCCAGCCAGAGCCCTGACTTGAACCCTATTGAAGATCTCTGGAGGGACCTGTCAATGGCTGTCCACCAACAATCATCATCCAACCTGACCTAGCTTGAGAGGATTTGCAAGAAAGAATGGCAGAAAATCCCCCAATCCAGGTGTGCAAACCTTGTCATGTCATACCCTAAAAGACTTGAGGTTGTAATTTGCCACCAAAGGTGCTTCAACAAAGTTCTGAGTGAAGGGACTGAATACTTATGCCATTGTGATATTTCAGTTTTTCCTTTTTAATAAATGTACAAACATTTTTAAATTTTTATTTTCACTTTGTCATTATTGGATACTGAATGCACTGTAACTGTAGATTGGACAACTGAATATCAGTGTAGCTCCAAGTCATTGAATAATTTGTTCTGGAATTTGCAATAAAAATTCCGTTTCTTACTAAAAAAAAATTAAGCATGGTAGTTGTTGAAGTTATAACTGGAGACATTTTTAACATTATGAACTACAGAAAAGATTTAAACTCTATAATTAATATTATGATGCACTCTATAAATAGTCATCATTTAAGTGGAAAGAGGGCCAACTTGTGTTTTTGATCTCTGAATATTTCTTACTACCATGCATCATGAACACTATTATTAAAAAAGGTACATCAATGTTTCGGTAACCAGGGAGCTTTTAAGAAGATAGAGTTAGGATTCAGCCTGTTGCCTTGGAAACTTGACCTGAGACCATGAGATTCATCTTGAGTGACATTTTAAGAGCATGAATTAAAAGCGGGCACAAAACGGGTGTGTGTGTGTGATATTCTTTGTTGTTCTAGGTAGTTGTCTCTACATTATGAGCTTTTATATCTCATTATTTTGATTGAACTACCAGAATTTGAATTGAATAGAATAGTCCACACCATCTACTGGAGGACCTTCAGGCTGTTCCCAACTGGACATTTTCAAAAATTATTTGAGTGAATAATAATACAAAGAACCCTTCCAGAAATAACAACGGTTCAGTTCTCATGAACTATTAATCATGTCTGATTTAATGGGATCATTATATTTGGCATTCTGCATGTTTTAATAGCATCTAATGCACAGATACTTTTTCTGAAACTATTGAATGAATAATGATCTGAAACTCAAGTTTTCTTAATGGCTCCTTAATATCAACTACTTTAGCAAAAGATGAAAGTGAAAAAATACATGACATTTATATTAGCAATGTAGAAAATGTGTGCATTTATAATCAAGGTGCATGTTTTATAATGCATTCATAATGGCATCCATTGAAAAGATTATTAAGAGTGCATCTTACAGCAGTGAAAGAAAAGAGGAAAATGTGAGCAATAGCATAGCAATTTAAAAAACATAAACAGGCTGTCTCAGTTTGGAAATAACGATTCTAAGAACTTGATAAACCATACACATCAACAAGAAAAGGCTACCAGTCAAAATTCTAAACATTAACACTGAAATGTTCAAGATGTAAAAACTATAAAGATTGGACGGGTAATATCAGTATGTTGCTTTGCTTGACAATTAGAAATTATGGGTAAAACAGTATTTTCTACATACTGTCTTGCAGTTGGCGGACTACAAGTCCCAGAATTTCCAGCTAACACAGTCAATTATCTAATGGCATCAGAAATGCAGCATATTGGCAAATACTGCTCTATTGCTTTGGCAACTAAGCCTTTTAGTTTTCTAGTAGATGGGATAAAACACATTAACTTTCTAACCCATAATATGGATTTACCTTGGTCCAGCACCACTATAAGATATTTTTGAGCAAACAACCAGGCTTAACTATCCTTATGGTGTCCACTTTTGACCTAAGAGTGGTCAAAATTGCTACCCTGTTGCTGTTTTATTTTATTATTTTTAATTAAAAAATCAAAACGTATAATATGGAAGTGCACTTGGTACGTCTCCAGAGCTAGTGAAATCAAATCTTTCCAAAACATTTTACTTTATTAAATCACTTTGATGTGAAGGTTTGAATCCATTTGAAAACCTGAGCACATTCTATCTGTTGTTTAGATTTAAGGCATTAAATTGGTTCAGTACAATCTGAAATGACTTTGTCCAATCAATCTGGAAGCCTCCAGTTTGATTCAATGGTTCAGTCCAACTTTCTGATTCAATTAAGGAAGTCAGTTTGATGCAGAGACTTGATCAACTTGAAATAAAATATCTGAATGGGCACTTTGTACAGTTCATATACACATTTCTATACACATATACCCATAATTAGAAAATCATATTCCATTCTGTGGGTTTAAATTGATGTCATCAGAGTAACGTCAAATAGACATTCTGCTTGCTCCATTTTGTTTGACAATGGAATTGCCTAAAATATAAAATCCCTATATTGTCTCTGACAGAATTGTGGTTATATTGAAAACTGGAATCTGGCTGATTTTAAGCTAACTGCTGATTTCCGCAATATTTCGACAATTTAATACAACAAATGAAGTTATCTGAGACAAAGTAGAAAATCTCGTGACCCTTCACAAGCCACAGCTTTCCTTGCCCACTGACTATCTTAAGGATTCCATCTTAGAAATTTGTTTTGCTATTAACTTTGACAGGCTAAACGTTTATCAAATATGTATATGTGGATCATTTAATATCAGAGTCTTCATGGAGACAGGCTGCCACAGAATTTTAACAAATTAACTAAACAAATACATCTGCCATTTTTATAATCTATGGAGAAAAATTATCACTAGTTGAAAAGAACATAGTAAAAAAAAAACACCTTTGTTTTTCTTCACCCTGCACATTTTTCCTCAGTGGGGTCCTTACAGTATAGAGCAGTATTTCTCAACCTTGACAATTTTAAGGCATGTGGACTTCAACTCCCAGAATTGCTGGCTGTGGAATTCTGGGAGTTGAAGTCCACATGCCTTAAAATTGTCAAGGTTGAGAAACACTGGTTATAGAGGAAAGAATTTTTACTTAATTCGTAGTTGAGGAAGCTCTTAAAGTTCTAATTTTCCAGTGATTTAACTGATTCACAATAAAGTGTAAAGCAATTGAAAAGTGTTTTCCTAAAAAAAACAAATAGGAATGCACATTAAAGTCTGAATCTTTTCCTGTAACTTTAAGAATGCAAACATATGCAACTTGAAGAGTAAAGGGGTTTTGCTCTGAACTGAAGTTTTATATTAGAGACCATATTCTCTAATCCTACGTCTTTCAGGGTAATAGTAGGGTTTACTTATCTTCTTCTTGCTCAGTGGTCCTGGGACCTAGCTAGTTTATCTAGATTACTTTCTGGTTACAACCAAATCCAACTTGTTGCAAGAATAAATTCAGTTAAGGGATAACTTAGCAACTGAAAGAAATAATGCCACAGGCTAAAAGAGTAGGGGTTGAACAAATCTATCAGTTTACTACTTGCTACTATAAACAACCTCTCCTAAATCCATGTGCTTATTATTGTTTCTATTCAAACATTTATAAACCATCAAAACAAAAGGTCTCCACAACATACATGAAAAATATGGCCCAAAAAAAGCCCCTAATCAAAGTAGAAAAAATAGTCTTTCAACACAATCAAACATCTCTTGCTTTAAAAGGCAATAACACTTTTTAATCTCTATATTTCCAAAGGGAGAATTTTTTTTAAAGTTCAAAGATATCCATTAAAGGTCATTGGCTCCATGTCAACATTAAGCATTTTCTTCATCATATCAGTTCATAATTAGGCCTTTTTTTTTCAGAAAACCTAAATGTAAGCTTATTCCAGTTTTACATTTGTTTTCAGAAATACAAAAATCCTTACTGAACCAATATCTACTCATCAGTACAATGTAATTTAAAGGCAGTGATTGGAATGGACCTATTTTGACTCTCAATGTCTACTTTTTAATCTTAGAAATAGATACCAATTGTACATACAATACTCACATGTTCATATTACCATGATGTAAGAATAACATATAAATTGTGAACAGAATGAACATTTCAGCTTCTTGGTACATAGACATACCATTGTTACAGTATAAAAATAAATTGTGGTTATTTGCTAAAAATCAGGAAAGTTTGGCAGAAGAGTATTTTCACATTAGTAGAGGAAATGAAGAAGCAGTATGGAGGGTCTCAAAAAAAATTTTTTTTTTCAAAAATGATATATATGTATCACATGAAATACCTGCTGGGAATATGAATTAAGAATTAAAAGAGATTAATGTTCTTGGTTTTTAAAATTGATTGATTGATTGATTTCCACCTTTATTATTTTTATAAATAAGGCAGTGAACATATCTAATACTCCTTCCTCCTCAAATTGATTGGCCCAAGGACACCCAGCCAGTTTTCATGCCTAAGACAGTCTCCTGATTTCTAGCCTAGTACCTTTAGCATTAGATAGTCTATATCAGTGGTGGTGAATCTTTGGCCAGGGGCGGCACACAGAGCCCTCTCTGTGGGCATGTGTGCCATCGCCCCAGCCCTGCCTCCCCCCACCTCTCCCTCCTCACCAGCAGCCACCGGGGAGGAGTCACCCCGGGTGCGGCCTGCACAGAGCAGCGCAGCCAGGGACATTGCAGCCGGGCAGCAGGGACAAGACTCTTCCCTCACACCCCATCGATGCAGATGATGCTGCAAGGTGTGGCCACCATGGTGCTGCAGGGCTGCCTGGGTGATCTGCTGCAGCAGGCCATCGAGGCGGTGGGTGGCCCTGTGGGTGGGCAGGGTGGAGGTGGGACAGGGGTGGGCAGGGGTGGAGCAAGGGTGGGGGCGGAGCAGGCAGGGCAGGACAGTTTTGGGGCACTTGGTCTCTAAAAGGTTCATCATCACTGGTCTATATAATTATTCCCATAAAATATGTTATGCCTATGTAAATGTGTACTTTGTAACTATGTGTATGTGTATTACTTTATTTGAAGTCGGGGTTGGCACAATGACTTAGACCAGCCATCTAATGCTAGTGACAATTAATAGCAATTGCAATTCAGAAGCTTCTAGAAGATGCAATATAGAAATTCCTATAATGATGCGGAATAAAGTTTAGCTGACTGGGAGGTTTTGTTGTTCTATGGCGACCAACATCTTATGCAGTTTAAGATGCAAGGTTAGAAATATTTAAAACAATGAATAAATGTCAACTTTCTCCCAATTGTCACAGTTTTTCTCCAATCTAAATTTCTTCTAGGACCTATATTATTCAACATTTTTCTGTTCCATAAAATTTCAGAGCAATTTTTATATTGATATATAGACTGTAGTTTTATTTTTTAAAAAGACATAAAGGTGCACTTCTCTGCTGGAGCCTACGGTTGCCAACCTACAGAGGCAACATAAAAGCTATTCTATTAGGCTACATCTCCATCTCTTTCCTTGCAAAAAATTATAATGGCAATGTTTTCTTTTTCCATTCATCTCAATAAAACTGTAGTTCAGTAAAAGTGGAAATGCTTTTATGTGTTTTTCCTCTTTGTCTGCCAACCAGCATAGATTATGGCAGTAATCTTTCTCAAGAATTTAACTTCACTAAAGGGGAAAGATGGAAATTGTATCCCAGCACATCAGGAGGACATCACATTTAAGAAGAATGCATTATAGCAAAGGTGTGCAAGGGATCTCATCAAAAAAAGTCAAGATGGCAGCTACAATAGTGCAATCAAAGCTCCATCCAGTATTTTTAAGAATGAAGCACATGCAATTCATATAGAAAACAGGCAAAACTTGGATTGCATCATTGCAAGACTTTTTTTATAGTACCCCTACATTACAATATTTTTAAGATATGACTGGCTTCAAGGTTCCCTTGAAAGGGTGACTTTCTTCTATTTCGCCTGCATGAGTCTCACCAAGTGTCTTGTGGTCATTAATCCAAGACTCTAGAAAGAGTGCAGAGAAGAGCAACAAAGATGATTAGGGGACTGCAGGCTATGACATATGAAGAATAGTTGCAGGAATGGGGTATGTTTAATGAAAAGGACTAGAGGTGATATGATACCAGTGTTCCATTGCCACAAAGAAGAGGGGGTCAACCTGTTTTCCAAAGCACCTGAAGGCTGGGCAAGAAGCAATAGAAACTAATGAAGGAATGAAGCAACCTAGAATTAAGTAGAAATTTCCTTACAGTTAGAACAATTAATCATTGACAATGCCTGTGCTGGATCCAAAGCTTTCCCAATCCACTGAAACCCTTTCCTACTAAATTGGCATCTTGCCTATAAGACCTGGAGCCAGCACAGAAATACTTTCTTTAAGAAAGTAGAGGAGAACGAGCAGGAAAGTATTTTAAATCTCCTGGAACATTTTGCAAATAATGATGTGTGTGAATTCTGTCAATACTATACCAGAGGAAAAAAAGGTAAGTGTGGAAGCATCTTGTAATGAAATTAATGATTGCTATGGTTTCCATCAAACTGATTTGCCTAAGGTTGTGTCAATAAATTTTTTTGTAATTAAATTTTGAATGGAAGAAAAACATACTTGATGCTTGATATCGTCTGGATACATTAGCATGACCTAAAACATTAAACAGTGACGATGATAATTTTTAAACCCAAGCAAAACAGCAGATAAAATTGACACAACTGTAATTGGAAAAGTTAAATAAGATTCTTTGCATGCCACAGTGCATTAGCTAGGCAATTTCTGGTTTTGGCTCAGGCATATGCCTGATATCTTTTAGATATTTTTTTCTATAGATGAGCTAATGGATGCATAGTATTTCTGATGGAAGATGCTACGCAGGCAACCTCAAATGGCCAAAACAAACAGAGCACAGCTGCAAAGAAGTTAAGTTTATCAAAGTTCCCTATTCCGCTTCCACTGAGATGGAAGGACAAGGAAATGGCAGGACAAACTCCATTTTAAAGAGATGTGCCTGATCTCACTGACCTCATCTGAGCTGGAACCTGACCTTTCCAACTTCTAGTTAAAAGAGAAAGCTGCTAGGAGATACAAAGAAGAGAAATGTCCAGATATAATTTCTAAAATGGAAAAAGTAAACTTTAACCAGGGCCTCATAAAGACTGTTATTTCAAATGCAGCGCACCCAAGGTGCTTAGGTCAACTTTGAAATGTTTAAACCAATATATTTCTATAGTTAGTCAAGAGTTCCTTCTGTGGGGAAAAAAAGAGAAAAGAAAAGCAAACCTCTTACAAAGTCATTTTCAGGAAACAATCGATATAAACACTAAGCACATTTGTCTTATGTGTGCATGTGTTTGTGTGTGTGTGCAGTCATTTACTTTTCATAATATAAATACATTGTTATAATTAAGATAGAATAAACTATCTTCTTCCAATTATAAAAGAAATTTTAAAAAAACCTAAATAACATTTTGTTATGATTGTACATACAGTGCTTTTTTTGTAAAAAAAAAAAAAAAGGTGCTGGAACTCACACACATTATGCAACCTGCCTTGCCTACCCTACAAGGTTCCATCCAAAAAGGGTGCCGGAACTCCATTTTGGGCATTCTATGACACAAAAAAAAAAGCCCTGACTCTATCTATATGAGACAAAGAGACTGCTTCATAATAAGAACCATGCAATACTCTGCAGTGGACCTGAAGGTACTATAATGAATTAAGGTGACTTCAACAAGCTTGACTACTGATGACTACATAGATGCATCCATGCAGTATTCTTGGCAGTGTTATAGGAGTTTGAGACTATTATCTTCTTCCAGAATGTTTTTTTTTCACTTTTCAGTGTTGGAATTCACTGAAGGATTTCTTATCCAATGCTAAGTCTAATGCTAATCTCAAAAAACAACTCTGTTTAGCATTTGAGATTAGCCAAAGCCAGCTAGGTTCTGCTTTCTGCTGAGACAATAGTACCAACCCCCCACCCCCCAAAAAATGGAACAAATGGCATCAGATAATAAACTAGTTCCTGACCATTTTAGACCAGGAAACACATTGACAGGATGTTGTGAATACTTTACAAAAATAGCTACTAGGTGTGGTTTGTCCATTCACAAAATGGTGATCACTGTTTGGATAGCCAGGCTACCTACTATAGTATATAGCAGTGATGGTGAACCTTTTAGAGACTGAGTGCCCAAACTGCAACCCAAAACCCACTTATTTGTCACAAAGTGCCAGGGCCACATCAGCATTGTGGTACTCTCAGGGGGAGCGGGGAGGTGACCCACTGGATGGGCATGGCCACTGGGTGGGCATGGCCGCTGGGTGGGCATAACTGTGGTGGTCATGGCAGACTGGGTGGGCATGGGCCAGGACCAGAGTGGTGGGGACCAGTCCCTCACCATCTCTGGAGCATCCCCAGGGAGCCAACGTCACTTGCTCGCTCACTTCCTGCCCCATCACTTCCAAACATCACGTGCTCACTACTCTGGTGAACTCTGCTGGGGCAATAGCATGCATGCCCACAGAGAGGACTCTGAGTGCCACCTCTGGCACACATGCCATAGGTTCACCACCACTGGTATATAGTCTGGGCTGCCAAACTATACAGAAACCAACTCTTGCCAGACAGCCTGTTTGCAGCAGAAATAAAACTCCTATTTATCAGAAGTCAAAATAGTAAGGCAGTTCCATGAAACCCTCCATATCATGGAATTCTCTATACACTCCAGCCACAGATTAACACTGTTACTACATCCATTGGGTACATTCACTCACCATTTTAACACCTATGAGACAATGATATCTTGGAATATGAAAATTATTCAGAAAGCTGGTGCTTTGCTTTACAATACAGCAATTTGCTTTCTAGTTTAGTTTAAATTAATTTTTTTAAAAAAAAATCAAAAGATAAAATTGGGCAGGAGACCTAATGGTGACCCCAGAGACATGGTGTCTCATAATTGCCACATTGTAGAACCCAGCATTGTTCTATTGTTCTTTCAGTAGGATTCACAATATCCTTTGGACACTTCTCCCAGGATAACCAAAATCTTGCAGCTTCCAGATATTTGGCTCATCTCTTAAGGACTACCAGTTGTCCCTCAGGTGGTGGCCAGTGTCTCAGGCTTACATGCCAGTGCCTGAACTCCAAGTCAAGAGCATCTGTGTCTCCTCAAATATGAGTGGTCTGAGCTACTTGAAAATCCAAGCTAGCATCTGGTCAGTTTGCAATTGCCATCACCTGGATTTTCTGACGTGCAAGTGCAGGCCATAGGTAATATGGGCCTTCTGCAGCCAACATCAATTCTGCCCCAGTTCAACTATCAGCAAGGTTCACCTGCTGGACTCTCTACTTTCAACTGGGTTGTTTTTTTGTTCTAGCTTCTTCCTTTGTCTTGCTTCTTCCTTTGTTCTTGTCTACCAGCATCTCCACTACACCTGAACCTTTCTGAAGACTTATTGGTGGGATGCTTAAAAGAGGTCTAAGGAAAGTGGGCCATTCCCACCACTGAGTATCCTTTTATTCACAGTTTACCCATTGATAATGGCACCAGAGGTTAATGTGTTTCTGGGTCCCCCTAATATATTTCATTCTTGTGGTTGTTTGGGCTGGGCTAACACATTTTGTTTTATATTTTTAATTCTTTTAACTCTGTATTTGCACTTTGTAAACTGCCCAGAGTCTATTGGAGTATGTGGCCCTAATACATGTGATAAATAAAAGAAATTATAATTATATACTCAAACCAATTTTGAGATAAATTTATAAAATAATGTTTATGTCAACTCAGTCCATAACCCCTGTCATTTCTTCCACCAGGCCAAATCCTCATGTTGTGCCTGACTTAGTGATCCTTACCAATATTTTCAGAAGAATTGATTTACCTACAAAAACTAAGCTGCAAGTGTTAACATTTTTACTCTCCTTAAAAAATAAACTTTTAAATAATTCCATAATATCTCTTACTGAAGGGAGGTAGTCCATAACAAAATGTCCTCATCTGCCAAAATAATTCATGTGCAATTTACTTGTCCAAGTAAAGGACTGATTATATCCAACAGAACATTGTGAAATACCATTTATGTATTTGCTGCTGTTTCTTCTTCTAAGTGAGCAATTTTCTGTCTTGATAATGTACACTTGATGTAGCTCCAGATAGCTTTGTTATTAGAAAAATCCATAAAAGATGGGGTTATCAAGGCCGTGGTCCATGGTGGTTAGATAAAATTTCAATGGAAGGAATTCACATAATTGTATCCTGTGGGGGGATAGAATGAATATTATTTCAAATAACCACGGACAATAGGGTCAGCTTCAAATCTAAGCCCAATCTGAGATAAATCACAGATAAAAATACACAAATTATTGATGCTGTTATTGCTGTTACTAACAACATTATTTGATAAAATATTTGGGAACATTAGTAAGTTATTATGGGATGAAACTATTCAAATTCAGAGAAATAAGCTAATGTTAACCTATGACAGGAAAAGAGGGGCGTGGTGGCATAGAGATGGAGCTGTCACCTCACAATCAGGAGGCTGTGAGTTCAATCCTAGGTAGTGGCAAATATTTCTCTCTCTGGGCACAATGAGTAATTGTCTGTTGTGAACTCCATGTAGATGTCAAGGTCTTTGGTTCTTCAGGTTTTCTCCCACGTAGAATTTGAAGTGTCTTGGCGACGTTTCGACGAAGTCTCATTCGTCATCTTCAGGCTGGTGCTTTCGGCTTCTGCTTCTAGGAGCAATGTGAGATTTTAGCTGTTTCTTCCTTTTAACTGCCAGTGGGGGTTTGAACTGATTGGCTGGGAGCTCGGCTGTGTTCTGATTGGGTGGAGGTGTGTTCTGATTGGTTAGGGGCTTGGCTGTGCTCTGATTGGCTGGGGGTTGGCTGTGCTCTGATTGGCTGGGGGAGTGTTCTGTTTGGGTGGGGGCTTTGTTGTGCTCAGGTTAGTCAGTGTTACAAGGAGATTAGAGATGGTGAACTGTATAGCTGTTTGGCTTTGCTTTCGTGGTCGTGCCTCATCTTCATGGTGGGTTTAAGGTGGCTAATGATGCAGCTGTGGTCTGGCTTCTGGTTTGTGGTCGTGCCTCCTCATCAGTGTGGGTTTGGGTTTGCTTTTTGCCTGGATGCGTGGTGGTGACATCCTGTGTGGTTTTTGTGAGTGTAGGTCTGGTGTCATTCCCCGTGCTATGGACTCGTCTGTCAATAAGGGCGGGTTTCCAAATGGCTGGTAGGCGGGAGGTATCATCTCGTTTGTTCATGCTGTGTGGGCGTTTTTCTATCTCAATGGCTTCTCTGATTATTCTGTTATTAAAGTGTTCAGTTTTGGCGATAGTTCTGGTCTTTTTGAAATCAATTTCATGTCCTGTGGCTTTGAGGTGTTGGACCAGGGAAGAAGTTGGTTCCTCTTTTTTGACTGAGTTTTTGTGTTCTTCAATGCGTGCACTTATGTTGGTTTGTCCAATGTATGTGGTGGAGCAGGCAGTACATGGGATTTCATATACTCCTTGATTTTCTAATTCAATTTTGTCTTTAGGGTTTCTTAGGATGGTGGATATTTTTCTGTTTGTGCAGAATGCTGTTTTGATATTATGTTTGTGAAGGATCTTGCTGATCCTGTCTGTGGTGCCTTTTATGTATGGGAGGAGGGCTTTGCCGTTTTCTTGTTCTCTTTCTTGGATTTTAGTGGGAGTTTCTTTTTGGATTAAGTTGGAAATCTTATTTCTTTGGAATCCGTTGGATGTAAGTACATTAGTGAGAGTGTGTAGTTCGGTTTTTAGGTGTTGTTCGTCAGCTAGGCATTTGGTTCTTGAGATGAGTGTCTTGGCTACGGAGTTGATCTGTGCTGGGTGGTGGTGTGAGAGTGCGTGCAGATAGCAGTTTGTGTGTGTTATATATATATAACAAGAAATCTGATTAATCATAGTCCTTCATTTATATATATATATATAAAACTGCCAAACCTATGTGATAATCATGCCCCGTTGTAAGTTCTTGATCTGTAATATAAACACAGAAAGTGTGATAAATGATAGCAGAAGCTTTAGATGCTCTGGCATTAGATGTTGTAGAAACTTCAGCACCCAGCATAATGTAGAGCAGACTAGCATTTGCTACCATTCTTGTCATTAACAAAACAATCTTCCTCCCCCCTGTGAACAATTTTAGTTTAGGATCTAGTCTAAATTATCCCATAGACAGAAGACAGGACTGAGTATTAGGAGAGCTTTTGATGTTATAGCTCCAGAGCCTTCTCCTATTTACATATGCAGTGCAATCTGTTCCCTTTTTCATTTCTCTCAATGTCAATGAATAGAAGTTTCCAGGGGGAAGAGTAAGGAGTTTGCAATCAGATCTCTTCCTCCAAGGCAGATTGCTCTCTTTGGTTTGTTTGTTTGTTTGTTTGTTTGTTTATTTATTTATTTATTTATTGGTTTGCCTGATGGAGCTATCAAAGTGCTTAGAATGTTAAAATTAAATTAAGTCTCCTCCCCAGGCTCCATAAATTACAATTAATACAAAAATGCATTTGCAATTAAAAGCTTGACAATGAGTGAGGAGAAGGGTTTCCATTTTGTCCCATCGGTCTTGAAACGCTGTCTCAGGGAACATGGATTTTCACCTTTAGGCTCCAAATAGTATAATACTGTATTTGTCTGCTTGTAAACTATACACAATTCAGTGAGATTTACTTTCAAATTAATTTTTATAGAATCGCCTTTTTATTAAATAAAACATGCAAACAGGTCTTCATACCAGTGAATCTGTTCCAAAATAACACTGCAGTCTTCAAAAGAACTTTCTGAGATGTCTTCATAAATTATATGGATCTATTTCAGATAAATTTCCATCTGGATTTTGTGGTTTTAAAAAAGAGGAACTAATATAGATTTGCTCAAGTTTTTTGTATAGGATAGAAATCTCCCTGTTCTTATCCTCAATATCTGACATTATTACTAAATGAAACTTTTGTATGCATCAGCCATTATATCCTTCAAATATATCAACTCAACAAGTGGATTAGAGACAAGCAGGCATTCAACTCCAGCTGTTCTTGCATAAAAATTGCAAAACTGGAACCAAATCTTTACCTGCAGTGGGTCTTCTCAATGTAGATATTATGATATATAAGATTTCAGCAATAATGGTTCAATTTACATATACTCATATGTTAAATCACTTCAACTATCATACAATTCCCATTTTTTTTCTCTATTACTAAATTAATATACGGCATCAAGGACAAAGCAGTAGAGCAGGGCTCCATATATATAACCAAGGGTCCAGATTGAGCTTTCATCTTTTGAAGACATCATCCAGTAACACATTTGCACTGAGACAATTCAATCTCATTAAAACCAGTAAGACTGTTGCACTAACTTCAGAAAGAAGGACATTCTACTGTACACACTGATATTTGGTTGATTATTTAAATATACATTATATTTTGCATGCATTGTTTGCTATGATATTGTGCTGTTCTCTCAACTAAAGGAAAATAAACTCTTCCATATGGTCACTGGAACTTTTCTGTGTTAGGGAAGAAAGGGCATATAACAATGTTTATATCAACCTACTGTTCCTGCTAAATCCACATATATTGGTTCTGCGCACCTGTACCTATTGCAAGTCTTTGAACTTTGAACTTCAGATAGACAGTACCTTTAAACAGAAAGCTGCCCAGTGGTCAATCCTCTGTTCCAAAAGATAAAATACAGAGCCATTCTCAGCTATCACATATAGTGTTGGACTTTAAAGTCACAATATGGGTTGTACAAAGCACAAAAGATTTCAGTTTAAAAATGAAAATGCCTGAGAGAGAAAATATTTTGTTATCTGCTCCATCCTGCATTGTACAAATACCAAACTGACTTTAAAGTAAGGCTACAAGCTGCAAAATTGTGGAGGACCAATCGACAGCAAAAAAATATAATCTGCATTTCTTGACTACCCTCAGTGGTGTTGGGACTTGTGCTGCTGAGATCTGAGTGGCCTCTTTTACAGTAGGTTCCTTCTCTTACCTGGTTGTATATCTATATGACAAAAAGGGATAGGCTGCGAGTTGCTTAAATGGAAGAAGAGGGGAGATGGTATCTAATTTGCCAAAATGTGCTTCAGCAAAAGTTTCATTTATTTTTGCACTCATTGGCTCTCCAAAGCTAAAATCACACATGGAATCAATGATATGCATATTTTCCTGAATACTATTAGAAGAGTTTACTCAGTATGAGGTCTAAAATTGTTCCCTTGTTTTCCAGTCGATTAAACATTCCAGGAACATTTATAGAGGAGAGGCTATGCCATCCTTTCATCCAACTGCAGGTTCTTTATGAGGGTACATGTAACAGAACCGTATAAGGATCAAGTACAAAGAAAATGTAAACTAGGATGCACTGTTTATTATCTACAAATTGCCTAGCATGAAAATATTTATGACTGAGAATAAGTGCCCTTAAGTGGCTACATTCCTTAAAGAACTTCAGCAGCCATTTATTTATGCTATCAAGTAGGTAAGCCCATTTAATATTCTGCTCACTGATACATCACAAGAAATGAAGTCTTAGTGCTATTTTTTTTTCATAAAATAGTTGTAGTTAGGAACAAATGCATGTGCTTGCAGTTTATTTTTATGACCATTTCAATTCTGCCACACAAAGTGCCTACCGTCAGCAAACTGTAGGTACCTAATGTGATACCCCCTGAATCTCCTTCTCTTCTTCTTCATTTTCATCTTGCTTAGTCTGCTTTGTGGAACATATATATGAATTTATTATTAAAAATGAGTTTCTAAGCCTAAGGCCTATAGCAAACATCAGTGGGTAAAGAAGTTTTTAGCATATTTTCATTGATAAGCACTGTTTCTTTTGCAAAATTAGAGGGAAAGATGAAAAAAATACCTCGAGGTGTGCAATCTAATAGAACAAGAGGGGGAAAAATAACTTTTTCTCCTCCCCCTCATAAGAGGTGCCCTTTGGTGTCCCATTGGCATTGCAGAAAGTTTGGTGCACTAGGTGTAATATTTAAAAAAGAAAGCAAGAGACTCAGAGAGAACTTGCCTTTAAAATCTGAAGAACCAACAAGGAACAACCTCATCAATAAGCAAAAAGATGACTGATTGTGATGACCAGTCACAATTTCTGTGAGGCAACTCATTCACAAAATTGTAATTGCACTCATTAACTAAAAAAAATGGCTTCTCTTTTAAATTGTTAAATAGATGCTAATAATCTGAAATGCTTTAGACAAGTGTTATTTGTCACTTTTTAGTTCCTGGTTTTTTTTTTTTTTTTACACTTCCTGCCTCTGGTGTCTCTGAACCCATGGGAATGAATGACCAATTTACCTATGAAGTTATCATTTTCTGCACGATGTTATTAATTCTTTGATTTTTTTAAAAAAAGATCACACTATTCTTTTTAGCATGAACACATGAACTACAATGGCATGAAGAGAATAAACACGATGTTCAGAAGCAAAATGATGTAGACATTTTGGTAAAAAAATGTCAGCACAATCATCAGAAACAGAGGCATTTCTTCTTACACTTTCGTGTTTTCCCGAAAATAAGACCAGGTCTTATATTAATTTTTTGCTCCAAAAGACACATTAGGGCTTATTTTCCGGTTAGGGCTTTTATTTGGGGAAATACGGTACTAAATGTGTCCATCTGGCTGATAATGTTAACTGGGACTTATTTTTGGGGTGGGGCTTATATTACGAACATCCTGAAAAAATCATGCTAGGACTTATTTTCTGGTTGGGTCTTATTTTTGAGGGAAACATGGTAGTAGAATGATTTACTACTTATCCTGATCCCAGATATCCAGCAATTTTAACCACTCATGTACAGTTACAACTATCATCACTTAAGTATAGCTAATTTACTACAAAACGTTTATGCTACTCTTGTTGCTGGCATTAGAACAATATATAGACACCAGAAAAAGGAAAACCAGAATTAGCCTAATTGTTCAATGAATGTATAACATGAAAACGACATTTTTCTTTAACACAGAATATATAAGTTTTTCACTGTAAGCTGCACCCATCCCTTTTCCTAAGGCAGGTTATTAAGCAAGTGCTAAAATGTTTAATAAATTAATTTATGATAATAAATTAACAACTTATCCTAGATCAAAATTGTGTTGACCATGCAATTATCTTCGGCTCCCTGAGGCTTAGTAGTACTATCATTATGCTTAGTAAACAAGGCAACACTTAAAGACTTTGGTCTTTTACTTACACCTGCAAAACAACTTTGATGATCATGGTGTAGTGTTATGCTCTTTATAAACTATTTTCCAGAGGAATTAAAAATATGATTAAATGCCTAAAAGCCATATTCAAAAAAAAATCTTCTTATCAACAGAAACATCATAAGAGAGTATGAGGAATTGGGGCAGGGGGACAAGTGACAAAAGCAGTGTTTTAAGATCACAACACAAAGTCCACTTATTGTCTGCATTTGTCATTGCATTTTGGCATTATTATGGATAGGGATACAGGTACAGGTTGCAGAATCGCATACTGCCAGCATTTTTTTCCCTTTTCTAAAATAGATTATTAATGACGATGTCATTACAGGATGGATTAATTCTGATGCAAGCAATGTTCAATATCATGTTTTTATTTGTCAAATAATAAGACTATACAAAGGACGAACAAAAGAATTTACATTTTTATAGGAGTTATTTAAAAGTTTGTATGCCAGCCATGAAAAACTATTACTATTACTTGTTATTATTATTATTGCTACCCCTTCTTCACAAGGATTGCGGTGTATATCACTACCCAAATGACCAAACATGCAATGTGACATCACCTAAATCTGTCCATCCCAATCTCACATGAAGTAATGATAAGGGGAATCACAGCACAGGTTTCCTCACTTGTCTATCTCCCATCCTGTGGAAACCCTGGTCTATAGGAAAACTTAGGAGGAGATGGAATGCATTGACTTAAAGTGTGCTGTTTTCTATATTCATAGCTATGGGCATGGGTCACTATAAAAAAAGCATTCCAATATAAATATGGCTGGAAATGGTGTACCAGCCTGAACAAAAACTCCTTTGGCCATGATTTTCAGCTACAAATCTATCCCTTAGTGGACCTCATAATATCAGGGTAGGATAATAAGATTATTTGAAATCAAATGCTTTTTAAAGGCTCGCTCACATATTTATTCTTTACTTGATTGTCACATTGATTAAAGACTTTTATTTGCTTGGGTTTTTTTTTGCACAAGTATCCCAAAGTATCATTTCCTGGGAAGTGTTTTCATCTTGTATCATACCATGCTTTTCCAATAAAGTTAACTTATAATTTCTAGGCGTCAAGTATATAGTAATGGAATGGTCTTCCTCAATGCAGATAGGACTCTAGGTATCAACATTTGACTAGAAGGGTTCTTATGTGAAAATTGTTATGTGGAAGTATTGTAGAAGAACTGGAAAAGTAGTACTGATACTACTACACCAGCATGTCTCTTTGGCAACTACACATCCAGATAGATTGCAGTGCATGTGTTTTCTGATTTATTAGTGCACTGTAGATTTCTAAAATTAAAAGTGGAATTGCTACACTGAAAGGCCAGTATATTGTATCTTTATTAATACAAACCACTTCAACATGTTTTGCTTTTACTTTTGGTCATCCACACCAGAATACTTAGAGATGTGTTCCATGACATTTAATAGCCTACACAGAATGGGAATACATCTCAAAACTGGGAATTTGACAGACTAACAACATCCAGTGTTATCTTCTAGCTTCATATAAAATTCCAGAGGGGAGGGGAGAGGGAGTCAGTAGCTGGTCTACACCAGAAGCAGGGTAAACTTTGCCTACAGGTCAAAACAACATGACACATCATGAAAAAGGATTATGTTAGCATTAAGAATAAAGAAAAGGGCCCATAAACCAAAAAGAAAACACATGTGAAATAATTAAATTAAAATAGAACCAATGCTACAACTGAGAGCTTAACATTTTCTGAATTTAAAAGAAAGAATGGCAAAGATAGCCATGGATTGCTTACACTTGGAATCAGATCCAGAAAAGGTAGTTGAGGCTTTCAGCATCCAAGCCTATACATTTGTGGGCTGTGACTTAATTCTTTACTTCTGTATTCAGGAAACAATTAAATCAATACTGCAAATCAGCAATCAAAATGAAGCCACACAAACCAGTCAAGTTTTGTTGACGCTTAATGTAAAATGATGTGGTTTAAATTTGTGTTCAGAACAAAATCCTCAAAACATGCAATGTTCACCTTGTGCTTAGAACACTCAAAGGCTGGATTGTTTTGAGTCAGAATAATTCTATATATCCCTATTGGCTATTGGCAATGGGTAATACAGCATTGGGAATTTCCTATCACAAGCAGCTAAACACCCATGGAGACAATTTGATCACTGCTCCTGTAAACATACCTGGCTGACTATCATCTGCAGTTTGGCTGTTATGCAAAAGCAAGTGCCAAAAATGAGGTTTTAAGACCTGTTGTGCTTTGCTTCAGGAAGAATGTGCATTGCTATGTGTTTCTCCTGATACTTGTTTTCCAACTGAAAAAAAATGAAAAATCTTGCCCCATTCTCTCCACCTCCCGGGTGCAGAAACCACATAGCAAGAATAGCATGGAAAAATATATTGCTGTCAATATTTTGCTATTAATGTCTACTATTTGTTTGGGTTATGTGGGACTTATTTTAATACTATTTAAATCTGTATGTAATCGTAAATCATTCAAAGTTGATCAATGACTGGGCAACATATAAGTCTAGTAAATGGAATCAATCCATCGAAAATAAAGGATCAGTGAGCCAGGTTTGCCTCTCCTTTGGGCATGTGGAATTTACATTATCATACTATTTTTAGGGGATTTCTTTTTTAAAAAAAACATGGAGTTGAAGTGTGTGTGCATGCATATGACACACACACACTGAATATCTTGAATCAGCCATTTTTTTTAACCCTCTACTTGCAATGCATATAATTTCAAGAAGGAAATGTAGAGGAAATAACTAGAGAAATTATGACATCAAATTACAAACAAATAAAAATAATTTATGGCATTATGCAGAATTTGGTTGATTATATGATTTGTCTGTTAAGACATCTGTCTCTGATTCCAGTTTCTGATCTTAAAAGCAGGTGCCAACAAACATTAAATCTAGTCTTACTCAGTAATTGTATTTTCATCACTGAATGTCTTTATATCTCATGCCAGAAATGTATTATTCTTTTATTGCATTCAACTCTTTTCCATAACATATTTAAATTTGCTTACATACAAATGCTAGTATTCTTCAATATCTTCATCAATGATTTAGATGAGGGGATAGATGGGGAATTCATCAAATTTGCAGAGAACACCAATGTGGCAGGAATAGCCACAGTAATAATTGTAAGATGAATCTTAGAGTCCTAATGGACAATCACTTAAATATCAGTCAGCAGTGTGCTGCAGCTGTCAAAAAAGTCAACACAATCCTAGGCTGCATTAATAGAGGAATAGAATCAAGATCATGTGAAGTAGTAATACCACTCTGTAATGCCTTGGTAAGATCATACTTAGAATACTGCATCCAGTTTTGGTTGCAACAATGTAAAAAAGATGTTGAGATTCTAGAAAGAATACGAGAAGAGCAACAAAGATGATTAGGGGACTGGAGGCTAAAACATACAAGGAACGGTTGCTGGAATTGGGTATGTCTAGTTTAATGAAGAGAAAGAATAGGGGATAACATGATAGCAGTGTTCCAATATCTCAGGGGCTGCCACAAAGAAAAGGGAGTCAATCTATTCTCCAAAGCCCTTGAAGGCAGGACAAGAAGCAACGGATGGAAACTAATGAAGGAGGGAAATAACCTAGAACTAAGTAAAAATTTCCTGACAATGAGACCAATTAAACAGTGTGACAACTTGCCTCCAGAAGTTGTGGGTGCTCCAACCCTAGAGGTTTTTAAGAAGAGAATAGATAACCAACTGTCTGAAATGTATAGTGTTTCATACCTGAGCAGGTGGTTGGATGAAAAGACCTCCAAGGTTCCTGCCAACTCTTTTATTCTGTTATTATGCTTTATGATAAATGGAGTAACTTAGTGATTTTATTTATGCATATTAATGAGTACATCTAAGAAACAGCATCACAAGCAGTGTAAACAGACAATCATGCAAGTAGCCATGTTTAGTAATAGAGATTCATTAGCAGGATAATCTTTTAGTATCAGTTTGAAAAGCCTTTTAATTAAAATATAATAATAGATTTTAAATATTTTATTTAAACCTCCTTTAAGCCCTCCATAATAAATGGTTGAAATTACAAATGAAACAGTCTTATTTGCGAGATCAAATATATCTTAAAATAGTCACTGGTGAGTATTTAAGGTCTCCCATTAAATGTTGGCAAACCAAACTGAATTGGAATCCTGTTATTGGTTTTAAAGATATACGAAATATATAAAAAGGGTAATACATAAAAAGGTAGGGCTTTGATTATGTGGTCATGGTGAGCATTTTGATTTTTTTTCTTTTCAAACATAGATGCTCCTAGTTGCTACTATTTATTTTTTTTCCTGTGATTCTCTATACTCTACATTCTTCCTCAGAATCTCCTGAGATGGTGGAATCACCGGATGAAGGAGAGGAGGCCTCATTAAGGGAAATGGAAAGATATTCCATCTTAGACTTTATAAGGGAGAGGGGATGTCTGAAGTCAAGGTATTAGGAGTACATCTGTACTATCTCAAGGAAAGTCCGGTGAGATTCCTGTACATTGATGTTCATCAGTAGAAATGAACACCAGTGAAGAGCAACAAAGATGATTAGGGGACTAGAGGCTAAAACATATATAGAACGGTTGCTGGACTTGGGTATGTCTAGTCTAATGAAGAGAAGGACTAGGGGTGACATGATAGCAGTGTTCCAATATCTCAAGGATTGCCACAAAAAAGAGGCAGTCAAGCTATTCTCCAAAGCACCTGAAGGCAGGACAAGAAGCAATGGATGGAAACTAATCAAGGAGAAAAGCAACCTAGAACTAAGAAGAAATTTCCTGACAGTTAGAACAATTAACCAGTGGAATAACTTGCCTTCAGAAGTTGTGAATGTTGTAAATTTCCAACAATGGAAGTTTGTAAGAAGAGATTGGACAATTTATCTGAAATGGTATAGGGCTTCCTGCTTGAGCAGGGGGTCAGACTAGAAGACCTCCAAGTTTTCTTCCAACTTTGTTATTCTGTTTTCCATAGTAAACGAATCTCTTTGGAATACTTTCACCATTCTTGGAGCTATTGGTTGCTTGCACCTAACATATAGCAGCACCAAAAAAAAAATGATTTCTGGGCATCCTGTAAGGATAAATTTTCCTGTCTTCATTGGCCTTAATATAATGTCCCTTTTTAAACTACACCAAGAAGTTTGATCCTCTGCTAGCAAGAAGGGTAATCAGAACTGCAGTTCTGGCCTGAATCTACTTCAAACTGAAACAGAGGATGTCTCACATACCCTTGTCAGCCATTGTTGCAATATGTTTAATAGCTCTTAATAATATTCAAACTCCTGTTCAAAACATATCCTGGCTAATAAAAGATTTGCCATCTTTAACAAGCCTGAATAAAATATAGCAAAATGTTTTACAAGGAATATGATTGCCCTGTCCAAAATGTCCAGTAAAACAAGACAATCTATACTTTTTTTAGCCCTTTCTGATGTTTCCCCTAGTGTTTTTTTATTATTATTATACCAGCTTGAAGTCTGACCCAGTTCTGGATTTCATTTAATAGAACATAGATGCTTTAAAATGATTAGCTCACAAAATGTCAAATTTTTAAGCAATAGAAATTCATAATGATAGAAACTTCTCTTTTTTTTGCAATTCTTCTTAACTAAAATGATGCCACCAAGCCCTTTTAATGGAAAAGCTATTCCAGGGGAAGGTGTCTATGAACAAAAAGACAGCTGCAGTTGAAAATGAATGTTCTACCCTTTTCATCTTCTTGTGTCATATAAAACTCAGTTCCCCTGTTCCCTATTCCTCCCAGCCCCTTTTCTTTCTGTGGAGTTTTTTTAGATATATTTTTATGAGTCATTATGTTCCAGAAACTAATGAAACCCTTCTCAAGATGCAAGATTTGCTTTGTGGAAATTTTGCCCTCGTGATGTTTAAATTGGACTCCTTATTTGCCAGCTTTGTAGGCAAACCATTGTCATTCCACCCATATATTAAGAGAGAAAGAAATCTAAGTAAGATTTGAAGGTCATATTACTATTCATTTATATCCATTTTATCGAACTGTCAGCTGATTTCTTCCTTTCATTTATTTGTATTAATAGGGGTGTCTGCAGCTAGGGGATCAAAAAAGTTAAAATGGCAGCCACAACTATGTAATTGAAGCTCGACTTCCTTTTTGCATATGTCATCCTGCAGATATTCCTGCATGTTTAGTGTCTTATTAAGATGTTAAAATAAGAATATAAATGCAACCCAATTGAACTGGCCTTCTTCAGCCTGGTGCCTTCAATTGTGTTGGACAAAGAATCCATCTGTTTTCTGAGAATATGGAGAGATGACCACACCAGCTAGATGTGACAGGAGATGATCATTATGTAATTGAATAGCTAGCTAATTAGATAAATCAAGCTGACCAATGGTCAATCAGATGAAAGTTCATTTCAGAAAAGCTTACACTGAGCAATAGCTAAAGAATATGCAGATACAAATAACTTCATCTCAGGCTTCTATCCCGAATCAGCAAATAGTTTGTCTGTCCTCTCTCCTCCTCTTCTTCTTCTTCTTCTTCTTCTTCTTCTTCTTCTTCTTCTTCTTCTTCTTCTTCTTCTTCTTCTTCTTCTTCTTCTTCTTCTTCTTCTTCTTCTTCTTCTTCTTCTTCTTCTTCTTCTTCTTCTTCTTCTTCTTCTTCTCCTTCTCCTTCTCCTTCTCCTTCTCCTTCTCCTTCTCCTTCTCCTTCTCCTTCTCCTTCTCCCTCTCCCTCTCCCTCTCTCCCCCCTCCCAGCTTTTTCAATCTCATATGCTGCCTATCTCACTGAAGTGACTCTAGGCAGATTACAATCATTCAATTAAAATGCACTACAAAACTTCAAAACAATATTTAGAGACCTTAAATTTAAAATTCCATTAAAACAAAATAACATTCAGTTAAAATAAAGAAAATAAATAGTTCAGTAAAAGAGGACAGGTACGCTGACAGTTGCTATATAGAACATTAGGATCTAATATTGTGAATTGTATAATTCACAATATACAATTGTGAGGTTCAAACAAGGTTCAAACCTTCACTCACCTCTAAAGCTTGCTAGGTAGAGGATAGCATTATTTCTTTCCATGAAAAAAAACACACACTCTAACTGAATATGCTTTAGAAACATCATCGGAACATGTGCTTAAAAGATGAAGCTTGAAGAAGCAGCATTTTTCCTGCTTCGTTTTATTAACTGCCATGGACAATGCTGGAAACAATTTTTCCTCTAGCTATTGCTAATAACTTTATCACTTGATATGCACTTTCATCCACTATGGTAAATGTGATTGTCATACTTAAAGACATTTTGATCCATTCACCCATTGGCAGGAAGATTGTGTTCCCTTGCGGCATGTCATAGCAGCAGTCCAGCGGTATCACCAAGCATTTTTACTTCTATTTTCCAAAATAAAAAAAGATGAAAACAAAGCTAAACAACAAGCATTTAATAAGATTTTCTGCTAATAAAAACAAGAATGCTTGGAAGTCAGACATGGTTCAGTAACAGAAATTGCTACTGTCTGCAATTCTGCTTTCTTTTCAGGGACTCTCTCGTGTTGCTTTTTTTCCTCTGGTTCATGAATGTAAAAGAGTAACTGAGATTACTCTCTTGTTTTATCTTATAGGGATTTGAGTTCACTATCGAGATCCTGCAACAAAAGAAACAGTGCATTTCTACATGCCCTAGGAATGCAACCTTGAATGCAGGTATCAGATTAATGAGTAACATCTTCATTAGCTGTTATTACTTCATCACTAATTTAGCAAGTAGAGTGCAGAGAAGAGTAACAAAGATGATTAGGGAACTGGAGGATAAAAATATACAATTATGTCTAGCTTAATGAAAAGACCAACTGGGGGTGACATGATAGCAGTGTTCCAATATCTAAGGGGCTTTCACAAAGAAGAGGGAGTCAAGCTATTCTCCAAAGCACCTGAAGGCAGGACAAGAAGCAACAGATGGAAACTAATCAAGGAAAAATCCATCCTAAGAACTAAGAAATTTCCTGATAGTTAGAACAATTAATCAGTGGAATGACCTGCCTCCAGAAGTTGTGGGTGCTCCAACATTGGATCTTTTTAAGACGAAATTGAACAACCATTTGTCTGAAATGATATAGGATTTCCTGCTTGAGCAAAGGGTTGAACTAGAAGATCTCCAAGGTCCCTTCCAACTGTGTTATTCTGTTCTGTTAACAAATGTTGCAATTTAAATGTTCTTTATTAAAATATCAAAATATAACTTTCAGTGATAAATTTAAAGCTGTCATTGCAGTGCAAGACAATTGTCTTTAACAAAGAAACTTGCCTTCTATGAACCCTTGATTTGGCATGAAGATGTTCCATTTGCCATTTACAGAAGACTCGTCTTCACAACTTTATTCCTCTGTTCCATCACCCTCTTACTAATACAGCTGCCTGAAGATGGCTTTAGGCTCTCTGGGGTGGAAATGGTATTTTCCATGTTGTGGTGACATTCCATACAGATAATCCAGAGTGCATGAAGATGGCATGAGATGACATGGTCCTTATAGCACAATACAGTACTGTTGTATGATTACTGTTTTGGGTAAGTGCATGGTATAGAAAGAGAAATCTTTCCTAGCTCCAAATTGAGAGAGAAACGTAGCAAAAGGTTTCTCTATGTAGGGAAAGAAATTTAATTTAATTTAATATTCACATTTATATGCCGCCCTTCTCCGAAGACCCAGGGCAGCTCACAACAGGATACAACAACAATTTTAAAATTAACCACACTCATACCACATACAAACACAATCAATTCGCAGCCGCTGATGGCGGGACACTCTTAGGGCCGAGGGGCAGAGCACAGCTCATATGCCCCAAGCCTGTCGGCATAGATGTGTCTTCAGCACTTTCTGGAAAGCTAGGAGGGAGGAAGCAGTATGAACCTCTGAGGGAAGCTGGTTCCAGAGGGCTGGGGCAGCAATGGAGAAAGCCCTTGCCCTAGGTCCCGCCAGATGGCATTGTTTAATAGACAGGACTCGTAGGAGGCCAACCCTATGCGCCCTGACCGGTCGCTGGGATTCATGAGGCAGGAGACGGTCCCGCAAGTATCCTGGTCCATTGCCATAAAGGGCTTTATAGGTCATAACCAACACTTTGAATTGTGTTCGGAGACCAATTGGTAGCCAGTGCAGCTCACGGAGAGCTGGAGTGATATGAGCATGTCTTGGGAGACCCAAGACAGCTCGCGCAGCTGCATTCTGGACTACCTGCAGTCTCCGGACATTCTTCAAAGGTTGCCCCATGTAGAGAGCATTACAGTAGTCAAATCTCGAGGTGACAAGGGCATGGGTGACTGTGAGAAGTGACTCCCGGTCCAAATAGGGCCGCAACTGGCGCACCAGGCGAACCTGGGCGAATGCTCCCATCGCCACAGCCGAAAAATGATGTTCCAAACTTAGCTGTGGATCGAGGAGAACACCCAAGTTGTGAACCCTATCCGAGGGGGACAAAACTTCTCCCCCCAGGGTAATGGATGGACAGTTGAAATTGTCCTTGGGAGGCAGAGCCCATAGCCACTCCGTCTTGTCGGGATTGAGTCTGAGCCTGTTGGCACCCATCCAGACCTCAACAGCCTCCAGGCACTGGTTCATCACTTCAACTGCTTCACTGTAATGACACGGGGTAGAGATATAAAGCTGAGTATCATCAGCATATTGATGATAACTCACCCCGTGTCGACCGATGATCTCACCCAACGGCTTCATGTAGATGTTAAAAAGCAGAGGTGAGAGAACAGACCCCTGAGGAACTCCACATGGAAGAGACCTCAGAGCCGATCTCTGACCTCCTGCAAACACCTACTGTGACTGGCCAGAGAGGTAGGAGGTGAACCACTGTAGAACGGTGCCCCGCACTCCAAGCCCCTCCAACCGGCGCAGAAGGATACCATGGTCAATGGTATCGAATGCCACTGAGAGGTCAAGAAGCACCAGGATAGTGGAATGACCTCTATCCCGGGCCCGCCAGAAATCATTGATCAGCGCGACCAAAGCAGTTTCCATGCTGTAACCGGACCTGAACCCAGACTGCTGAGAGCCCAGATAATCAGCTTCATTCAAGGACCGTTGGAGATGGATTGCCACCACCTTCTCAACAACCTTCCCCAAAAAGAGAAGGTTGGAGACTGGACGATAATTATATAAAACTGCCGGGTCCAGGGAAGGCTTCTTGAGGAGGGGGTGCACTAGTGCCTCCTTTAAGGGAGCCAGAAAGGACCCCTCCCTCAATGAAGCTATAACAACCGCCTGGACCCAGCTCCATGTCACCTCCCTACTAGCCGAAACCAGCCAGGAGGGGCACGGATCCAATAAACAGGTGGCAGAACTCACAGCTCCAATGGCCTTGTCCACATCATCAGGAGTTACCAGGTCAAATTCATCCCATACAACAGGACTAAGACCGACCTCTGTCATCTCGACTGACTCATTGTCAGCCGACACTGCATTCCAATTGGAGTCCAAGTCAGTCCAGATCTGAGGACGTTGTCTGCAAAAAAGGTGTTAAATTCTTCGGCATTGCCCTGCAAAGGTTCCTCCCTCCTCCCCATATCAAGGAGAGAGCGAGTCACCTTAAACAGGGCAGCCGGATGAGATTCCGCAGATGCGATCAATGCAGAAAGATACTGAGATCTTGCCGTAGTGATTGCTTCCAAATAGGTCTTAATATAAGCTCTCAATTTGGTTCAATCAGATTCGGATCTGCTTTTCCTCCATTGCTTCTCTAAACGTCTCTTCTGGCACTTCATCCCCCTGAGTTCCTCGGTAAACCAAGGAGATCTCTTGGGTCTGCTGCCACAGACAGGTCGCAACGGCGCAATCCGGTCTAGAGCCCTCGTAGTGGCCATATTCCAGGCCATCACTAGGGACTCTGCCGAACTGTGTACGAGCGAATCCGGCAATTCCCCAAGCGCCCTTTGAAAGCCAATAGGGTCCATCAGGCGTCTGAGGTGGAACCATTTAATCGGTTCTGGCTCCCTGCGAGAGAGGATTGGTGTCATAAACTCCAGCCGCAGCAGAACACCCATTCCTACTTCAGGCTGATTGTATGAGCATTCTGAGTATAAACAGTTTTAAGACAATATTTCTTATTTTACCTATCATTTCCACATGCATTTTTGATCACATTTCACCTGAGCAGTGGAAACAATCATCTCCATTATATTATACTAAGCTTTACATGAGTGAATAGAAACATCAACTCTGTGCTTTCAGTGTGTTTCCAAATCACTTTGGAGAGATTCAAAGGTAATTTGGAGAGTCAGAGGACAGTCTAATTTTTTTTTTTAAGTTTTTCAGTCTCAAAATATTGTGTGCGTATGGGCAGGGTTGAGGAGCAATGGGTTTTCAAATACTGCTGCAAATGGTCAGGCAGTGAGTTTTATAACCCTTGCAAACCCTTGGAACAATTCTACTTTACTATTTGTAACTCTCTTTTTTTGCTTCAAGGGAGGGAGGCAGAGAGAGCAAAAAAAAAAGAAAGATAAAGGAGTCTCTGCAGATTTACCTCCACTAGCCACTATAGAAAGTCATGCTCATCTCCTTTTCAAGGCCATTGAGCCAGTGCTGTTGAAGATAATTCCATGGTCAGGTGGCCAGCATTACATCACGAAGCACTTTTACCTTCCCGCCAAAGTGGTACCTATTTATCTTACTCGCATTTGCATGCTTTCAAACTGCTAGATTGGCAGGAGTTTGGGGCAAGGATGGGAGCTCAGCCCATCATGTGGCACTCAAGTCTTGAACCTGGGCTGTCCAGCTGACAAACCCAGCATTTTAATCACTGAGCCACCTTCTCCTTTGGTGTCCTCTTGTACTTTACATTTTCTGGCCAGCACATCCAGTGATGGGCCTGTGCAGGGGGGGGGGGAAATAAAGGAAAAACTACCTAATTAATGAATGAAGGCAAATGTTGTCCCAAGATAATGTTGGAAGATCTAATCTGGGTCGGTCACCGGAACCAGAGGTTTAGTCTTCCGAGCTTTCAACTTGTGCTGGAACCCATCCTCAGGGAATCTTCTCTCTACTCTTCTTCTTCTTCTACCAACACATCAGTCAACCAATAGGAAGGCACCACATCAATACGACCTGTAGACTAGCCCAAAGCAGAGAGAAGTTCCCTGAGGATGGGCTCCAGGATGAGTCCAAAAGCTCAGAAAAGTAAACCTCTGGTTGCAGTGACTGACCCAGATTGTATCTTGCAACCTAATTAATCCCTTTCTTTTAAGTCACTTGAGATAAAAACCAGAAATGAGCAAATATGTCATATCCTTTTTTTTAAAAAAGGGAAAAAAGATTTACTGTTTCAGCAGGTCTGTTGGTGAACTTATTTAAAAAAAATGGCTAGCCTTTCATCAATGAATCTTAAAATAAAAAAAGATTTCACAGATCTACTAGCGGAAGACTCTTCAGAAAAGAGCAGGCAGTCCAGCAGCCTAGAATGAAATGGACATGAAGGACCGTGACAAACAACTACAGGACAGAGACAGAACTCCTAACACAATTCACAATACAGCAGTCAATGAGAATGGATGCATTTGACAGACTATGGCAGACTATGGGTTGAGCCCGTAGAAGTTCAAATTATTGGTTTTGATATGGAACAAAAAGTGGAAAACTGGTGACAATTGCTTTTGCAGTGGGCTGAGGATCACTGCATTCTCATATCTGAGGATAGTGGGCTTTCCTTGTATGAGAGCAAGCAGGATATGTGTCAGAACCCAATTATTGGGAGGGGGTGATTTATTTATTCTATGTTTCTGCGGGTTCTGCCATACTCCAGGAGGGAGGGGAAAACTGTGGGCACTACAATGTATCCTGTCCGCTTTGCTCTGGGTGCTTCGCTTTCCTCTATCTGCTGTTCTTTAATCTATTTCCCTTGCTGCCAGCCTGAGGTGAGAATGGAATGTGCCTCCAGCCATTTGCCTTATCTCTAGCTGTGGAAGAAGAGGCCTGAAAACCTAACAGCCTAACAACCTTGGAAACGGCGTCTTATCGTCCCCGTTCCCACAGTGGCTTCACACCTGGAGATTGGCTCATTTGAACTGACTGGATAGACTATTGGGGTGGGATTTGCCATTTAATCTTTTAACCTATTGATTCGCGTGGGAAACTCTCAGATCCTACCTTCTATGCTGCTGTCAACTTCTCCTAATGAAAGTTCCTTTTGGAATAAAGCTGTTCCAGGAGTTCTACTTGTGGACCCAGATTTAGGATACAGCATAGGAAGTATCAATTGTGAATATGTGCAGATGGCCCTGCTGTCTTTGGGCACTTGCAGAGTCTTGGATGCAGGGTCATGAAAGGACAGGAAGGAAAACACCCAATGTCCTAACCCACCTGGGAATATATGATATCTTTAGGGAAACACCCAAAATGAAACATTTTTAGCTATTTCTGCTTTCTCCCTTCTTATCTACAGTGTGCCAGACTTACTGGGTGAAATCTTTATTTTATATGTGTCAGCTTTGCTGGGTGGATTGCTTATATAATCAGAAAGAATAAATACAAGGATTTCTTGTCATTCAGGGCTTCTCTCTTTTAGAGGAGCCCATCTTTGTTCAGCTGAATAAAAACATAAAGCTTAAAGGCAACTTCTGGTTTCCTGTATTTTTTTTATCAAGCAAAACCTCAGAACCTGCACAACATGCTTTCTTGGGAAGAAGGAGTGAGGCAGGGATTGAGCCCTGAGCATTCTCTACACATGGTCTGAGCCAATGTGCTTCCTCTTAGGCTACTGCATATGCAATCCAGGGCTAATTTTATCTCACGTTATAGATACATATATTATACCTTTTCAGACTTTATTTTTTAAAATAAGTGAACAAGCATCTGCACAGTCAAGTCTAATTCCCAACAGAGACTAAAATTTCCAGTGAGACATGTTAACAAGACGACTGGACCAGATTCTTTGATATTTAGTAACAGCTTAATTTTTAAATGGTTTATGAATTTTATTTTAAAGTTAGGTTAAAGACTTCTGCCTTTTGATTTAGCACAACTGCTTTATAGCCCTTTGCTGTCAAACTATAATATCTTTAAAAATACTTCAGGTTTTTTTTTTACTGCAGTGAAAACTTTGAAGTACCCTGCTGAAACTGGGTGAGATTTATCTCTAAAAGGAATACCACTGCTGCTATTTGCTAAATTGCATCCCATTTTGCTCAAAAATGAAATAGCTAAAGACATTTTTATACTTCCCCATTACAGCCAATGGTCAATTTTTTTATCGAATTCAAGCTTGCATGTTCAATGAGATCCATTTAAGTCTTGGTGCTTTGAGACCTTGAATCTCCAATTTAGATTAAATCATGCTCAAAATTCAGTCAGACTTTGAATGATTTGCATAGAATTGAAGTGGCAAAATATTGGACCAATCCTGAGGAGATCCAAACTCAGAACTACCGCAAGTGTAACCTATAGCATAACTTATTCTGAGGATAAAATGTAGAGTTTCAGAATCATGTATCAGCCTTGAGGAATGATGATCTATCTATCTATCTATCTATCTATCTATCTATCTATCTATCTATCTATCTATCTATCTATCTATCTATCTATCTAACTAACTAACTAACTAACCATAAATCAGTTAAAACCAACCATTAAAATCCAATTATAGGTAGGGAGGATGGGGGCAGGGTGGAAGAAGGTGGGATCTGTTGTTATTTGATCTACTACCTCCACAGGGCTGTTCCCTTATTGGAGCCCCAAGCAACGGGCAGAGCCAGGTCTTTAGACCCTTACAAAAGGAGGGTTGGTAAATAAATAAGGTAAAGGTAAAGATTTCCTCTATCCAGTTGTGTCCAGCTCTAGGAAGCGGTGCTCCGTTTCTTATCAGAGGAGCCAGCATTGTCCAAAAATGTTTCCACTGTCATGTGGTGACATCACACCACAACACAGAGCATGTGGTGCAGAATGCTGTTACCTTCCCACTAAAGTGGTTTCTATTTATCTGCTCACATTTTCATGCTTTTGAAATGCTAGGAGGAGCTGGGGCAAGGATGGGAGCTTGCCCTGTTGCATGGCGCTTGGGTCTCAAACCCGGACTGTCAGCTTTCCAGTTGACAAGCTCAGCTTCTTAGTCGCTGAGCCATTCCCTCCCCTCTGATCTATAAATATATTTAATATATAAATAGAAACAATAAGATAAGGAATTGGTCGCTCAACAGAAACTGGTGAAGCAGGCACAGCAGTGCCTGCATTTTCTGTGTCACATGAGAAAAGCACATCTTCCTTCCCCTATCCTGACCACTCTCTACAGGGGGACGATCAAGAGCATCCTGTCAGACAGCATCACAGTCTGGTTTGGAAGCATCACTGCTTCAGACAGGAAGGTGGTGCAGAGAGTGGTGAGAATGGCTGAAAAGATCATTGGTAGTTCCCTCCCTCCCATCCAGGACATAGCACAGAAGCAGGGTCCACAAGATTATCTGGGACACGACACATCCTCTTCACGACCTGTTTTCCTTGTTACCTTCTGAGAGGAGGCTTCGTGGTATTCGTAGTAGAACATCCAGATTCAGCCATAGTTTCATTCAATATAGCATTAACCTTATGAACTCTCAAGCTTCTTCCTTCTGTTATATATTCAAGATGGACAGCATTTAATATTTATTTGCTATGTATATGTAGGGGTGTGGGTCTATACATATGTTGTACGTAGTATGTTTAGGTGTGTGTCATGTATGTGTTTCACTTTGAGAGCAGGCAACTAAATTTCATTTTTGATGTGTGCCATTGTGCCCACAGTAAAAAAAATGACAATAAAGGTTATCTTATCTTATCTCATCAATCATCCATTTGGCCAGTTGCAGAAAAGAAATGAAGAACCCAGGAATGATGGACAACATATTTCTTCCTGATGCTGTAATGTAGACACTGTTAACTGAAGACCAAGTAGAGAATACATTTTTATGAGAATATTGGCATGTAGGCATTCATATAACATATAGGAAGAAGACAATGAGGAGCAAAAGAGAATGAAACATGTAGGAGGGAGTTGGCCTAGACCTCCTCGGGTTTTATGTAAATCTCTATGTAAATTTTTTAAACAAGGTTGTTCGGGTTTTAGAATTGGGATTTTAACAGGTTTTAGTAACAGCCATGTATTAATTTAAATTATGTTTAAATATTTATTATTATTATCTGTTTTAATTGGGCTGTAAACCGCCCCGAGTCCTACGGGAGAGGGGCGGTATAGAAATTTAAGAAATAAAATAAAAATAAATAAATAAATAAATAAATTAGGGGTCCTTGGTGCTCGCTGAGCCGGCTTGCTTTCTTGCAGACATTTCATTACCCAAATTAGGTAACATCATCAGGGAGTTGATAAAGGAACCCTTATGCTACCCTCATCTGCAACACACCATATTCAAATGTGAAAGAATAAAAACACTTTAGTTGATAATTTTTTTTAAAAAAAACAAAAAGTTAAAAACATAGAATTGGTACTAAAAGTGTCTAGATTTTGGTCCCATTTTTTCAGAAGGGTTCAAGTCACTAGTCATGCATGTTTGACAATTGTCCTTTAAACAAAGTATCAAACAAGAAATAGAACTTAACTGGTAAGTGCGGGGGGGGGGGAGTTTTATAGTCTAACTTAATGTTACCCCAATCTGCAATTCCCATTCCTGGGAAGGTTTAATATTTCAATTCTTGTCTAGGGTCGCTTGCTTCAGTTCCTCAGATTTTTGCCATCCATATTGCTGGAGCCATTTTTAAACAGCTACCAAGGGCCACATTCCTGTGTGAAAACATCCAAAGCAGCCCTCTGTGGGTTCTTCCATATCTGGGTGGATGCAAGTGGTGGACATGAATAGTGTAGAAGGAAGCAGGTTTTCTTCAGCACAAATGTAAGCACCTGAGTACAGGTACTGAGGATCCAAAGTATAACCAATACATACAGTGGTGGGATCCAAATATGTGAACAACCAGTTCTCTGTGTGGATGTTCCTTCTGGAAGTCCATTCTGGGTCTGGGCAACAAAAAATTAGCTACCGGTTCTGCCGAAGTGGTGCGAGCCAGCTGAATCCCACCACTGAATACATCCCATATAAGTATACCCCTGTGCTTGTTTGATTTTTCCCAAGAAGAAACCATGCTGAGAATGTTATTAAAAATGAGCATAGTTTTGGCTTATTTTGATACTAATGAAAAAACTGTTGTAAGCCTTCCACTCTGTTTCATACGCTAGTAAAGGGATGATCAAATTCTAACCTACATATGCCAAGACACTGCTGAAAATATATACTTTGAAGCTGATAGAACACACACATGCATACAACACATACCCTGCAAGAATGCCAGTGTGAGCTAAATGGAAGTATGCAAACAGTCTCAGTAGGAACCAGTGTCAGCTACTTGCATGTGATCAAGAAATGAAATATAGTAATCAGCCAGCTTTTCTTTGAAGGAACAGAAACACGCAGAGGAGGAGGGCAATTCAGACTGGAGGGTGATTTACTTGTAAATGATGTGAGGTAGGGAACACATTCAAAGTCAGTTTCAGTCATCAGTCCTAGTGGGTCAGAGGGCTGAAAGATTAATCATCAAAGAACAATGATGGCCTTTTCTATTTGTTCAGGATTTCATGGCATGCTAGCATGTTGCTTTCATCTTCTTCTATTATATACAGGAGAGGTACATCAGGAAGCTTGGCACATAGAGTTATTCTGTGGGGGGGATAAATAAATAAAAAATCCCCATACCAGCAAAAAATATTCACCAGTTCATGTTTATTTTATCCAGCGGCTCTGCTTCTAATGCTCTAATAAATTAAATTCTATTAGAAATGGTGTTCAGCTTTCTTTCCTCTCAGGAGTGCCTCTAATCCAATTTGCATTGCTGGGGCATTTGCATAATATTTGCACCCGCAATAAGTTTTTACTTTCTCAAAAATACAAATTATAGTTTTAGCACTGAAAGTGGAAGTTCCTTTGTTTCTGAATTTTCTGAATCTTAAAGTCATTGCTACTCCGATGAAACTAGCAACTATAGAAAATATTTATCATATTCAGATGGAAGTTAATCCATTTTTTCCAGTCTCTGCTTCATACCCAACATATATGTGCACATGTACAGGGGCATGTTTGTGATTCTATATTTATAGTAGCAGTAGTGATAGTAGAAGTGGTGAGTATGAATGTTTGGTAATTTGGCAATTTTTAATATTCTTTTAATGATGACAACTGCAGCCATTAATCATAACCTTGTTTGTAAGTGGTGTGGCCAGGTGGGTGCAAATAAAAAGACTGAGGCCTGCTTCAATATAAGAGTTACATTAAATGACCTCTGAGTCAATCAAATACCTGTTTGATAAAGCTATCATAATAAAGGTGCCCCATTTTATTACATAACTTCAGATGTTTTAATCATAGGCCATGAAATATTATTTTCTATTTTACAGAAAGGCATATAAAAAGAGCTAATATCTAATTGTGTCACTACGTTCACACAATGTTTCTATCACTTGCGGAAAATCAGTTTCATTCCTGTTGTTGCATCAGTTCCAATACTTTGATTTTGTTTATGAAAACAGTTGTGCAAGCTTGTGAAATATAATGTAACATATTATGTTTTGTTATATTTTACATAACATAATTTCATTAGTCTGGTTACTACTTTTGCTGATTGTGCAAGCTGTTCCACTAGTATTTCTGCAATTTCAAACTAATCAGACAACCAGTGGTGGAACACTATGTTGTAAGAAAGTACCCTATATATTCAGTATGAATTCTGTTGAACAAGCCAATTGGATGTAGTGATGAAGATGCTGACCTAGAAACCAGGAGACTGTGAGTTCTAGTTTCCCTTATCCATGAAGGTCAGCTGGGAGAATTTGGGCCAGTCACTCTCTCAGCACAACCCATCTCACAGACCTGTTGCTTCTTTACAATACTTTTATTAAAGTTTATTAAAGTTTGCAAGTAAACTAAGTAAAACTAATCTCTCCCAACTTAGAGCTTGAAGCATTGTTAGAGACCCCACAAACCCACTTCATGGTCTGTTTCTGTTGCTCCCCTCTGGGAGGAGGTTTTGAAGTATTTCTAGCAGGACCATCAGCTTTGTTCCCTATGTCTGGTAAACTCACAAGATTCATTTTTCTCGCCATGGACATATATACATCCAAACTAGACTGTGTTGTTTCTCTGGAGTTCATGGTTTTCCAGACTCATAACCCGCTGGTTCCTTACCAACTCAGATTGTGTCTATATTTTAATCCACAATATTGATTAAATATTGTTGATTAAATATCAATATCTACTTATAAATGGAGATTTCAGTAATACTATATGCGGGGTGAGGACCCACCTCAATCAGTTCTCCCAAGAAAGCAGAACTCTTGAAACGGCATCATTTCAAAAAGAACTTTTATTGGGAGGTGTTGACAGCCGGAATAGAAGGCAGGATCTGAGGATTTCCCGCATGAATCAAGTAATCAAAAGTGTCCATAGTAACCCCACCCTAACCGTCCATCCAGATGGTTCAAGCAGGCCAATCCGCAGGTGTGAAAGCACCATGGGAACAGAGTGATAAGGCACCACTTCCAAGGCTGTTAGGTATCTGTGCCAGTTCTTCCGCACTCAGAGATAAGGCAGAGGGCCCAAGGTACATTCCATTCTCACCCTGTTAGAGACATCAAAGAGGATAGAGCAAGATACAGTGTAAAGCACCTCAAGCTTCCCCCTCCCCCCCCCAGAAGAATGGCAGAACCTGAAAAGAATAAGAAATCCCATGCACATAGAACATAGGGTTCTGACATGCAGGTGATATAGCACTATCTCCATGACACGGACTGGTATGTGAAGTCTCCTGGGTGAGCTAAGTGAATATTATAGGATTGACATAAGTAGATTTTTGATAGCAATGAATAGGACAAGTATTCATGTAAATATCTGGGTTTCTCGTGTTTTCTATACTGGGAAGTTCATCTATGAAATGAAAGTTTCAAGATGCGCAAATGCTTGCTGTTCTTCCTTGGTCTGCAGAGGAAGAATTCTGGTGCTATCTACAGTACAGATCTTCAGAGGAGAAATGGTTTCACAATTAGTTCATAGCATGGAGGATGGAATAAAATAAATAAGTTGGAACATTGCAATTACATTTATTAGAACCGCCCTAGCTCTCCCACTAAGCATCCTCATTGCCTTGTTGGGAAATGAAAATGGATCTTCCCTCCATCATTATTTTTTATTTGATTACTTACTTGATTAATTTATTTAAGAAAATGTATGTAGCAGCCCAATTCACTCTCAGTGACTCCAGGTGGCTTACATGGATAAAAGTCCAACCCCAAAAACAAGAAAAAAGCAATAACCCTCCACCCCCTGGGTGACAACAATCAATTGAGCAATTTAATGGGCTACATCCCACTCTGAGGTCTCTAGGCCTGTTGGCAAAACCAGGTCTTCAGGGCCTTGAGAAAGAGTGTCAAAGTGAGAGCCAATCTTATCTCTGCAGGGATGATGTTTCATTAATAGAACAGTAAAGACAATCACTAATACACAGATCCCTGATTTGTGCATAGCTTAAACATGCTTGAAAGAATAACTAAAAGGGCTGGCTGGCTTTCAGATAGTTTATAGTATTCTGAAGTTATTCCTATTCAATAGAACAAGCATACAAGCCAAAGTTTAAGGTTAAATCAAAGGACTGGCTGTTTGCAAAGGACTCTTTTCAAAATAATTTCATAGCATGAGCTATTCAAAATAGTTCTTTGTGAACAAACTTGTTATCAAAGAATGTTGGCATAATTATAGGGTCTGATAAACCTATCCTTGTGACAAGGTTTTATTGAGCTCTTCTTTGAATCAATGCCTTCAACATATTTGGATACAAGAGGAATTTAGCAGTGTTGGAAAGTCTCTGTATTTGTGGAGCACAAATTCATTATGTGCTGAACTGTAAATTATACAAGGCTCGTAGAACCTTATTTATCCACTGCTGTGTTGATATTCTTGGGATTCTTGTAATGCAATGATCTGTCTTTTGTTGACACACTTGGATCACAAGGTAACCCAGCAAAGGGCAAGATATTCAGAGACAGCAAGTAAGTCAGAGACAGAGTTGTGGCAATTTTGATAATGAATTATAAAGGGGTTGAATTATTTTAAAGACAGATATATATACACACACATGCGTGTAAAACTTTATTGGTGCATTTATCTGAAGGTTTCATTAATTTTAAATAGAAGTGTCATAGAAATGGCATGTTTGAGGTAATGTTTCTCTGTTCACCTTTTATTAAAACCATTTGCTTGCAATCAAGTATATAATAATAAAAATATTTTGTGTATTGTTCTCCTCTCCGGAGAGGAGTGGCATACAAGTCGAATTAATAATAAATAAATAATGAGAAGAATTTAAAACGTTTATAACACTGATGGAAAGGCCATGAAATAATCAATCAGGAAAAGTGGAATTGTGAATAGGAGAATACAAAGATTTCCCATGTCTTACAGTCAGAGCAAGTAAATATCAATAGAGGCAAAAGGTACAGGAAGGTAATCAATAGCAGTCTGAAAGTAATGATTTGTATCTTATTAATCATCTCAGATTTATCCTGTTTGGATTTAAAATCTATCTAAAGAAAAAAACAAAGAATGAAAGCTATGAATTTGTAGGCTAAAGGTACAAATAAACAATATTTCAGCTGTTAACAACAACCATCCAATGTATATGACAAAACCAAAACAACTTTCTGTCACTGATCCATAAAAAGTTGAATGGTGATGTTTTATGAAAGCTGTCTAATAGTAAAAAGGTATTGCAAAGAAGAGAGGAGAAAGTTCTACAAAATAAGGATCAAAACACAGTTAAGAGCATTTAACTTTTAGAGAGGGAAAATAGCAAATTACATTATAACTATTCTTGTAGTTGAGAGTATTGAGAATATTGTAAATATTCTCCTTGACTGGTACATTGTAACAACTCTGCGCATGATATATCAGGTACTTTTACATCTCTTCTTTCTTAGGCGTATAATGGCTCTATTAATTTCTAATCAATAATCAGATTGTCTGATCAGTTTCAACATTGCTTTCTGCCTAACTTTGAGACTGAGAAAACCTTGTAATCCCAGTAAATGGTCAGTGGCAGGAGCTACGGTGAGGTAGTGCATCTTCGCTGGTTTCCATTGATCATCCACATCATATTCGTCTGATTTCTCTTTTTCACTTATTATTACAGAGGTTGTTGACATTTGAAATCAGTGTTTGGTAGCTATAAAGGGTTGGATGAAGGCTAATAAATTGAGAGTTAATGTAGGCAGGGTACTTCTGGTTAGGAAGCTTAAGAACTCTGGAACAGGAATTTAATCAATTGTGGATGGATAACATTCCTTATAGAGAATAATGTTAACAGTTTGGGGTGCTCCTAGATTCCAGCTACATCCGAAGCCTCAAGTAGCAGTTATTATCAAGAATGATTTTGCCCATCTTAAATTGGTGCGATAACTGCATCCCATTCTATTCACAATGAGCATGAATTTGGGCAAACTCCAGAAGACAGTGGAGGACAGGGGCAGCCTGGCATGCTATGGTCCATGGGGTCCCAAAGAGTCAGACACAACTTAGCAACTGAACAACAACAATTTATTCACATGAAATAAGGCCATGCCTTAGAATGGCATATACAGAGCAGAATCCTGCCCTTTAAAAATTCAGATGCTTGGCAACTGGTTCATACTTATGACCGTTGCTATGTCCTCAGGTCAGGTGATCATCTTTTGCAACCTTCTGACAAGCAAAGTCAATGGCGAAGCCAGATTCTTTTAACAACTGTCATTAACTTAACAACTGCAGTGATTCACTTAACAACTGTGGCATGGAAGGTCGTAAAATGGGGCAAACTCACTTAACAAATGTTTCACTTGGCAACATAAATTTTGGGCTCAATTGTGGTCCTATTTCGAGAACTACTTGTAGTATACATAATATGCAATATGCAAAATTTACATTGTAAGTATAAAGACTATGACCTTCTTACATTCAGTTTGATTACTGTCGTGCCCTTTCTCTGAAATTATCTTTGAAATGTCCCTAGAAGTGTGGTTCTAGAAGACAAAAACTCTACTGACTGGCAGAAAGATATTCCACTGGCTCTTCAAAGGTTGGACTGATTACTAATGTGCTTCTGAATATAAGTCAAGAAGCCAGAGCTGAACCTAAAAGACATAACAGCCTGCCTGTGGTGAAAGAATAGAGAGAAAAGTCCATTTCTAGGTTCTAACTGTAATGGGATGCAGAAGTAACAAAAATTAAAATAAACAGCATTCTCAAAAGCCATCCCTAAATTGTGAGATCCAAAAGGCTGGACTGGTGAGTCTTGTGATAGCCTTTAGTCCTTCAGTTAAATTGTCCTAAATTCAGAAAAATATTTAGTCCACAAATGCTATTCACAATTTATTTTACCTTCTGTATCTGCCCACTTTTAATATACAACATCTATTTGAAACTTTTATTATTTAAAAAAAACTGTTTTGAATTTAAGTGCTGCTATCCCTGCCTAAGAGATGTATAAATATAAACCAGTGATATATCATTTCACAATACATATACTCGTAAACAAGATAGAAATAAAAAAAATATCTAAATTGACTGGAAAACATATTCCATAGTAAATTCTGGCATAAGGCCTTATTCCCAAAATTTTATCTTAAAGGCACAACTTATTCTTTTAATAATCTTGATTTTCTTGTATATTAATAGAAGAGCTAAGAGAAAAAGATCATGATCAGAGTAGGATTTTTTAACTGTGAACACCAATAAAATAACCTCTGTAAAAAGCAGTCAAAAGCACATTTACACAGAAAAGAAAGTGAAACAAAAATGAAATGTATGAAATTATCTTGGATAGTTTTCTGCCAAGATTTGAGTGGACACCAATGCACATTCAGAATAGTGGCACTGATTTCAGTATAAAGGCTTTTACAAAGTAAATTCAGAAAATGAAGAACTGGGAAATTATGCTGAGAAACAAATCTTACAATAATTGAAGAATATCTGGTTTTCTACCTTACCATGGCAACAACACACATTTTCATATTAGTTGCATATTTCTTTTTTTATTATAAAACTTTTTATACAATGAACCCTGGTGGTTAAAGTGCAGTTTTGTAGGCAAAATTTTGCCCACAGCCTGGAGTTTGATCCTGACTGTGTTCAAGATTGACTCAGCCTTCCATCTTTCTATGGTTGGTAAAATGAGGACCCAGATAGTTGGGAGCAATACGCAAAGTTACAATGCTACTACATTATAAACTGCCCAGAGAGTGCTGTAAAGAGCTATGGGGCTGTATGTAAACCTAAATGCTATTGCTATTTGCCATAATTTTTATGTATTTTATAAGCACTATTAACAAGTAGTGCATAAGTACACATAGCTGAGATATGTTCAAAATAACATTTTGAACAAAAGTAGTCACATTAAACCTTGCTTTTTGCTCCTTATAACATCAACTGCTTATATTTTGCATATCTTGTTTCAGGTCAGTAAACAGTCACAATTACACAGCATTTGAAAGCAAAATCCCTTTAGGGACTGCTCATATGTAAGCTCTTGAGAACAACATCTTCTGTTCAACTGTTATTCTACAGGATAATGTATTGCTCTAATTCATGGAAGAGAGCTATCCGCTCAATCTTTCCTTGTCATAAACAGATGAACCAGATTCCACAGATAGGCCCCACTGTGAACAAAGGAATAAGGCAGCTAGGAGAAGGAATAACTTGTGTATACATAAGATATGCATGCACCCTGATGAGGGGAGGAGGGGGATATATATATATATATATATATATATATATAAATTGAAGAAGAAAGAGCATAGAAGCAGGGATTTCACAGCCAAAATGAACAGGCACATAAGGTGCAATAATCAAAGCAACTAGTGTCTGCTGCACTCTGTTGTTCTTTGCCTCTGTCCCTAAAATAATTTGTATTTTCATCTGTTTTCAAGACACACTCTTAACTATTGTATCCTCTTTTCTGGGTAGGTGTCATGGAGCCATGTTTACATAAGAAAGATAGCCATTGGATTTGGGGAGAAAGAAAACAAGAAGAAAAATTCAAGGTGAAAACTGGCTAGTTCTAAGCCATATCTTTACACTATTGATTCTCCTTCCTACCCTAAGGCTTATCTGAACAAAGAAAGGAACTTTATGAGCAAAAATTAATATAACATATATTAATATGCTGATAATCAAATCCTAATCCAGAGGTGAACTATTGAAAGATTAGTGCAAAAGTGGAAGAATGTGTCTTTCTGAACTACAACTGCCAGCAGTCTTCGTCTTTGGACTCCTGCTGGAGCTGCTGAGAGTTACAGTATAATTTAACATAGGTTCTCTACTTTTGAATTAGAGATTCCCCCATGTTTCCATTCTCACTGAGCCAATGTAGAATAAATGGTAAAGAACATACTTCCATTAACTTAAGTCCGCATGAAATAGTACAAACCTTAAGCCACAGACTTATTTTATGAATTTGTTAACAGGAAAGCAGTTTTCTTAATATATAAAAGGATCATTACGCATTAGTATTTCTTCATGCAAGAAGATAACCTAAGGAGTAACTCTAAGCGAAACATTTGTTTTGTTTATTATTTGAATGTTGTCTCTCACATGCAGATGTTGAGTGAAAATAAACTCTTAGCAATAGAGAACAAAAAATAGGGAAAATGCTTTCTATTTTGTAAGCAGGAAAGAATCAAACTATTAATTTCTTTGAATTGCTCATCTTAAAGGAAATTGTTTGATTAATTCTGAAGATGAGCAAAAGCCTTTCCAATTTTAATTAAATAAATACTAACACATCCCCCAAAGCAACCTGATGCTACTCTCAATGCCCCAGTGCTCCATAGAACAGTCTTGAATGCCAGCCTAGAATCATACAGTAAGAATAGAAGATATAAACATGGAGCGAGACAAAGAAAAAGAGAAAAGCAGAGAGTAATTAATAGAAAAAGTATATGGTGGACAAGGAGGCAGAGAGCAATTTAATAGCTCCCATAGACTGTTGATCACTGATACTGTTGTGTTGCCTCCCAACTACTCTCTCGCCACTGTTTGTTTGTTATAGAAGGGAAGAAATTGTTAGATTGTTGTCATCCGTCCTGCTTCAAATATGGTTAGCAACTACTGTAGGAAGGTAACTTGGAAAGGAGCTTCAGGAAAAAAATTGCTATGTAAACAAAACGGTGTCAAAGGAGCTACTGTTTTCAATATTTACATTCTAAATATTTGACAATAAATCTTGTTTGGGCCTAAAAGTAAATAGATAGCATGTGCAGGTCTCTTAGGACAAATTCACTTTGTTAGACCTTGTGATGGAAAAATAACAAAATAAAGCAGCAAGTTCTTCCCTTCCCCTCCATCCTGATAATCCTATCATGGCAAAACAATGGGAAAAATAAAATGGGGGAAGGGGGAGTCAAACTGCTGAGGAAAATCTAAACTGATATTTGGCCCACCTGACTAGATCTCATTTCATGTGCCTTTTAATGTACTGAGTTTTGATTTGTTTCTAATCCCTTCAGTCCCAGTTTACAAAGATGTCAGCAGCTGCCACTTACTTTTTAATACATATCATCATTTTGTTTTCAAGTTCGATCAAGTTATAAGGATGCCCTAGCCAAGGAGATGTGCTTTTATTGAAGCAACTAAGCTATCATAAACTAATAATGCATATCAATGGGTGACATATTACCCCAAGGGAAAAAAATTCAATTTCTCCAGAGAGATATATTAGAATACAGAGAGGTCACCTACTGCATAATTCTGTAAAATGTCATCAAACAAAAATGTTGCATTCAGTCAGGAAGTCAGTATTAATATTTAAAAGTTATTGTGCCCAAACTTTTTTTTATCTATATTTCCTTTCATATATTGACCTTAAGTTTCCAGCTGAACTGAGTTTATTTCTCTGTCCTTGAAATACTTTCAGTGAGTGGGATGCTACTCTTTTCTTTGAACTGTAATCTTTTGGAACTCCAGAGAGAAAAATACAGCATATTCAGAAGTTATTTGTTGCTTCAGTTTATTTTGTACTGAGATGACAAATACCACAATTTGGGGATGCTGTTTTATTCCTACTGTTTTCTGTTGAGGATCCAATCACTAGCCTAACTTTAGAATCTAAGCAGTTCAAATTCATGTAATTGTTACCATGACTAGTTCAGAAAATGCCTAGTTTAAAAGAAACATTCAGGAAGGTCCTTTACAAACAATCAATCTTATTCGGGGGGGGTCCTTATGAAAATTGAAAAATGTGAAATGGGGAGAATGGGTCCTATTATTAGAATTCTCCCTTTTCATTTCCTATGTTTGAAAATCAATATAACCTGGTGTTTCTGATTATGTATTTACTTAGATAGTTCTCAAATAAGTAATCTGTTTTCCGTCAGAAATTTGATATTTGGGTCAAGAATTTCTATGATCCTTAACATCAGCTATGCCAAAAGGAGCTTCTGTGTCCAAAAACAAAACAAAATGAAATGAAAAAAACCTAAAGACACATTTTACCTACCTCTACTAGAAAACCTCTGCTAGAATTCTTATATAGAAACATCTATTTTGAATATAGGCTAAGGATGGCTAGGACATTGAAAGCATTACAGAAAATGATGTTTATGACTTTTATTTCTGTTCATGCAATATGAAAACTGTTTGGATTGACCTGATCTTTCTAAAAATGATTAGTTTCCAAACTATTATTTCTTCTTTCTTCTATATCAGAGCTGAAAACAACATTTCCTGATCAAAGAAGTGTCTATCAATAATAATCGATTGCATTCTCTAACATTTAGTGACAACAAATATCAACCCATCTGTCTAATAATCAAATTGTATGTTGTCATGTTTATTTGCCTTTATTGTACAGTTAATTTAAATGCTGGAAAAGGAAGGAAAAGAATTTCATTGTGGATTTCATTGGAAATTAATTTTGGTATTCCACTCCTATTATAAGTTATAATGGTTCAAACACTACCATCAAATCAAGCCTGTTAGCATTCATCTTTCCTCAATCAAAAATCTGGAGGAAAAAAAGAAAGAAATCTTCTGGAATAAAAAGGTGTATAAAATGAAAATTATGTGCACACAATAATAGTTACATTTAAAAGGCTGTTTACATTAAGGATAATTTGCATTTTAAAGGCCTGCCTCAGGGAAATTTATATGCCAGTAAACAAAAGCAGTGGAATTTGCATTTTAAAAAAAATCTTGTAGATGTAAATGGTTACAAAAATTTTTATTAGTTTTTTAAACCCACAGGAATATTGTCCTACTAACAAAAGGAGTAACTAGAGCAGTTATTTTATGAATCACACAATTCTAATTATCTGACCTTATGAAGACTTATTATATTATACATCTTGGCTGCTAAAATATATTCCATGCTACAAGATGAAATTTAAATTCAGTGAGATATAGAAATGTAGCATATGAGGAGGAAAGAATATTAGGCATGTTTGCCATCTTTATTTATAAAAATAATAAAGGTGAGATATAAATAGATAGATAAATAAATAGAATTAGAATTTCAAACAGACAAGCACCTGCCATGTAACCTCCCCAAACTTATCAATTGCTGATAGGAAAAACCAAAAAGTCTGGATAGTAGATGTAACAAAACCTGAAGACAGCAGAATAGAAGAGAAACAACTGTAGAAGACAACAAAGTACAATAGCCTGCAAATAGAAGTAGAATGATTGTGGCAAAAGAAAGTACAGCTAAAACCAATTGGAATACAAATGTTTTGCAATTCCAAAAAAACTGGAGCACTATTTGAACACCATCAACATTAGCAAAATCAACATCAATCAATTGCAAAAGGTAGCTTTACTTGGAACAGCTTACATCTTGTAACCATATCTTTAACACCATCAAACACAACATCTGTTTATCCCAGATCCTTCAGAAGGACTCAGTATGATGGAATCTCCATGATGGGACAGTGGGGAAATAAGTAGTTAAAACATTTGAAATTTACATTATATTATAACATTTAAATAAAATGATATGCCATTGATATATGACTGGGAAAAAATATTCAGAACATATAAAAGGATTTTTGTTGGAAAATATGGATTTTTAACTCATATGAAGTGTGATAAGCATTTCTAATTCATCACTTCTCGAATTCAGTCTCCAGGAAACCTTTACTATATAGTCCATTAGCTCAGCATGGGTTGAGGGGGGAGGAATGGGAAGAAGAGTCCTTTGCTTATGTAATTACTACTTTGGTGGGGACACAAGAAAGGGAAGAGGGTGGGAAATATTGGATTCAGGAATTGACGTGTCCATCCTGAAATCAGAGGTCTACTGAGGATTGGTTAGTCCAGGGGTAGACAACCTTGGCTCTTTTATGACTTGTGGATTTCAATTCCCAGAATTCCTGAGCCAGCCAAGCTGGCTTAGGAATTCTGGGAGTTAAAGTCCACGAGTCATAAAAGAGCCAAGGTTGCCTACCCCTGGGTTAGTCCCAATAAAAATGTTTGGATGAATGACAAGATTATGACATCATGCTATACACTCTCACACAGACTTCCTATTATTGAAATTATAGGTATGAAGGTATTCTCTTTTTCTCCGGTGGATTTAAATTGGATGCTCTTTCTGCTACTTTGGGGTTTCCCCCCCCCCATTTTCCCATTTTAATCATTTTCTACCTATTTCATTTCCTCTTTATTTCTTTGCCTATTATGATCCTACTTCTAGGACCATAAGTTCTCAAGTGCATTATTTTTTTATTTATTCTTCCTCTTTTGTTTATCTCACTTACGAATAATTCATTATTTACAATCGACTCTTTCACATGTAAACATGTAAATAATACGTCTGTATGTATCTTGCCTTTCGTTTTGTAAGCAGCTGCCTCTCCAGTTCCATTTTGATCCAAGGGGTACTATGAGGGTGCAAATGTTGTCCTCTTCTGATAAAAAGAAGCTATTTATTAAGTGTTTATAATTTTATCATGATAGAAAATGGGAGAGCAAAATTCATTTTTTTTCCTGGTTCACATTCCAGATAGGGTGATTTTTGTGCATATACCTGACATTTCATGTAGGAGAGTAGCCTGATTTTTTTCTGGAAGGTGACATAAGAATACTATGAATAGATAGACAAACACATTAATGGAGAGATGTGCTCTTATCTCTATTTTTATGCATTGGTAGGAAAATCTGCCTGCACTATTTTTTTTGTTTTAGACAAGAATCCTTTGAGAATATAACAACTGGAAGGAAATTTAATTCTATTGCTAGGGATATCTGTTCCTTCTGCAGTCCTGGCTTTATCTTGCCAACTGATTAGCTGTTATCAATCCAGTAGACCTGAATCAGAGGCTAGCAGATTTTCCAAAATAATAACAGAGGATGCTTTTCTTACAGGCATTGCCTCAGGAAGTAGAACGCCCCCAAAGCAGTTAACTTGCAGTTGTGGTAAAAACAGAGCTTTCCTAAACACAAAGCATTTTATTGACAAAGGAAAATGCAATGTTCAAGCTAGCCATTGAATAGGTTTTTCACAGAAGGGAGTGTCAGAGGGATAGACAGTACCCCAAAGAGAATGTGACTGATAAATGCAATGCTTAGACCAGTTGGCAGAAAATTTAAGCTACATGTTTATATCTTTATGTTCAGTAAGAGTTCAGAGACTGACACAGAAATCCTCAATATAAATCCAAAGACAAAGTTGAAAAAAACAAGTTTTCTTCAATCTGGCAAAGCATTATAGGTAGAAACCACTGGACATTCAAATAAAGAAATGAGGTAAAAATACTGATAAGATACAGCAGTGGTCCACAACCCTTTTGGCTATATGAACTGGCACTGGTGGCAGTGCTGGAGGGTTTGCAAACTCAAGTGCAAATGAAGCTTGGTGCACTTACCCTGGTTGCATGGCCTAGTTCCCAACAGGCCGCATATCAGTACTGGCCTGTGGACCAGAGGTTGGGGGTCACTGAGCTACAGGATCACAGAAAAGGGCACCCAAAGTTAGCAGTCCATAAGTTAAAGATTTTGTTTACCCATGTTATTCCATCTCTGAAATTACACTGGGTTTAGGGATCCAAGGTATAAGTAGATGTATTAAACCAACATTTTAGAAGCCAGACCTGCTAAGTACAGCCCTAGATTTCTCCTGAGCTTTTATTTTTTTGTATAAAATGTCTAATGGCGTGCTGTTTTACTATTTTTCCAGTGACCTAATATAGAAGGGTTTCACTCTTAGCTTCTAGATATCTCATCTCAGGAGAAAAATCAGGTACTCAGCAAAAGAAAAATCATTATTTTAAAATAACCTGCCAGGCAACCTTTTCTAAACTAAGAACACAGAATAACCACTATGCAATTTCAGGCCTACTGAGAAAAAGGTTGAATGGAACAGGTGGAAAGAAGCAAATGTTTATAATAAAGCTACTTGTTCTGCTTAAATATATGTGCATTTTGATGCTCTAAACATATACAGACACAGACATATTTTTGCATACATACACAAGGGCACATATAGACACATATATACACACAGTATATATGTGACAAGTCCAGTAAGTCATTGCCATTGAAAAAAGTATTGTTGTTGTTTTTATTATTGTTATTGTTATTATTTATTCTATGGTTGTACAGTTGTACACAAATAGTTATTATAGTATGGAAAATTGGGAGATAGCAGCAGAAGAATTGTTCCACGGGAGGACATGGTAGCCTGTAGTCCAGACTGAATCCCTTGCAAGCTGCTACCACCTTGTCTCAGTCTAAGGAGAGAAGTGCAACAAACATGATTAGGGGACCGGAGGCTAAAACATATGAAAAACAGTTGCAAGAATTGGGTATTTCTAGTTTAATGAAAAGAAGGACTAGGACTAGCAGTGTTCCAATATCTAAGGGGCTGCCCCAAAGATGGATCAACATATTATCCAGAGCCCTTGAAAGCAGGACAAGAATCAAGGGATGGACACTAATCAAGGAGAGAAGTAACCTAGAACTAAGGAGCAATTCCCTGACAGTTAGAAAAAATTAATCAGTGGGATGGCTTGTCTCCAGAAGTTGTGGAAAGATTGGCCAACCATTTCCTTGAAATGTTATAGGGTTTCCTTCTTGAGCAGGAGGTTGGTCTAGAAGACCTCCAAAGTTCCTTCCAACTCTGTTATTCTGTTATTTTATTATAAGGCACTGTACCAGAGTTAGGGCTAACTTTTTGTAATAGTGGGCTGCCTGAAGGTCTTGTTAATCTCATACCTCCCTCAAAGGAAACACTTCAAGATGTAATTGTCACATTTCCCTACAGTAGCTATTGCTCCCAGTCCAGTGACACATCAAGTTTTCTTTGGCATCTGCTGAAATACCAAATTTTAAACTATTGCCATTGAATAAACAGGAAGGGAACAGAAGGACTTGGCATTTCATTTGGCACCCTCATTCTTTCATTGACAAGAAACATAACAAAGCAAAGACCTGTTGTACAGAATGACCTTTCCTATTAAGCAGCCTAATAATTCAAGGTGATCTCTGCACCCATGGTTGCAGTACAGCACTTTTCACAATGGTTTGAATCATACCGTAGCACTGTGTTTCAATGTTTTTAGATAATCGAAGCAGATAATTCCTGGTATTATACAAACCTGTCATTTAAAATAGAAACAGAAGAGGAAACAAAGTTTTTTTCCCAAAAAAGTATAGTTTTCCAATTAGGACATTGGCCTCCCAAAGTCAGAGGGATTTGAACATTTAAAAGACAGAAAAGCCGTATCCTCCTGACACAATGAAATTCATGCTCAGCGTCAAAAGACATTATGATATAAAAATTATTTGATTTCCTAATGAGTTCTTATTCAATCAAAGAGTCCCTATCAGAACTCTTCATTGTCCCTTGATGTAGCTCATTAGCTTTTAGCAATAACGTTTGAAGGAAGTGAGCCAATGAGTTTCTCCTCAAATTCTCTGAGAGGAATATGCTAAACAAAAACTAGTTTTTCAGTCTGTCAAGATAAGTATTTTTTTAAGTCATAGAGAGTCTCATGGATATAAATTGGATTTGTATGAATTTATATATATGTTCCTCCTTTTGGATATTAAGAAATAAAAATTTAAAACTGCAAGACAAAAATGTCTTATAAAACACATTACTTTTTCAGTATCACTGTAAAAAAATAGCAATTTTAATTAAAAATAGTTGTATTTATTAAATAATACTGGTTTCTATGCATGACCTGCTAGCATATATTTAAGAAAAAGTACAAGTGCACAAATGACCTGAACAATGTTTTCTAATGAAAAGTATTATAAGAAAATTAAGTCACAGATGTGATAGAAATGTTACATGGTATTTATTTATTTATTTATTTATTTATTTATTTATTTATTTATTTATTTTATTCGGTCTTGTATGCCGCTCCTCTCCGGAGACTCGGAGCGGCTAACAACATGTATATAAAACATAAAATTTCAGTACAAGTCCAAATAAAAATATCTAAAAAACAAACTAACACCCACTCATATTCACCATTCAATCCACAATCATCCCCAGGCCTGCCGGCAGAGGTAAGTTTTAAGGCCAGGAGCATGGGAGAAACGCAGACTTCAGGAGGCAGTTGTTTCCAGAGGGCGGGCGCCACAACAGAGAAAGCCCTCCCCCTAGGGCCTGCCAGCCGATATTGTTTCGCTGACGGGACCCGGAGGAGGACGACCCTGTGTGCTCTCACCGGTCGTAGGGAAGTATGTGGCAGAAGACAGTCCCGTAAGTATCCTGGTCCTTTGAATATAGAGGTAAAAGATAAATAATTATATTAATTTCTTCTGTTATTCTTCAGTATTATTATACCCCTTGCAGGTTGAAGATATTTTAAGACTGGGCATTTATCATTTGTTGTTGTTTTTACATACCAAATCCATAATAGATCAATGATTAATACAAAAGTATTCCTTAAAGTGCTAGTAAAGTAAATATTAGTGCTAAATGTTAGATCAGGAATGTACAACTGGAAGTTTACGGAAGATATTTTATCATAATATCCATATATGAATTTTATATTTTCTCCATGCAACAACAAGGAATTATATTTCATGCAGCTTTATGAGCATCATAATCATTTCTTCATGGTACCATTTCAACTGAATACTAAACTGCCATATTTTAGACTGTTTTTTAATCTGTTGGTGACTGCAAGTATATTTTGTTGTACAAAAGATTGCTCATCCTGTTCCTCTATAGAATATCCTCCATATTCGACGTGCTAAAAGCAGAGGTTTGCCGGTGGTCTTCTATTCATACTAACACAACTGGGAATGGATCTAGGGGCCCATTGGCCAGGGAGAATGGCCAAGGGTGGCCCAACTGAGGAGGAACACTGCAGGCAAATGGGCGGAGGCAGTAGGCTCAAGGTGAAGGAGGTATGGCCAAAGGTAGGAGCCTAAAGATCCCATTCCATCGGGAACTGTGTTAAAACAGCATTTCTGACCACAGAAAAATGTTTACTTCCTCCCTGAAAAGAGAAGATCAGTAACTAAGTAGTGGGAAGGGAAATGAAAATATTAGTGGTGCAAGTTCCACCTGTTTATCTCCATATATTTTAACTCACCTATGAAGAGGCTGAATGTTTACAATATGAAGCTAAGACCACCATATACAGCTGGTAATGAAGTTTTTTTTCCTACTCAGTCATTTTTCCAGTTTAGAGTAGAAATTATAAAGAAGGAAAGACATTTTATTAGATCCCACCCATATTTAGAAATTAGGATTCCAACAATGCAGTGTATTGGAAAGGAAGTATCTAAGAAATAAGTGTATTTGGCCCAGATACTCAGGACATAGTCAGAAACTACAGGTAGAAAATAATGGATGAAAAGATAAGTGAAAACTATTTTTTTCTGAATTATATCTATAATTGAAAAAATATAACCCAATAGTATTATGAGGATAAATAAAAAAGAACTTTGTATGAACAATACAAAAGAATATATGTAGCTCAGGGTTGAATTGTGGAATCTCTGGTGTTCTCTGAGCTCAGTTGTTTGCTTGAAGACATTTCATTACTCAAGTAGGTAACATCATCATCAGTGTATAACATCATCAGTGCAATATCGTTGTGCACTGATGATGTTACCTAGTTGGGTAATAAAATGGCTGCAAGTAAACAACGTTCAAAGAGCACCAAAGATTCCACAGAATGAAGAAAGTCAAATAAAGCAAATACATAAGTATAGATTTCTTTCTTCCAAAAAATCTCACCAATCTCGCTTTCTGCCAGTCAAAGGAAATAGCTTCCATTTCTTCTGGTACCCATTTTATTCCTGAAGAGGCATCACAAAACATTTACTAAAATCTAGTGCAAATGTTAAAATTTGTCTGTGCTCTATGTTTAAGTGGGCTACTACTGAGAGATGGAATTTGGTTAATGAGCAAGTTCTACTGTCAATATGATTTTAACCTTGCAATTAAAGCAAAAAAAAGAAAAGAATTTCAGCCAATTTTAATTGTGAGTTTAAGATATTGACATTTGTGTGCTTATCATAATAACCAGAATTAATACCAAACAAACAAACAAAAAATAATATCCTAATCAAAGGACTACTGAGGGAGAAAACCAGACCTCTAACAGAACAGGCAAGCTACTGTGTTATATATAAGCAGGGAGCAAGCCCCACACTCACTTGTACTGATGCTATCTAATAACTAAAATGCTGCAAGCAAATGACTGAGTTTAGAGAGAATCAAAGAAGCCACATAAACTCAGGTTTCCCCTCTTTCATCATTAAGAAATGTGGATCATGATTATGCTTTTGGAAGAGTAATGTGAGTTTACTGTACAACATTATTGTTCTTGTTACTAATATTATGAGCACTGCTTATAAGATTGACATGTTCCTCTTTCACAAAGCTCGATTAAAAAAAAACCTGTCAATGTTCTTGAAAAGTATTTGTGTAACTTTTTAAACCATAGGGGAAACCATCCCTACTTTTGGAACATTGTTTAAGCTTTAACTGAAAATTTTGCTTTCCTTCTTTTTCCACATTAGTGGAATTTCATATGAATCATAAGATTATCTGAATCTATAAAAAGGGGGTCAGCAAACAAAGAACCCAATCCAATTCTAAAGTCACAGGCAACTTGATATCTTTGACAATAAGTAGCCCAAGGTAAGCTTGTGAGATAGCAAACCCTAGTCAATGAGATGGAGAAACTTCTGATTGTCTATAACTCTTTCCTGAGTGCTACTATATGCTGGTTTCATTTGAACAGAGGCTATGCAGGATGGCCATCTGCCAGAGATGGTGTAGTAGTCAATTTCTGAATGAAGTTTGGCCAAGTTGAGCTCCAAATAGTGAATTTTGGCATGAGGTTTGGCCTAGTTGTGCGCCAAACTCCTTCTAGGCTCCCCATTCAATGATTTTATGCATCTCCATATCAAAAGGTACATTTAATAATCTCAATGAAAATAGATTGGGTGTAATGTGGAAGCATACCCAATGTATCCCGCACTCATATCAGCCGTGAGGGACGGTGCCTACAAAGGGGGATTGGTCTAATGGAGTACAATGAAGCAGGAGTTTCCTAAGAAGAAGGCAGCACAATTTCAGAAAGTGGTGGAGGGGAAGAGACACAAGGCAGCAAAGCATGAACTGGATATGAGACAGAGGAATAGAGTTAGAATAGCCACTCCCTAGAATCTCCCAGGGTATATCCATTAGGATAAGAATAGTAAGAGTTTAGTCGGACAAAATTCTTTCTATTGTGTGCAAGCAAGTAAAGAACTGAACCTTGGTTGGATTGTTCTACATTGTTCTTGGACTTAGCTTGAGAGTAGTTGTATGCATGATAATCTGTAGTCACAGGTAAATCTCCCTTTTTGGATTCAAAACAGTTTGGGTCTGTCTAAATTGCATCATCCCATCATCCATATATCTACCATCTCACAGTAAAATTAGGCCAGCTACACTGGAAGAGGAATGCTGCAACAGAGGAACATACGTGATTTCAGTATCTCCAGTATTGCTGGCACCATACACAGTTCCTTGGGCAAGGCAAGTCAGGAAGGAAAAGGAGGCATGCTCCCAAAAGATCTTCTTCTAGGATACTGTTAGACTGCTGCCTTTCCTGTTCTTAAATTACATTTGGAAAAGTTCTTTTTAATGGGACATCAAACAGACTCTATGGGAACTAAAGCTAGCAGTCTGCCAGAGAGAAACTTTTTGACCTTTGGAAAGTGTCATCCTCATTATAGACAATGCCTGTTGACTTAAAACTCATTTGTCATTTGAGCTCTCTCTTCTGCTCTTTGATAAATAAGAGTACAAGCAACACCAGATACCTTATCTCATGGCTGTTAATTTCTAGGCAATATTGCATTAAAGCAGTGTTAAGATTGCAAATTCCTGCCAATGATTTATGGGTAGCAACATACTTTTTTTAAATGTTGTTTTATTCCCCTTTTCAGAAAAGTCAAACTCGGTAAAGTTTCTGTGCATAATTAAGATGAAACCAAAAGGAGGAAAAAGGGCACAATCCAAGAAAGCTGACCTCTTTAAATCCCATTATTTCACTGGGGTTACTAAATCTCTTTCTCTCGTTCTCTCTCTGAAACCCGCCTGTGTTGAGAAATGCCTATTGGGAAGCTCTGGGCCTTTAAAAAGGAATTTCAGTCCTTGGATTATGAGCTGTTCAGTCTTTTCTAAACTTCCGGGAATCTTCTTGGGTATTAAGTCATGATGAAAGGTCAGGACATAAATTCTCTAAAGTAATTAACTAGCCCACTTTCTGGATCAAAAGACACATTGGTTTTGAGAACACACAACAGGCCCTCAAAGCTTCTAGGTGGAGCTTACCTGTGAATAGTTGTCAGTGGGTGTGATCAAAAAGAAATATGTACTTGGCCAATGGCAATCTGATAAAGCTGCTTTCTTCTCAGCATTTATGGATTTCCCTAAATTACCCCAACTTTAATTTCTCTAGCAATGTGAACGTCTCTACAGACTAAGCAGTGAACTGCAGACATTCACTGTTTTTATGTGGAGCTTATGAGGCCTGTGGAGCTTATGAGGCCTCCAAGAATATTCTGGGAAATCAAGGCAATTCTGAATGCTGATAGTTCAATTTTCAGCTGGCCAGTTTCCTTTTTCCATTTTAGGTAACATTAAAATAATTTTTGAAAAGATAGAAAGTAGGTCAGGAGCAGGGGTGACATGTAGACACAGACAGATCTGTGGGAACACTAGTCTAATACACACAATGAGGGGATTCCAGAAATGACTTTATTCATTACAGGAAGGAAAATGCTTGGATTTTGTGTAGAATAAGTATATTTTCAAAACGGATTCTGAGTTCATCCTGACTCTTGGACAAAAGCTTGAAAATTATATGAACTGAGGAATTTTAAGATAATTTTAGTACAATGTATATTTACAAATTAGTTTGCACAAAATTTAATCTCACTCAGATTGAGGAAACATTATGAAGCACCAGAATAGGCAAATAGTAAATCCAGAAATAGAGAACCTTGGTCCAGTGGTCAGTCTTGGGTGGAATAACTATAGACATATTCCACCTCAGATACATTATCTAGTAAATGCACCTCATATCTCTGTCCAAAAATGGAACATCATGGGTTTCCAGTTGAAATCAGTATTAGAAAAATAATCATATATTGAGAGAGAGAGAGAGAGAGAGAGAGAGAGAGAGAGAGAGAGAGAGAGAGAGAGAGAGAGAGAGAGAGAGAGAGAGAGAGAGAGAGAGAGAGAGAGAGAGAGAGAGAGAGAGAGAGAGAGAGAGAGAGAGATTTTACAGCATAAACCTGAACAATATATACACGCATTATACTTGCAGGCACATTGTACCACTCATAGAATACAAATAGCCACTCAGTGAAGTCCATAATTAAGTAAGAAAATCCCCTTGAGAATCTTTTTAATACTGAGCCACAATGACAAGGATTTCCTTTTTTACTTCAGGGAGATTTAAAAAAAATATCTCCAACTTGATAAACCAGACAGTGGTTGAAGAAAGAAAAACAAATTTTTGAGACTTAGATGGATGGGAGCAGAAAACTTCATATGCTGTTTCTTCAGCCTCTTACTTTATCTAATTAAAAACATTCCTCAAAAAGCCTGAGGGAATGCATGGTGGCAGACAAACAATGACTTTGCTTTAGATATCCAGATTTTGTCTCCTCAATTAATTACTGCTGTTGAGTAAAATAAGATTATTCCAGCACTATAAGACTATGCAGCAAAGGAACATAGGGCATAAATCATTTATCCTGTCCCAAATGAGGCCTCATCTGAGGTAGTAAGAATAAGGTGCTTACACTGTGTTTAGCAAATGAGATGGGATTAATTTTAATCAGTGTAGGATCTGCTGGAGTCAGAAAAGATCCACCTCAACCAGTTTCTTTTTCTACACAACTGCAACAAAGCAATGGGTGGCAGTTGTGGCTCAAAGAGCCTTTCCACAACTTTGTGTTATGTGCCAACTGTGCCCTTTTGGGGGATTGTGAGGCCTTATGGTCAGTCATTCATGACCTGATCATCTTTCATCTGAATTGTTGCAACAGGCTCTACATGGGATTACCACTGAAGATTATTGGGAAGTTACAGTTGGCCGGAATATGGCAACACTGATAGTTTTTGTGGCCCCTAGGGTGGCACATATAACACCACTATTATGGAAGCTGCATGTCTACAGATGTCTACCAAGTCAAAGTGTTGGTTATTGCCTTTAAAGCCCTCTGTGGCATGGGTCCAGGTTATCTGAGGAACCAACTACCCCCAATGGGATCCACCCACCTCACTTGTTCTGGCAGAAGGATTCTACTGTAGATTACATCAGCTAAGGAATTTTGGCATGTGGGGTTCAGGAGAAGAACCTTTTCTGCGATGGCCCCCAGCCTTTGGACCATCTTGCCCCTGGAAGTGAGACCCACTTCCTCTCTTCTGGTCTTAAAACTTGGCTATGCTGGTTGGCATGAGGCCCTGAAAGAATAGAATAGAGCTGGAAGGGATCTTGGAGGTCTTCTAGTCCAGCCCCCTGCTCAAGCAGGAGAACCTATACCATCTCAGACAAGTGACTGTCCAGTCTCTTCTTAAAAACCTCCAGTAGTGGAGCACCCACGATCTCTGAAGGCAAGCTGTTCCACTAGTTAATTGTCCTCACTGTCAGGAACTTTCTCCTTAATTCCAGGTTGCTTCTCTCCTTGATCAGTTTCCAACCATTGTTTCCTGTCCTGCCCTCTGGTGCTTTGGAGAATAATCTGACCCCCTCCTCTCCATGGCAACCCCTCGAATACTGGAATACTACTATCATGTCACCCCTAATTTTTCTTTTCTTTTCTTTAGACTAGCCAAACCCAAGTTCTGCAGCTGCTTTTCACATGTCTTAGTCCCCAGGCTTGTGGCTGGTGCAGTAACAGCAAAGAAACCACTGCTGCTTTTCTCCAAATCTGCGTGTGTGGTTTTTTTTGTTTGTTCTTAACCTTCTATAATTTTAATGTTTTTAAATTTATAATTGTTTTTATATCTGTATGTTTAACTACATTGCAAGCCACCCAGAATTGCCCTGAACCATGAGATGAGCAGCATATAAGTTTAATAAATAAATAAAGCTTGAAACCAGCACATGGAGGAGAGACCTTTTTAGAACTGAAGCTAATCACATCTTTACATTCATGAAAGTTATGTATCCAGGTTTATAATTATGTAGAAAACACAATTTGCGGTATATACTTGCTGCTTTAAAGAAAGCTATTTCCTTTGTTATGGTGCTGCTGGTGGTTTAAAAAGATCTGAATTTATGTCCAAATATTCAACAGAAATTTTCAAGTCCTGATACCCCTGTGTCAAGGAAGTGCAACTCTTTCCAGCTAATTCCTTTCTCAATTTTATTATCTACTATTTATTCAATAGTTTGAAGTACATTCTGCACCAACTTGGAAAACTCACTCAGAAAACCAGTAAAGAAAGGCTGAAAGATATATAAAACTGCACTCCAAAAATGATCACAATGACCTTATCCAGATCAGGAGACTCTATTCACTGTCAGTCTTTTTTTAATAACCTCTACTGAAATGATCACTTGAATTCCATCCAAAAGCTTCATCTGATACAGAATGTTGTGACTTGGGTTCCCTGTGTAATGGTCCTACTACAAAAACTGATTGTCAGTTTATTTCCACATGCAATTCAAAGTTCTTGTGGTCATTTATGAAGAAATGTAGACTTTGTCCTTGGACATGGAAAAAGAATGAACAAACCATTTAAGAGGAACATTCAAAATCATAACTGAGTTTTGAAAAAGAAGAAACCGTGAGAAAGAAATTCAACATAACCATGCTTGATTTTGTTTGATATAAATTGGACTATAGAGAAATTTTGATAGGCTTTCAAGACCCTGTTATTCTAACCAAGAACAATAGAAGGCTTTCCTGGAATCCCTGCAGTGTCTGTTTCTTGACCTAACCTACCTGAAAGGACTGACAACATATTTAAAATATTACATGGTTCAAGACTTAATTAACTTTGGGACCACCTGTTCTCAATGATTTCCACTTAGCCATTAAGTCAGGTGTGTCAAGCTCACAACGTTACATGACGTGTCACGACATATCATGACTTTTTTGCCATTGCCAGCAATGGGGTGAGCGTTGATTTATGGAATTCACTTCCAGAAGGGGTCGTGACAGCTGTCAGCCTTGGCAGCTTCAAGGCAGGGCTAGATAGATTCATGGATGCAAAGTGTATCGGTGGTTATTAAAACGGATGTCCATGTGCCGCCTCTATGTTGGTTGAGGCAGGCAGGATTCCCTTGAGTACCATTTGTTGGGGGTCAAGGGAAAGGGAGGGTTTTGCCTTCTCTTTCTGCTCAAGATCCCCATGTACAATTGATGGGCCACTGTGTGACACAGAATGCTGGACTCGATGGGCTTTGGCCTGATTCAGCATGGCTCTTCTTATGTTCTTATGTTCTGGCCCATGGGCTGGCAGTTCGACACCCCTGCATTAAGTGCTAGAAGAGAAGGCTTCCTCCAGTCCTTCCTCTAATTTGGTGTTTCTGAATCTTGGCAGCTCTAAGATATATGGACTTCAATTCCCAGAATTCCCTAGCCAACATGTGACCAGAGAATTCTGGTAGTTGAAGTCCACACAGCTTGCCAAGTTTGAGAAACACCAATCTAAGTAATGGTATCTGTAGGTACAGTATCTTTAAAGATCAATCCTCCACTTCCCAAGATTAGATCACCCCCAACTCTCCCAGTTTCATAAATCAAGATCTCATTTTTCAGTGAGCTTTGGAGGAGGGTCTGATGTGTTGAATTTGTCTTTATTGCAGCAGAACATTATATGTAATTGGGCTGTTTATTGCATTTGTATATTTCTTCTCTTGTTTCATTAATTAGAATTTTTTTTAAACTCATTACTGTATTCAGGCCTGTAGGCCCCACAGAGTTAGTTTAGCGAACGGAGTGGTATATAATTCTAGCAAATAAGTGAATACTTAACATTGCTTTTGTCACATCTCTTAATCTCTTAAATAAAGGTGTATATTTCTTCATTCTTCAGTCACACATATATTCAGCCTTCAGTGCAGTAGGATAGTTTTTCCAAAAGTTTTGAATCCTATGAGATTTCAAAACAATTGTTGTCTCTTTTTTGTTGGTTCTTTTTCCTTCTTTTTTTACAAAAAGCATCTGAAATACATGTTCCTTTGTAGAAGCCATGTCAATATAACCACTCTTGAATTGCATTTCTATTGATTCAGACTCCTTGAAATACAAATGGTTTGTGTATTTCCTAGACAAGAGATAAACATGGTGATACTTGATATATCTTTTGCATATTGGTTGCTCTGTCAGTCAGATTTCCAAGTTCTTACACCATTAGATAAAAAAAAAACCTACAAAATTATTCTTTGTCAAGAAACAAAGCAAAAAAAATTACCACATCTAAAAGCATATGCAATGCCACTGTAATAAAAAAAAAGAAGCCAGACAAAAACCAAAATGCAGAGCAATGTTGTCCTTTTTCTTTTTCTATATGCTGTTGCTTACTTGATCTCCTGAGGATACTTTGATCTACTGAACTACTACAGCTGAAAAGCAGGATTGTACCTCTCTGTATCATATATGTTTTATTTCTCTGATGTTATAGTTTCATTTCCCAGATGCTTGGGAAACCGGACTACAAATGACTTAAGAGTTACTGATAATAATAGTAGCTATGCCCTTATAGGCCTAGGGCTGTGGTGGCAAATCTATGGCACGCGTGCCAGAGGCGGCACTCAGAGCCCTCTCTGTGAGCATGCATGCTGTTGCCCCAGCCGTGCCTCCCCCCATGGCCCCCTCCTCACCAGCAGCCCCCATGGAGAATTGCCCCCAGGCGTGGCCCACATGGAGCAGTGCAGCCAAGGACATGGCAGCTGGGCAGCGGGGACAAGACTCCACCCTTACGCCCTGTCATGCACAGATGATGCTGTGGGGCACGGATAGAGGGCATGGCCACCATGGCGCTGCTGGGCTGCCTGGGCGATCTGCTGCAGTGGGCCCTGGAGGCAGTGTGTGGTCCTGCAGATGGGCGGTGGGGGTAGGGTGGTTTTTGGGCACTCGGTCTCTAAAAGATTTGCCATCACTGGCCTAGGGTTAGGCAGATTATTTTTTTAACCAGGGAAGGCTTTTGTACACAAAGAAACTGGTGCTATGCTTCTTATCTACAGGTAAAAGCATACCTGTGGTCAACTTACAGTCACTTCATTAAGTGACCGTTCAAAGTTACAATGGCACTGAAAAAAGTGACTTATGACCATTTTTCACATTTATGACCTTTGTAACATACCCATGCTCATGTGATCAAAACTCAGATGCTTGGCAACTAGTTCATACTTGTGACCATTGCTAGTATTCCAAAGTCATGTGATCTCCTTTTGCAGTCTTCTGACAAGCACAATCAATAGGGAAGCCAGGTTCACTTAACAATCATGTTACTAACTTATCAACTGCAGTGATTCACTTAACAACTGTGGCAAGAATGGTCGTAAAATGGGACAAAACTCACTTAACAACAGAAATGTTGGGCTCTAGTTGAGGACTACCTATATAAGTAACAAGGCTGATGTTAAGAAGTGGAAAGCAACAGCCTCCACAGCAAACTGGGATGTTGTCAAAATGATGACATGCCTATAATAATGTAATCAATCAACTGCTGCAACTAAGCACTTACACCAGGAGATCTGATGCAAATACATGTCATTTGGGTGATTATGTCATCAAATGCATATCATTTGGCCCTCCCGACTGTTTCTGAGATATATATACCATACAGGGCAAACAGAGAGAGCCATATAAATTACAATGCTATCTAAAAACAAAAAATGGGATACAAGGAAACTGAGCTGTATGCAGTTTTGTTTTACTCATCCTAACAGCGGAAGGTATGAAGGCAAAAGCAGAAAAATCAGAAGCAAAAAAGAAAGGTCAGTTCCAGGAACAATGTCCAGATGCCAACCACTTCTAACTGAGAAACAAGCAATTCACAACTCATTACACTATCAGAGAGGAGAAACCGATGTAAGATTTGAACTATATATGAGACTTCAGTTTAAAATGTGCTATAGCTGGATGATGATGATGATGATGATGATGATGATGATGATGATGATGATGATGATTACTATTATGTAAGATCACTGGCCCTTATGTAAATTTGAGATACTATTAAAAAGTCTAATCAGGCAGTTCAAATGGAGGCTTCTTGGGGAAACAGTGCTTTAATTGATCAAGTAAACAGCTGGGTGGCAAACAATCTGGAATGCCGGCAGAGTTATGTCCAGAAGTGCCACACCTTAGAAAGTTAGTAGCATTGCTTTATAAACTTTGTTAGCCAATCAAAATCAGACAATAGAGCCATTACATTATAAGGAAGACATCAATCATTCCCTTATTCCCTTATTACATCAATATACTCCCTTATTCCCTTCTTCAGTACATCCCATCCAGATACGTGTTTCCCATGCTTGCATGAAATTTGTCCCTGATGCAAATGCTGATTACAAAAGCGAGATAGCAATAGTTAGGCTAAACAATTTATTTTTGTTCCAGTTATAGAACCCTTCAATTATTAGCATTTCAAGTACTGTATCTCCAATAAAAGTATCTTTATTGGGACTGTTCCAATAAGAATATCTTATTATAGCTGTGACCTTAAATCACTGGCTGCAATCGTGAAACCAGATGGAAGAGATGAATGCTTCTTTAGATTTGGGGTATCTCAATTAGACAACAATTGACCTTCCCTTTGTCTCTTCCTTCCTTATTACAATAGAACCCCAATACCTCACCTAGGTATGTCCAAATATGCCTTATTAAAGTCAACCTGGTACCCAGAATGTCTGCAGGTCAAGATGGCAGCCACCATGCTGCATTCCACAGGAAAAAACAGGCAGAGCTTTGATCACACTTTTATCGCTGGCATTTTTAATTTTTTTTTTTAACCACAACTGCTGCTGCTATTCTCCCCACCACCACCAGCACCACCACCACTACCACTACCACTGCTACTTCCAGAACTAATGATTAGCTCAGGTGTTTCTTCCCTTCTCATCTCCTAACAACTCCTGTAAAATTTAAAGAGGCTGAGTGAAGTCAGGCCCTGCGCAGGCCACTCCAATCTCAGTGGGTTCTTCATGATAGCCGAATAAAGGAGAGACATGCTACCAGGCACATTTTCTCTGGGTGAAGCAACAACAGACAACAGGCTGCCTCCCCTTTTTATTACCTGTTACAGTGGGCGGTTACACAATGCATCACATGGTTACAAACAGCCAATGACAATGTTATTTCTGCAGCCAATGACAAGGCTACACTGGCAAAGCCACCCCTGTGGCCAATGGATTCAAATCTTGGTACAACGTCCATCCAGCTCCTCCTCCATTTCCTGTTCCAAGGCCATATGGTCAAGCCACATGGTCAAGCCTTCTTTGTTCCTTTGTTACAAGCCACATGGCACAGTCTCTTTGTCCCTTTGTTCCAAGCCTAATGGCTAGAGTGCATTACAACAGCTGAGAGGCCGTTTGCAAACATACACAGATGATTTCCCCAAGCTGCTCAGCAGACTGGCCTTCCCATTGCAGGAAACAAGAAGAGACACAGGAGGTGAGGATCTTAGGCTGCCTGGAGGATGGGTGTAGGTCCAGTGCCAAAACTCAGCCTGACCCCTCAGAAAGAAACACAGTAAAAACAGATAAAAACCCTATATATGACCTTTTGTAAATTGGACTGAATAAGCTACATAATACCCTTGCTTTAAGCTAAAGTGTTAAGTTGAACAGAGAGACCCCCTGATTTGATCAAGTTCAATCCAGGTTATTTTTCAAATAAGCAAAATCTGATCAGTGAATACCTACCATTTTGCAGCCCTAACTGCTTAAAAACAGCTGGGTTGTCTTATGTTGTGCTGTCTTATCTAGTCTCTTTTCAAATTATTTCTGTTCAGACTTTCATTATTTTTCTCCCCTAACTCCAACTCAAAAACAGAATAAATTAAACTGAAAATGATTAACTTCTCATTTCGAAAATGGGGAAATCTTTATTGGTGATAACCTTCTAGTAAATGTGTTACATTACCTCTAATATTCTTGTTTAGTCACAGAGAATGCAGAATGTTTTTATCAAGAAATAATGCATTGAAGCTGATAATTTTGTTTCATTTGCTTCTTTAAACAATTTGTATAGCCAAGCATCTCATTGCTGCAATTTTTATATTTTGTTTTCTTAGAAAACTGAACCAGAAGCTCATGGGGGGGTGCATTTTTTCTAAAGTCCTATCCTAATAGTTCTGAAGGGTTCAGGTGACTATTTTTACAAAAGTTTTAAAAGTGGTTGCAGACCTCCATGGAAGAAATGGCAAACTGAAGACAGGAGCCAACAATCATGATGAAGAGCTGGTGAGTAGACCATCTCTTTATAATTCCTCTGCAGACATGGAGAGGACTTGAGATTACCCACAAGTGCTCAGTGCATTTGTTCTCATAAGGAAACTGCAAGACAGTAGATTGAGAGCTCTGGGAAAAGCCATGTTGTTCAAACTACTGTTGGCACCTTCAAAAGGACACTGGGTTCAAACACTTCATTTTCTAGTCACCTTTAGAAATCACTTGTTAATTGCTTTTCAGCTATTGAAAACTTTTGGATCAACATGTTTATAGCACCAGGTGAGTTTCTTTCAGATTTAAATACAAATTTAAGGACTTAAAAATATTTTTGAATAAACAGCAAAAGGGTGATTGGAACTTTTTAAAAAAAATGGGAAGAAGATCATGTTCTTATTTTTTCTATCTCTTCTATGTTTCTATTTTGCATTTTCTTTTTCATTTGTACTAATTTTTATTGTAATTGTAACTTTAAATAAAAATATTAATAAAAGAAAAATAGAGTGAACGCATACTGTATATTGCTGACAACATACATGATTTTTGGCAGTTCAGTATTGTTATACCGAATGTTAAAGGTGATAGAACAATAACAAGTATGTCCTGTATCAGTATTAAATTCATCTTCAGTGTTATTTAATTGATGGAAAGATGTTACAGCTATTCAGTCAAAATTCCACTTCATTTAGAATAATTAAGATTTATCCTAAAGGATTTGGATCTGTATATACCCATTTTGATTTGGATTTGTTCATACACATATTGATTTAAATTTAGATGATCCCAAAGAGACATTGATTAAAAACTATAAATAAAACATTGTTAGAAAATTGCTGTGTTCTACTGTAGTCAAACATCAGAAAAAGTTGATAGTTCACTTTATCAGGTGCCTAAATTGGTTTGACTGATGTGGGATTTAAATACATAGGGATTTAAAGAAGAAGAGACAGAGAAGATAGGACAGTAATACAATTTAGTGGGACAGAAGTTACAATAGCTTACCAATTTACAACAACTTCACGTACAAGGTTAAAAGCAACTTCATATGCTCTTCCTCTAATATGATATATACCATTATCTGCCAGTTTGGATTCTGCAGGGGAAAAACAGACCAGATCTTGTGCAAAGATTTAATGGAAACAATTTTAACCTCAGACTCAAAACAAGGACAATCCATTATTGAGCTCTTTTCATTTGCTTATTTATTTTAAGAATTTTCATATAATAAAAGAAAACTCCCCAAAAAGGAAAGAAAAACAGATGCAAGAAAGGAAAAAGACAATTAAAGTTAAGAAATATATAAATTCAATTTTAATTGAATTGCTAGATGTTATGAATGACTGGGGGGATTGACTGTTTGTGGAATGAATCGGGTTGAATGGATGAATGGATGGTTAGCTCATTGTTTTTAAATTGTTTAGTTTATAGGGTGGTTTTTGGGAGGGATAAATTAATGATATGGATGGAGCTGTGGTCGAGTGGAATGAATGGGATGGACTGGCTAGCCTGCCTGGCATGGCAGAGGCAGAGGGGGAGGGGGGTGCTGGCTCTGGGGTGATAGAGGGCCAAAGTATACCGGTCTTGCTGGGGAGAAGCAGATATGGCGGGAGCCATAGGGTAGGCCATTCCCAGGGAACAAGAGCTCGCTGTTTAAAAGCGATCCCTTGCTCCAACCCTGTGAGTTCAGCCCGGAGTACTGGTGATGGGGGAAATCCGGACCCTGGGCTCAGGCTGCTGCTGCTCAATGCCAGGTCGGTTGTAAATAAAGCTCCCCTCATCCATGATCTTCTCCTGGATGAGGAGGCCGACCTTGCATGTGTGACCGAGACCTGGCTGGGCCCAGAGGGAGGAGTTCCTCTCTCTGAGATGTGTCCAGCCGGGTTTCAGGTATGGCATCAGCCACGACCCCAGGGAAGGGGGGAGGAGTGGCTATTATAGCCAAGAAGACCTTTAGCCTACGCAGGCTCGCTGTTTCTGAGATTGCGGGTTGTGAGTTGCTCCTTGTGAAGTTGGACCTAGGGGTTCAGGTGGGCTTGTTGCTCGCGTACCTGCCTCCCAGCTGCGTGTCAACAGCCCTGCCTGCACTACTCGAGGATGTCGCTGGGCTGGCGGTTGAGTTCCCCAGGCTTGTTGTCTTGGGGGACTTAAATCTTCCATCGCTCGGCGAATCCTCTGGGTTGGCGCAGGAGTTCATGGCCACCATGGCAACCATGAACCTGACTCAGGTAGTTCAGGGTCCGACTCACGAGAGGGGACACACTCCCGACATGGTATTCCTCTCAGAACAGTTGAGCAATGATCTGAATTTAAGGGGCTTAGACATTTTGCCTATGTCATGGTCAGATCATTTTCTGCTACGGCTTGTTTTTAAGGCTCCAATCCTCCCCTGCAGGGAGGTGGAACCGATTAGGTGGTTCCGGCCCAGACGTCTGATGGATCCAGAGAGTTTTCAGAGGACGCTTGGGGAAATACCGGATTCTCTCATTCACAGTTCCGCAGAGTCCCTGGTTACGGCCTGGAATATGGCTGCGAAGGGGGCTCTTGACCGGATTGCGCCGCTGCGACCTCTCTGTGGTAGCAGACCCAGGAGATCTCCTTGGTTTACTGAGGAACTCAGGGGGATGAAGCGCCAGAAGAGATGCCTAGAGAAGCGATGGAGGAAAAGTAAATCCGTATCTGACCGAACACTTGTAAGATCTTATATCAAGACTTATCAGGTGGCGCTCAAGGCGGCAAGATGCGCGTATCATTCTGCCTTGATTGCATCTGTGGAATCCCGCCCAGCCGCCCTGTTCAGGGTAACTCGCTCCCTCCTTAATCAGGGGGGGTTGATGCACCCTTGCAGGGTAGTGCTGAGGACTTTAATAAGTTTTTCGCGGATAAAATCGCCCAGATTCGGATGGACCTTGACTCCAATTGGAATGCAGTATTGGCTGATAATGATTCAGTCGAGATGACAAGGACTCATCTTGATCCTGTTGTGTGGGAGGAGTTTGACCTGGTAGCACCTGATGAAGTCGACAAGGCCATTGGAGCTGTGAGCTCCGCCACCTGTTTATTGGACCCGTGCCCCTCCTGGCTAGTTTCGGCCAGCAGGGAGGTGACACAGGGCTGGGTTCAGGAGATTGTCAACGCTTCTTTGAGGGAGGGGTCCTTTCCGGCTCCCTGAAAGGAGGCAATTGTGCGCCCCCCCCTCAAGAAGCCTTCCCTGGACCCAGCTGTTTTAAACAACTACCGTCCTGTCTCCAATCTTCCCTTTATAGGGAAGGTTGTTGAGAAGGTGGTGTCACTCCAGCCCCAATGGTCCTTGGATGAAGCCGATTATCTGGGCCCTCAACAGTCAGGATTCAGGCTCGGCTACTCCACGGAAACTGCTTTGGTCGCGCTGACGGATGATCTCTGGCGGGCCCGGGATAAGGGATTATCCACTATCCTGGTGCTACTTGACCTCTCAGCGGCTTTCGATACCATTGACCATGGTATCCTTCTGCACCAACTGGAGGGGTTGGGGGTTGGGGGCACTGTTTTGTGGTGGTTCACCTCTTACCTCACTGGTCGGTCGCAGTCGGTGTTGGCAGGGAGTCAGAGGTCGAACCCTAGGTTCCTCCCTTGTGGGGTCCCTCAGGGATCGGTCCTCTCCCCTCTGCTGTTTAATATCTACATGAAACCGCTGGGTGAGATCATCCGACAACACGGGGTGAGATATCATCAGTATGCTGATGATACCCAGCTTTACATCTCCACCCCATGTCATTTCAGTGAAGCAGCGGAAGTGATGTGCCGATGTCTGGAGGCTGTTAGGGTTTGGATGGGTGCTAACAGGCTCAAACTCAACCCCGACAAGACGGAGTGGCTATGGGTTCTGCCTCCCAAAGATATTTCAATCTATCCGTCCATTAGCCTGGGGGGGGAGCTTTTGACCCCTTCGGAGAAGGTCCGCAACTTGGGCGTCCTCCTCGATCCACAGCTAAATTTGGAACATCATCTTTCGGCTGTGGCGAGGAGGACATTTGCCCAGGTTCACCTGGTGCACCAGTTGCGGCCCTATTTGGACCGGGAGTCTCTTCTCACAGTCACTCATGCCCTTATCACCTCGAGGTTCGATTACTGCAATGCTCTCTACATGGAGCTACCTTTGAAAAATGTTCGGAGACTTCAGGTAATGCAGAATGCAGCCGCGCGAGCAGTGTTGGGCTTGCCCAGAAATGCCCACATTTCGGCATCACTCCGCGAGCTGCATTGGCTGCCAATTGGTCTCCGAACCCAATTCAAAGTGTTGGTTATGACCTATAAAGCCCTACATGGCATCGTACCAGGTTATTTACGGGACCGTCTGCTGCCTCATGAATCCCAGCGGCTGGTTAGGGCCCACAGAGTGGGCCTTCTCCAGGTCCCGTCAGCCAGACAGTGTCGCCTGGCGGGGCCTAGGGGAAGAGCCTTCTCTGTTGCGGCCCCGGCCCTCTGGAACCAACTTCCCCCGGAGATCAGTATCGCCCCCACCCTCTCCGCCTTTCGTAAATTGCTTAAAACACACTTTTGCCGGCAGGCCTGGGGCAGCTAACACCTTGCCCCTAGCCAGTGTACGTTTGTGTGTATGTTTGTGGACGATTGGTTTTTCCTTTTTTAACTTAAGGGTTTTTATATTTATGTATGTTATTGTAATTTCTATCATGTTGTGAGCCACCGTGAGTTCTCCGGAATAGGGCGGCATAGAAATTAAATAAATAAATAAATAAATAAATAAATAATAATAATAATAATAATAATAATAATAATAATAATAATAATAATAATAATAATATAAATGACTTCTAACCTTCTTTTCAACAGATTACAGTCTTATTGTCCCTTCTCCCTCTTAAATATTTTACAAATTTCCTCACTCCCTCATTTAGTCTGCATCTTTCTTAATCTTCCCAACTATACATCATCCATTTATTTTTTTTCTTCTTTCAGCAAAAAGTTCATATAAGATTTCCAGTCTTTCAAAAAAAGTGTTTGGTGTTCTATGACTAAATCAGTTTTGCCAATTCTGCAAATTCTGACATTTTCACGATCCATTCCTCCACTATGGGACTTTCATTATTGACAGTCCATTATAAATCTCAAAGTAGTCCTTTTGGAATAAAGAATCTTTGCCAGCAAACTGAGGGTGAGACTGCTAAACTTTACACCAAGAGAAAGCAGGCTACATCAGAAGGCCCGAAAAATACAATGAGTTTTTAACATATTACCAGTTACTTAATAAGAGGTTTGTAACTTGTTTCCCTCGAAGAAATTCATATTTAAACATAAGCAAAACAAAATTATCTTCCTTAACCCTTAAACAGTGTTTCTTAGTGCATCAGTTTGTTTATTAATGTGACCTGCATTAATAATTAAGTAACTAAGTTCTTTTTATATACTGCTCAAAAAAATAAAGGGAACACAAACGTATAGGATCCTATACGTTTGTGTTCCCTTTAATTTTTTGAGCAGTATATATACCTGCCTATATATCCCAATAATGTGAGACATTCACTTAAGAAAACAGCAAACTACAGTATGTATAGTATATAGTATGTATTTTGACAAATAGTAACTATAATAGGATTTTGAACTTATAGGCTAAAAGTAATAGAGTTTCTGATGCAACGCGGGGGGGAAATTCTAGAAGCTACATTTCAACCCACACACATATTCCCATTTCAGCTAAACCAGGCTAAATGGCTTTGATAGTAATTTAAGTAGTTTCCCAAAAAGAAAGAAAGAAAAACCCGCTTCCCCACTTCACTAAAACAATATCAGTTAAACAAAGAAAGTACAACAATAAGGAATTGAGGATCTAGCAGAATTTGTAGAACTGTGAAATATAGGTATTACCTTCACAGGAAACACCCCCTCTTTCCATTTTACATTGATGGTGTAAATGAAGAGATGATTGCTGTGGAAAGCCTAGCATTACATGTTGCTGGTTTCCTGAAACGTGATAGCAGAGGATCACAGTTCAGAGAAAACCACCTTCCTAGTACATTAAGGCTCCGTGCTGCAGAGAAATTCTTCTGTAAACATAGAAGTCATCTTTATATCCCTCTCCAATGCAGGGAGAGGTTACTCATACCTTTCCCATTGACTGAACACACAGAAGTATCACCTGGACAAGTTATGGAGAGTGTTTAAAAAAGTGGAAACATGCAAACCTCACCCAGCCTTCCTCCATTTCTCCTTTAAATGAGACTAATGAATTTAGAGAACCAGTTTGGTATAGAAGTTAAGGCATCAGGCTGAAAAACAGGAGATTGTGAATTATTTCCTTCTTGCACTGGAGAGAAATATAAAGAGAAATATAAAGATGATTTTCTCTGAACCATATTGGGCTCAATAATAAAAACAAGAGTCAATTATTTTGACTTGGGAGGACATTTATTGGAAGAGAAGGAATTCAGAACCTGGGAGCAGAGTGAAAAGGGGAATCAGCTAGAATCCCTGTGTAGCCACAAACAAACAAAGTAAACTACCCTTTGAGTGCCAAATGAGTATGTCTACCTTTAACCAAATGCTGGTTGTTAGTTGGAAGATTCCTGTGCATAGGCTTTTGGAAATAAATCAATATGATTGAACCTTCAAGTGTGGACCCAGTCATTCACACCTGTCATTTACTCACTTTTACAAAACAAATTCATTCCTTCATCATTTGGCTTATTAATTAAATCTATCCTGTCAGTGCAGTTGTAACATATTGAGATAAAGAAATGTTTTGCCTGCATTGCCTGAAGTTCTGCTGATCAGATCTGGTGAAGAGCAAGTCCTATTTGACCTATTTTAGTTAACATATTGGCAGTGGTGGGCAGTGGAACTGGCATGTTGGGTAAATCCCAATGTCAGAAGAATTAGACCTCTCATTTTCTGTTTGTTCCCTAGCAGGGAAATTAATAAAACTCATCAGCTGATTAGCGGTGGCCATATAATTTATATTTATTTAATCCAAATTTCTCAAGTAACCAGGGTGGATGCCCACAAATAGCTTGTCTTTTTATGTCCCTTTTATAGGTATTTTTTGGTTTAAAATTTTACCCCAGCATTATCAATGGAACGGAATGTGTTAGCTTATTGCAAAAGTTCCTCTCTATCAGCATGAACATCTTCCTCCTGTACAATCTTTCCTTCCTTTTATATTCTGTTAAAATAGATATTTCCTTATCCTAGAATTACGACTAACTTCCTTATTTATAGTTAACAGTTGTCTCGTTATCTAGAGCTAAAACAATGGGCATGTTATCTTTCCTATACATGTGTTGTTCTATATATAAGATATATTTCTTCCTTTACATAAATTTTGCTACTTGATATATTCACTTGTTTATACTGACAGGAACCAGCATTACTATCTTCCCTTATTGTAAAATATTATATCAATACGTAGGTTTTGTCTTTATGTTTTAATGAAAATTTTACCAGTTAGAAGTTATTATCGGGGGGCTGTGTGTTTTTTTTCTACTGAAGTTATTCTATTTTATATTGTTAACTGCCCATTTATTTAAGGTAGGCACTGTGAGTAATTTGTTTATGCCTATCTCACCCTTTTTTCCCATTAACTCACAGTATTTAATAAATGTTGATACCTTTCCCTGGAATCTATAAAACATTTGTCACAGGAAGAAAAGAAGCCATTCAAATAGTTCTTGTGTGCTATCTTGAATTCATTTCTGCACTGTCATGTCACCTTCACTTGTGGTCAGACTATGAAATCTCTTGCAGTATTAATGACTCACCAGCTGGATCTGGAGGGCACCTTCAAACCATTTTTCTCCTTGAGCTTCAGATTCTCAAAGGTATTTTGAGGAGATCAAATTGCTTTCTTTGCTATCTGGTTCGTAGATGGTATTAGGACCACAGAGGACTGAAGGCTGAAGTAGATCAAGCAATGCTGCAAATGACTGTAGCCAGAAAAAAGATTATCCTGTTCCATATGGATTTAAGGGGACAGTTTGAAGACTTGAACTGTCCTATGCTTTTTTTAATGTGTTTCTCATAATGAAAAGAATACGTAGTCAACCATCATGACAAATGAGGTCTCTAGGGCCTGTAAATGAAGCTTCAGGGTACTCCAATATCCCTGTTGTGGCCTGGATTTTTCAGAGAGCAATGAAATTGAATTGTGAATTTGTATCTGGAGTCATAAGGCTGTATAAAATGTTTCTTCTCTTACATCAACATGTTTACCCTTGGTAGGAAGATGCTATTCTGCATTTGCAGAATATATGAATATAAATGAATGGGATTGTCTCTATTGAAGCCATGCAGGCCGAAGCTCCAGATCAGAACTCACATGTTTATGTGCAAAATAATTCAACAATATTTATCTCATTCAATTTCTCTATAATGTATCTTGCTATTATTTGTTGCAGGCTTCTTCTGAAATTTCCAAGCACTATTAGAACCAAATCTGCCATTCTATAGCCTTACACACTGTGAAATGCAAATGAACTTATAGAATGAAGATATTCTGGCATTACTCTAGCCTGAATAGGATGGTAGACAATAAAGTCAAGTTAACATACACATTGCCTAACAATATCCTTAATCTTAATATTGTGACTTTCACACATAATACAAAATTGCCTGGCTGAATTCATTTTCAAAGAAAATGATGACAATAAATATATTTCTTCCCCTACACAGTATATCCTAAAGATATGTATACAAAGTTTGAAATGTATTGGTATGTTGTACGTGCCGTTTGGCAGGTGGGATGCGTTTCTTAGTATCCTGCAAGATAGTTTCTAGATTATAGATCCTAGTTTGCATAGAATAATCTGAGTACGCTTGGAATAAAATTGGGCTTTTGGTTGTGTTTGAGGCACATTTGTGTCAGCTCTTCAAAGCAGGCCAGGTCAAGAAACAGATTCCACAAGAAATACTGAAACTCTCTTTATAAAGGCTTTCAAAACTGAACCTTGAAAATCTGACAGCATTTCCCCTTCCTCCTGCTTGCTTATATCATGGAGAATTAAGGCAAAATCATTTTAAGTTTCTTTCTAATGTTATCTTCTCCTCCTGGATTTACATCATGTTTTATTAAGTATCACAAGCCTTCCCCAAGGTAATCGCTGTATATACCTTGCCAAGTGTGCCCAAACTAACCAGCATGCACTTATTGTTACTGAGAATGATGCAGGTAACTTAGTCTGCACATTCTCTAAATTACAAAGCAAACATTTGAGACTAAAACCATGATGGTCAACAGAAATCAATGTCTGGTGACAAATGGCCCATGAAATATTGTATTTTGAAACATAAGAGGAATGAATAGTAACCTTTAAAAAAAACAAAAACAAAAGGTCTGAACCAAAGAAGAATAAGGTGACTAAATCATTAAAAATGTGATATATCAATTTTTAAAGAGATCCCTAGGGAAAAAATTCCAATAGGGATGGGCAGCATCTGGAAAGATGTAAATGTTTCAGAAAATACCGATAGGACCCTTGCTGGAAATGGTTTACCAGATGGATATAAAAGTCAGAAGGGAAAAAGGCCATAAAAAAGTTCATGTCAACAAAATGATTTAAATTACATGATATATGCTGTAAATGTTCCCATGGCACTGCTAGTAAGCTCCAAGCTAAGATGGAGGAGCTAAAATGTTTGGTAGCAAATAAAAACATAGAATGGCATAATAGAAAACAATCAAACAGAAATTATCAGTGGGCTATTTCATTCCTAGATACAAACTTCATAGGAAAGTAAAGAAATTTAGAGTTGATCTTGGGGAAATTATGAAGAATCATTTAAAGGGGAAAGATGAAATGGGTCATTAAGGGAGATTCAGACAGATATAGAAGGAAAGTGAGAAATAAGCTCAGAATAACCCTGCTTTGATTTTGTTCAGTTTAAATTTGGACAAGCTATTGAGATTCTGTTTATATAGTCTACAACATAAAATAACATTTCTGAAATCTTGCAGTATCAGTTTCTTAATTCGGCCTATCTTGCCAGGGTGACACAGATGAAAGTAAAGCAGAAAGTGTGTTGGTCTTTATATCAAGAATGATATAAAATCTAGCACAGTGGAAACTAGATTCCTCCACAGAATCATTATGAATAGCAATATCTGTCCACAATTATAAAATATGTTTGTTGGGGATGGAACATAGTTTAGTACAAAAGTACATTGAACGGGGTCTGTGAATATAAGGAACTCTGCTGATTGGCTATTTTAGGGTCCAAAAATTGGACTGGAGCCCTACCACTCAGCTGATGATTAAGCAGCTTTATACTGGCAGTGGATCAGGTTTCATTCTCCTTCCTGGTGGCAGCATCATACTGTATTTGGCTGAATCAACTTCTTTTCCATCTCTTGAATAGTAGTGGTGAATGGCTGGCGCTTATTCCAGATGACCATGAAGTCTGGTCCTGGCTAAGACTAAAGGTTGTAAAGCTATGCTGATGAAGTTGGGTTCCAGGGGTCAGATATAAGTACATGTACAGTAGCAACTTGTACCGACTTCCCTGCTGTCATGGTTCCGAAAGATGAGACCAAAAAAAGAACTCCAAGGCAAAAAAGAATGTCCTTAAAGAACATTTTTTATTTAGCTGCATAATAACGGCGTGTTCAAAGGTGAACCCAAAACTGAAACCACCCCCCAAAGGTTACAAAGTTGCAAAGCTAAACTTCACACCCCAACAAGGAATCATAAATCACATTCCCCAATTAACTACTTGCATGGGCTTTCTAACGGAGACTGCAGCCCACCAAAATGCAGTTAGCAATGAATTCCCACAGAACAACTTATTGCTATGTCTAAGATAAAACACTCATCCCCCCTCCCAATTCTGTAGCAACCGAAAATGAAGAGAAAATGGCCTCAGCTAATTTCATTTTGAGAGTTGACACCTGCTATGTAGCAGTCTCCTGATTCAAGTTGCTGGATGCACTTGCAGTGAAGGTTCCCAGACTGGTTTAGGGGGATTTTAATTTTGTTTCTCTGAACATAGGTTCAGAAGCCATCTTGGCAACCATGGACACATCTCTGAATTGCTAGGATGTTTGGTCTAACACCTGGGAGGAGGAGTGCTTCATTTCTAACCATGCTTTTATTGATTGTTCCGAGTTGTCTAGAGTAACTTATGAGATAGGCAGCCATATAAATCAAATAAATAAATAAATAAATAAATAAATATAAAATCTCACGGTCCTGTGGTATGTCTAAATCAGACACATATAAACTGGATGAGTAGTGAATATAATAAATTTAAATGTAGTACAACTTAAGTGTAAAGTAACAAAATCATTCCAAAGCCTAGAAACTGGGGAAGTAATTGAGATCATATTTTTGGAACAGGGTATCAGCAGCAGCTACTTGTGTTTTAGTTGGTCTTGATATTATTTCTGCATGTACTTATGATGTGTTTTTAAATCTTTGTTAGCTATCCAGAGTTGCATTAGTAAGATGGGCAGCCATATAGAAATATTAAAATAAAATAATAAAATAAAATAAAAATACCCTAACTGCTTATATATCCATTGATATGGCAGAAGCTTGCTGCTTTTATCAGATTGACAAAAAGCAACATTGCAGGGTCATGACACAACTCCACCCTTTTTGACACAATGCCCCTACAAGGGAGGCAGGACTTGCACCATGATGCTGCAATACTGTTTTTATTATTCTGCACCCCACCTTCCATAGGCACCACTGGCTCTGAGCTGTCTGTATCTTGCAGTGAAAAATATAATGGGCAACTCAGTGAAGCTACCCATTCAGTCTGTGGAAAAGACAAATTGCATGCCTGCATTATTAAGAAAAAAGACAGAATAGAAAACTGCTGACACTGTAATGCCTTCATACAAATCAACAATTATTTCCACATCAGGAAACGACACTTAGCTCTAGTTACCACATTCAAGGAAAGCTCTAATAGAATTGGAGAAAGGACGAACAATGGGAATTGAAATCATCAGGAGACTTAAGCATTTTCTTTACAAGGAAGGAAGAGTCAGAATGTTTGAGACTGTTCAGCTTAGACAAAAAAAAGGAACCAAGATTAAGGTGTAAAATAATATGGTGCGGCATGGAAAAAACACTGATAGGGAGAAAATCCATTTCTCAGAATAGGTCTGGTCATCCAACATAATTGCTTGCAAGAACAGAGAAAATAATGCATTTCTTCTAAGGCATATGAAATCTGGATGAACCAATATAGACACCCATTAGATCAGGGGTCCCCAACCCCCGGTCCGTGGGGGTTGCCAGCAACAGATCTGCACAAACAAGCAAAGCCCCATCCACAGGATGCACCTAACCAGTTCCTGGTGCATTAAATGGTGGCAAACAGGTGCAGAAAGATCTAATTCTATGCTGCCATCTAGTGGTGTAGATTTAAAAGAGAGGGCTAGGTAAATTGCAGCCCTCCAATGGGGGATTGAATCAACATAATATTCACTCCACTTTATTGTACTTTGATTCAGTGCCACCTAGCAACTAAAACCATGTAACTTCAGGAATCCAAGGATCCAGGCTTCGCCAATGATGCTATTGTGGCACAGTGGTTAGAATGCAGTATTACAGGCTAACAGCCAGCAGTTCGATCCTCAACAGCTCAAGGTTGACTCAGCCTTCCATCCTTCCAAGGCAAGTTAAATGAGGACCCAGATTGTTGTGGGTAATATGCTGACATTTGTAAAGCTCTCAGAGACTGTTGTAAAGCACTATGGAGTAGTATATAGATCTAAGTGCTATTGCTATTGCTATAGTTCAGTTTTCAGTTTTAAGCATTTTCAGTCGATCTGGCCATTGTTGAAGGATTTTGGAAGTCAGAATTCACAATCCTTTACTGAAACAGTTACTCTTAAAGCATAAGCCAGAATGCATGTCCTTGAAACTCCTTTCTATTTGTGCCATGATCTTTTGCACAAATAAGGAGCCTGTAAGGATTCTATGATCAACAATTAGAATACTGATCGTGCTAGTGTAAGAGAAATGATGGGAAAAAATTAGATTGCCTTAATAGGAGGCAATGTGGAGAGGGCAGATTAAGGCCATCCTTTTGTTCTTCATTTGGTTGTTGTTATTTTGTAATATTTCTGTCTAATTTTACCTTACTGCAATTAATTATATGCAATTGGTAACTGCCATTCTCAAAGGGAAGTTAAGTATGAGGTACATAATGCAGAGAATTGAAGCAGAGTTGGGAAATGAACCAACCTTGAGAAAACTGATAGGTGTTTGTCATGAGCATCAAGGAAAACTACTTGGATGCTAATTTTCTAGTTGAACAGGTCTGTAATTGGAGTGAGCCAGAAGTAGAAGAAACAGGATCTTTGCATGTTCAGAGAAAATAGATCTCAGGAAGAGGTAAGGAGCTTCTTTGTAGACATTAGGGGGCCCTCAACAGAATCAGAATTGGAGACTTCCAAAAAGAAGCAAAATGTGTTGGAAAAAAAAGTGAAGGGAAAAAAAACAAATTTAACATTTGGGGAAAATATAAAAGCTGTGGGTCCCAACCACTCCACTAGATGCTAATAAACTGTATATACAGTAGACTAACACCCAGCAGGAGAAATGAAAGAAGGACTTCAGGATGAAGATGTGGCAATAAAAAAGAGAAGCAAATGAAAAACAAGTAACGCCTTCAAGTTAAGGGAGAGATTCATCTTTGGTAGCTTAGACAATGTGGAGATATGCCCAATAAAAGTCACCTTGGGAAGCTCAAAAAGAGAAGAATTGTGCAGTGTGTGTTGACTGGAAATGGATTGTGGCTGACATGGTTGAAGAGAAAAGATAGACAAAGCTTAGACAGATTAGCAAAGAGGAAGCCAAGTACAATCAAGTAGCCAAGAGGAGGATAATCAGAACTTGTTCCATGAGTCTTTTGCAAAGCAGTTGAAATTTACTAAGAGAGAGGTGCAAGAATTGATAGTTTGGATATATACTTTACTTCTGAATTGTACTGCCCCCTTTGAGAAGTTTTTTCAGCTACCCAGAGAGGCAGAGAGACCTCCAGCTAGCTCAGAAGCAGTCTCTCAGGACAGAAGGATTCAACCCCACTGAGTTCAATAACTCTCATTGCTTAAAGGTATTGTTGTACCTGCCAGCCTCTTCAAGATTGGCCAGGTCATGGAAACAGACCTGGCAAAGACTACTGCTACTCAACTTTATTGTTACAGGGATAATAACAGATTCTTGCAAGCCTGCCAGACTATCCCTCTGCTTGTCTTACAGTATATCAAGCAAAGACAAGGTGATGTTATTGTGCACTTCTTTCTCACACTTTCCTCTTTTCCAGGACTGAGTTGCTGTTTACTTAATATTTATTTCATGCCTTCTTCAAGGTTATCTCCAAACCTGTCACAGTGCCTGAATATACTACTTGTATAACACTATCTGTCCCTCTGGCTAGTTACTCTGAATGCAAGAGATAAAACTGCTCTTATCTGTCCCTAATTAGAGGTTAGAGTTATTTTTAATTAGATTGGTGGAGAGAGTGGGGGAACTGCCCCTTACAGTCTTCTGCTGGTGGAAAGTTTGACAGCTGGCATGATTAAAGTGATTGGAATAGATGGAAAGGACTGTTGTCTGGTAGATTCCCTGGGAGATCTGTTTCTCAAACTCTGCACTCACTTCCTAGGTATATACAAAAACTGCTTGCCTAGAAACAAAGCAAAATGTGAACCTTAACCTATACTGATAATTAACTACAAGTGTTTAATTATTCTCCCCTTCCCCATGCAGAATTGTTCTTACCACACATTGAGATGTCTTTATAATTCTAACGTGGGTCTTCAGCTTTGCTAAGAATTGTCTTAAGGGAAATATCTGACATCTGAACTCTTTGATTGTAGATAACATTACAAGCTATTTTGGTAAAACACATGTCCTTTGCTTTGAACAACTTTCTGGATGCAGCCTTTCTTGCTGTAGTAGTCACAAGTTGTGTCAGTAGACTTTGCAGGACTGGCTCAAACAAGTGACAAGTGCAGGGGAGAAGGAAAGATGTAGCTCACATGGACTGCTGGTTGCCTAAGATACTCAGGAAAGCCTCCCAAGCATATGGGAATTTGGGAAGGGTGGCATAAAGGAGGGGGGTTTGGGATTTTCAACTTGTGGGATCTAAGAGGGCCTTCTCAGCCATTGCTCCTGTCTGACGAAAAATCTTACCCCAGAGGTGAGCCGAGCCCCCACTCCTCTGGTTTTCCAGAAGAATATTAAGACCTGGCTTTGCTAATTAGCATCGGAGTATAAAAGTATGGTGTAGTTCTGAGGATGGCTGGGGTCTGAGGATACTCTTTGCCTTTGAATTTTTAACCTTTTATTTTTACTTGTATATTTTAGCTTGTTTTTAACTCTGTTTTAAGCTATGTTTTTATTCATATATTAATATGGTATTATGTCATTATAAACCATCCAGAGTCATTTAAGTGAGATGTGCAGTAAAGAAATTAAATAAATAAATGGATCAATAGATCGATTGATAGATGATAGAGAGACAGACAGACAGACAGGGATTACTGTGCAATGGTTTGCATGGGATTGGGAAGTGGTCTTATATATGATCACACATGTATAAAAGAGATGGCTATGTACTGAGGAATCCATAGCCTTCTTTCAGATTTTGACTCCCTCCCCATGGACACCCATGCAGAAATCCAACCAAGAGGTATAAACAACTCTATGGGAACATGTTTGCAGCCATTTAATGGCCATCCATCTAAGGCTGCAAATATGGTTCTCCTAAAAGAGAGTGAGCATTGACTAGCTTTCTATCTGCCTCTCTTAAATATACATGCATGTCTGTATACAGCAGGCATGTCAAACTCGTGATGTCATGTGACATCGCGCGATGTATCAGAACTTTTTCCCCATTGCCAGTAATGGGGTGGGCGCGATTTCGGCATGATGCATCCGGCCCGCAGGCTGGCAGTTTGACATGCCTGCTATACAGTATGGAGGCCCACTTCTCTGGATTGTATAACATTGCTAAAAATAGTTCAATGGTTGACACATTGAGGTGCCTCTTTATTTACACTGCATATTAACCTTACTAATAATAGGCCCCTTCATTATTCCCACAATTTCCTGTTTTTTCAGCTCTCATTTTCTGTCAGTGTATCCAGAATGTAAGCACTTTAGAACTGGGAGAGTATTATATCTGACAGGCCTGCAACAAGGAGTCCAATTCATAACTAAGATTCTTCAGACATGATGTCTGAATTTGCTACAGTTCAGGCTTTGAGGGGGATATCTTCCTTGAGTGGAGAATCTTGGGATATGAAAATTAAGCAATTGCTTGTATTGAAGGCAAAATCCTCCCTGCGAGTACAGTTCAGGCTACCAGAAAATATGACTTAAAATAAGCTTTAATTGGTGGATTTTTGACATGTATTTTCTTCACATCATTTTTTTCCCTTGTTATTGAATGTCGTCTTTCGATCCCCCAAATGACAAAACCAAGAACGGATTCTAGCTTTGCATTATCTTCTTTTTCATTTCCTATTTAAAGAAAGCATTTCATTGAAGCCACCCCAGCTCTAACAGAAATATGTTCTGATAAAACTATTAGGAGAAAACATGCAAGATGGAGCTGCAAAAAAAAACCTTCAAAAGCCACCATAAAAATCACAACAGAAGGAATTAGAATTTCAAACATCAAAGCTTTGAAAGTACTTTAATCATGGCAACCTGGGAGAAAAATACTTGGGGTAGAGGGTTATGGTTTTTTTTATATTATATATGTATTTTTATTTTGAAATTTGAAAGGATTACTTAGAAAACCTTGCTCTTTTAACAGCCACCTTAGAACAAAATGTAATTATATTTCAAAAGCACCTAAATAAATGTTAATAGGATGTGTCATTTTTACTTCTTGCAGTTAGTTATTTTCCCTTCAATGTGCCATTTGACTCAGATCTGAAGCCACTAGTGCTTTGCCAGGGCTGTGTTTAGTTTTCACACCATCTCTGTTTTGCTCCTCTTAAAACTAAAGTGTGCAATTTTGTCAGGAACATAATCAAGTATAGAGAGGGCAAAAAATAAACAACCCAACAACCCTCAATGACCTTAGCTTCTGACTCCTTTGCTCCACTATAGAATGCAGTTCCATCCATCTGATAATTGTCCCGAGGTGTTCACATTAAAACCTTAATCTTGCTCGAGAAAATCTCCATGGATAAAAGCATGTAATTTGTACACTATACACACTGAACAGTGTATCAAGCTGTCAGGCATGGATTTATTAGTTTTCCTTGCCTTTGGCACACAAAGGACCACTTTCCTGTTCTACTGCTTTGGAATCTAACTTCACTGATTACAGCCATTTCCATCATCTGATACAGCCTTTTGACTCCTCCAGAATCCTGACAGCAAGTATTACAGAAACTTAGGAGTCTAGCAAGCAAACATAGCTTGAGTTTGGACTGAGTTTCCTTTGGGAACTCCATTGTTGAAACATGAGGCTTTTTTCCATCATTCAACCTACTCTACCCACTCCAATTTGTGCTTCAGTATTTCAGTTATAATACATTTCCCAATAGGAGTATTTAATCACAGTTAAGATCTGTTCATTTCTGATGGGATATATGCAGGAAAAGAAATACCTCAGGCTCAAAATAACAAATGTTTGTTTGGATGTTAAGTTTTCATAAAATTATATGGAAATCAGCATTTCCTGTGAGTGGGGATTAGACTCTTTCTGTGAATCAAAGTTCACTGAAAATTCACTCACCAATTTCAGAGATGTACAATACCTCTTCTGAAAAACAGTATTTGTTGCAATAAAGATAGTGTTCACTTAACAACCCTAACTGGACCTAAAAACTCCCCCATTAAGAGGACATGCAAAGTGGAGGAGAGACAAAAAAGCAAACAATTTCTGAAGGCAATCTCTTCTTTGCATGACCCTTCCCTCGACTCCAAAGCAGTTAGATTGGAGAGAAAAAATTTTCAAGAGAGTAAGCTGCAATGCAATTGTTCTGATAGTGGAAAAGAGGTAGGCAAAGGAGAGATTGCCTAAAGAAATTGCTTGCTTTCTCTCCCCCCCCCCACTATTTCACAGAGCAGAGAGTTTGGAGAGAAAGAATTTCAAGAGAGTACTGTAAGCTGTTTGTGTAGTGTGCCCACAGCTCCTAGTACTGGGCTGCCAGCACAATCACATTGTTTTTAATGTGTAGAAAAGCAAACAGCTTACTTTCTTGCAATTTCTTTCTTTCCAATCAATCAGCCCTGCAAGAAAAGATCCAGCACAGGACACACATACTGAGTGTAATGGTGATCATTAATCTGAGGTCATAAATGGGCTCTAAAGTTATTTTTTCAGCAACATCATAACTTTAAAAGGACTATCTGTAATGAAGAATAGATATGGTTCAAAGTTTGATTGTGGGGTTATTGGTGTTCTCTGTACTGGACTTTTCTGTAAAGTTGGAATACACTTTATTTACCTAACAGTAGATGCTATTGTTATGTTTCTCTGTTTATTTTTTCCCCCTTCTCTTCCCTTATTCTTATGGCTAATTCTCAGTCTTAATGTTGGTGATGTTTTCAGTGAAAACAAAATTGAAAGAAGTTCCGCACTAGGAAGCACAGTGATAGGATACTTTATTAAAATACTCTTTTTATCTGAGGATGTTGCTTGGTCTTTATCTAAGGATGTTGCCAGGTTGTTCTACTTGGATTCAAAATTATTGCTAAGGATTTCTATCTTGTTTTCAATGTTAGATAGCTATACCTGTGCACTCATTGAATCCAGAACTAAAATAATCTACGGTACTAGCCAATATTACAAAAATGTTGGATGTAGTCCTTCCTAAAAATATTTCTATGCTTTACTTGGAAAGCATAAGTACTAAGCCAGAAAGAAAGGAAGGAAGGAAGGAAAGAAGGAAGGGAGGGAGGGAGGAAGGAAGGAAGGAAGGAAGGAAGGAAGGAAGGAAGGAAGGAAGGAAGGAAGGAAGGAAGGAAGGAAGGAAGGAAAGGCAGGAAAATGTATGAATACTAAACCCAGTATTAATAATGTGGGAAGAAAGTGCCTCCCATATTATTCATGACATATTCTATGTCATTCTTATCATGCACATGGCCCACTAGCCATGGTCATGCCTCATCTCTGTTAAACCCCAAGTCACAAAACAAATAACCACTTAAGCTTTTCGGCTCATATTGACACTTGAGCTGAACCAGTTAAGTGCATCTCCCTCTAGGAAATTGCAAATACCCATGTTTCCCTGAAAATAAGACCAGGTCTTATATATATTTTTGGACCAAAAGATCCATTAGGTCTTATTTTCAAGGGATGTATTACCTACAGCAGGCAGCAAGCGTGCACGGATGGGGCAGGATGAAGTTCAGTATAAACAACATGGTGTTCCTGTGCATGGGGTGGAGATGCAGAGATTTCAAGTGCAGCAACGATTGAGCCAACCTCAGAGCATAGGGGCGGACCAACTAAAGGTATGAGAGAGTTCGGGAAGGGAGTTGTGCACGCCCTTCCGATGCCAAGCCAGCCCCTGTTGGGTGACCGTGCTGGGTGGCAGCAGAAAAGGCACTGAGGCGGGGGTGGCAAGGCCAATGGTTCTCTTGGTGGAGCAGGGGGCCTTTGCTCCAGGGATGCTGGGGGGCTGCCTTCCTGACTGAGTCTGCCCAAAAGTTGAATGGGGAAGTGGCATCCCAGGGCGAAAGCACCAGCGGAGCCCTGGAGGGTTGAGGAGGGTGTTGAAGTGAGTGGGCATCCTGCCTACAGTGCTCATGCTGGCTTCCCCACCAGAGCCAGAATGCCACCGTAGATGACAGCCTTTCCTCTGGCGGGCCTGGGCAGCTGCTGGAGAGCGACAGGCCCATTTCACTGCCTGGCCCCCTTGGAGGGTTTGCCTTGCCACTTGCTTTCCAGCTCCATTGCATTTCTCTGCCGCCGTGGAAGCTGGAGAGCATGCCGTACCACTGCCCAGTTGCCCTTGCTTCCCCCAAGCATTTGTTTGCTAACCTGCTTTTCAGTTCTGTCACATTTCTCCATTGCATTTCTCCACCGCCGCATGCAGGGAAACAAAAGTTTGTGAGACTAAAAAAAAAAAAAGTTCAACCAGACCTTCCAACTCTGCAAGATCTTTTTTTTCCCCCACAAAATGTTGGAAGGTGTGATTGAGCTTTTTTTTTTTTTTTAGTCCCACAAACTTCTTTTGTTTCCCTGCGCACAGCAGTGGAGAAGTGCTATGGAGAAACATGACAGAGCTGAAAAGTAGGTTAGCAAAGAAATGCTTGGAGGAAGTGAGTGCAGATTTGTGGATAGCCATCCCCTTCCTCATGTATCAAGGCTAATAACTTATAAAGCAACATTTATCAGTCTTCAGTCCTAGGAAAATATTCTGAGTAAACATTTCCAGTCAGGGAAAACAGAACAGCATGCAGATAAAAAAGATAAGGCATGTGAGGCAGCAACATCATTAATCTCTTTTTCTCTCACTTATGTAAAAAAAAAAAACCTCTATATAAATCTCCTGGGATTATATCCTGTAAAAGTATATTCTGTGTGATCGATAGGGATCTCGAATAGCTTGAGCTTTGCAAATAAGAAATTTACCCACAAAACAGAATTAAAAGCCTGGTTTTTGGATTAGATACGGGAGTAGAATTTTGTCAAGCCATCAGCACCCCTAGTGAATAGATAAATCACCAATTAAACTCTTTGAAATCCTAGTATCAGATTATCATATTAGAGATTGAAAGAGAAAATGAATCTGAAGTGTCTCTCTTAAGTTAGTATTATATATCATCCAAGATGGATGGAAATCCATTTAATTCAGGAGTGTTATGCACATAAATGTTTGCAGGTGTGCAAACTAGAGTTATGAATATTGAAGGAGAATTGCACTCCAGCTCATATATCAGTTCAAGAAATGCAAGTGCAGTTATTCTTAACAAAGTGCAAAATGAACAAATTCTTTATAATCTCTACTGGGAGAGCTGGAGAGCTACAAAAGAGAGAAGGTGAGAAGTTGAGTCCTGGATGATCCCTGAAGCAATGTTGATTGGCCTTCACTGGACTTATGGCACAATGCAATTATTGTTCCCTAATATACTTATTGATCTCCTAGGTTAATTTGAAGGAAATTAAATATTGTGGTGGAATTTGAAATCATTAAGAGCATCCTGTTTCTCAGAAGGGCAACAGTGTGCCTGAAGGCATCAGTGTACCTGCAAACACATTCCTTACCATCCACCAGGTTTCCAGCTCAATATCATACAAATCAGAGGTAGATTTTTTTTTTATTTAGAACAAGGGCCAAAATTTTGCAAGGCAATATTCCATCCATGATGATATCATTTGCAAAGATGCCTCTGGGTTCCACATAGGACCCTTAAAAACAACAACAGTCACCTCCAGCAGTTGCCGAATATTTGCTCTGGATATGGGTCTGGTTTCTTACAAAAAAGATAAAGGTAAGTGAGGTTGATAAGGAACATCAAGGGTGAAAGCAAAAAACAGCCTCATTGATTTTCCTTCTGATAAAGGAGGGTTTGGGGACTGGCCAGTTCCCAGTCCCCAACACACACATACCCCCGCAGTCATTTGTAAGAAAACCCAGACATACGCTCAGAATTTCAATATTCTCAGAAGCTTAAAATAAAGGCAGAACAAAACAAATCCTTTGATCACTTGCTTCATCTAAGTCTAGTTTAAAGAGAGAGAACCTGTCAGATCTCCAAAGAAATGCTTTACTTCTCTTTCTATGGTATACATGCTTTTGTAACCATTTTGGGGGGGCTGCTGGGAGGGGGGATGCTTGGGGATGCTTTGCACTGTCTTGTCATTTTGCCCTTCCCCCCCCCAGGGAATGGAATGCAGCCGAATAACATCAACCTTATCTAGGCTTGCGCTTGGACCCAGAGGAAAACGAAAGTGAAAGAGACCTTGACGAGCACGCCAAAGGAGCTAGTTACCAAAACAATGTACCACTGTCCTGATACGTTGTGTGACGTCACGTGACGTCGCGAGTTTGAAATGTCTGAGTCAGGCAGTCTCTGAGAATCAGACACACTTGAATGGAAGAAAAAAAATAATAACTCAGCATCTATGCATCCAAATGAGTTTCCCCCTTTTGTCCTCCTTTATTTGTGATGCCCCTCCTGTTTGCAAAGTTAAAAGTTGAAGCATGAAGTAAAATTGACTCCTTTTGCCCCCATATGATTTACATAGCTTTCTCTTGCTGCCTTTAAGATGTTGCAGAAAGGCAAGCAAAGATACATTGCACGGCCATATGGTAAGAATATTTTCTTATCTTTTAGTGTGATCCCCTTCAGATACATAAATGGATGCATTTGCTGCTATCTTTGTAGCCAGACAGTTATACAGACATCATAGTAACACAGATTGATAGTAACATCAATCAAGAAGGTAGGGATGCTCAAAGCTTTTGAAGCTCACCATGAGCTTCAGCATGGAAAATCTCACTAGGCAGAAGTCATGAAGCACGTAATCTTCAGCACAAAAGATAAAGAAGGACTACTTTCTGATTAAAGTAACATATTTCCAGATGTATTTCAGGCAAGGAACAAAATCAGTTGACAACAATCAGTAGCAGAACTGATAGAAGTGAGATAGTGGGGTAGGATGAGCTTAATTCATTTTCATATTCAAAAGGTTCCAATATTTGTAAATAGAGACTTTCCACAGAGGACAGAAGAATTAGAAAGTGTCAGCAACAAGCCCAAGGTCAATATTTTCTATATTTATTATTTTGGTGGATCATTGGGGATTCTCTTTGGAACACAGCAGTTCTGACTGTGATTTAATGTAAGTGAATAGCAAGAAATATATATATTTCTGTTAAGGAATTTGTATTATTTTAACAGATACCTTTTTTCTGTTTTCTTTAATAGTCTATTTTCATCTCATTAAATGATCACATTAAATGATCACATTTTTTTTTAAAAAAAGACTCCAATGCTGGGAAAGCTAGGAAGAGGATGACCATTAGCCAGGGGGATGAAGTCAATTACAGCAGAGGCTGGTGTGCATCATTGGAAGATCTGGAGAACCTGGTTGAGTACAGATGCTCCTGGAAAAATCTGAGACCACTAAGAGCCAACACTGACCAGATGGCATATATTCAATCAGTTGAATCCATTTCTTATTTACTTTACTATTTTTCATGGAATGGAATGAGTTATATTTAAATCCCTATACATCAATAACTAAAGTTCATGTTGCTACTCGATCATTAAGTGTCATAATTTTAAGGTATTCTTGGATCTCTTGTTGCCAAATTCTACGAATCAAGTAGAACGCGAAAGCTTCAATCCCATCAGAAAAAGAAAAGAGGTTGCTCACATTTTCTTCTTCCCATGATCTATGTATTTGCATCTGTCTGGCAGTTTGCAAAAATATCTCTTCTGAAAAGCTTATGGGGCAGTGAAGTTTGATTGTAAAAATATAAATGTTTGCATTCAAAAAGCTTTTCCAGTCATAAAGATGGTTGGCGAGGCAGCAAACCATTCAGAAAGATCAAAAGCCTGAGGAAAGAAAGTGGTCTGAACAGCTGGGGTGACTGCAATCCAGAATGCAATATCATGAGTTTAGTATTAGTTTTAGTTTAGTATAACCTTAATACTCCCATATAATGCACTCCATGTAAGCTGCATTGGCTTCTTATAGACTTTGAGTGCAATTTAAAGTGCTGGTTATCACCTGGAAAGACCTACAGCAGGGGTGTAAAACTCAATTTCATTGAAGGCCACATCAGTATTGCGGTTGCCCTCGGGGGGCGGCTGGGTGGGTGGGCGTGGCCAGGGTGGGCATGGACAGATGGGTGTGGCCTATTAGGTGGGCATGAACAGCTCTACATCGTTCATGTCAAGGGTGCCTGTGGGGGCCTCGGCAGGAGTGGGACAGATCTGAGGGTCTCTGGCAGAGGAGGTGGGACCGGGGCAAGTGCCAAGCCATGGTCCACTGGAGGAGCCTCACTGCCTGCTGAAATTCTTCCGCCCGAGCCCATCAAGCCGGATATGAGGGCCATTTGCTGGCCACTTCCAGGCGATGGTGCATTTCTTCATTCCCCACAAAGGGTGACACCTCCCCAGCATGGACCCAGGGGCCGGGCCGACACAGCAGGGGCTGGTTTCTTGCTGTTTCCAGATGGCCTTGTGGAGCTAAGACTGAATGCATTTCAGCATAGATGGCCACCACAAAATTGTACATTGGCTCCTGGCCAGCCTGGGCCAGGGCCAAGGCAGTGGGGGCTGTTCCCTCACTGTTTCCAGGATGGCTTCACGGGCCACATGAAACCACTTTGCGGGCCGCATCCAGCCCCCGGGCCTTGTGTTTGACATGTCTGACCTACAGGATACAAGATTGGGTTATTTGTAGAACCATCTGTCCACAGTGATATCTACCAATTCCACATGCTCCAATAAGATGGACACAAGATCTCTTCCTAATAGGACCCAAAAGGCCTGCCTTTTCTACTGCTGCCCTGTGGAATGATCTCTTATTCCTCTTACTCTTTCCCCAAGATATAATCAGCTCCACCACTGTTGCCCTCAGAAAGGCAAAACATCTTGGCTTTTTCCTTATGCTTTGGGGGCAAGATGATTAGAGCTTCCCATCTGGAGAAAAATATGAGTGTGATTGACTATTAAACATTTGTATTTTAACTGATATTGTTTGCCTTGTGTGTTTTTTTTAATCTATTGTATGCTACCTAGAATCACACTATTCAAGTTGGCAGCCATATAAATTCTTTAAAACCATAAAAACAATACAGGTCATCCTCAACCTATGATCACAACTGAACCCGAAATGTATGTTGCTAAGTGAGAAATTTGTTAAGTGAGTTTTGCCCGAGCTTATGACTTTTCTTGCCACATTTGTTAAGTGAACCACTGCAGTTGTTAAGTTGATAACATAGTTGTTAAGTGAAGCTGGCTTCCCCATTGATTTTGCACATCAGAAGGTTGCAAAAAGGGGTCACACAATGACCCAGGGACACTGCAAACATCATAAATATGAACCAGTTGTAAATATGAACCAAATGTAAATCACATGACCATGGGTATGCAGCAACAGTCATAAGTGTGAAAAATGGTCACTTTTTTCACTGCCACTGTAACTTCAAGAGGTCACTAAATGAACTGTTGTGAGTCAAGGATTACTTTATTATGTATTTTATTAAATCAGTGGGATTTAATCCTCCAGAGTGGATGAAGTCACACAAAGTCAACAGGGCATCATCCATACCATTTTGACTTTTTAAAATCTCCCTGCCCCCCCAGTAGGAGAAGTTTAGGAAGATCTGTTTAAAAAAATATATATTCCCAAACATTAGGACACTGATGGTGTAGTAAATTGTTGGAAGCTGAATTTTGGGCTTGTCCTTCCAGCCAGGAAATGGGCAACAGAAATGTCGCCTTAGCGGAAATAAAGAGATCAGAGACAGCTACCGGAAAGGAGGTTTGGTTTATTCAGAAGTGAAGTGACACAGCATCGGTTCTGGGACAGCTGACAACCAGGGTTAGTGAGTGGATGGATTTTTATATGATTCCTGGGCTTTGTGATTGAGATATCCAGGTTCATTGTGTAATAGGCTTAAATGTGTGCTTTTTAATATTTTAATTGTGGTTGAGTGGGTCACATCCTGCCCTCCAGGTTGAGTGGGGAATGTAGATTTAAGTGTTATTGTTTTGGTTTTAGTCCTTTTAGTCTTGTGGCTTCTTGTGAAACCTATAGCCAGCAATGTTCTATTTATGAATAGGCTATAGCCGGCGACACTTTCTCTTTCCTAATGGAGCTGGTCCAGACACTTGGTATCCTCTTTCAGTAAGTGCTCTGCTTTTTGTGAATGGATCCAATGTCTTTGACTTGTTGCAAAAACCTCTTGGGGAGGTTTTCCTAGTCAGCGAGAGAGTGCAGCTTGATTTTTACATAGTGGGAAGTTTTTCTGTTTCTTGGGGTGGTTTTCTTTCCTGCCTGATTTCTTGGGGGTGGGGGGACTCCCTATACAATGGTTATATCTTCCTGGTCTGAATTGTTGGGAAAGTGCCAGGAGTAGTCCCTTGATAGACATGATAGACAAATAAACACATAAAATACATTTATACATACATTTTTGCAATATCCCTAATTTCCTATGTCCTTCAAAAGAAGAAAAAGATGTAAGTATGAAAGATTTCAAACTTTTTGATATTTTATGCATACAATTTTTCTGCTTATAAACAAAGCTCAGAGAAACATTTTATTCCTTTGTGATGCTAACACTTGCACACAGTACTGTCAGTACAATCAGGTCTTCATTTTGACAGTCAACATAGAGCAGGGGTTCTCAACCTTGGCAACTTTAAGACTTGTGGACTTCAATTCCCAGAATTCCTCAGCCAGCAAAGCTGGCTGAGGAATTCTGGGAGTTGAAGTCCACAAGTCTTAAAGTTGCCAAGGTTGAGAACCCCTGACATAGAGCTTTCTGGCAGAAAATTGCCAATCTGAATGTGATCAAGGAGCTAAGTCATCCCACCTGGTAATTTGACTTCTATGCAGAATATTCTGAGGTGCTGTTCCATTAGGTATGAAGGTACCCAGCTGATTCCTTTGGGTATCATTGAGTCTGACCAAACTGACTTTTTATTTTTTTTAAAAAAAAAAAAACTTTTAATAAACAGAAATAAAATGAGAAGCTATGCTATGCTGAAAAAGCAAAGTATGAGCCTCTGACACCTGAATTTCCTAGAATTGCTTTGTCCTGTGGCTTTTAGAAAAGAATGTTGTCCAATCGATTTACATTAAATAACACGGATTCATCTAGATGACAATATTTGGGCTATGGAGGCAACTTAATTTGCTTCATCAGAGCAAGAGGCCACCTGATTTCCTTTATCAAAACAATTAATCTTGTCCCAAATTGTTTTCAGTGACCTTCAGGTTTCTCCCCTTCTTTATCAGCCAAAACACATCCAGACTGAAAGCCTTGTGACTGTCCATGCTTTTGCCAAAGCCACTCAGGCTTGGAATGTCTCTGTATGGCTGAGGTGTTCCAGGAACATTTGCCAAACCTGCTTAAATTAAAGAGATTTAGTCTACAGTGTAGAAAGAAGATCCTTTCAACCTTCCCCTTTAGTAGAAGCTACTATTTATTTATTTATTTATTTATTTATTTATTTATTTATTTATTTATTTATTTATTTATTTATTTGTTTGTTTGTTTATTTATTTATTTATTACTTAGATTTCTATACCGCCCTATTTCAAGAACTAGGGAGAAGACCAAGAAGAAACTAAAGGGAAGCAACTCACTCTTAAAAGTGAGAGGACCTCTATAGTTTCCCAAAGCAGCAGAGAGGAGATACTTTGCTGAAAGGCTCACTGAGGAAAAAGTTTCCTGTGAAAGGTCACAGAACTCCATTGCCATGTTCTTTTTGGAACTGTGCTCAAAAAAAGAAAGGGAAATTCTTCTGTGCCGTTGATGTACAACATCCTGAGGTGTCAGGAGCAACTTCTCCTGTTTGCTTCTGGTAAATAGGTGCATTGTGACTGGCTGTGCCCACCAGCTGATGGGAATGCACACACATCATGCTTTCAAAATTCGAAAATGTGCCCACTACTCAAAGTATTTGCCTATCCCTTCTAGAAAGTGAAGAGAATTCAGAGTGACACACTGGAAACACCTGCCAGATTAAACAGTCAATTTTTGCAGTTATTTAGTTTCTATTGATAGGAGTTATTCCACCTTTCAGGCATATCTAAAGCTTTTAGCCCAAATATATTCATCGTTTGTTATTTTCCACCTGCTGAGATAGAAATTAAGTGCAAAGAAAGAGCATAAAGGAGGAGAAACTAATCCAAGACACACAGAGTGCGGAGAGGGTAGAGAAAGATGCAGAAGAGACTGAAAAGCAGAGAAAGCACTTAGAGATCTAGTTCTGCAAAAGGTCATTGAGCAAAGTGTCCATTAACATGAGAGTCATTAGAATATAAAATAGCACTTTGCTACATTAGCATAAATGTCCAAACCCTCATCAAAATAAGAGAGAATGGACTATTATTGTTCCCTCCACTTAATTTTATACTTTTCAAATTAATACTTCCTATGCTACTCTAAGATTGGCATAAAACACCTTTTAAACAATTGCCATTGTTTCCGAATATTCTACGTCCATTAATTGAGAGAAAAGATTTGGACGTTAAATAGGTGTTGACCAAGTGAGACAGATTTTCCATAAGTATGTAAAAGAACTGGGATTCCCTTTCACGCGAGGGGTGGGAAAAAGGCTTACTAATTCAGACATTTTCAATGACTAATACTTAGTATTGTATATCAGGTGCCATGATGATTGCTGCACAATATGTTTTTATGTTCAATGTTGATTGTTTTAATAAAAGAATTTTATATTTAAAAAAAAGCCCAAAATATTGTCCTTTTGTAGAAACCAAAGGGGATAACAATCTTTGAATATAACATAACCACTTGCCCATCTTGATCAGACAGGTTAATCTGGTCCAAAATTCATTCATTACAACATCCTGTACTATTATAGCCACCATCAGCATGAGAGCCAATGTAGGAGCAAGTGGAGAGAAGTGATGTCCCATGTCACGACACCATTATACAAATGACACAATTCATATCATTTTATGATGGCATGACGATACAATGACTTCGTGGTGGCTTCTATCGGAGAGGTCTACGATCAAAACTAGTAACCACTGATAGCGTTATCCCCCATGAATTTCTTTACTCTCCATTTAAAACTGGTTTTTAATGTTGAGACCTTTTGCATGCCATGCACAAAGGAGGATTCTAGTCAAAAATGGCTCAACCTAGGCACAGGTTTGTTATCTCCTTGTGAACCAGGTCTTAAAAACTTGGTAAGAAAATTTGGTTTGACATTTTCTTGATAGAAAACTTGGTAGAAATTTTGGTGAGAACGGTTCTGCAAAATGGCTCCCAAGTATGAAGAGATCAGCACTAAGCTTCCTTGTACTGCTACTTAACATTCCAAACTTCCAGATTTCCTTTAACAAAACTATGCAAGATTTTTTTTCCTCCTACTTCTCATATTAATGAGGTTTTTATAGCAGCAATATGGTATCTCCAGGTGGTATGGTTATAATGAAATAATCACACCCCTGGAGAATGCTTCTTAACACCCTAGAGGTGATAACTAGACCCCCTGACATGCCTTATTGCTTACAGAGATGCTGATGGCTGCAAGTAAAAAAGAATTATGAAACACAAACAGCATGCAAAATTAAGCTGCATTGTCCATTTGTTAATTACAAAGACCTGCTAAACACTGCCTGTGTGCACCTTCTCTTTTACACTGTCATCATAATTTAAAAGTTTTCCTTTTTGTGGTTTTGTATTACCACAACATCAATCAAAGTCCACTGCCTGATGGGTGCAAGCAGAAGCAATATGTTCCACATAGGTTACTTCTGGAATTATGTTATTTAATATAACAGAATCCTGTCATGTTGCTAATGTCTCACCAAGTCGTTTGCTGTCAAACTGCCTTTAACATGGAGTTATTATTATAGAAATGTCATGAAAGACTTCTGTAAAAGCAGAGCAAATATTTCCTGGCCAGGACTGAGGAGATATTGAAAACTTTTGAAGCTTCAGACTCAGATTACAGGATGTTTGTTTCCTACGGTAGTAAGTAGATTGTAACACAAAATGTATGGTTTTGTTCATGTTCTTCCCTTCCTTTTGCCAACCATCAGTTTCACCTCTTGAATATCAAATGCAACTGACCCTATTTGGAGAGAGTTATTATTTTATTGTATTAGTTGGATTTATATCCCACCTTTGTCTAGGACCTCCTGAAGGATTCTGTAATCTCACCCTTCTGGTGTGCTTGCATATATCTGGTTTGAACCATGTATGCTGTACCCTAACCAGCTCCAGCTTTACCTGGGCTTTTAAAGTCTGATTCCTGTTAGACATATTCTATACTTTGTTTTCTTTCCTGCTCTGCTAGGACAAAAAGAAGTATGTGATGTTTTGTCTGAACTATAATATATGCAAAAATTGATCAGCCAGTTGTCACAAACCAGAACAAATCAACTAGGTAGCATTCCTGGTGTGGCCTTCTCCCGAAGAACATTAGAAGTTTCTCTGTCATTTCAATACTGATTTTTGCTATGACCTCTAAAGATAGTTTGCAAATCTGCTTGTGTCTTCTTTGCATCTTCGAAATCCATATCTACTTCTTAAAATATTTCATTTGCATAATCCTTCATAATACAATTTATTAATAATTTCCCGAAAGAAATCCCTAGTCCTTCTTAGGTAGGGATTTTCTGAAAGATAACACCATTTGGCAGCTGCCAAAATTCATCAAAAATTGATGAACTGAACGTTTTTAGATTCAAATTTAAATTAATTACAGAACAATTTACAGGGGCCCTTTGGCAAATATTTGAATGTAACACTCTTGTACATTTCACTTCTTTAAAAATATATGCATTCTGTATCTTCATTTATCATCTGTGCATATAAATGCAACAGACAGAAATCAGGACAATTAAGAGAAAACATCTCTGATCTACAATAGAATTATTTATATAAAGGTTAAAGTGAAAAAAGAACATCATTTGGAACATGTAATTTTCACATTTGAGAATACCAATTCTTAGAAAGTCTCTACAATCATAATCTATATTTTAACATGATATTTCCCTCCCCAGTGCATGATCTGGGTGCACGATATGGATGCACAATGTCTGCGTATTGGAATTTTGCAAAGGATTCTATCAAGGTGATGTCTATTATAACCTTTATTAGTATGCTTCCAAATGATACTAAATTCTGCTACCATCCATTAAATATTGATAGCTTTGTTTCTTATAAACCACTTGGGAATATTGAATTTCATCTACTATCTGCCACCAGGATTCCCTTGTGGCATCGAAGCAGCAAGTTTGTCCCAGTTAAAATGTTAATTAGATTTTTTGCAGACATGTTTTAATTGTTCTGCCCTTCACTGAGATTGCTACACATATGTTTGTTTATCATAACAAAATTCACCATGTGTTTTTGTTGCTCATTTTGTGGTAAAACAATGCTGAAATCCAATGCATGTCTAATTAGGAGCAGATCCCACTGAGTTTCTAGGGAAGGTCATATCAGACTACAAGCATACCAAACCAGTTCTTGAATCTGATAGCACAGCACTGGAGGAAAATAAAACAGAAAAAAAAAATAAGAGCAAAATTAGCTATTCTGCCCATTTTAAAATGCCAATAGCAGAAATGACAAAATGCTGCTTGGTTTCACATTCAAGTCGGTAGCAATCCTCTACCCGAATGCTGAGTTAATGCATATGATTATGTCAAGTGAAATGACAGAAGTTTGGATGGAGTCCGTGAACCCCCTCCAAAAACGCCCAGGGCCTCTAAGTCTCATGGGTGCCATGGACTGTTTCCATTCTTCCTTCATATTACAAAGTGGTTTGATGTAAATACAACTGCATTTGTTGTTTTTGTTGTTGCCGTTCCAAGTCTGAGATTGTGGGATATCATACAAGATTTATTTGCCAGAGTCAGTCAGGAATTCCAAGAGCAATGTCATCCTCTGCAGGGGTCTTGAAATAGTTTTCAGCTTTGCAGGTCCCATAGGACTCCAGAAAAAATCTCTCAGTGTAATCCTGACATTGATAAGCATTTTATTGATGAAACAACTGACTTCCAACTCAGTACTGAGTTCATTACTGATTTACATTTAAAAACATGTCCATGCTACCAAGATCTCACCATAAAAAGTTTCACATCCTGTTAAAAACAAATGTTGTCTTTCTTAAACACTAAAAACATAAAATGCATTTCTTTCACATTCAAGTCGGTGGCAATCCTCCACCCAAATGCTGAGTTAATGCATATGATTATGTCAATTTGTGCTATGAAAAGCAAGAAATGGAGATTGACAAAATTCTTTGTATCTGTAATGGAAAATTAAGTAACATTAATTTTGCACTAAGACCTGAACAAATTCAGAGGCTGTTTAAATATAATTGTTTCTTTTTCTGCCAAGATCTTTACATACTCCTTGGCAGCAAGGCATGGAAGTTCAGGTTTTAAGGGCATTCAGAGTTGTATTGATTTAAATGTTCCCTGAAACGAAATTTCCAAAACGAGAGAATAAAATGAGGAATCCACATGCCTGCACCAGATGAATACAAGGAGGTTAGACAAAGTTCATTGCAATGGAGAAACTTGAAAACAGAATCCCTGTTGATAATATAGCTTTGATAACCAGATACTGAGCGTAAACGATCATCTTTCTCCACTGCTACACTAGTTGTCCAAAGTCATTTGGTTGGAGATTGTTGGCAGAGGGCATTTGCACCTTCTTTCTCAGCTCAGAATTGAATTTTAGTCTGCATTAGAATATAGCATGCAAGTATGGGAAGGGAACTTGAGAATTGTCAACTTGAATCCTGCTCAGTGTGGAAATCTAGTACTATGCTCAGTGGTGGGATTCAGCCAGTCCACACCACTTTGGCAGAACCAGTAGCTAATTTTTTGTTGCCCAGGCCCAGAATGGACTTCTGGAAGCGGCATCCACACATAGAGAACTGGCTGAATCCAGTTCTATTTGAATCCCACCACTGACTATACTATCCCTGACACTGTTCTTTTCCAGTGAAGGAGAGCTTGCCACCTCCTGAGGCGACTCTATCCATTAATGAATGGTTCTAATCATCAAGAAATGCTTCCTGATACCCAGTCAAAACTGAGTCCTATCTCAGAGAAGGGCAGTTTAGAATCATGTAGCTGGGAAAGCCTGCTTAACACTTTCTCTCCCCGTTACTTTGCAGAGCCAAATGATCTCTTTTTTTCAGTTTCAAGTTTTTTATTAATTTTACAATATTACATTTACATATTTGAAAAGTAGCATGGCGGCTGAGCACAGTAATTCCATTACATTTGAATATCATCAGTACAAATCTCAAATTATTACAACAAACTAATTCCTTCTCTTTCCCCCATGATATCTACTGTCATGTTCAAACCAATACAGTTCTTATTCTATTAATCAAACAAAAAATACCTTTCTAATATTCATCAATAATCTTCAGTCTATACATATCTTAATTAATTTGACATTCCACCTTTTAGACAATAACCTAGTAAGTTTTTCTTAACTTTAATTTTCCATTGATATTTAAGTTTAACATTTAATCTTTATCATTTCCAGGTTTTAGATGACCAAATGATCTTTTCTGTTTGGTCTTCTGGTTAAGGGGCCAGGATAAAAACCTGGAGATTGTGAGCTAGTCCCACTTTAGCCATGAAAAATGTGCTGAGTGACTTTGGACCAGTCACTTTCTCTCAATCCAACTTACCTCACAGGGTTATTCTCATGGGGAAAATAGTGCGAGGAAGGAGTATTATATATGTTCACCACCTTGAGTTATTTATAAAAATAATAAAGGAAGGATTAAAAACCTGTAAAAAAGAATAAACTACCTGGACTCCATGAGGATTGAGGCAATAGATAAATTGTTTAAATAAAGAAAAGAGGTTTATACGTGACATGAAATGAAGCCACAAGAAGTTTTTCCTAATAGCAGAAATGAGTTAACCTTTAATTATTCAGAATACGTACTTTGGGAGGAAGAAAGTGTCTCGGCAGAAAGCCACTGAGAGCTGTAATGCAATGTAGATGAATAAATAAATATAATAAATAAACATATTCTACACTGAAAAATATCCATTTCATGGAGAAAAGTTTAGAATGAAAAGCTTACCTCTTCAAGTCAAGTCAGGATTTCAGCTTAAAATAATAAATAGAATATCTAAATTCTGTTGGATTCATATTTAATGACAAACAAGCAAAACAAAATAAAACCCCATTCACCTCCATTTATTTTGCACCACATCTTGCAAATAACAGGAAAGTTTCTGCAAACTACACAAAGTGTTTGGCATAAAGTGGACTGTTATCATTGCCACAGGAATAATATTAAGTGCACTTTTATAAAATAGCTTTCTTATTTGCATGAAGCCCATCTTGATAATAAACCTTTGTCTGACTGTGATGAAAGAGAGAAAGAGAGAGATTTCTTACAAGGTTCATTTACTCTTAGTCTGATGGAACAGCTTCCACAGAAATCTCAATATAAAACTGGAATGGAATACAAATGTACACCTAGGGGAATCGAGAAAGAATGGTCAAATCCAGGATTATCTGCATCAATGCCACAGCCAGAGACATCTGCAGAGCAGGGGCAAATGGGAGAAAATGAGAAGAGAGCATTGTGTCAAGACAATTAAAGTTCCACCCCATATTATGTTGATTAAAGTCTTCAGTTCTGCAGACAATTCTGGCCAGAGCTATTAGGCATCCTATGCCACAGGACGGCTCTTGGAATTCAGCTCTAGTCACCATATAATCAATGGCAAATGGGTACAGGAATCATAATCCCAAACAATTTAAGAACATTCTGTCTCCAGATTAGGCTAGAAGAGAATCACATTGATGTAGTGATAGCCCAGGGATTTAAGACAACTCACCATGGCCAACTCAATGTTGCCACAGACAATTCACCACGGCCAACTTGATACATCCAACTTGCCACAGACAACTCACTATGGCCAACTCACCACCGCACAAGAATTACACTAATATTGAAGAAATGGTGGAATAGACTCATTAAAGAAAGGATGCAAAAGGAGGGACAAAATGAAGTGTGAATGTCAAAAATTAAAAAAAAAATTAAATAATTGAATTGAATTGTTGAATTGTCCTGTGACAAGTTGTCCCTGGAGGCTCCAACAGTGTAATCAAAATCTCTGTTGATTGAATAATGAGGCAGAAAATGGATTAGTCAAAGGAAGAAGTAGTCCTGTTGTTCTGATAGTACAGATGATAGGCATGTTTGCATGACATGCCCAACCCAGACTGACGTGGGACATGGAAAAAGTAACTTACCTAATGATCTAACATGAGGCAATCAAGACTACAGAAGGTTTTCAATTAGTTCACATTGACTGGCAACTTCAACAATTAACAACCTGCAACCAATGAACTCATGATGATTCCACCATTGTTCTCATCCAGTAGAAGGCAGATAAAGTGTTCATTTTTCTCTCCACTGGAAAAAAATACATTTTTTTCTCCTATGATCTCTAGTAGTTCTTCTAGAGGTTAGAGTTAGTAATTCATGTCTGGTGGGAGAGCCTATAGCCTTTCCACATTATATCCATGCTGGGCAACTATATCAACATACAGCCATTACCATTACTGCCTTCAGTGAGAGTGAATTTGTGTAGCTACTTCCATTTTGTTGCAAAATGGTATATTTTTCAAGGTAAAATAATATTTCAATACCTGTAATCATCTGCATGTTTTGCTAATCATTCTGTAGATATATTTTAAAAAAGTAAAAAGAAAGTAAGGATGCAACAAAAAAAAATCAGCCCAAAAAGACAAAGTCTAGTACAGCAATATCCATGTTGATGCCAGGCAAATGTTTGCCACAGTCCCATCACTTGATGTTTTATTAATGTTTATCATTTGTTCTGGGTTGAGATATTCTTGACTTTTATTTTGGTACCATTGTACCAAAACAGCAGCTTTTTAAGACATACAACAGATTGAAAAGGCTATGTAGGAAAAGACATTTGAAATCTGAGATCAGATTAGGTGGAAAGATGTTGTGTTCATTTAATTCAAGCCAAGGATGTATATTTGCATATTGTATCTCTTGCCAAGGAATCTGTGTAAAGCATAGATTAATTAGTAAAATAAATAAGCACTGATGGTCTATAGTAATGTCAGTAAATGTATCATGCAGTAAAGAAGCAAAGGTGGAACACAGATTAATTATAGAGCTGATCTAATGGAACAATGTAAAGCATAATTAATACTGTGCCATTTATTATGACAACTTAAAACTGATCCATGTTACCTTCTTCACAGTCAGTTGAACATCATGTCTGGTCAAATCACACTCTGGGTTAGAGCCATAGAATGAATGAAAACTTGCTTGTCCCGAAAACATTTAAAACGATCATTTCTTCATGGTTCATACTCATAACCCAAATGAACATTATATTTAATAGTGAAATTCTTGCACCGAAGACCACTTCCTCTTTTTATCATAATGACTGGAATAATAACCAGAGATAATGTAACCTGGAATAACAATATGAAATCAATATTTTAAATGCTGAAAGACACATAGAATCCTCAAAAATATGGAATAATAAATAGTATTCATTAGAAAAGCAACATTGCTATATATATTTGAGTATATGGGACTGAATTTTGTATACAAATGCTTTGCTGATGCATATCTGTAAGGGGAAACAGATTAACTTCATTTTAAGCAGTAAACTTACTGGTGTGCCAAGATTTCTAATCTACAAATACAGGGCTTTATCCAAAGTCTATAAATCATTAACAAGGCTTCTAGCAGCTATTCTAGCTATAGAAGAAATGAACTGTTGATTTTAAATTTGTTATATAATCCAATCTGTCCATTTTGGCTTTTGCTATTTGACTCCCTTTATAGCAGGGATGTCAAACTCAATTTCATTGAGGGCCACATCAGCATTGCGGTTGCCCTCGGGGAGGCCGGGTCGGTGCGGCCTACTGGTGGGCGTGGATGGAGTGGCTGTGGCCTACTGGGTGGGCATGGCCAGCTCTACATCATTCACGTCAAGGGTGCCTGTGGGGGCCTGGGCAGGAGTGGGGACAAATCGGAGGGTCTCTGGCAGAAGGGGGTGGGACCGGGGCAAGCGCCAAGGCATGGTGCATTTCTTCATTCCTCACAAAGGATGACACTTCCCCAGCATGCACTCAGGGGGTGGGGCCAACACACCAGGGCTGGTTCCTCGCTGTTTCTAGACGGCCTTGTGGAGCTAAGACTGAATGCGTTTCAGCATAGATGGCCACCACAAAATTGTACATTCGTTCCCAGCCGGCCAGGGCCAAGGCAGCAGGGGCTGTTTCCAGGTTGCCTTCGCGGGCCACATGAAACCACATCACGGGCCGCATCTGCCCAGGGCCTTGTGTTTGACATGTCTGCTTTATAGGATCAGGGAAATGAAATTTGGAAAAAGAAAAAAAGAGAAAGACCAATGTTGTTTCTGTCGGTCACCCGAACCAGAGGTTTATCCTGCAACATTATCCTTAGATATGTATATTTGCCTTCATATGTTGTTTCTTTTTCGTCATCCCCTAAAAACATCAAAAGTAAAAAAAAAGGTACAATACTAAATCATAATTTTGAAATCCATATAGGGAGCAATATATGGTAAGCTAAAAAAATGTGATACTTTTAATACAGTAGTTGTATTAAAGCAGTGTCATAAACATAGCTCAATACATTTTTCTGTGGTTCTGTACTGATGTTGTCTTGCATACATACTAATAAGTACTCATTTCTGTGAGTTCATTTTCATAAATTTTGTTCACCTGAGTGTCGGGATGATAAGACTGACATTCTTTTTTACTGCAAGATAATTATTCCAGTCAAGGATAATTGCCTGATGGTTTTCGCCATATTTTTATAGTCCACAAACTATACAAGTGAGATGACAGATTTTGTTTTCTCCTCTGGCCTCTGCTCGTTTTAAACTGTGGCTCTTATGCTGAACTGTCAAGAATAATATAAAGAACAGACCACTGATTAGCCCCCCTTGTGACCAACGAATATTTAAACATATAATTTGCCATACTTGGTTTGTAATTGTTGCCATGTGTCCTCTGTACACCCTTGCAAAAAGGCCATTGTATGGGTACTATGGGAGGGAAGAAGGAGACACGCACACACAGAGAGAGAGAGAGAGAGAGAGAGAGAGAGAGAGAGAGAGAGAGAGAGAGAGAGAGAGAGAGAGAGAGAGAGAGAGAGAGAGAGAGAGAGAGAGAGACAGAGAGACAGAGAGACAGAGAGAGAGAGAGAGAGACAGAGAGAGAGACAGAGAGAGAGACAGAGAGAGAGAGAGAGAGAGAGAGAGAGAGAGAGAGAGAGAGAGAGAGAGAGAGAGAGAGAGAGAGAGAGAGAGAGAGAGAGAGAGAGAGAGAGAGAGAGAGAGCTGTTGAAAGCCAAGATATAATTATTTTCATAGACAGAGAAAACACTTCTGGAATCCATTTAAGCTCACGCCTACTGCTTCAGTGACTCCATCCAGCCACCTCATTCTCCGTCGTCCCCTTCTTCTATTGTCCTCAATCTTTCCCAGCATTAGGCTCTTCTCCAGTGAGTCCTTCCTTCTCATTAGGTGGCCAAAGTATTTGAGTTTCAACTTAAGGATCTGGCCTTCTAAAGAGCAGTCAGGATTGATCTTCTCTAGGACTGACCAGCCTTGCAGTCCAGGGGACTCGCAGGAGTCTTCTCCAGCACCAAAGTTCAAAGGCCTCAATTCTTTTACATTCAGCCTTTCTTATGGTCCACCTTTCACAGCCATACATTGCAACTGGGAAAACCATGGCCTTGACTATATGTATTTTTGTTGGCAGGGTGATGTCTCTGCTTTTTAGTATGCTGTCTAGATTTGCTATAGCTTTCCTCCCCAGGAGCAAGCATCTTTTAATTTCTTGGCTGCAGTCCCCATCTGTGGTAGTCTTGGAGTCCAGGAAGATAAAATCTGCCACTACCTCCAATTTTTTTTTTTTGCTTGATTATGAATAATCAATTTGATCAACTCTTAGCAAGCCCATACAATAGATAGATTTTCTGCATGATAATTTGTCCCTAACCTAATATTTCAGGTCTTACAATGGTGCATCCATTGCCTCTGAACTGAGTCCATCCACCTTACTGCTAGTTGTCCTCTTCTTTTTCCTTCTACCTTTCTCAGAAGTAAGGCCATTTCCAGAGAGAGAGACAGGTCTTTGTATAATGTGTCCAAAGTAGGATAGTTTGAGCCTGGTGATTTATACCTCAAGTGAGACTTGCACTATTTGGATCTTAAAGTGATGCAATGAGCTACAACAAAGTGAGGAACTGCTTCCAGTGATGGGGAAACTAGTTCTTGGAATAGGGCGGCATAGAAATCTAATTAATTAATTAATTAAATAAATAAGCCCATGTTTAAAATTTACTGTTATATACAAGCTTGTTAAATGGATAGTTTCTTATAAACCCCAATACATACCAGTGAGCAATGAAACCTACATTTCACATCTGTGGTGTGGTGTGATGATGGAAAGTGGATTTAAGGAATTATTTCCTTGGGATTTAGTGATAGTTTAAACCAGACCTAAAGAAATCTATCTGAGAGCTTGATCATGGTTTTTTTACGACTTCTACCTCAAAATGGAAGAAAAATATCTATGAGTTTTTAGCAACTAGAGCTAAAAGTGGTGCTAGGACTGCAAAAAATCAACTATTGTAGAGGGTCCTTGTAGTCCTGGGAGTTCATATTGACCACCTCCCTACCTCCTTTTTGCCAAATAAGGAGGAGTAGCAGACTCTACTGAAATAAGCAGGAATTAATATGCAATATACAATCATATACACAGGTAATCCTTGTTCAATGACCACTCATTCAGTTGCTGTTTGCTGTTATGATGATAATGAAAAAGTAACTCTTCACATTTACAACTCTCACAGTTTTGTAATGCAAAGGAATGCTGAAATAACATTGTAAGGACCTGCCTCAACTAGGTGTCCCAAGAAAGCAGAACTCTTGAAACAGGCATTGTCTCAAAAGGAACTTTTATTAAGAGTTAGTGATGGTAAGGGAGTAAAGCAAGGTCTGAAGATTTGGTGCGCGAAAGGGTATATCAAAATCGCAATTCAAAACTCTTCCCCCCAAGGTCCAGCCGGCCAGTTGAAATCTAGCCAGAGAGAGAGACAGGTCTTTGTATAATGTGTCCAAAGTAGGATAGTTTGAGCCTGGTGATTTATACCTCAAGTGAGACTTGCACTATTTGGATCTTAAAGTGATGCAATGAGCTACAACAAAGTGAGGAACTGCTTCCAGTGATGGGGAAACTAGTATAGATTTCTCAGCAGTTTACAGTACTATCAACCATGATAATCCTTCTGAGCCAGCTTTGGGGACTGGGAATAAGAGGCAATGTTTTGTGTTGGTTGCATTTTGTGGTGGTTCTCCCTCTTTCTTCATGACCAGTTTTAATCAATGGAGCATAGGAGAAGTCAAAACTTAGGCCACTATAATGTGGGGTTTTTCAGGGCTCTCCTCTCCCTCCTATTCTCTTTTAACATTTAACTGAAACTGCTGGGTGAGGTATATCATCAATACACTGATCAGCACTATAAGGGATGGTGAGGGCTATCATCAGATGCCATGCTATAGTGGTCCTAGCCAAATGCCTGGAGGCTGAAGTTCTAGATAGAGAGGAACTAACTTTGACTCAACGCTGGCAATGCAGAATGGCTTTGGGTTTTTGCCCTCCCTGCAGAATCTGGTGATATGCCATCTTTGATTATGGATGGTTGCACTCTCCTGGATTGAGCTGGTGCACAATTTGGGGGTCCTTCTGGACTCATAACTGTTCCCATTTGGATTATTGCAATGCAGTCTATATAGGGCTGCATCTGGAGACCACCAGAAATTACAATTGGTCCAAAATGCAGCAGTATGCAGTACTGGACACCCTTAGGTTTGCCCACATTACAGCCATTGTGCAAGAATCTGGCCCCCAGATTCTTTCACAGTGCAATTCAAGCTGCTATTTATAGGTAGTTCTCACTTACGGTAAATGATGGTAATTGGGATGGCTAAATAATGCGATCATAAAGCATCATAAAGCATAACATCATGTGACCATGCTCCTTTACAACAAAAATTCCAGCATTTCTGGTTGCCATTGTTAAACTGCAGATCATTAAGAGAGCACTTCACATGATCATATCTTCAAAGTCCTGCTGGCTTCCCCATTGACTTTGTGTTAGAAATTCTGTTGCAGTCTTCTTTTTGTTGCTGTATCTTGCACTTATTTTCTGTAGCTGGCTATGACTGGTTTGCTCTGTTTTCTGCTAAACTTTATATTTCTCCTCTAATCTGGGCTTATACTCGGTTTATATTGGGTTTATCTCTGGGTTGAAACTGGGTTAATCTGGCCCATAATCTGTTAGAAATTCTGTTTTATTATATAGAAATGGTAGCAGAGTATTATTAATCCCAGATTTAATAATGTGGTAAAGAAAGTAGCAAATGGTAATCATGGGACACTGCAATCTCATAATTATGAACCAGATGGAGTCACCCAGGTTGTGATCATGTGACTATGGGAAAGCTGCACCCAACATGAGTACAAGAACCGGTCTTCGCTATCACTTGTTCAACATTGTTGTAAGTTCAAATGGTGTCTGAATGAGAGGCCTTAAGAGGGGACCACCTATATCATCTTACCCTACATGACATGGGACCAGGTTATTTGCAGGGCTGGCTTTCCCTGTAGTTATCTGGCCATCCCACTAGACTAGATCAGGTAGCCATACCTTCTCTGAAATATTACCATCTAGGGAGGCTCAGGAAGCAAATTCTTTCTATAGCTGCCCCTATCTTATGGAGTTGTCTTATGTTAGGATGCAATTGCTCTTGTTGTTTTGATGTTTCATTGTCAGTTTTGAAGAAGTAATTATGGGTAGAGATTAGTATTTACACAGTTACATATGTACTGATCATCCAGAGCATCTGCCCACATTATAAAGAAGAGTTTTACCTTACTTCAACATCTGTGAATTTTGATTAGATAGTGACAGCATTTCAAAATTCTCCTTATGATGTTGATGGTCTGCTGCTTAAGTTATACTCACACTTGTAAACAGACATCTGGATGAAGCCTGTCTTTTAAGCATGCACAGAATAAAAACAAAGATATTAAGGAAATGTTGTAATTATAACTGTCAAACAGAAAAAGCCATGCCAAAAGTCTAGTGAAAGAAATAGTAGGTTATTAACCACCACCCAACAATGTATGTGTAATTTCCACTTAGGAAAAATGGGAACAAATATTTTGACAGAAAGTATCAAAACAATTACTTTCTTTGGACACCTCAAACAGACACCTTTAGCTTGCAATCTTTATTTTAAGCCTGCCTGAAAATATTTTGAAGAGCATATTTTTTCCAAAATTTACTTTGATATGCTTTTTGAAAAAGTCCTTTCTGAAGAGATTCCCATGGTGAGATATAATAGATTACTATGGTGATATCTGTTTTCTTGCCAGTTAATAGAATATTCACAGGTGGGTATGTTCTAGATACATGAATTTTCTCAATTTTTATAAAAATGCTACGCTGTCTTAATAGATTCATTGTTATCAAAGCTACAATGGTTACCTTCATAGAACACATCCTTCAGGGTTTTTTTTTAGTTCTTTGATTATTCATCAAAGATATATTGTATAACTGAGTACTGTGGAGTGTTGTGATTTCAACCATGTTATACAGTATTTGCTAAAGTAATACATTTTATTATATCCATGCATTTAAATGTTTAAGCATTGACTAAACTAAAGATGTTGAGGTGTT